>JACCIB010000007.1:5810000-6410000 GCA_018906965.1 Philotrypesis tridentata
CTGATAGCACACGGGCCCCCGCAAGGCCGCGCCGAGCATTATACCATAGCCCTTGCACAAAATGGGCTTTACGAAAGGTATATTGCGTCGTGTGTACACGAAAAGGAAGTTTCTTTGTCTTGTAATCCGGTGTGGGCCTCGGCGCGGTGGGCCTTATTCAAACACGACACACAGCTGAGAGAGACAGAGGGAGAGAGAGAGAGAGAGAGAGAGACTAATTATACGAGCTCTATGCGCGCGTTCGCTCGCGCCGAGCACGTTTTGCAATCTCGAAAATTCGGCGTTTTCCCCTCGTGTAGGTATATTATCAATTATTATTTTAACGGGCCAAAGTGTGATCGTAAAAGAAAACGCGCTTGTCCGGGAAAACGGATATTCGATAATAGCGTATTATTATTTTAACGAGTCCACACTTTCTTCAAGCTCCCGTGTATAGAGAGAGAGAGAGAGAGGAGAGAGAGAGTGAGTTAAAATCTCGGCTTCTGTATATAATAAACGCGCCAACTAAAAATGTGTATATAGATGCCATTATATACTCCAATCTAAAGTCAAATCGCTGCGCGCGCCGTAGTCATGTTATACAAAGAAACTCTCTTCTCGAGATCGTTGCAGCGCGCATAGCGTTTAGATGGAAAAGCGTCTCGCGGCCTCCGGCATGTATATATCTCTGGGTATAACCTTCCCGATGCCATTTCTCTCGCTCTCGTCGGTCGTTTCCCTTTCCCTTTCTTTCGAAAATTGCGCAATGTAGGTCTGGCGCGCGACTCGCTCCGCGGCAGCCGCCGCCGCCGCATAGCGGCGAATATAACCTTTCACGCGGAAAGCCAAAAAAATCTATTCCGATAGCGCGAGATACATATATAGTTATATGTAACATTGTTCCCATACAGTTGCGGGTCGAGTGAGCGATATATATATATATATATGCAGCTCGGCGTATATTATACACAGTGTACCTACAGTATATATACGCATTTGCGCTTTGTATTACGGAGACCGCAGAGATCGCTGCAGCGGTTATAAGCAATGTGTACGGACAGAGTCAATGCGGCCCATTTTCATCGCGGGAGGGAGAAAGAGTATGAGACGTGCATATAAAACTGTCGCGAATTACCGAGTCAGTCGCCGCATATTTATGTTCTTCCGCAAGCGATAATCAACTCGCGCGCGCTGTACTACTATCCTTACGTGACTTTTATACCGCGGAGAGCTCTCTCGTGTGCGCGGCGGCGGCGGCGGCGGCGGCGGCAGCTTCCGACGCGCGAGAGAAAGACGCGAAAACGCCGCCGTTCCCGTGGGGCTCGCCTCTCTCCCTCTCCCTCTCTCTCTCTCTCTCTTCCCGTCGAAAATCTAGCCGCGGGAGCCCCGGCGTCGATCCGCGCTCTTTATAAAGCAATTACCCGCCGTGAATTATTGTATACGTGCGCTCTATGTAACGCCGACGACGACGACGACGACGACGACGATCGATTTCCCGAATGCCAAACAAGGCGTTGGCTCGCTCTCGCGAGCGCGCGGGAGCTCTGCCAAAAGGAAGCGAGAGTCGCGCCGCTCGGAAGTTTCAGCGCATGCAAATGAGTGAGCGACGAGTGCCACTGCTGCGTATAAAGAAAAAGAATAACGATGGAGAGATTGCTGCGGCGGCGGTGGCTTTCGAATCGTCGGGGCAAGCGCTCGCGGTTTACCGGACGTACGAGCTGAAACCGATAGACATCTCGCATCGCTGATGAAACGGTTCATTTCAATGGGAAACGCCATTATCTCCGACGGCTAATAAAATCGATCGGTCTATGACGGTTGATTGATGCGCTGCTCAAGTGGAGATAACTATGTTTACCGCGGCTGGAGACATCGCGTGCAGCGCGTCTCGTTATATGAATGATGTTTACGCTTCGCGGAACGTCGAGCAATGGCTAAATCACCAGCTCTGATGCTTTTATTAGCATTTTCGCATAAGAAGCTGCGGAGCGATCGCCGAGACTTTCATATGGATTAATTAATTGCTTGAAATGCAAAATGTCCGTTTAGTATCGGGTTTAAAATTTATGTGCGCGCGGAGTTGCGACCATTTGCATTAATATTTATTCATTTCTCTATGAATTTGTGAAAATTACAAATTTCCCGTAGAAATATTTATATATATATGATTAGTGGTATATTTATGTATATTTATATATGTATGATATAGTAGGTATTTTTTGTATTAAAATGTAGGGTCATCAGTGATAATTACCCATGGAAAATATCCATTTTTTTTCAGTCATTCGAATACGAAATCTGCATACATTTTACAAAACTTGCCGAAGATCACTTTCACGTTTAGGAGTGAAATAATTAGATAATGAATAATCAAAGGTGTCGAGAGGAAAACAAATATTTCTTCGATAAAACACCACCTTGATACTCCACTATATTGATTATCAATCAAGGATTGTAATTTTCAGTCTGTCTAACTGGACAAGCTGCGCGCCGCCGGCAAATTACAAAATTGGCATGTGCTGCAGACAAGAGATTGAGAGTAAAGGCGGGTTTGAGAGTCAATTAAAAGTTCTAATTTCGCGCCGGCGCGGTATTACGCGCGCGGCGGTCGACCCGGGCGAAAAAGCGCGCGGCCGCAATTTGCGCTTACGCCGCGCTAACAATAGAAATGAAAATGATTACAACAAACAGCGAAACGGTTGTGCTCTCCATATTGGATTACGAATCTGCGAAAACCTATGCGAAAATCGTCGGCCGTTAAAAAGCCAGCGTACAGTGTATTAGCCCGGTTCTCAGTTCTATTTTCAAATGTGCTCTCGGTAGAGCCGTTTGTAATCGACGCGTTCATTATCTGCATTGGGCCGACGTCCTTACATCCCAAACGGAATATCAGTTTTCCATCGGTATGGGCAACAATTGCTGGGAGACTCGCGGTTTTTCTCCAAAAGCTCAGCGCGCGCGCGCTATTAGCTTCGCAGCGCAATAGATGAAATAATACACCCGACACGTTGCATGCACCCACTTTTGTTATTAGGCAATGAAATATCGACTTATTTCGAATATGGAAAAGCCGATACTTTCGTGGCGTAACGCGAGGAAGGGAAGGGGCCAGAGGGGGGGGGGGGAGAAGAAATTCCTGTACGCGCGCGATAATTCCAAAAAACTCGACGCGTATCACACGGCTCTCCTTGGCCTCTCCCAAACAAAACATCGTTGCGCAACGCTTCCCTCCCCCCGTGAGTCTTTTACACGAAAAAAAAGCGCATAAGCGCTCCGCGATATATCCTCGATGAGCACAGCGAAACTCCGAGATAATTTCAGCGCTGCGCGTAGTATAGCCGGGCCGCGTATTAAATTGTAATTGCTCCGGCGCGCTAAGAAAAATATAATCGGACACGCGAAAACTAAATAGTTTGACGTTTTCGCGCGTTCGCGATACTCGAGGGCACTTAAGAGGCTTAAAACCCTAGAATTTTCCACTGGCAACGGTAGCGTAAGAGAAACTTAAAATCCGTCGTCCACGCGTGTGTATTGCTCGGCTGTATATATCTACTGCGTATCGCCTTCGTGAGAAAATTGGCTCGGCGCGTATATATAGGCCTATATATACTCGTATACCGGTATATATCGGCACCGGCTATACACAACCGATTTTTCAACTTCACGCATGATGAAACCCAATGTTGCTCGACGTTCCATTATATACACCACACACACACACACACACACACACGACGCAATTCTATCGTGACGATCGACGCAAGAATAGTCCTTTAATTAGCTTGTATATACCCGCAACGTCGACTGCGACTGCACTAATTATTCGAATTCCACAAGCTATTCGCGGCTCTCTCTCTATTCGAGGCTCTATCTCTTTCTAACACTTGAAAAACCCTCGATTCTCCCGAAGCGATCGCGATCGACCTTGATCCGCATACTTTTCATACGAAAGACACTTATATACATAGACACAGAGATCAGGATAGTATACTTAGATATGCACGAAATTCAAATTTATACAAGCTAGTTCGTCGAGCGGTTTTATGGTGCTTCGCGAAAATTGTTTACAAGTCAATTTAGCCGCTGTGATGCAAGCGTTATACACTCCGCGTATGTATATATATACGCATGTGTGTATGCACGTTATATGCACAATCGGGGATAGAAAAATCGCGCGCCTATATGCGCGCGTTAGACGCATACGCAGAAGGAATTATCGACGATTTTGAAACTTTAGTCACTCGATCGCGCTCGTTGATTTACGCGATTGTAAAATGGAAAACACACGCTAATTGCTTGAAAAGCGCGAAACCTTTTAACGGCGACGGGCTGTCTGTCTCTTTTTCTCTATATATGTACGCGTCGAATTAAAATCGGTATATCTCTCTATTTGCCCATTGCGCGTCACGCTCGAATAAACTCGAATCTCGCGGAGATTACACGATTTTGCGCGGACGTCTCTCTCTCTCTCTCTCTCTTTGCGCAGCAGATCGCGCTATAATTGTCACTTTTACGGCCGTTTCCGAAGATAAATATACGAAACTGGTCCGACAAGCTTCTGAAAATCTTGTGCGTACTTAAATATATTTGCTCAATACGTTATCGCCTCTCGGAGCTGCGGCCCGCGTCGAAAATTGTGTACACGATCGGTACTTGTATATATATATATATGCATATATATGCATTTATACAAAGTACATTGAATACGTTGGCTAAACATATTAACGATGTTACAAAATGTTTCGCAATAGTCGCGCGCCGCGCACCGATTTTCGCGCAAATAAAATTTTATCAATGTGTATCGGTATATATATCGGGGCTTCGTACATTAGCTCCTGCAAGTTTTGAAACGATCGAGACGACGGGATTTTTTTCTCGAATGATATAAGGCGTAAAACAGCTCGGATACACACCACCTGTACACAGTTTCTCATTGCGGATCGAGTAAAAGTATTATACACTATGTGCAGTAGTGCCTCTCTCGGTACAGCCAATTAAACATGACTCTTGGCGTGTGTGTAACGGAAAAAAGGTAATCCCACACGAGGGAGTAAGAGCACATAAGCCAGTGGAAAATTAATAGGCGGCGTTATTACCGATCGATATATAGCGCTGTTTACATATACTATAATACACATAACCGACCGATCTTTATAACTCTGGAAACACACGGCGGCCGAGAAGCCGCGCGGCGCGCGGATAATTGTAAATAGGGGGAGAGAGACTCCAGCCGCGGGTAATCAGCGTCATTATTGTAATGTGTTAATTTAGAATCGGAACCTCGCATTATCTTCCCGCAGCGTTTATAAGAGTGTTCGTAATTGCGCTGTTTATAGAAAAAAAGAGAACACGGCGAACGAAAATCCACGTGCATTATCTCGGATTCGGGCGGTAGAGCGTATGGTACTAATACCCCATGATCTCGTCTCTATAAGTGAATTTGCATCGAGATATTTCCCTGCGCTTGTATTATTCAAATCTAATTTTATTCCGATTTGCGAAACTCGCGAGGGGGAGAGCGCGAGAGACAGAGCGATTGATGAATTGCGCCGATATTATCGAGGTTACTTTTAATAGCTACCGTCTTTCAAATAATTTGACTATACGCGACAGTTTAATGACACATTGAGTAAGGGATTTATAAATATTTAAACGCGAAAAAATTGCCCTGCGCGGCGCGATTATAGTCCGTTGCGCCTCAGCTATAATATACATGCATAAATCTCGTCGCTCGCGCTCTGAAAGATTGGCTTACGCACAACACAGGATATCGGGATGAGCTGAGTTATGAAGGCGCGCAAACAAAATGAAAACACAATAGAATCCCGGCAAGATTAAACGACTTTCGTCATAAAAGCCACGTAGCAATGCGTACTGATTTATTAAAACAACATTCTTACACTGTGTAGAGATAGAATTTAAAAACAAATATTTTACACACAGCGTTCATCAAACATGCAACTAAACACGCACGTCCAGATAGATACTTGGTGCAATTTACGTGCCGCGACCAGAGTCCGGAGACTCCTGGTATAGAGGACGGCAGCGAGCCAAGGCCGCAGCGCTCGGACGTCTCGGAAACGGGTACAGCCCTTGCGCCGCGTACGGTTAAGGGCTATCCTTAAGATAAACGGATGTCACACCTTGGCCGCCCTAAGCGAGGGTTCGCTCAACGGAGACGACTCCCGGATTGTCTCGTCCGCTGATATTTGGGCACAAGCGCCTTCGCACTTTAAATCACGCTCACCCACGCTTAAGTTATCTTAGTTGCGACTTCAGCAGTGGGCACGAGTACAATAGCTTGGAATAGATAAGGCTTGCTACGAGAGTCCAGAAGATCTCTGCAAGAAGTACAATTTCCAACTGTCAATGCACAGCACACGTTTTTCCTAACAAAATACCTTCGGCCTGATTTCATAGCTGGCTTGTAGGTGGATCTAAAACTAAGGGTGACCAATCGCGGATTGCAAATTTACCCACGACTGGGTCCCGTTTTCAGGTGTAAGAGACAGAGCAGCCGCTATTTGGAAATTTCCTCTCGGAAATGGAACTACTGTTAAGGGGCTTATAAGGTTTTTCCCCACGCGTAAGGTTTTCCCCGCGTTAATGGCCGTCATCGAGTGTTTCCTCGCGCGCGTTAATCCCAAATTATATCAGTTGAAGCTATATATGCCGCGATATTCATATGCGCGGTGCTTTTGCTTCTTCCGAGAACGAATAACAACGCTGCGGACTCGGAAAATTTATCAATTTAACCACTCATAATACCAACAGCCATCGCACATCCAATTAGCACAATATATATAGTTGCCGCTCGAGCGAGCCCATGGGAAAGTATAGTCTCACGGCGTTGGCGGCGGCAATAAGATCGTTAAGACAGATCCTGCCAATCACTTGCCCGCCGTGTAGTTTTCAAAAGTTCATTTTCATCGCGAGGCAGCCGCGGAGACGCCGATGCCGTGTGGTGTCTGTGTCGAAAGTCCGCTTACGTTCGTACGGTACACATATAGCCATACAACTATATTGTGAGTCATAATATAAATCGAGCTCGGAAGACGTAAACTTGAGGTACGGGAAAAAAAAAGGCGCCACGGAGATATACGTGAGTATATTCTATATACAAATAACGGCGATTGCATAGATCAAAGGCGTTATCAAGCGTCCTTGCGAGAATTGAGCCGCGCGAGAGAGACGCGGTATACGTGTGTGTGTGTGTGTGTGTGTGTGTGTGTGTGTGTGTGTGTGGGTTTCAATCCTTTCTCCCTCGGGAAAAACGTGCGCCTCGCCCTTTTTTCCATTTATGCATACGCTGCTCTCGCGCGGCGGCAGCGGCGGCGCGGAGAGCAGAGCCGAACACGGCGAGTTACGACCTTCGTTCCTCTCCGCCAACACTTGCGCGCGCGCGCGCTTGTCTACGGTGTTTAAGCAGCGCACAATTTACCGCCGAATATTGCACAAGAGAGTTAGAGACAATTGTTTTGCCTGGGCTTCTTTATCTTCGCCGAGGTATATGTACATGTATATACAGAGCGGCGTACACTCTTCGCTCGTGGGATAAGACGAGCCGAGTAGTCTCTCCGTCTGCGCCAGTGAATTTGTCCCTTTTGTTGCAGTCCCTCTCGTGTAACGTGCATATACGTGTACAGGAGGGAAAGCCTCGAGATGTTCCCCGTCTAGTCTCGAGAACTCAAAAAGCGTCGACTCATAACGATCGCTCGCGTATATACAGGCCGGTATATACATAGCGATCGGTTACGATCGGTTGCAGATGGTGAACAAAAAAAAATCGGCGCAGCGCCGTATCGTTAAGCTAATAGATAAAAAACGACTGCTACTTCGGAAGAGATTTATTTCAATTAGTCCGCCTTACTCTATATCTATCTACATGTAATATGTGTGCACTAGAGACTCGTAGGGTTAATAGCATCGTTAAGTAAGTATACGCGCCGATCGGTATGTATGCCGGCGTTATGCATACACAAGCATAACCGATCTCGGATCCGGACAGAAAGTCCTATACATTAGAGAGTATGTATATGTATATGCAGCTCGTTGCTGCTCCTTCCTCGCGTTACATTTTTTACGACATCGACGCGTGTGCAGGCGGTGCAGGAGGGACAGCAGCTCGATTCCGGAAAAAGCGCTGCCGATCTCTGAAAAATCGGTTTCGCTCGGCCGCCCAGAAAGCGCCGATTAACAATATTCCTCTGCACACACGCGCAGCTGCGTCGCCAAGATATTAAGCGATATACTGCCAGTGCGTATATCTGCTTTTTTTGCGGGCTGAGCGCGTTTCGCAAATTTATAGTCACGCTGGATATATTAAGATAACTTTGCGCTGATACTTTTTTCCGATGAGCCGTAAATCACGATTTATTATACGCGGACGTATGTACGCGCACTCGTCGCTACATATATAGCGCGGGCCAGAAAATTCTTTGCGCGGATATCGGCTCTTTCTCCGCAGTAGCGGCACGGCAAAAAATGTATTGATCGGCGCGAGAAGCTTGAAAAAAAAAATCGTAATTGTAAACAACCGCGCGTCGGCTCTATAGCGATTACGATTAATTCGCCAGTGTATTAAGCGGACATGGCTATATTATGTGTAGCTTTCTTCCTTTGTACGTCGCATAATACTTGCCGATCGCGCGCGCGCAATTACGTCGGTTCTCACCAGCTCGAAATCTCTAATCGCGAATATGCTTGTTCGCATAATATCACGCATCGTACCAATACTGCCGATGTGCAGGCACGTTGAAGAAACGATAGTGTGCCCGACAGCCGTTGCTGGTTGGAAAGTGACAAAGAGAGTCCGCGTGGACAAGCAGCAGCAGCAGCAGCAGCAGCAGCAGCAGCAGCGTTGCCCGCGGCATAATACGTACGCGCATATGCAATGCGCAAAAGACGAATGATTTATAAACTTTCGTGCGAGCACGCCGTCCGGTCGAATTCCGCGAGATAAAGACGCCGCCGAATTGCTTTACACTGTCTTCCGAGCCAGTTGCCGCGCACGACGTGGCGTACGGCGCGCTCCTCCTCGCGACATATATATAGAGACGGGAAAAACGCCGAAACTGCAGAAAGACAATCGACGCGCTGTGTCGAGACATAACGACCACATCGATCTGTGCATGGACGACTGAGCGGAAAGGGAGCCGTCGTGTTTTATTGCAGCCGCTGCAGTGCAAGTGAGAGTGTCATTTTGAGGCGAGTATTTGCGGGCTCTTAAAAATTCGGCGCTCGCTGTATATACGTATAATGTATATATATATATATATATATATATATACACGATGTAATTTCGTTGCGCGCATTGCGCCTCGGATCGCGAGATCCAACGTTTGTTAATAGTGCATACGAAACTCTCGGTAATAAAATTCCCGCGGCTTATATTGCGCGAATTTTTACAACAAGAGTGGCGGCCGCGCGCGCGCGCGCGCATTGAAATTTCAAGATCTTTATTTTCAAGCGTACGTGTTATTGTATACACAAATACACGTACAGCGCGCATACGTGTAGTGTGTACTGTACACAAGAAAAACTACCGGAGACTTCCTAATTGAGCATGACGGAAGTACACGCGAGGAAGTGCGGCGTTTCGCAAATCGTGCGGATATATACAGTGAGGCTCGCGAGCGCGGCGCGTGCCGCATGTTTATATACATCGAATCGCCGCGATTTCATCCGGCTTTAATTGCCCCGGCAGGGGGTCTCTCCCCAGACGGTTCGCGGTCTCTCTCTCTCACTCTTCGGCGGCGTGTAATTGATCGCCGCACACACTTTTTCCATCGCAATTAACGCTCATTACGGTGGCTCTCTATTTTTTCTTTCGTCGAATCGAGTCACGTACTCCTGTCTGTCTACGCCTTTTTCCAATCCCCCCCCCCCCCCGTCAAATATATTTAGCCCAATTAAAGTCGCATCCAATTGTTTCGGTATAGGCTCGAGCTTACCCAACGGATATTATACAATGTTTTCATTAGGGAATTACATATAATACAATATAACGCCTCTGTTACACATAGTACACAATCGTTATATACATATGCATTACAGGCTCTCCGCTGCGCAGCGGGGAGAGCTGTGCAGCGATGAATGAAACATAAGTGTGTGTGTGTGCGCGCGCGCGCGTTGCGCAAACGTGCGTAATACGCACTAATCGGCCGCAACAAAAATGTTAATTATTATTAGGAATCCGTAGCATCTTTCATTATTTTTTTTTTTTCCAAACGCCACGCGTACGTTCGCAGAAAACGAGACGTATAGACGCGAGCAATTATCCCCGCGTCCTATGCGAGAGATCTGTACGAAACGAATTCTCGCTGTACGCTACTGTTTTGCAACGATTCGTCAGTGAATTGCGCGCGCGTCTAATCTCAGGGCGCAATCGTCGGACCATGAGACAGTCTCTCTCTCACTCTCGTTCTAGCTCTCGTACTAAATGCTCATAGTTGCGATTCATTGAAATTCCAGATGTTAATTGCCGACACGCAGAGTCGACAATGTTTCACTCCCTTTTATTCTCGAGCGGCCTTGCGCGCGCGGGACGAAAGTATCTTTCTCTGCGCGGTCAATTGAAAAACATCGATACGCGATATAGGTATATGGACATATAGTTTCGACATTCAATAACGGCCGGCATTAGAATATCGTACATAAGCGCGCAGTGCAGGACCAAGAGCGAGCGGAGACGTAAATTAAATGTGAAAATTAGAAATTTCGTATTCGCGGCTGCTACACCGCGGCGCAAGTAGCCGCGCCGTGGGAGTGTCCGCGGCGCGCTCGGTATCTTTTACGGTCCTCGTGTCGTAGAAGAAAAAAAAGGATTGAAGCCGATGACCGGATGTTTTGAAGCGTATTTAGCAATGCGTTCTAATTCGTCAATGAATAGCCGAGCGATTCGATTAGCCGCGCGGAGATATGTATCCGGCGATTTACGAGGCGCTAATCGCACTTAAAATTCAGTATAAGTGTATATATAGCTGCGCGCGCACTATGAAAATCAGTGTGATTGATAGCTTTAATAAAAACAATTGGCGTTTAGCCTTGTGCAGCGCGCAGCGCTACACGCAATGAATTTTTTTGCCGCAAATCTGTAATTGCACGTTTGATTCGCGTGCGAAAATTGATCTGCGCGGCCGTATTCTGATTGTTGCACGTATATATAGATATTAAACCCGCCTTCGCTTCTCGCTCAAGCGACGAATTTCACACTCGTAAAGTATATATGTACCGGCTTTTATTCAATAGGCACCTGTGCCATAGTGCCTATTGAAACGTGCTAACCTCAAAAATTGAAGTTCGCGCCAGTAGTGTGTGTAGCCTATTGTATTATTCTTTATTGTGCGCGATCCTTTATAGAGAATAATAATCGAGCGCGCCATGCATAAAGTGTGGAAAACATTTGCAAATAAAGAAGCAGAAAACAGTATTGAACTTGACTGTGCGGCATTAAAAATAAAAATGCCGTTTGCACGTCGATATATACGATATGCCGATGACCCAAATTAACGAGATCGCTAACGGAAGTCCGTATGTACGTACTATATGTATATACACTTTCTCACGTAAATCGCGCGCGAGGGAATTTTGAAATTTTTCCGAGAGGGCAGTTATTAAGCGGCCGTAAAAAGCCTGTCATTGTTCATACAGCCGACGAAAGAATTAGCGCTGCCATGACTTTTTACGCCGTTGAATAACTTATCGAGCTTTCGCTCACACATATTCCTTTACGAGCGGAACGTTATATACCTTTTTACTCCGCTCTATTACGTGTCTATATGTATATACAGCCTGGTACTTGTATACGTGTCCATATATATACGCGTCGCGCATATATATACATGTGTATGCGAGTCGATTTCCCTTTGCACCGCAGTAGTTTCTTCCTCTCCAAATACATAAGTAATTGACCGTTGATGGATTGCTGCCAATACCTCTGCCTGTATACAATACCGTAATTACAATGAATTACTGATATCTCCTTATGGGCTTTTGAACAGTCAAAAAAAATTAATGCTTTTTAGTAATTATTTCTTGGGACAATTTTTTGAAGAAATATTATCTTGAATATGCTTTAATGTAGCGTATTAAAAAAAAATATTTTTTTTAATTCAAAATTAATTTCATAGAATGAAAAATACTATGCTGTAATGAGCAAATTAACTACAAATAATCAGAATTATTATTTTTACTATACTACATTAAAGAAGAGTTTTGTACAGAAGTGGTTTTCCTAATGTTGCACTTCATTAATTTTGTTTGCTTTCAACCAATTGTTCTCTTAAAATGAACAATGTTCACTTTCTTTCTCCTAAAATAAATTCTACCGCAACTGCCGCTATAAAAATAAGTTTTGCTTCTTAAATAGTGCTTCATCTGAAACTTATCATTCATAAAAATTCAAAAAGTTACTTTGCATAAATCATTTCAAATAATCCTTTAAATACTACTATTTTGAAGATACAAGCATTCATTTTCAAGGTACGAATTAAAATTAAAATTGTTAGTGTAAAGCGCATGTGTAAGCATCAAATTTGCATTTAAATGAAGCGGTGGCTGATAATTTTTTGAAGTTTGATATAAATCACACGAAACAACTTTCTAGAGTTTAGAAGAAAAATTGAATGTCTGCATGAATGCTCGTACGTGCAGTGTGCGCGTGTGGCGCATGCGTGCGCGTATGCATTTAGATCTCAGCTTCTGCTTAACCAATTTCATTGAAACAAAGCTACTTTTTGTTTTCATTTTCCGGACTGCGTAAAAGTACCGTTTTCTTTTTAACGGCCTTTTATGGATTTTCCGAAAGTAATTCTTTTTACAGTTTTTAACGACAGACTATAGAGGTGCAATCGAACAAAAAATATACCTCGAAGAGAATGGAAATACCGATATTTTTTAATAGTTTTTGTATTGTGTATTCACCAATCTTTTTTATAATTTTTTTAACCTATACCGTTTCTCTATTTTTGCTGAAAAATGTGAATTTTTTAAACATGGATTCATTCATCCATTACAAGATTGATACCTTTGTTTGTCAGGAAGCAAAAATTACGATTAAACTACAAAATTGTTTTCTAAACAATTCAAGAAATTTATAATAAATGACTTTTTTGATAAAAATAAAAGGGCTCTTTTCCGCCTACTTTAAAATGATGTTCTTTGATTCACTACTACACGTCCTTACCGCAATATTTCGGCGAATGAATGACGCACATCAGTAACACCACCCAAGCGAGGGTATAAAAGCGCAGCGCAAGCAAGTACTCGCTCTCTTTGCTAAGATACGCGGCGGCACTCTCTGCCGCTTAGCGGTAGAAGTACTAGACTTGTAAATAGATTTGTGCTATTCGCTACATACGTAGACTCAGTTTTCTATATCACATGTAATTTGTCTTCCAATCGCACTGTGAGTAAGGATCAATGAGAAATATGCACATATTCTATATTGCATTAATTATATAACGTCTTTAATCATTCGCTCCTACCTTTTTGAACTTGTTTATAACATTAATTTTAATATAATTCTATAAAGTGTGTAGAGAAATTTAATATACCACAATCTAGAACTACAATCTGACTACTGTATTGAGAAAAAGTAATAATTAACATATCATTATAATAATATAATAGTAATATAAATTTTGATTGATTAGCTTTAAAAAGAAAGCGATTGAATTTAAAGCAAACTGTATCCTGACCAAACTCGCACCTCGTGACGCAGTTAATTGTGCGTGAACCCAGAATCTAGTTTTGAATATTTAAGGCGTGTCAGAATTCATGTTTAATCTCGATCTTGCATTAGAAAAAGTAATCTAAAACCGAGTTTCTGAACATAGTGAGCGAGAGGCACTTTCCTCTTGTTACGACGAGAGAAAAACTTATAAAGAATCGTACTATATACTTATACGACTATACAATAAAAGTATCGTTTTCAAATTCGAATAATACTTCATCAAGTCCGCCCCTCCGTCCCTAGTCTATGATGCGCAACAAATAATCTGCGCAAAATTATTCCTCGCTCACTAAATCAATGGTATGTTCTTTACAGGATGGCGCATCAAAGCTTACTCTTCGGGACTCTGCTGCTCTGCGCAGTGAGCATCGCTTTGGCGGCAGACCAACAGCAGCCCAAGCCATCAACGAAAACCAAGCGATTCGACAAAGGTAATTTCCTGCTAAACTTATCCATGATGACGCGCTATTACATCCGCGAAACGAAGTGCCGGACTTTGCAGTTCTTTTCTACTCCATATAAGTAATCGCCGGAACTAATTGTCGCTACACACGCGCGTGCGCGTCTACAGGCACTATATATGTATATAGTGTGCACGCATACACGCGGACGTAACCCGTCGTATTTTGTAATGGTTATACACCTCTTAGGAGCTCCGAGAATTATAGCAAAACATAAAAACTACTCGCCGCGGTAGTTCTAACGTAATTTCCGGCAAAAATTTCATTACGGCTCAATTAGTCGTCGGGCCATTCTATAAAGCGCTCGCGTATTATAGCTCCGCCGCAGCAGCCGTGCGCGCGCGCGCCAACTGAAAAAAGCGTGTCGCAGCGCTTTACACTTTACATATAAGTAATTAATGCCGTATTAAACGACTCGCGCTCGACTTTACGAGTACACTCGCCTCTTCCCACACGTATAAACTCTCGAGACGCGGCCAATTGAATAGTTGGGAGCTCGTAAAATCGAATGCCTGTGTACACACGCAAATCGGCGTGTATAGCGAGCGCCGTCGATCACTCGGCTCGTAAACATCGCCGCGCGAGTATATTTCGCGCTGAAAAAAATCGGCCGTATAACTCGCGCTAAAAAAAGAATAAAAATAGGGAGAAAAAGTATATCAAAACGATCCGAGGGAGTAGTAGTGAGAGACGCGTTATATAGAGCCGGTTGGTTAATCGCGCACTCGATCGCGCGGGACAGGTGTAAGGAGCTACCGCGGAAAATATTCTAATCTCGCGTATAGCGCGCATACTTATATCGGACGGCTATTTGCGAGTAATTATGAAACAATGGACATGCGCGCGCGCGCGCAGCTTATGGATCTTGATATATGTCTATATACGTGTGTGCACGAGAGAGGGAGAAAAACGTTGTACCTGAGCATACACATAGTGTGTACACAGCGAGAGTTGGGCAACTTTGCTCTCATTAGAATGCGCTGTTCTTTTCTATATAATATTCGAATTTTTATCCGTCGCCGCGCGAGATTTTCGTAATAACACGGCTTTTCTGCGCTCGCGTTTCTCACTCGCGGCAAATTGGGCCCGTGAGTACAACACCGGCACTTATGGACTTTTTATTAAAAGGATCGAACGCTAATCCGCCGGTAATGGCCGTCCATCGGAAAAAAAATAGCTCTTAGTGTATGCACATAGGCGGCTCAGGCGCTTTTACGGCCCTACGCGACGACGGACAATTGAAAGTCTCCGTTAGTTTACGAGCCACTCGGATGTGTAGTTACATATTATTGCTCCTGGTTACATTAAGCTTGGAAGCAATTTTTCCATTAGGAGAAAATCGATGCCTCCGGCGATTTGTCGAGGCGTAATCGATTTCGAATTAGACCGCGCGCGCGCGCGCATTTGTGAATTAGTTGTAGGATCGAAATCGAAGCCGAAAGCTTGCCGAGATTCATTGATAGAGAGGATTTCTCCTGCGTCTAGAGGTATATATAATCGAGGCAATCACTGGATAATACTACACTGAGACAATTAGTCTTTTCAGATTTAGAACGAAACGTATTTTTTGAAAGCAATCATTATTTTCAAACAAATGTGTCATAACTTAAAGGACTAAAGACAATTGAAAATTTAGATTTCGTGCCACAATGTAGCAGACGCAAAAGAAGCGAATTTGGTGTTTTTCGTCTACTATATACTACAGACGGGAAATTCAAATTGACTTTGGTTTCCTCTCAATGTAATATAATCCAAATTATTAAAAGCAATAAAAGTAGATGTATTCATGAATTATTCTTTCCATTGAGAAATTGGATTCTATTTTAATACTTATTTAATTTTGAGAAATCTTAAACTCTGAAACAAGGATACATAGTCTTAGAGTAAGGCGAAGAACATAAATCTACATATTTTTACATACAACACAAGAGGTACAATAAGTTTTTGAAGACGAAAATTCATAATTTTCATTTTAAACTAAAGCGGTTTTGTAGCTTCAAGGCATCAGTGAACCTGTGCGCCTTTCGTCGTGATTTCGAGAAAATCGAGTTTGAATGTTCCCACTGTTGCAAAACGTATCGGAGCTAAGTGTGCGAAACTGTATACGGAACTTCATGTACTGCACTCACTTATGTAGACGTATAGGACCAATTCAAGCAATCATTCGAATTCCAGAATGTCTATTCAGTCTCTCTATACGCTAACTCTTTCTACGCGAAATAGTGCAATTATCCAGTTATGCCGCGAACATACCATAAATCAAGAAATAAAGTGTTTTCATGTCATTTTTGGGATTGAATGGCACAGTATAAGCAATATTAAACATTCGTAACTTACAGATATGCATGATATTTATAGCTTGTAAACGGATGAGTACGTAACCGCAGAGCACATATATTACACATCATTTAGAAAACTATAAAAATACATCAATTTAGCTCGTAAATATACAATATTATATTTGTAAGCCTAATCCAATAAAAACATTGCGGTTTGTCAAATCATGCTAGCGATGAATCAAACAAAATGTCACATGCTATTTCAGTTGTGCCTTTTAAAGGCCGCGAATTTATTTATTTCACAAAAATTGATGCATTTCTAATGAAATGCAATTTCATTAGAAATGTAATTGCTATAAAAGATTTCTGAATTCAATTTATCCTTAAATTCCTGCAGTTACAAACTAATTACATAATATCTTGAGAGTAAAAGGTACTTTTGCAAAAGTGCTCTCCAATGCTTAGATTCAAAGCAGCTCTATAGCAGCACTACTCGAAGAAATGAAAATTACGGATTTTAAGTCTTCCAAGACTAGCTGTACACGGTACATGCACTGCGCACATAAAAATGTTTTTACGTCCTTTAGAGTGTACTCTTGTGTTTATACCTTTGCTTAAAAGATTATCTTAACAAATTATAGCAAGCATAAAAAGGACACTCACGTCTATCATTTATTGAGCATTTAAGGCGTGTCCGCTTCCTTATCTGAAAGTCGATCGTTGGAAAATTCAAAGATTTACGCGGGAGTTTAACGCAACGCGCCACGTTTCTCTCCGAGGGAATAGGCGAAAGGTACGATCTCCAATCTCGAAAACGAAGAATTTCTGGAAAAATCCTCGTAATCTAGGCCGTAAAAGTGCACTTGGTCACATAATTACTCGACTCTGCATACACGTACATGATGCACGTATATCGCGTATACGCCACGCGCTGCACGCCGAGCGGACCGTTTAATTTCCCTAATAAAAGTTTAATTTATCCTCGGCTAATAAACGCTTAAAGATTAGTTATTCGCTAACAATTAGGAGAGACGAAAAAAAACACGCGCGCGCGCGCCAGCCTTATTATTTATGCGGCAGCCGAGCGATAGGCAGCCGCGCGGAGCCCGGACGATTAGCGCTCTTACTTTTGCGCGCCTGTGCATGCATATATAGATATATATATATATTTATATATATATTTATTCCATCGATAAACAAAGATTTATCGTCCGACACACGGCTCTCCGCGATTTATACATATAGATAGGATCTCTCGCCTCCGCAACGCGCTGCAATCGAACAAATATAAGCTATACGCGTCGCGTACTACCTTCACCACCTGTGCAGTATCTGCAGTGCGCTCAGTATATGTATATAATGTATCGATGGACGAAACTACATCTTGCCCCACACGCACACGCGTACACAGTACGCGCGTACGCCGAGAGCACCTATACAATGCATTCTTTTGTCGGCTCCACTCTCGGCGAGATGAAAAAAGAAAAGAATACGCGGAGAGCGGCTTACGCACGCTACTTACCTGCAATTACGTTTTACGAGGGTGTACGCGGCTTTTATACTCTCCCGCGGGATCTATACATATATATGGAGAGAGGAGAGAAAAAATCAAAGCTTTTTATACGCGGCGTTAAAAAAAAAAGAATGTCGCCATTATATAGATATATATGTATATATTTTTTTATATTTTGTTTATATATATATATACGGATAGTTTTCGATTTCACGTACTCGCGAAAGTGCTTATATATATATACACATAGTAAATATATATACAGTATATATAGCGCAGTGGCGGCGCGCGCGTCTTAATTGAGCGCTCGTTAATTCCTTTTCCTTCCGCTGCCGAGCCCATCGTCGTTGAAATTCCGGGGTAATTTCCAGCGACTCAATAAGTTTTTTTTTATCTTCCTTTCCTCTACTCTAATGCCGCGGTGTAGCGGCGGCCACCGGTGAAATCTACCGCACCTGTCTCTAAGAGTGTCTGATGCGATGTGGCGCTCTATGTGTGCGTGTGTTGGCGTGTATCGTACTCTACGTCTATACCGCACGTACAATATAGGCACATGCAACAGATACGATCGTCTCGTTTCCCATTCATATCGGTCCCGCCGTTCAACTCTCTCTCTCTCTCTCTCTCTCCTTCGAGAGCGATTTTGATGAGAAGAGATAGATTTTCCTGGGAGTAGCCTTGAAATTACGAAAGTCAATGGTATAGACACCGCGAGTAGTGCTGCTGCGCAGTCTCCTCTGTTGTTGCAAGCTTCGCGCATAGAAATCGATGTTTACGCGTGTACTTCGAATAATCGCGTATATATAGTGCACACATACCTGCAGCATAGAGCGCGTGCTATAGTATACTTATTGTATTACGCAAAACGAGCGCAATTTTAATACACTTCCCCCTTCTGGCTATATATATATATATTATACGCATATTGTATATACGCGGCCACTTACGCGCTCGAGTGCGTATACACTCATGTGTGCGCGAGTGCGCGCAGCCATAATACGCAGAGGAGCATTGTTCGAAGGTACCGATGCAAATAATACATTGCGCCTAAAATACAAGAGCCGCGGGAATTGCGGCGCCGGGCGGTGAGTCAAGCGTGAGCGAGCCGAGGATACATATATACATATTTTTATCGAGAGTATAGGTTGTCTCCGATTGGCACGTTCGCGCGGAGCGCTTTAACTGCTTTTCTTTTTTTTTTCTTTTTTTTCGTTACCTATTACTCTCCGTTTTTTCCCCGCCCCGTGCGGCAGGTTACCGAAAAATTGTGTAATTTTTCAGTTAAAGCGTGCTCGCACGCTTTGGCATATAACGTTGGAAAGATCAGCAAATCCGCGCCGTATAGAGATAGAGAGAGACTAAAATCCGTTTTTGCGCAAAAAAAAGTGCGCGACCCTTCTCACACGCAGGAGAAGGCCATAAAACAGAGGCGCGGCTGTGGCCGAGCAGTTCTTGCGAAAAGCTCGCGTCGGCGGGCGGCTCCTATATATATACCTATACACTGCGCCGCGCGCGGTGACAAATTCGTCGGCCATTCATATTTCCGTCTCGCGGCCGCTTAACGTTCGTTATATCCTTCCCACAGGGCGGGCGCGCGGGTGGAGGACGCATATATACATACACGTCGCGCAATCTCGGGAATTTCACTTTTTCTTGCCGCGCTTCCGACAGCCGCCTCTTGACGCAACTCTCTCGCGCGCCACGCTATGTATGCGTATTATTACAACGCGCGCACATAGAATTTGCGCGCACATTCGTGACTTTGGCGGCTTATTCAAGGTAAAATAGATTCGTTGCGCGCCGCGCCGCATTTCCCTTTTCGGACTTATGTAAAATTTCGTTCTACGTCTTTCTCCGCGCGTATATACCCACTCTGTAGCTCATTAATGTGCCCCACTGTAATTTTCTTTGGAAAACTGCAGCGTACGTATATACGCAGTCCGAATCCAGATTATTCGTAGCTGCGTCTATCGCTATGTGCAGGCGCGCGAATGTTATGTGTATGTAGCATTAAATGGAAACGTGAAAAATCCTATGGGCAAACGTGACTGTCGAGGCTTGTTTTTTTATGTCGAGGCCTAATCAGCACACACGACACACACGATGCACACGGCCGTGCCTTTATAAGCACCGTGCGAAAACCCGAGCCTTCTCCAGATCATCTCCCCTCCCCCCCCCCCCCTCCGCCCGGCGCTTCGAGCCATGTATGTGTATATAGACGTACATTGTATATATATGTATAAAATGGATTTGTCTTGTCTGCGCGACCGATCCCCTCTCGTCCCGCGCTTGGAGACACATGCATTTTTCACTCCTTTTCCATTACGTAAATATGTGCGAAAAAGCGTTCGGGGGACAGAACGTGAGTCACGCCCTCGGCAAGCCACCTATATGCACTTACGCCGTAGCGAAGGCGCGCTAAAGGCCGCGGCCAATGGCTAGGTTTTCCTTAAAAATAATAATTACGCATGCAAATGGCTTCTGAGTATTATTTTTTGTCTCCTTCGCCTCAGTTCTGGCTCTATCCCCTCCCGCCCTGCTATCGATATTATGAATAGCGCGCGCATAAATATCGCGGGACTGCAAAATTTTCTGCGCGATCAATGCGCAGCGCGCGCGCGCGCATTATACGCGTTATGGATGTCTGCACATTTCGAGAAAAAAGAAAATTTTGCGTAATGGCAATCATTGTAGTATATGTGTGCCGTGCCGTTCATGCATATACCGTTTGATAGTTCCGAAGCATAATCACGGCCGTATTATACGGCGTATAAGATATACATACGTTATAGGATATACGCGGAGTTACATGGAGCGGAAAACCGCAGATGTGTAAAATAGACTTACCGCTGCGTTATTAGCGCGTATTGACGTGATAAATGCAAGTGAGCGCATAATTTTTTTTCAGCCGGACAACTTTCGGTGCCGCGGCAAGGCTGAAAATAGAATATACGAATCGGGCTCACAGGAGAGCTGGGCGAGTGTACTTTCGAGGAAAAAGAAAAAAGCAAAAACCGAACTGGAAAAGTACACGCCCACAGAAGCGGTAATGGCCATTACTTTTGTGTCGGATATACCTACACATACACATTATATCTACGTACGTGCATATATATAGTCAACGTAACGCGCGCTCGTGTAAAAAAAAAATAATCAGCGAGATATGTGGGTCATAATTTTCCGGGAAAATTTATCGGCGGAAGCGCGCGAGTGGAAAAGCCCAATACGGAAGTTTCGCAAAGAAAAAAAAAGAGAGAGAAGAAGAAGAAGAAGAAGGAGGAATATCGTATCCAGCCGTAATACGGCTGGAGAAATACGCTTCTCTCCCGATAAAATCTGTCGTGTGCACACACATCCAGACTATATACCATACTATAGCACTGCATACACGCGGCGTGTGTACGCATACGTATAGCGGGAGCATTTATCCTTATATTCCGGAGTGTGTGCGCGGGTGCGGATCGGCGGTGAAAGGCCTTATACTGCAGCGAGAGAGAGAGAGAGAGAGAGAGAGAGAGAGAGAGAGACTCCCCCCACCTCCGGGCTCGTTATATATATATATATATATACATATCGGCGAGCCGCTCTGCACGCTCCGGTGAATGTAATTTATACGAGGCGTGTACAGGACCGGATGCGATGTTCTAGCGCGGGAGATAGACACGTACAGCGATAGAGAGAGGACACGGACACACTCGCGAATCTGATTAGACGCTTTTTCTGCGCCCGCTCCGTCGATCGGGGCGACGGTTATGTCACACGCGTCTGTATATAAATACGTACAATGCACACACATACAGCTATACGTCTATATATCGTACGATATATCTGTCCTTCTCGCGCTTTTTTCCTCTGTACACACTCGCGCGCACACACACACAGAGTGACAGGCTTTTCCATCGGACTTTATTATTACAAGCATCGGAGGGAAAAAGAGAGCGATGCCGTCTCGGTGGTGCGGGCGTCGGCGGCGGTGCGGTTGCATTATGCATGCACACGCGTCGTGTGTCTACTTTTTCTGCGGCCTGTCGCTTGTCTGCACTCTCTGCGCGCAGGAAAATTTTGCGAAATGCTCGCGCATTACATACATTGTCGAGCCGCGCGCGGGCGACGGCGGCGCGTTATTTGCGCAACGGCCGATGCAACGACACTTGTCGCGCGGAAAAGGGATTCCGGCGCGCCGCCCGCGAAGAGAGAGAGAGAGAGAGAGAGAGAGAGAGAGATGTTCCCACCTGTTAGCGATAGTTACCCGCGAGACTGTGGAAAAAGAAACGTGTGGAAGGCCCGTTGACAAAATAGCGAGAGCGAGTGCGTTGATGAAATGCGTAAATCAAAGAGTCTCTCGTTATAACGGAGGTATCGCGGGGGACGATCGCGCGCGAGGTGTGCCAAGCTTTTCCTTATATACGCATTATATGTATAGTTTCTACATGCGGTCTTTTCTTGTTTAGCGAGATTCCAGCGAGAGAGGGCTAATGCGAAACGCGCCGAGGAGAAATTTAATCCGTCCATTGGATGTAATTCGCGCGTAAAGTTTTAGCGCGCACGTTCAATTACGGCGTTATAGAGGGAGAGAGAGAGAGAGAGAGAGAGAGAGAGAGAACACGGAGAATCGCCGTGTCTCGTAATATTGATCCCTCCTATTAATAGCTTAGCGCGCGTCGATGCTCATTAACGGAATTAAGAGCAGGACAGGCTGGCGCGATTGACTAATATCAGTGGAAATATATTGAATTTTCAATTGATACGCCTTGGGAAATTGGTGTTAAGGAAATCGAAAAACTTATGAAATGATGCGAGATATTTTAATGTTGATAAATTAGCGCGATTAAAAATATATAGGATTAATTGATGATGTGTAGTTATGCTCGAACCTTTCCAATCGTTGCCGAAAGTTGCCTGCGCTAATTTATGGACTAATTGAGAAATTTTCCTTTCTTTTTACGATAATTCAAATGAAGAATCCCTTTTCGACTATTGCACAAGCGGCAGGTATTTCAAAATTTTTTCTAAACGACACGTAATTTGTGAGATATTGTGCAACAATCAATTAATTAGTATTCACATAGCAGGTCTTGTAAAATAATTTTTATGATGATGATTTATTACTGTATTATAACCGTATTCTATTAATACACACCGACATCATTGCATTTTTTAAGTTTTAAAAGAGATTAATAAAGAATCAATTAACAACTTACGAGTCGACTTAATAAGATTTCGGAATTTTCCATCGCGGCGATTTAGTGTGAATTGAAAAATAACTAAGATAGGATTGTAACGATTATCTGAAATATTGAGTACAATGCCGTCTTAACCCAAAAATATGTTTATCATTAGTAAGCTAAGTTATATAAGTACACAATAAATTTTCGTCGTTAAGTGAGACCCAACGCCTGTACGTGTTTAGAACGATTCAACGGAACAGAACACCGCGTCGTACCCGGCGGCGAAGGGTCAGCTTTGATTTTACACGGCGATTGTAAAGAGAAAGGAAAATTGTACAAATATATATCAACGTCTCTTAAATATATACGTATAGCACCAAACGCTTACGTATCTCGCGACGAATATAATTGTGCAATGCTTAAAAATAAGGTGATAATTAGGAAAGTCACGGTCAGTTTGCGCCGCGCAGCGCGATCGGAAACGATCTCATTCATATCTTGCGCACCCAGGCTGCAAGTGCACACGAGGAATTTCTGTAATATATATATAGACGCACTCTCGACTCTCGATTCGTGCGCGAGCGCGTTTTCTCAAAAACGAATAGGCGTTTATTTTTACGGTGGCGGCGGCGGCGGCGGCTCGCGGTAAAGATAAAAGAAAAAGAAAGAGGAAAAGAATGAGAGACAATTTGCAATTAGAGTGAGAGGAAGACGGAGCTTTCCATCTTCGATATAAACGCACGCGTTTCCTGATCCGCTCTATCCGCGCGCAAAATCGATCCCGACGCACATACACACACACACACACACACAGCGTGGCCCGGTCTCTGCAATTTGAGATAATGACACAAAGTTCAATTTAACCGCACTGAATCGTAAATCATAATACACGCCGCGCCGCGAGAGTCCCAACTAATTAAATTCACAATTAGAAACGTGTGGGGCGCGGACGACGGCCATTATTATTTCCTATGCCCCGCTCTCGGCCGCCCCGGCCTATAACTCTATACATATAATACGTACACACACATCAAATATTTATATCGTATTAATTTTCATATATCCTCTCTCTCTCACTCTCTTTCCGAGCGATAGCCGCATTTATGTATTTAATAAGAATCGCTAAACTGCGAACACGTGCGATTTACGTATTATGCGCATATTACCGATCTCTATACGTATACGTATGTACACACACGCGGCCAGCGTATTTCATCGCGTGAATCGAAAATTAATATTAATGATACACTCCGGCGTTAGTATAATTGACCGCGAGAACTGTGCATAAATGAACGTTTTCCCCCCCCTGTACCCCTCCCTTATTGCCGGCGAAACGAAAAAAATGCGAAAAAAAAATCCGGAGTTAATGAAATTTCAACGGTTTTTCTTTGTCTTGCGCCGGGAAAATGGTATACACTTATCGCGCAACGGCTCGAAAGAAAGTTTTGCGCGCGCGCAAGCGAGTTATGCGCAGGCACGCGATACCAATCCATCCGCGTCTATCTATTTTTAAGTATACACACGGCGTATACGCATTCATGGAAAATCTGTGTTACGATGAAACGCATTGAGTATATATAAATCATGTTTCTCTTCCTCTTTTTTCGCAGATTTGAATTCGGCGGAGGCGAACTACGACTGGACCAGCTTCTCCAGCTCGTCCAACCCCTTCCTGGCCTTCGGCAACTATTACGCGCAGAGCCCGGCGCCCTACCCGCCCGCGGCGCCCTACCCGCCCTCGGCGTCCTACCCGGCCTATCTTCCGCAACCGGCTCCGTAAGTATATTTATATCTAATGTATAGTACAATGTATATACATTGCACGCACGCATGACAGACGAGCAGACACAGATTAGATTTTATGAGTTTCGACAAATGCGCGGAAAATTGATGACTCGATCGAGGGAACGTGTCGTGACGGCGGTAGAGCCGAAACGGAAAGCCGGAGATTTTCCCGTTGCGAAACGCGCCCGTCAAGATAAGAGGATGGATTA
Source organism: Philotrypesis tridentata (assembly GCA_018906965.1). NCBI lineage: Eukaryota > Metazoa > Arthropoda > Insecta > Hymenoptera > Pteromalidae > Philotrypesis > Philotrypesis tridentata. The sequence goes on from JACCIB010000007.1 coordinate 5,835,130, forward strand.
TTTTTTGATAAAACCGCGCGCTGAACTTGAGTATGTGCGGTTTCGCACGCTCGGAATCCGCACCGCGAGTTATATAACTCTCTCTCTCACTCGCTCCGCTCGCCAGGATATATGTTTCCATTGAAATTGCATTTCAGGCCCGACGAGCCATTTCTTTCTCTTTCTCATTTTATACAAGGGTATAATGCACGAGAGCACATACTTATAATAGAATGGAAACGCTGAATCGTATGGAGTTGTTAGGATTCGTACGGATTTTTTTTTGTTCTTCCCCCCCTCCCACCGTCCCTTCAGACGATTTCGATTTGTACATCGGCAATTCCATTCAGCAACTACATATTATACGTACACTTCACTATACTGCTCTGGTACACGTAATGTGTGTGTTTGTATATAAATGCCTTTCGAAAATTACAATCTCGCGCGCGCGTTCCATTGAAACTTTAATCTCAATTTGAATATTATCCGCGCGAGTGCGAGTGAATGTCAACGACGTGATTTGTATAACACATGTAGCTATGTGCGGACTCGCGTGTACTCGTGTGTACAGAAATAAATCACCCTGCGCGCATACGTCGCAGGAGACTAGAGGCTTCTCGCGCGCGCGCGCGCGGAAAGTCGAAAGGTCTCGAGGGCAAATTATTTTTTTACAGGCCCCCCCGCGAGAGAGGGAATGGGAAAGCCGCGAGAAATCGTAAATCAAAACAATAAGTTCGCGTACACGCCGCTCGCGAGAGATGTGCGCCTGTATATCGATCGCTCCTTTCTCGAGTAGTTTTCAGACAGGCACCGCCGTGCATACGAGCCGCATATATATATACGCTGAAATTCTATTCGACTCGGGATTTTCTCGCTTTGTCTTCGCGCTCGACTGCGTCGCAACTGGAAACAAACTCGAATGTTCATAACGAATGAGAAAAGGACGTCGTGAATTCGACTTTGTAGCGTGCGGTGTATTTCGCGGTCTATTAAGCATATGCAGTTTTTCAGTCTCGCCCAGATAGATACATATATACTGCATACAGCTGGCGCACTTGTATCAGTAGAGAAAATCGAAAATTTAAAAACAAGACTCACTTATTACGAAATTCACTATCTCGACCGATAGACTCGCTGTCGCGATAACTTTATTTCTGGCGCACAGCGTAGAGAAAACTGGTTCGCACATTTACCGGTATGATTCATCGAAAGTATTAAATTCTTATCTGCGCGGCCGATGGGGAGTGTATAATAGCCGTCTGCACGGCTCCTGATTTTACGATGCGCCTTAATAACAGCGCCGCGCTGCCGACGCCGCCGCATATCCTCTTTTTATCCTCCGCTGCATCGGAATAAAAAATCAGTCGACACAGTCCGGAAAGAGCGCGCCGTACGCTGCTATATCTTTTTCACGGCTTGTTATACTTATATATACGCTCGCCGTGCGGTGCAAGTGTTCCTTTATCTCTCGGCCGCGCAGCACTGAGACGCAGAGAGCGCATACACACACACACACACACATATATATATTCACGTGAGTAAAAGCTGTGTGTGTGTGTGTAAAGGAAAAAAGTTGGCCACTCACGCGCGGAAGTTTCGAAGTTTCTGTGTTTACTATCCTGAATTTCATTACGTCTAATTAATGTATTTGTCGGCAGCGGCGCAACTTTTACTCTCACCCGCGCGAGATTGTTACGAATATTTCCATAATTTCTCCTTATCGCTTTTTGCGCTTCTCTCGCACGTGCAGCGCCAGGAAATACACTCGGTCATAGATAGATATATATATATATATGTATATTGTATACGTATGTGTGTTCGTAAAAAAAAAGAAAGACTCTCTAATATAAACTGTGTATATATGCAAACTCGTGTATAATGTGTGTTGCACGCGGCGTTCATCTATATACAGCGCGTGAATAATCTCGAGCGATTGTTTTCAGCCAACCGAACCAGCAATGCGGCATGTACACCGGACCACCTTGTCGGCGATCGCGATACCGTACCTACGACGGATCCTGTAATAACCTTCAGATACCCTCGTGGGGTATGGCCAACACCAAGTACGCTCGGCTTTTGCCTGCCAATTACGCTGATAGTGAGTATTTTGCTAATTTATTATGATTTCTATATATAATTTATCAGTTGACCATGCTCAAACCACTTAATTAACCACTTAAAATTATAACCAGTTAAAAAAATTATTGTTATTAAATTATGACCACTTAGAACAAATTATTATTACTATTAAATATATAAGCACTTAATTAACGAACTGTACTATTCGTCAGATTGGATTGACCAAGTTTTTGAAAAAGTTACGCTTTTTCTTTTCACTCGCGCGAGCTCTCGTCTCGCCGCGCAGTATAATAGCGATGTTTGCAATGGCAGACAATTTTATTATCGGACGGACAGTTATGCAAAAAGGACGATCATGGGAAAAGACGCGAGCAATTATAAAGCGAAAAATCCAAATAATAGAGATGCCTTAATTTCGAAACGCAGTTCTCGAATCGTTTTGTCGAAAGGCTGCGTTTAACTGTATGTGCTTTGTAGAAATTAAAAGTCGGGAACCGTCGGAATTGACGGCTCAAATTGAAGTAATTGCGTCCGACGCGTTTAGATGAAGATTCTTTGCTGCGCGCGTCCAATCACATGCGCCAACGGGCTTTTACGTTTGTTCATTTTGCTGTTAGAATTTCGTATGTTGTATACTTTTCCGAATAAATATCCACCTGCAAAATCAAGCGCACCGGCAAATTATTCCGACTCTATTAAATCGAGCTGAAAAAGAACGCACAGATACGCACAGACGCACATATACGTATATTGTAAAAAAATTCCTGCTCTAATAAGCCGCGCGTTTCCTCAACGCAGACAATTAATCTAAACCGGCAGAACCTGACAATGATAAGGGCCACAACGTGTGTCGGGAGACGTCTTACGAAACTGCACCGCGAGAGAGAGAGAATTAATTATAATCGAGACAGTTCGCGAGCTTCCCACTCTAAATCATAGTGGCGCGTAATATAATCGCTCAACTGTCGCGCACTCGCACTATACGTCGTCGCGCGCGCGGGCGCTCTGTGGGAGTAAAAAAGCCCGTATCTCCCATAGGTGCAGTTCGTATGTCGTCGTTGTTTGCAAAATTCGATCTCTCCCTCGCAGCGATTTTCCATGGATACATAATACATATCCATCGCGCGCGCGCCGTGAGACTCTACGTGACATAACTGCGCGTCTAAAGATCTCTCTCTCTCTCTCTCTCTCTCTGTACGTGTATACACCTATATACGACACACACGCGGAGCGAGAGAGTCGCAACAATGTGCCGCGCGCACCTAACGATCGCCCGAGTTATCCCCGACAAAATCGCTGCTTTTGAAACTGTAATTGCCGGTAGGAGTTAATTGACTTGTAACGCGCGAGCGAGCGAGCGAATGCGCGTGCGGAGCCTCTGTAATTGAAAGTTCTCGCTCTCCGCAAAAAGCGCTTCTCGTATCAACCCCGCGCGCATACTACTGCTACTACTGTCACCGATGATGCAGGTTCGACGGATTTTCAAAATTCCCGCCGCGCGCGTTATTTATGGTAACGATGAGGAGAGGGCCGCCCTTTCACTTCCTATTATGTTATACATTGACGGCGGAAAAATGTGACAAGTTTAAGTGTGTACAAAGACGTTGACACGCTCTCTCTCTCTCTATCTCGGTCACTTAGACACTTAGAGAATATAATATCTTTATTTAAAAGGAGCCGAGAGAGCGGGAGTCAATTAAACATTCAAATTTCGCGCCATAAGGTAGCAGACGAAAAAGCCACTGCTTATGCAGTTGGCTTGTGGCACAGGGAATGTAAATGAAATTACGTTGTAAATCACGACATGGTTAGTCTTCGTTATTCATTTATCTACAGCATTTTACGAAGTTTGAAGTTCACATTTAAATATCTCGCGGAATAGCATTTGAATAAATATCTCAAAATCATGCAACGCAAATGCCGCGCTCACCGCCGCCGCGGTGTTATTGAAATATTAAACTTGAAACTTCGTAAAACGTTATATAGATAATTACGTGCCGGAGGGCAAGAAACTTGATGTTTTCGTGAAATTTTCATTTATTATTTATTATAATGCAATTCAATATTTTTCCACATGTCACACACCATCGTGGCGCGGGAAATTTGAATTTCAAATGTTCTCCCGTGATACACATCAAACACGCTAGCGTATAAAAAAATGTTTCTATGGAAATTCGGAGGAACTGTAAATGGAGTTACTGTCCGTCATACTGCGGACAGGCAAACTTAAACGCACACAGGACAGACCAACAATTAATCCGCACACGTATGCGATTTATGAAATTTTCAGACGTTCACGCGCCACCGGTATCGCAGAGCGGCAATCCACTGCCCAACTCGCGTCTGGTCAGTTTCACTCTCTTCCCCGATGTCGACGTCCAGGATAGAAAGTGGACTCTGGTCGCTATGCAATACGGCCAGATCATAACGCACGACATGGCTCTGATTGATGGAACCACCCAGTCGAGTAAGCAATTTCATCTCTGCGCTCTTATCCTCCTATTGTTGCGCAGCAGCAGCAGCAGCAGCAGCACGCGGTTCTTTGTTCGCCACCGTGGCTTGGTTTCTTTTTTATCACTGAGATATTCAGAGAGTGCCACAATCAGGGAAGGGGGGAGGTGTGGAGCTGATTCTCCACGTGTCGGCGCGGAAAATCGTGACTCGAGATATTCGCTTCTGCGTGTAATTATGCATAGTGTCGGGAGATCGTCGAGAGGGAAACGCACGGGTGAAGGTATGTAAGTACAGACGAGATAAGTTGGAGACGGGCGGATAGAGGCACACCGCACACGTATGTGCAAGACGAGAGATGAAAGTGAAAAATAGTGCAGCATACACACTGGCTGTATACCGCGTTTTTTTTTATTGTTTTTTCCGCCGCAATGTCCGAAGTTTACGGGAAAATTATTGGTTTATTATGCAAACGACGCGTGAATATAGAAAGCGCGAAAGAGAGGAGGGAAAAAGCGTCGTGCATTAATAATTGTAATTTTCCGGCCCGCGGGCGGCTCCCGGCCCATTGTATAACCTTTTCTCTCTCTCTCTCTCTCTTACTCTCGGCGTCGCGCGAAATATTCAGCCGCGCTAATAGCCGAGCGAGATTTTTCTCTCATTATGCAATACGCGCTCGTTAGCATCGGATAATTGAAAAGTCATAGGCCGCCGCCGCTGCTGTGCTACTGCTGTAAACAGGAGAGCGAGTGTACGTATATGTATAGCGTATGGTCGCGGTGTGTTTATATACCTATATATACGAAACTTTGCAGAGGCTCACGCGACCGAGTGCTGCAGCCCAAACGGACAGCTAATCCAGTCGGCACTTAGCAGTCCCCTGTGCTTCCCTATCCTGATTCCACCTAACGATCCAGTTTATTCTTACGAGGGACAGCAGTGCCGCAACTTTGTCCGCAGTACGACAGATCTCGACAGAGGCTGCTCATCTGGATACGCTCCGGCCGATCAGGTTCGTTATTTTCGCTATGCCGCCGCTTCCTTATTTATATATACGTCTCTATACAGGTATGTGTGCGTGCGTGCACTCCGCGCGCAGTCGCGAGCACATCAATTTTCATAGTCAGTTGGGGAATAGCACGTATACATATACATGTATAGTCAGAACTGCCCTGGAAAACGAATGTAATAGCACTGGTAATACGAGTAGCTCACTCGCGCAGTCTCTCTATTGCCACATCGCTTTTAAAGTATATATCGAACGAGTAGTTTTATACACACATTACACATACACGTATATCGTTATATATATCGAAACGGCATTCATAAACTTCACTTTTTCTTATTAACGTTCTCAACGCTTTTTAGTTACGTACGCTTCGCTTTTACTCGATCGTTTTGTGCTCCCTCCATATGGCTTTTGATTTTCGGTTTTAAAACCCGCCACGCATTCGCGCGCATTTAATACACGTATATGAATCGAGCTATCGAGCGGGCCTCGTTCCTAAAAGCTAATCGATCTTTACTGCAAATTTTATCGAGCGTCGCGTGGATCGCTAATGAAACGCAGTCGTCGCGAAGAAATTCACTTCATCAGCGCACACACGACCGCCGCCGCGTGTAAAATACTAAAACTTTATGTGCCGAGTAAATTGAAAAACTGAACGTACATTCGATAATGTAATTATTTCAAACTAAATATCCGCGAAATTACCCAACGCGCGGATTTTTTTTCCCCCCAAGATCGAAATTGCTACAGCACACACACACACACATACGCGCGAGTGAGTCGCGCGCGAGGTAGCGATATTAAACGATAAAAATTTGATTTCAATCCAGTTTACGTAAGTTTTTCGGTTTTTACTGTTGCCACTTATCGAGGCAGTAATATTCTGAAATCAGGTTTCGTTTTGGCCTCTCCGCTATAATATACATAGACTCTCTCGAGAGAGAGAAAGAGACTTGGACTGCGCTCTGATGGATTACGAACGCGTGCTAAAGCGCAATATACACCGGGCATGCAAAGTATCTTCATAAAGCATAAACTTTTAAATTACAGTCGTTTTGCATGTAGAGAGAGAGAAATATATTCACTTGCTCTGGAAGTCAATTCCCTCTTTCGCGGAACGATTCTATTTCTACAGTCCCATTTTGAAATCGTGCTCTCCGCCGGGCCGTGGGTCCACTATACTGAAATAAACTATATATGCAGCATAAATAGATCATTATCGTTAAAACGTTTTTTTTTTCAAAAAAAAAAAAAAAAAAAAACGCCAACGCTAATGTTAATTTACGCAACGACATTTCATTATCGATTAGCGCTACGTCATCCTTGATTACACTCACACTGACACGCGCGCGGCTATCTCTAATTTAGATCTCGAAATTACGGCGCGCGCGCGCGCGTGCAGCCACGAGATTTGGAGCATCGACGCGCGCGATAGCCGATAAAAAGCGTCGTTAACTCAAATTCTTTTTTTTCGCTCAGCCGTTCGATTCGCCATAATCAACGGCGGGTCCTAATCCGAGATACGGCACGCATCGGACTCGTCGTAAGTCACTATTTAACGCCGAATACACCATTAAACTCGACTTGACGACGGTGATTATACCGATTACGCAGCCGTTAGCGGCTCTTACGCATGCGCCCGTTGCCCATAAACTTGGCCGAACGAGGCCCCTGATTGGCGCGCGCTTCACACGCGGGCATTTCGATCAATTAAAAATTAGCCGATAAGCGTACCGCGCGTGTGCCGCGCTCCGAAGGTGCAGCGTTCGAACCCCCCAACAGGATGCGAACGTGCATTATATGCAAAACCGAAGCGTCGAACGTAACCTGCGGCTCTCACGCGCATTCATCGCGCGATGCAGAAAAATATAAATGGCACACTCAACTACAAGGCATAACGATTGTGATGCATTCGCAGCTGACGGTGGTCTCGCACTTCTTGGACCTGTCCATTATTTACGGCTCGAGCGACGCCGTGGCCCGGCAGTTGCGCGCAGGTGTCGGCGGCCGCTTGATCACCGACGTGCGCGACAATCGGGAATGGCTGCCACAGGCCATGAACAAGTCCGGCGTCTGCGACATCAGCAGCGACAACGAGGTCTGCTACACAGCTGGTGAGTAGGAGTACATTAAAAATAGCGCCGCGGCAATTGTCCATTAATATATATATATATACACACACACACACTCGATTCTCGCTTATATTATAGTCTCCCACCGCGCCGCGAACGACGATCTTGCGACACGGAATTTTTTAATTAGCCTCGCTCTGACTTTATAGATACGTTTTGGATTTTACGAGGCAGCGCGAGCGTGTCAGCCCATTAACATAATGTACCTACACGCGTATTATGTGTATGTGCACACGTTGTTTTGAAAGCGCGTTGAGTTTCGCGCGGGGTAGTGCGAGGCTTTGGGGGGGGGGGGGCGCTGAAAATGTTAATTAAAAATTCAAATTTCGCGCCGGAATACGACGGGGCGCGAGCGCGGGCTCGCGCAGAGTGTAATAAAAAGTGTAATTTGTTCACCGGGGAACAATGAAAGCGCGCGCGGGCAGGATTACGCGAAACCACAGTGTGCGCATGATTATCTATTATTTTACAAAGTTTCGAGCTTGTATATATATACATATATATTATATATATATATGTATATTATACGCTTGATAATTACGTTTAACTGCGCCGTTTCGTGGCTTTATAAAACGGCCTATAAATTACTTTTCACAAAGAAAGATCGTTAATTTCGGAAAAGAAAGACGAATGTTTTGCGCAATACGATGATTTGCTTCGTAACAAAAAAAAAGTTTGTTTTGGCAGGCAATTAGAAAATGATTCTCGCAGAGTCAATAGGCGCAATGCTATACCGGTATAATATTGGTCTACGTTTTCCATTGTATAACCTTTCTAGTCTAGACTCTCGAATTATATGCATTATGAATTGTGTATGTCTTGTGCGCGCGCAATACGTTTAACGAGTACCTGAATTCGTACTATTTGCGGTTTGGTGATCGTTATGAGCAACTCTTATTCACCTGGACTTGCCCGATGTGTATTACTTTCTGATTTAATCAAATATAGTTTTTTTCGTCTTCCGTCAATCAGATCTCGCGGCGCGAAGTATATGTATGCGAATCGATTAGTCTATCGCAAGAAGGAAACTGTTGTATACCATTATAACCTATGCTTCCTGCTCTTTGGAACGATGATGTGCAGTGGCTGGTGCTTTATAACGCAACGATATAGGCGAAATGAATTCTTGGCCACTATGGATCCCATAAAAAAGCAAAAAATCGCCTCGCTTAATGACAGTTATAAATCAAACCCTACATCTAAAATAGAAAAAAAAGTAAGCTAACCGGACGTATAAAGCCTGACCCGCTTTTATTTCAATAGCGCTATATATCTTGTACCTCATAAAAGACATCGCCAATTGTTATACACGTTTTACGCGCGTGGAGGGCAATACCGCGCGCAGGGCTCTTGGCAAAAAAATTCTAGAGTCGAATATATGAAAAAAAAAAAATAATAAAAATGAATATAAGGAAATTGACCGCCTCTCGAACGAAAAATCATTCCAGGTGACAATCGAGTCAACCAGAATCCCGAGCTCACCATCCTCCACCTGATCCTCTGGCGAGAGCACAACCGTCTCGCCGGCGAGCTTTCCCGTCTGAATCCCCACTGGACCGACGAGACCATCTTCCAGGAGGCCCGTAGAATCAACATAGCCGCTCACGGGCAGATCTCCTACTACGAGTGGCTGCCCATCTTCCTCGGTAAGAAGAATCTCAAGGGAAAAAACTCGCGGGCGAGAAAAAAAGCCGGGCTGTCTATACACGTCTGTTTTAACTTGTCTCCTCAGGTCAGCAGAACCTGCTGGACCGCAGAGTTCTGTGGAAGACCCAGGGCTGGGTGAACGACTACAATCCCACCGTCGACCCGAGCATCATCAACGAGCACTCGACCGCCGCCTTCCGATACTTCCACACGAACATTGCCGGCCGACTGCTGTGAGTATAAATGCGATGTAATGAGCCAGAGAGTGGTATCACGCGCAGCTTTATTATCGGCTGCTTACAGTGTACCTACACGCGTAATTACGCTCCGGGGCACTTGTGCGCGTTTTCCGTTGCCGTATCGCCGCTCTCACGTCGTTATGTCAATCATTTATACCTTCGAATTATCCTCATATCGAGCGGTCGTATACGTCGCGGGACTCGTAAAATAAAGTCACGCGCGTTTCGCCGCGGGATATCCGCGTATACTGCATACACATGCGTATATATATATATACATATATATATGCGCGAAGAGAGAAAGAAAAAAACAGCGCTTGAACGTACCTGCCGTTTCGCTTTTTTACAGTCTTGTCGAGGAGCCGCGTTACGCCTACTCGTACAACGCACTGCGTCTCTCGGACCACTTCAACAGGCCGGGCGTCATCGAGGAGAACGGCAACCTGGACAAACTCTGCAGAGGAATGTCCTTCCAGCCGCAGGAGGAATCCGATCAGTTCTTCGACTCTGAGGTTCGTGAGATCCTATTGGGAAACACGATATTGTAATGTAGTACTTTGCCTCATTTGCTATATAGGTACACAGGGCTGTGTGAAAGGCCAGCGAGAATTCAAATTTCCCGCCACTGGAGCGCGCGCGTTATTGTTGTTGGCGAGAAACGCCAACTGATTTGTTTATGCCATGAGAAATACAAGCGTCCCGTCGAGCGGCATTTGAATAATGTACCGATACACTACACATTACGCGCACCTCGGTACAAAAATATTTGCACAGAGTTCGAAAATTGCATGTGAATTACCGCGGCTCGTATAGTCGGACGCGCGAGAAAAAAATTTGGCGATCGTTAGTTAATGCAATTGGCGAGCCCCTCGGCACGTGTATTTGTTAATGCAACTGCTCAAAAATGTTATACATTACGAGTGAAAATCACGGGGATCTTACCAGCGATAATTCTTAGCTTCGCCGCGCGCAGCACTCGTATATATTTATCATTGTTTGCAATATTGTAACACCGCGTACAATTATACAGTATACATGTAGTGTGCACACATATATATCAGATGTATAACGGAAAATTACATATATCCAAGACTCGACGCACAAATATCAATTATTTTCAACGGCTATACGTATATCTCGGGGAACACACCGTGTTTACGCACAATGAAACAGATGCGTATTTATTGTTTATGATCGAAAAAATTTTCGAGGTTACGAAAAGCCAAGCGCGCGCGAAGAACTTTTACAACAAATGAGCTGCGCGCCGCGCAGCTTCGACATCTCCCCCGTTAATTGAAATGCCATTCCTCCGAGAGAGCCGTAATACAGACACAGATATTTTTATGCAAGCTTCGAACTTTGCAGAACGGCGCGAGGATAATTGCGTAACTAGCCTCGAGAGCTGCTTTTTCACAATTTCGTTTCTATTATTTCGCGCGAGCCAATCGCTCGCTCTCCTTTTCTTTTTGTCTCGCTTTTTTCGTAGGCCACCTCTGGCGTATATATACACACACGCGCGGGAAATTTGAATTCTCAATTGACATTCCGACCCCCCCCCCCCCGGTCGGTCGTCGGGTTGCACAAACCGAGTCAATTAAGCAGCGCGCAGGCATAGACACCGGAGAATATTGAGTCTCGAGCAGCCCGAGTATAATACAAGAAGCCGCTCTCGTTTGTCGTTGCAGATAACGCGGTACCTCTTCAGAAACGGTCGCAGACTCGGAGACGATCTGCGGGCCATCGACATCCAGAGAAACCGTGACCACGGTCTGTCGCCCTACAACGACTATCGTGCCCTCGCCGGTCTGAGACGTGCCTATCAGTGGGCCGACTTCGGCGACAGAATCTCCGCTCAGGTTTGCACACTTTTCCTGTAGAGATAGGAGGGGAGACGGGGAGAAGAAAATCAATTTATACGTGTATACATTGAACGGTGAGCATCCCTTTGTGCTTCTCTCCCGCAGAATATTCAAACGCTGTCGCAGCTCTACGAGACGCCGGACGACGTGGATCTGACAGTCGGAGGCTCTCTCGAGGCCCACGACGTCGGCGTTAATCTCGCCGGACCGACCTTCATCAACATCATGACCGAGCAGTTCTGGAGAACGAGAGTCGGCGACCGATACTGGTACGAGACCGGGGATCCCGAGATCGCCTTCACAATCGGTAAGAGCGGCTACTCTCCAATTCAATTTCCATCCCGTCGCTCGCTCGCTGCGGCAAATTGGACTTTCTTACCTCCTCCTCTCCCTCTATTAATTATCTTTCTCTCTTCCCCGCGCGCAGAGCAACTGGCCGAGATTCGCAAGGCTACCATTTCGAGGCTACTCTGCGACAACAGCGACAACGTCCAGCTCATGCAGGCCAAAGGCTTCGAGCAGGTTTCCCAGACGTAAGTGTCGCGCACGTGTGCTGTATGCGCATCAATGCCAACTCGACCGAATCATGTACATCGTTATACACGAACGTCTTTTATTCTGCGCAGGAATCCGCTGATGAGGTGCCAGGATCTCCCGGCGATCGACCTGTCGCACTGGCGGGACATCCAGAGCCCAGCGAGCCCGGGATGGCCGACGCCCTGGCAATAGAGAGCCAACGAAAAATGCTCATCGCCTCCTCCATCTCTCTCGCCGGCGAACCATCGAAATTTAGGAGAATTCATTTGGTTGGACGTATCATGTATCGAGGAGACGACGCGCGCAGGATTTATCGTGCGCCGCTACGATACATCGTGCGCGCCCCTACACGCGCCCGCATACACACACACACACACACACAAAGAGAGAGAGATACCGATTCAATCGTTAACGCATATACCACAATCAAAGTGTAATTATTGTACATTTTTTTTTTAATAATTGTTTAAACTTCCGAGTATATATTGTATACTTGTAGGACTTATCGACGTGCGCCAGTAAACACGCGTCGATAACTCGGTACATAATGTGTCTATAAGATTGCTATGAGTACATTTGTAGATATACAGACATATATATACATACATTAATTGTTAGTGCTATACCAAGTTAATTATATATGTACATCATTTATCTCGAAGAGCCGAGTACTCGTTGAAAAAGAAAAAGAAGCATGTACGTTGTATACCGCTGAAGGTAAAGCGAACGAAATAAATTTCTGTACGTTTCTTCTTACAATGCTTTATTTAAAACAAGAGAATGTGTATAATAAAGTGAACGAAAATTGAACGCGTTGACGCTTATTTCTTCGTCACTTATTCCCACCTCTCGACCATCATTATGTCCAAAGTATCGTAAACCTCTCACCTGTGCTTATATATTGAAAAGCTCTAACTCGTCGTGCGAAAACAAATGTATATATAAGATATACAGCCGCTTTCCTCATCCTCTCGCGGCGCATGTACGAGCCGCCAAAAGCCACGGCGGTATATAAAAAATAATCGTCGTATCAGCGTAAAAGTCGCGCGCCGCATTCCTTTACGCAATCTATAACGCGTTCGTTCCGAAAACGCTGCGTCGGTGGGACAATAAAAATTCGAGGCTCGCCTCGGCCGGCCGACTCGGATTATCAGTCGGCCACCGGCGCACTTGTCGGTCTAACAAAAAAAAAAGTAAAAAAAAAAATTTTTTTTCCCTCCAAAATTCCCCGTCGCTCACCCCCCCGCGAGATGTTGTGAAATATCTCTCCTGTCCCTTCGCCTCTGTAAACGCGCAACGAAAAAAAAAAATGTCGAGGCTTCCGCATTCCCTCGCGCTGCTCCTATTTCTGAGCGTCTCGATCGCCGCGAGTCACGAGGAGGCCCCGACGACGACGGACAGCGGAGAGCAGGGGCTCGGCGAGCGGGAGCTCGGCGAGATGATCAGGAGCCTGGAGGAGCGCGTCAGGGCGAAGGAGGCCAGCGACGCGACGCGGAAGGAGGCCGGCGGGCCCGCCGAGGAGGAGAGAAAGTGCGGCAACGAGAACGTCTTCCAAGTGAATCCGAATCCGCGCGACAGGTCGTGCTTGGTGAGCCTCGGCGAGGTCGAGGTTAAGGTCGCCGGTGAGACGGGCTTGAGGCAGGTAGAGAGTAGTAAGGCGGAAGGATCCGAGGCGAAGGACGACGCCGGGGACGAGAGGGAGAAGAGTATCGTGTGGGAGAAGGATGTCGGCCTGGACGAGGTACTTATGCTCTGAGAACCGAATTTTTTTCTGTCCCTCCGCGATTCGCGTTTGCATGTATATAGTAAAATAGTGGGGAATTTAAACGAGCTGATAAAATTTACTGCTCGCGCCGCGTCGAGTAAAAGTTGTATAGCTGTGATATTGAGTAACTGGCTGTAACGCGATTGCATTGTATAAGAATTTTGACTGTATAAAATGTAGATGAGGAAAAAAGCTGCGGCGCGCAGGTGTGTGTGTGTGTTTGTTCCGCGGTGGAGAGCTCGACGTACATAGTAAATTGCGGAAAATGTACTTGCATATTGTATAAGCGCGTGTTCGGCGTGTAAAGTCTGCGGAGAAAGGACTGAGAGTGCACGGTACGCTTTTCTCCGCGTGAATATGCAATTGAAATTACGAAAATTCACGCTCCCTCGTGCTTGCAGCTGAAGAGGAATACCTGCGGCAACCGCAACGAGCGAACCCTGAGCGTCGACACCGGCCCCGTCCAGCAGAACGACCTCAGCGAGTTCGAGCGGGACGAGAACTACTACCGGGCTCTCCTTCGGCTGCAGAACCTCTACCGGATCTACAACCAGCGCTACCTCGAGAGCGCCGCGGCTCATCCGGAGGAGAATCGTCCTCTCCGCCACTGTCCCGACGAGATCATCAGCCGACAGCAGGAGCTCATCCAGAGCGGTAAATCGCGCTACCTCGAGCGCAGCAAGCTGCTTGCCGACCGGATCGCCGAGTCGGCGATGACGCTGGTCAATCGGAAGGCCAAGGTTTTCGACGCGCTGCGCTCGCCCTGCTGTAACCGTCCGGCCGCTGCCGCCGCCATCGCCAAGCAGTCCACCGTCGCCGCCGCCAAGCAGTCGAGCATCGCCGCGGCCGCCGCCAAGCAATCCACCGTCGCCGCTGCCAAGCAGTCCAGCATCGCCGCCGCCAAACAGTCCAGCATCGCCGCGGCCGCCGCCAAGCAGTCCAGTATCGCCGTGGCCGCCGCCAAGCAGTCCAGTATCGCCGCGGCCGCCGCCAAGCAGTCCATGGTGGCCAAACCGTGCGCCGCGAAACCGCTCGTAGCCAAGCCACTCCTCGTCCCGGATCCCCTGGCCATCGTCGAGCCGCTCGCCGCAGTGGCCGAGGTGGCCAAGCGCCAGGAGGCCTCGGTGTCCGCGGCCTCGTCCTCCGCGACGGCCGTCGACGCGAGCATCGGGGCCGGGGGCGCGAGCGTCGGTGCGGCCAGCGCCGGGAGCGTCGCCGGGGCTGCGAGCCTCGGGACCGCCGCAGCGGGCGAGGCCGCCGTCGCCGGCAGCGCTTCCGCGGCCGCCGACGTGAGCGTGAGCGCCAGTGCGAGCGCGAGCTCGGCAACGTCGGCGAGCCTCGGGGCGAGCCTCGCCAGCCAGAGCCTCGCCAGCGTCGGCGCGAGCTCCTTCCTCAGCCAGCTGGGCAGCTGCGAGGACTACGAGCGCAGGATGATCATGGACATGGCCATCGAGGAGTCGGCCGGGATGATCAGGCAGCTCGCGCTCAGCACCAGCAGCGACCTCGTCTACAACGACCCGTCCTTCGACCGGCGCGTCCTCGGCATGGCCATCGACCTGGTGAACAAGGTGACGGCCGGGGCCAGCGGCGACCTCAACGCCAAGCTCGACGTCTTCGGCGGCTTCCGCTACAACAACGTCGACGAGTACCTCAGGTCGTCGATGCTGGAGACGCAGCTCGAGGCCGAGCTGCTCTCCAACTCGGGCTTCGACTACGTGCACCGCAACATCGACGCCCTCGAGGACTACGTCGGCCACGCCAGCCCCTTCTCCCGAGGCCGCTGCGACAGCTGCGCCAAGTACGATCTGCGCATGGGCGCGATGTGCCCGCTCTGCAAGAGGAGCGACAAGGTCTTTCAAGGCCGCGCCAAGAGGTGGCCCCTCCAGCGAGCTCGGCTCTACCACCTCGAGCGGGCTCCCGGGCTGCAGCCTAAGGTTTATATCGAGTGAACGGCTACCCACCTTCTCTTACATAATGTTGCCTTGCCTACTTCTAAGCGTTTCCCTTTTTGTAATGACTCAATAAAACAACGAAGAAAAGAAAACCAGACTCCTGTTCATTCACCCTTTCAGTCACCACGTCCAGATAGATTAGACTCTATTCTATGCAAAGTCCTGCTTGAGAAAACATTCGCTTCGCGAGTCACACCGTCACGATTTCCTATACACACTTATATGCCTTATCGAATACATCGGCGTAACTCGGACGTAGATTTCTGGGCTGAGATAGACGTGCACTAAAAAACACTGCTGAGGCGAGTGACTGAAAGGGTTGATTGTGCAATACATCGATATACAGAGACAGAGAGAAAGAGAGAGGTCGATCATAAATACATAAAAGCCATTCTTGTTCTCCTGTTTTAGAGGTCTAAGGGCATCTGGGAGGACACTAACAAAATGTACAATTTCAATGACTTAGAGAACAACAAATTCATCGACTTGAGCATGAACTGTAGCGATAACTCAACAGAGCCGGACTGCCAGCGACTGCACTACGACCTTGTGACTCCGAGAGGTAGCCAGCAGCGTCAATTTCCTAATATCAATTTCCCAATGTGTGTGTGTGTGTGTTGATCCTTGAAAAATTTTTCAAACCGAAAGAGAGAGGGATTTTTTTTCTTTTTTCAAGACAATGCGCGCACGCGCACACATTGCGCGAGCAAATTCACAGGAGCGAAAAACCCGAGGAGGCGGAGAAAAAAAATAAACAAATATGTAACGATGTTTCACAGACGGCCAGCCGGTGCCGCTGTGGTACGTGAGGAACTATCTGAGTCATGGCCGCGACCTCGCGATCGACATGCACGACAGGGCCCGGGAACTACAGCAGAGCGGCGAGGGCCTCAGTCCAGCGCCGCACTCGGCCTCGATGTTACACTTCTTGAACAACCGGGTCTCCGATCAAGTGGTCAGGCTCAACGAGGAGTCCCAGCTCGTGCTGTTCGGCACCAAAGTCCTGCAGCAGAAGCTGCTCACCGAGTAATTATCGCTCGATCAACCCGATAATCGATTCGAATTTCATTTAGTCTCTCCACTGTAATTACGCAGAGACGAAGCAGAGGGGAGAAATGAAAATTGTGTGATGGGATTTTTGTTGGCAGGTACAACATAGAGCCGGACGCGTTCCTCGAGTTTCTCCAGCATCAGGGCTTTCGCGTGACCGGCAGCAAGGTCTGCCGCGCCCGATCGAAGCGCTGCAACGGCTTGGCGAAATTCCGGAGCCTCGAAGGCTCCTGCAATAACTTCTGGAACCCATCCTGGGGCCAGAGCAACACTGGCTTTAATCG
This sequence comes from Philotrypesis tridentata, assembly GCA_018906965.1. Taxonomy (NCBI): domain Eukaryota; kingdom Metazoa; phylum Arthropoda; class Insecta; order Hymenoptera; family Pteromalidae; genus Philotrypesis; species Philotrypesis tridentata. Next base: position 5,852,113 of record JACCIB010000007.1, read on the forward strand.
AATTCTACCGGCTCGTTACGCCGACGGTGAGCACCGCGCGCGCGCACCTTTTATCCTTTATCGATGTAATATTACGCAACGCTGTATGTATACATATACATTTTCAGTATACAGTATCCAAGCTTTAGAGAGAGTTTCCTCTATTTTCTTAGACCGCGGCGGCAGCGCGCCCGCGGAGAGCTGGAACTGGTCTGAAAAAAAGTGATAAATCACGCGTAGGAATGAAATTTATCTGCGGCGTAGACGCGCGTAAACTTCAGAGGGACCGCTCTATAAAACTGATACGCTGCACGCGTTACAGCATCGCGCGCGCTAGCTTTTTATATCCGCTGTAAAGGGAGACGTAAATACAAGCGCGACTCGCCGCACGCATTAGCATAAGCTTCCCGGAGATCGGCGGAGAGCGCGGCACTAAGCGTTCCAACGTGTTTGCCGGTCGTTCGAAATTAAAAAAATTTCTTTTTCCTCCCTTCACCCGCAGGAATCCACGCACTGCCCCTGAGCGTGACGGGGCAGCCGTTGCCGAATCCCCGGGCGCTGAGCGCCCAACTGTTCTCGCGGCGCAACGCAACCGATTCCGTTTTCACGCTCGCGCTTATGCAATGGGGCCAAATTCTTGCGCACGACTTCGCGCGCCAGGTGATCGATCAGACCGGTAAGCATTTCGGGCTTCCCGATTTTACGCACTATTGGCGCATTAACGGCCCGCACATCCGCCAGCCGTTTTTCTCCAACAACTGATCTCTCTCTCTCTCTCTCTCTTTTTCTCTCTCGTGTAGCGAGGGGCGGCATCGAGTGTTGCGACCTGAACGGAAGGGCGCCGCTGCCGAAGTCGTTGCAGCATCACTCCTGCCAGCCGATCCTCATCGCGCGGGACGACGATTTCTACGCCAACTACGGCCAGGCCTGCATGAATTTCGTCCGCAGCATGACCATCACCAGGGAGGACTGCTCGCTCGGCCCGGCTAACCAGGTAAACACACAGCATTTTACGGCCCATTGTCTCTTGCGCGCTTTTTCTGCCTTTCGGCTCGGCCTTTTTAACGAGCTTCTTATGCGGCGACGCGCCGATGCGCGCGCGCCGCGACGAGAGCAAAGTTGCCGCTGTGTAGTCGGCTAATCCGAGCGGAACGGAGCTACTCCGCGCGCAGCTTTTAGCATCGGGACGACGACGACGACGACGAGGCTGGCTGCACGAAAGGTAATCGGCTAATCCGATTTTGCGGCGGCGGCGGCCCGAGCAAAATCGAGTTTCCAACTTGCTGCTCTCTCACTCGACTCTTGACTTTCCCGACTCGATTCTGTATATATATACGTCTCATTATGCGCCCGCGCGCGTCGCGCACAAGCGCATTATCAAAGTATAGGGAAACAAACATCTCCCCCCTCCCCCCCCCCACCCCTTCGCCGATTTCCCTTTTAATGATGGCTATTCGACTGCCGGTGGGCGAATTGAGTAACGCCGTTGCACTCGCCCAAACTCTGTGAATTGTATTATTCCTTCCCTTTTTTGCATGAGGATTGGAGCTCGCGCCCGCGACGTGAACGCGGGGCGCTGTGTTGCGCGGGCGTTGTTGCGCAACGAAAATCCGAAAAGAAAAATAAACGTCAACTCTCTCGGGCCGGATTTGGCGGGCGACTTTCGTTGCTAACTGAATTAGCGCTATTACGCGAGCTCGCGGGCGTTGCCGTAATTTAATGCGTCGCCGGGCGAATTTCTCGGGATTTTATTCGGACAGCTTCGATCGGTTTCTTATGCGAGCCGCATCGAGAGATCGATCCATCGAATTATGTACGGCGTCGAGGGGCCGTTGCAAAATTGGATTGGACGACGTAGTGACTTGTGGACGCGAAGAAAAATGACCAATTTAATTGAAACGTAATTAGCGAGAAGCTAATGCAAACTCTTATACTTGGAGTCTGTATGTCTATATCGCGATCTCTCTCTCTCTCTCTCTCTCTCTCAATCAAATCTCTGTGCAGTTGTGCAATTATCTTTGGTATTTCACAAATATATAGTTTGAAGCTTATAAATGTATATCACGCGTCGAGCTGGCATTTACATTTATCGATCGAGATACAAAATCCAAATGGCATTCCGCGCGAGAGATATTTCATATACATCGAGCGAGGCGAGCTTGTTTACATGTGAGTTTCGAGCCATTTGTAAAATAGTTGATAATTGCATCGATGTACGCTGGAATGCGGTATAATTGCGAAAAAAATTGGGCGCGAATTTAATTTCGCCGCGCTAATTTTTCGACTATATAAAACGCGACGACATTTCAAAGGCCCGTAAACGACAGAAGTGAGTCGTTACTTAACTCGATCGCCCCCCCCCCCTCCCTGTATTATACACTGATACACGTAGTCAGCGCTTTATACACAATACATCGCTCTCTCTCTCTCTCTTCCCAACAATCCATAAAGATTTATCTTATCCGCCGGTCGAGTTGACGTAACGATCCGTATCTCCGTAAAATTAAAACAATATACCCAACGAGGTATCTGTATACACCAACCGCACGTTACATTACAAATTATCCAACAGCTGAACGGCGTCTCGAGTTTCCTCGACCTGTCGCCGGTCTACGGCTCGGACCAAGCGACGAGCCACGGCCTCCGCGAATTCTACGGCGGCCGCATGCGAGTCGAGCTTCGCGGCGACCGCGTCATGATGCCCACGTCGTCCCAGTCCGGATACTGCGACGCCCGCACCCGCCAGGACGTGTGCTTCGAAACAGGTTTCGTTTTACACGCTCTTTGCCCGACGACATTATAATTATACCTATGTAATACACGATTTTTTTCTCGTCGTAATTTACTAGGCGATCCGCGCACAAATCAAAATCCTCAGCTCGTGGTGTTGCAAACGCTGCTGGTCAGGGAGCACAACCGCGTAGCTTACGAGCTCGCGGCTCTCAATCCGCACTGGAGCGACGAGAGACTGTTCCAGGAGAGCCGGAAGATCGTTATCGCCGAGTATCAGCACATTACGTACAACCACTGGCTTCCCTTGGTCTTGGGTAAATTCCAGATTTTTGCCTTAATGTTTATTGCTGTAAGCCGACGTGCGCTCGTACACATGCGCCGTTCGACTGATCCTGGATTAATCTCGAATACTTGGAGAGACCTGAGAAAAAAATAATGCAACGATCTGTAAGAACACGTGACCGACTGAACCGAGACTTTTCGTACACGTACCAACTGTAATCCTCGCTTACCATCCAAAAAATATATAAGATGCTCCCTGCACTTCGGTGAAGGATCGCTATACCACTTGGAAGAAACGTGACGCGTCGATTGTTTACAGGAAGTAGGTACAGCGTGGATCACAAGATAGCCGTGGCGGAGGGCCTGAGCAACGACTACGACTGGCGAGTGAATCCCAGTACTCTCATCAGCTTCACCTCCGGCGCCTTTCGATTCCTCCACTCTCTCATCGAGGGCAACATCAAGTAAGCCCGCGAATCTCGCAGTACCTCACGTACAGCCGATACCCCAGGAATTATGCTCTTCAATATACTCTTCAATATTATTATTATTTTTCCTTTTTCAACGAAATCTCCCCACCCTCCCGCAGACTAGTCGCCGACGACTTCGGCACCTCCGGCACTCTGCGACTCAGCAATCATTACTTCCGGCCGCAGATCGTCGAGAGCAACAACAACTTCGAGGCGCTGCTCCGGGGGCTCGTTCACCAGTCCGTGCAAAAACCAGACGCGAGTTTCCACGTGGAGGTACGTCTGTTTACACGTCCGCGCGACACTTTCCGATGTGTGTCTGTGTGCGTCAAGCCTGGGGCAGCTCTCCCTCGCTGTCTCTCTCGCCAGGCTGTATAAATATGAGAAAATTGCTTTCTGATTCTTCTGCGGCGCTCACGGCGCCGTTTGCTTTTGCTTGCTTGTTTGTTCGGCTGGTGTATATAGGTGACCGAGTACCTGTTTCGCTCGGGCAATCACTACGGAATGGATCTCGAAGCCATTGACATACAGAGGGGCCGCGACCACGGGATTCCTGGCTACAATTCCTACCGGGAAATTTGCCGGCTCGGCCGCGCGCTGGACTTTCACGGACTTGTCAACGAGATCTCCATGAACGTAAAAACACACCTTCTGCATAATAGCATTGCTCGGCCGAATTGCTCGAGTTCCTTTTTCTTTTTTTTTTTTGTTTCTTTTTCCGTTTTATTTTTTGGTCGTTCCATTTTTTTTTTTTTTGGGCGGCGGGCTCGGATTTATTGGATGCCGATGGTAATGCACAATTGTCCGGGCAACCCGTAACGAGCGCTTACTCGCTCTTTCCGAAAAACTAGTATACTTAAGATTTGCTATGAAATTTGAAAGTGTACTTATCGCAAATTGATCAGAAGCGGTTGAGGAGGGTTCTGTGTCAATGAAATTTTCGCTCGCAGCGATAGTAAAAAAGTAGCGAAGGAATTTTTCAGTATTCTCTACTCATTTTTTTATTTTTCTTTATGATTTAATTGATCTGCACTCTATATTTGCCCTTGGGAAAAGAATTACGAGATTTTCTTTTCATTTTTCGTCAGTTCAAATCTTGTTGTGCAATAATTATTAGTTACGCTTATGCGAAAAGCTGCAGAAAGAGATAATTCAAATCGGGTTTCGAGCTTTCATTTCTCAAGGAACTTTCTCACGTCTCATTCGAACGAGAACGAAACAGTCAAAATTGATTTTCACAAAAAAGATGCCCCTCAAATACGAAAGTCAAAAATAAGAACGTAATTACCTTGTAGTTCTCGTTAAATCGAGACGAAATTCCTTCATCTCGTCAGGAAGTCACATTAACGTGTAATAACGTCTGTTTGCAGAACATTGAAAAATTGCAAAGTGTGTACGCTCACGTCGACGATATTGATTTACTGGTCGGCGCGACGCTCGAGAGGCGATCGCCGGGAAGTCCTGTTGGGGCCGACGTTGCAGTGTCTAATCGGCGAACAATTTTACCGCTCGAGAGTCGGCGATAAGTACTTCTACAATAACGCCAATTTTCCTCATTCCTTCACCCCAGGTATATACAGACATTGAGCCGCAAAGCGCCCGCAATTCCATGCGCCGGCTCGTATGTATAATTGAATAAAGACTCCGCAGACGCGAATTTACTTAAGTCTCTCTTTCATTTTTATTTGCAGAACAATACGAGGAAATAAAGAAAAGCAGCTTGGCCGCGATGATCTGCGACCTCGGCGACGCCGTTTACGAGATACAGATGGACCCCTTCAAAGTGCCCGGCTACAGAAATCCGAGGGTGCTCTGCTTCAATCAGCCAAAGATGAATCTGGAAGCCTGGAGGGAAGCTCAATAATTCGAGTTCGAATTATTCCCGCGCGTTTAACTTGTTATTCCGGATTTCGCTCCTTCTAAGTTATTTTGTAAATTATATTTCCTCGACGACGTGTGGACAGCGAGTGTGAGAGTGAGAGAGAGAGAGAGAGAGTGAGTGAGTGAGCTTATATGCAATTAAATTATTTTATCTACATAGACTTACGCTCACGCAATCGTCATTCTCTACGGAAAAACAAACTAAGCAACCTTTAGTCTGTTCCATTAGCATAAACGAATTCCTTCGATATGTGTTTGTAGCGCATTATGCAGAGCCGTAAAGCTGCAGTTATAATTTTATAAGCGAATCGCTCGCGCGCACGCCAAGTATTACGAAATAGCACGAGCCGCGCGTAGTTTCAAGTTTCCCCTGATTTATCTCCGGTTCGCTTGCGGATATAGCCCAGGCGCAGCAGCCGACGAGGAGAGCGACAGCTCTCTCGGTTAGGGAAATTCCGGGGCGCGGAGCGCGTACGCGGCCGATTACATTCGCGAGATCTGGATTGCGGCGTGATGCACGAGGTCTTTTTTGAATTTCGCGCGCGGTGCAACGAACCGCGCGCAGCTCATTTTGACTTTCATGCGCACTTTCCCGTGCGATCTCCTTTTCCTTCGCTTCGCCCAACGACGACGACGACGACGACGACGGCGACGGCTATAGCGCGGTTACGTATATGTAAATGTGTCTCGCAGCAGCGTACATATAATATATATATATCACAGAGATAGACGCGGGCAAGATTTTCCGACGTTTCTTTTCTCCCATCAATTGTTTATCGGGAATATAAATAATCTCTGGCTCGAGGAATATGAAATATTGGCGCATAAATCAGTCCAGTCGTAATTAATATGGGGCATTGTAAAATTCGCTGCTACGGCATAAATAATAATCAACGCGAGAGAGCTGCGGCGCGTGCAGAGTGTAGTGCGCCTTTTTGTCAGACAAGCCAGACACACTATGTGCCTTATCGGCGATTATCGATGCAGTTTATCGATGTGTTTTGTATACCGCGCGGTTGTCTTAAAACTTTGCGCGAACGACGGTGAGTCTGCTGTATTGCAGAATCGAGGAAATCCAATTGTTATTGCGAGAGATTATATACACGAGGTGTAATCGCTGAAATTAAAAAAAGAAAGCGATCGAGATTTACCGTTGTTCTTCTTTCTTTTTCGGCGTCAACAACAATCAGTTGGACTTTTATTTAAAATTTTTTTATTTCTCTCTGCAGAACGCGTTTACGCGAGATCATCCCGCGCACTATGGTCTTTACAAAATCTTATACAAATATAACACGAAAATGCGACGATTATTGCCGGAGACGTATACTTTTTTTTGCAGTCCCGGAACGAACGACAGAACGACGATGAGCTGGTCTCGCGCGCAGAGTATACCGAGAATCGTACACTTTTACCAATTTATTCCGTAATCGTTCGCAGTAGGTTCAAATAGCCCGCGGTCGACTTCATAATCTGCAAATAAAGTCCCTCGGTTATAAGAAAGTGCGCAAAAAAGTGCTTGTAAAATAAAAGCGTCATAAATAATAGATATATAATGACAATGGTGCGCGCTATATATATATATATATATATGTGTAGTGTATAAGGATAAATAATGAAAACGGGTCTTACGCATCCGAAATTGTACAGCGAGAGATCCAGCATTTTCCCAGCGGTGAGCCTGACGGGACTGTGAGCGACTGACAGCATCAGTCCGATATACAATGCCTTTTTCGGTGGCAGCTCGTACCAGTTTATCATGTAACTCTTCGCTCCGACTTTTTTCGCCTGATCTCGCGTAACGTGCAACGTATTATAAAATCCCATCGACAATCTTTCCGGCTCTAATTAATTTGATTGGCAATATATAAAATGTCTATAAGTGCGTATACCTTGTCGCTGACAATCTCACCGACGTAGCAGTAGGTGAACAGCAAAGCCACGAGCGATGTGATCATTACCGTGTAGGTCAGTAAGCCCATGGCGTTGTTGCTTTGCAGATCCTTGAGTATATACAGTCAATATACATTTCATTGATCGATATCGATGTGATTCCGGAAAGGAAGATTTTTTTTTTACCATAATGAAGTAAAAACTCGTCAGACAAAGAATCGTGCTTCCGCCAAATATTTCCACCAGACAGATCTGATTCATGAGCTCTTCCACGCTCGAGATGAAACTACATTATCATAAACAGTTTTATATAGAAAGTCAAGAGAGAGAGAAATACTTTCTTAAAATTATCTTCCAAAGATATACAATGATGAGTGGAATGAATCGAGATTTTGCTGGATACTTTATAGTGTATAAGAAAGAAACTTCAATTTTTTTCATAAAAACAAATCAAGCATTTTACTAAAATTTGCCTGTTATTAGGCAAGACCGCGAGGCGGAAGAAGCCAAATAATATAGAATCATCTTTTAAAGGATCCAACTTCGAGTAAATATTCAACTCATTTCGCAATTAAAGTTAAGAAGCTTAGTTCATTATTGATGTAATAATAAATTAAAATACGATTTCTGTTGTCAGTTAGAAGTAGTTAAGAAAAAGCTTTTATAATCGAAGACTTGACGTACAGCACGTATATCAGTTATCTTTCAAAGATTTCAATTTATCATTTAAAAGTACTGCGCGTTCGATCTATCTACTCTTTTTCTTTCTCATATTTTTAAATACCAAAAAATCTAAATTTTTATTCTTAAAAAGTTTCATCCATTAAAACCTCAAGATTCCCCTACTCATCGTCCCGCACATACCGCAAAACCTTCAAATGCTGCTGAATAATAACCCTGAGCCTCCTGCTGACAGTCGCATTGCCTAGCCGACTCGGACGCTCCCCGTCCTCGTCGTCGTCCTCGATCAGCTTCTTCAGCAGATACATGACGATGTCGAGCTGGCCGCAGGCGTGCGTCGCCAGTACGGCGGCGTAACTGCAGGTGGTCACGGTCGTCGAGTGCACCACGAATCCGCCCATCATCTGGACGGCGAAGAGGCTCTCGTAGACGGGACTGGCGCTGGTGTTGAAGCGAAACAGGCCCTTGTAGAGCGGCGAGGGCAGCGGCTTGATCAGCAGGCCGTCGGGGCCGTGTCGACTCGGGGTCAGCAGCGTCTTGATCAGCCGGTAGCACATGCCGCCCATGTAAAACGTCACGACGCAGACTCGACTCAGCCGACGGCCTACGGCCGCGTTGCGACGCATCAGGCCCCGAAGCTCCTCGTTGCCGGGCTTGCGCCAATCGGACTCCAGCTCTTTCAGGCATTCCCGGATCTGGCTCTTGCGGAAAAGCATCACCGAATACTTCAGGAGAGCCATGGTGTTGAGGATCATCGGACCTGTCTGTACATCGTGGAAGAATTCTTGTGGAACAGTTCCTTGTGTAAACGCGCGTTTGCATTCATGAGAAACTTAGCCAGTTGAGAAATGATGCTTTGTAAACATTAATGCGTTTCGACATTATTTTTTTCATTGATATAAACAAAAGAATTCTTTTGCGCAAAAATAATTAGAGCGCAAGAACACTCGTTTTCCAGCGCTTTCAATTGCTCATGATAAACGTATAATAAGCACTTTTCAAATCTTGAACGTGAAAACTCAGACGCGGTTTACATAATGCGAATAATGGATATATGCTGCACGAAAAGAATTATACCGTCTTTTAGCACTTAGCAAATACTACAAGTTTCAAATTGTATTGCAAACATTCATTACGTCCCAGTGCAAAAAGTACACAAACACACAGTTGCTCTGGTTAATAATTTATTTGAGTAACCCGAGAAAAACGTGTGCGTCCGCAGTGCAAGCATACATAAACAATAATACACATATAATATATGAATTGTTGCGGTGTGCGCCACTGGAAGCAAACGGAACCTTAAGAATTTTCGCTTTCAATTTTTTCTCCTCGACCGCGATGTGAAGAATTCCCGGGACGATAAGAAAGCTCAGCAGCAGGTAGACAGCCGCGTTCTTCGCCGTCTTGATAAGAACGCCCAAGGCCAGCTTAGCGCCGCTACCGCTGAGAATCGGCCAGATCCCGATGAGCCGAGCGATCGTCCTGTTCAGCTCGATGGCGTATTTCACGTCCTCCTGGTAATTCGCATTGCTGCAGCTCGCCGTCTCGTCGTCCGGTATCCCCGGCTTCGCCATCCTCTCGTCGAAGTAGGCGAAGACGTCCTCGTTCTTCGGCATATTGCGTCGCGACGTCGCGAGAATCAAGCAGTGCGTATATGCAGTGCGCGGACCCGACGCACTCGCTGCGGCGACAGGATCGTCGGATCGTCCGTGGGAGTTGCAGTTGAGGGAAAGGGATGAGTGTGTATTATGCAGACTGTTATGTGCGCAGCGTTAATTGCTATGCGCGAACTTTGCGCGGAAGCGTAGAGAGAGAGTGCGTTGGAAGTTTGCGTTGCGTGCTTAATAAGAGGCTGCATTAATTATCGGCTGCACTCGAGCGCGTGCGGAGCGTCTCTCTCTATCTCTCACTCACTCTATTTTTGCATCGGGAGAGGAAGATTCAAAGCACTGCTTGCACACTTCGATCTGTCGAAGGGGATGATGCTTTGGAAATTACTGTTATTACGATTTACGCCTCGCTGCGCGCGCAAGCTTCAAGTTTGTTTCTTCGGTGTTCTTGCAGTATGGGGGGAGGGGGCAGGGAATGCGGTGTTTATGAACTTTGGTGTTAATATTAACGGCGTTGCTTATGGCTAGAACGCGTGTACTTTGTTTGTTACGATTTTTTCTGACTGCAGCAGGAGAGTGTGTGCGCGGCGAGAAAAAAAGGAGTGGCGCGTAATACTCAAAAAGGTAATGAATTTTCCGTTTCAATTTCGCTGCGAGTGAGAAAGAGAGAGAGAGAGAGAGAGAGAGAGCATTGAAAAACAAAAATGTTTCTGTTTCTTTTTAACACTTCGCTACAAGTTTCTACTTGTTATTCTCTAAAAGACATTGCCCGACAAAGTTTATTTTCAACGTTTTGAGATAATACATGGTGTAGAGATAACATTATGCGCATAGATTTCGAAATTATTACTTGGAAATTATAGAGGAAACAAATGTATACAGCCTTTGATATATCCAAGAAGTTTAACTGCAGAAAAGTGTAATGACCGTATGTATTTGTAGAAAACGCTTTTCCAGAAACAAAATACGACAATGTATAAAAGGGTGAAGTGCATTGCACCGACGCTATAGCGCAGCATTTGCACTATAATTATTTGAGTTCGCCGGTTCGATATTGAACTGCAGAAAAGTTTTATTTCTGCAACGAAACTTTTGCTTTTGCTCGACTCGAACGCAGCGAGCGAACTCCACGCGCATAGATTTATATGTATATACGAAGAGTCCACAGAGAGCTATATATAGTATATAACGAACATCTTGAGCTGTAGTACAGAAACTGCAATTTATAAAGCTTATGAATTTATACTGAGTATTTTCGATAACATAATAACGGATATAGCTGCGCAGATAAAGCAATTTATGTGATTTCTAATGTTCGCAGGAAATTCAAGTATGCCATTGACGTTTTCGCTACCTGGAATAAATGCATAGAGATGTATCTGAAATTATGAGTGCGATAAATCATGATTGCATTTATGAACTTTAAGAGCCTTACATCACAAAATCCTTGAAGTGACAAGTCAAAAAGTTTGCCTGCCGTTAATCTTGTGGGTTGATTAGCTCTCGCCATGACGAACTTCAGATCTTTCATAATAAATTCATTTGGCAAATCTATCCACTGCATGGAATAAGCGGAAAATCCGATAGATTCGCTCTAATAATTACGTAAATAAAAATTACACTTAGATTTTTGCTCGAGTAATGTTGAAAAAGGGCAAATAAAACAACGTTCACACCTGTTCCTTAACTTTGTCGCCGACGTAAGATAGAATGAACACATTGACGAATATGGACGTCATCAACATAATGTAGGTCACCATTCCCAAATATTCTTTATCTTCTAAATCCTGTTTAAAAGTTGGTAGGAATGGTGATATCGTTTCTTTTTTTAATAAATTCAGCTATTGCGATAAATATAAAAGTAAAGTACCTGTAAAATTCCGTATTCCAAAAAGCAAATAATTATTGTACAGCCTCCCATTTCGGATAACATAACTATATTTAGTGCCTTTTCCATTGTTTCGGCGTACCTAATAAATAACAACCGAGCTATGTTTAATAAATATATTTAACAATCGAAAATAAGATAAGAAACACACAGCTTATTTATGTGCGTTGCTTTTTTTTTAATTTGACCGTGAATTTATATTATGCTACAGGCATGCATTGCGTACAAATAAAGAATAATTAAACATAATTGGTTCAAAACTAATTTCAATAACTTTTTATGTATTTAATGCGAATGCCAGATGAAAAATGCTTCGAGCTAGAAGTTTTTAAAAAAATTTCTCTTCCGAGAAGAAATGACTGGACAGTATATGGATTTCTATAATATCTGACGCGATTACAAAAGTAGATAAACGCGTAGAAAAGAAAAGGATAATTTTTGCAAGAGAATGCCTTCACCGCTACACGAATTAGTTGTGGTTGCAGAAAATTTAATTGCTGAAATTATGGCAAAGGTAAAAAAAAATGTATCAAAATCCATATAAAACTGACACTTTACGTTTTAATGCACAATGAGGATGACCTTCGAATGCTACACGGTTCAATCGTCACTGGAATGCGTGTAGACCAAATGTTCAGCTGGGAAAGTTTCGATAGCAAAAAAGAGCTCATTCTGCTTAATGAAAGGAAACGTTCCGGGCATATAAGTACTTAAATACAGCCTAAACGGCAATGTCAGTAGCGTGTACTTTCTAAACCAATTTGTTTGAATACGTGTGGTGTTTATTGCCATTGTTTTTCTCCGGAAATATGCAAATATTTCTTTCGACGAGTCGAGTCCCGTCCTATTACGCTAAATGTCTTAATACACGTGAAGAGAGAGAGAGTGATTTTTTGCGCGCAATTTTAATTGCTACATGAAGTTGCAACGAGTTCCAAATTGACGATGACAACTAAAGACTTCCTATTCAGATCGGAGATAAATAATGCTTTCAGAGGTGTTTTATGCCCACAAAACTAGATTACGTTTTACTGCAAACTTTTGTCTCGGCGCAGGTGCACTTTTGCCGTGCAAAAGCGTCGAGTTTCGGTTTCTCGACGCGGAATTCGAAAAAGCCGCTCAATTAAAGTTGCGCCGTGTATATCGCCCCGATCGCGTCATTACGGGCTCGCAGTTTCAAAGGATCAATACGACGCTCGTATATAAGATACGCAGTTATCTCAACGAGATTCAACTTTAGATCGTGGCTAACTGACACGTAATGGCCAGTAAGGAGCCAAATGTAATTCTGATGTAACTTAATTACTTTTACGATATCCCGTGCTGCACATATTTCACAGACTCGCGGGAACAATGAGTTTTTGAAAAACAACGCACGCGATTTTCGTTTTCGAATCTGGCATAAAAATAATGGCAACTTCCCGATTGGAAAGACAATGGAAAGGAGACGATGTGTAGACGGGGGGGGGGGGTGTAACAGCTGTCGCACTTTCATCGCCTTCGAGCCGTAAACACGCAAGTATACATAGAACAACGAAAAAAAAAAAACAAATTACGTTTCTTACTGTATAGCCTTGACGTGAAAGTCGATGATCTCGCTGATTTTTCGCCCGAGTTCCGGGCTGATGTTCCTCTTATCGTAGCTCACGCCCCCGCCGAGGAGTTTCTCCACGCGATTGCTCGTCACCTCGAAGAGGCAGCAGCAGTGCATGACGACGCAGGCGATGAGGCTGTAGACCCCGGTATTGGTCGACAGGATGATGCTGCTGATGAGGATCTGGGTGACGAAGACGATCTCGTAGAGCGGCGAGTCCTCGACGACGAAGAAGACGTACTCGCTGGGATAGGGCAGGGGTATCATCGTCGTGTTGTCGGACTTGACGATGCGCGGCTGCAGCAGCGGCATGACGATGTGGTAGGGCAGGGCCCCGCCGTACGAAAGGCCGAGGTAGGCCGTCGTGAAGAACCTGCCGATCCTCGCGTTCTTCAGCATTATCTGGCGATTCTCCTCGGAGTCGCAGGCCCGGTAGTCGTTCTCCATGATCTCGAGGCAGTAGCGGATGTCCTGCTTATTGAAGATCAGCGTCCAGAACTTGAGCACGGCGAGCGAGCTGAACACCTGGGCGGCGATGATCTTCATGAGCTTGCGGAGATCCTCGGCCTTGAACCACGTCCAGATGAAGTGGGGCGTCAGCAGGAACAGCATCAGGCAGAAGATCAGGCCGACGCGGACGTAGATGAGGGCGTTGCTGAGGCTGCTGTTGTCGCCGTAGCGCGGCCAGATGCCGATCGGGGTGAGGAGGGTTTTCGCCACCCGGACGACGTACTCCGTGTCCGCGAGGTAGTTCTCGTTGCTGTAGGCCGGGACGGACTTGCCGAGTCTGTTGGGGCTGACTTTCGTCGTCATCCTTGCTCTGGCACTGCTCGCTTCTTTTTCTCTCCGCTTCGGCTCGATCCAGCTCTTTTCCTTCTATTTTCGTGGGGTTGCGGCGAGACAAAGTTTCGTAAATGAATAAACGATGAGTCCATTAGCCATCGATGCGATCGTGCGGTTTGGGGGGCGCGCACAGGCGCAGTAGACGCTCGGGATAGAGACATCATTCGCTTACTTTTCGTTACACGCGCAAGACCGCAGTCGGTTCGTTCTCCGCTAAAATATGCACTTTTCGCGCGTTTCGACGGAACGAATAATCAAGGTTGCCCCGCTGAAACCGACGAGAGAGCGAGGAAAAAAAAGGAAAGGCGATTTTCCCCGTAGCTGCACACGCAGCGTGCGTGTATGCGTGCAGCGCGTGTAGACGGAAATCGGCGCACTTTAAAGAACGACTCGCCAAGGTTGAAGTCGTTGTGGAAAAATGGGTAGCCGCGCGATTGAAATCGCAGCGAAGCCGATAACGAGATTGCCATTGAAAAAAATGAACGTAAAGCGCGAGGTGTACGCGCGCTGATTTCGACTCACGCGCATTGGTCGAATTGTCTGCGTTGGAACAATAGGAAGCACGCGCATAGCGGAGAAAAGATAACGATAGCCGCCGTCGCCGCCGCCGCCGCCGGTAGCCTTTACCGGAGAGCAGTTAATAGATAAGTGCAGTAGCGCGATGGCGATTTTTGCAAGCGATTTTTAGCTCTCGGCCGCCGCTCGCGCTCCACATTCGAATTGTCGGTCTATGTCCCGCAGTGGTCATGCCGCTCAGTTCACCTGGCTTTTACTGCGCCGCGTTGTGTAATTGTAATTGGAAGCTCGTGCGCGCCCCGCCGCATAATCGTTCGGCGAATTCAAAAAGAGACCATGAGTGCGAATAAAAAGCGTAAGTCCTCTCTCGGCTGCGTGTGGAGCTGTATGGAAGAGAGTGAGATTGAAAAAACAAATGTATCGAATATATCGGCGGCAATTTCGCATATATATGCGTATGATCGATATGCATGTTAAGCAAACAAAGCGTGGCGGCGCATACATATACAAGTGTTATATTTGTCTATTATTGTTCTCGTTAAACGCCGCAGTTGACCCATGGAAAATGCAAGAGGGCACCTTCACCATGTTCCTCGCCGAGGTCGTCGGCACGACTGTTCTCATATTCATCGGCTGCATGGGCTGCATTGGCACAATGGGACCTGCGCCCCCACCTCCCATGCAAACGGCTTTCACTTTCGGCCTGACGGTCAATCTCATTATCATGGTATACGTCTGCGCACATCTCTCGTCTCTGTTTCTCTTATTCTTAGCGCCGAGAAAGAAAAAACTAACGCGGGAGTGTACGCACGCGCTGCAGAGAATCTCTAATTAGTAATTGCAAAAATTCCAATTTAGCGCCGCTAATTACAAGTTTAAAGTAAAAATCGTAAACAATAAAAGCAAGGTTACGAAAAATACATAAGCTGTAAATGCAGCCCTCAGTATTATGTTATTATCTGTGATTTTACTTTAAGTTGAGAGCTTACGTATACGGCCAATTGAGAGAATTTGAATAATATCTTTGTAGTTTAACCGTTCGAGCCAGATATTTCAATGTATCCACTTTAAACTTTGTAAAACGATGCATAACCACATAATGGAGAGCAATAAAGTCATGATTTTTTGTAATTTTGTCTTTATTATTTGTTATTACGAGCAAATTATGGTTTCTTTTTCATTAAAAGCCGCGTAAAATTTGCATTTTTATTTGACTTTCAAAATCTCTTCGTCACAGCGAGCTCCCTTAAAGGGGCTTCTGAAACTCAATTAAAAATTCAAATTTCACGCCGTGATGCACAGAGTAGGGTAAAAAATAACCAGCTTTTCTCGTAATTAACGATATAAAAATCTTTTTTCTCCATTATGCAGAAAAAAATTTCACGCAAGTAGTAGATATACTCACTGCGGGCATCACTATGGGCAAGGTCCGGAATCGGCGATATGTAGGCGTCGGTGTCATATGAGCCGCGCGGAGAAAAGTATATTTTCGGCAAACTTAGTGTGACGTCGCTTGCTGAATCAGTACAAGGTGAGCTACTGCGAAGCTGTCGCTAAATAATTTTTCCAACACACAATGTTTGAACCGAAAGCTGTTGCTGACGATACTCAGCTCCTTCAACTCTTTCGACCTCAAGCTGTATCGTACGTTCTATTAGTAAAAAAATTGAAATGCATATAGGTGGATTTTGTCTATTTGTATAGCACGTTGTTACTTTAGACGATATAAGAGTAAAAGGAGAGAGTAAAATAATATTGTTAAATTCCGATAATATTGTCATTTTAGCAGTACGACGACTGTACTTTTAAAAGGATTGAGGTGTATAAAATGTATACAAGATTGTATTTTGTGTACATCGTAGGCGAAAGTATCTTTTGTTCGCGCGACTCCGGTGGCGATGCTCATAGTGAGTGCCTATAGTACTTTACGCGCAGAATGACAAATAATGGATCGTTTTCTCGGCGCCAAATTTGAATTTTCGATCTCGACTCTCTCCACTAATTTGCCCCCTGCACCCACCGCACTTCCCCCAAAAAACCACCCCGAGCAGACTTTTGGTCACATTAGCGGAGCCCACTTGAACCCAGCGGTGACCCTCGGGGCCGTGATGATCGGGCTGAAATCAATTCCCACAGGCTTGATGTACGCCGTGGCTCAGTTCATCGGCGCGAGCCTCGGCTACGGGCTGATAAAGGTATGTACGAGAAGCACAAAACTCGCTGTACATAGACTGTACGTATGGGGCTTGTGCGCTTGTGTAACTCTATGCATGCGAAATCAAGGTGGTGACGCCGGAGCCGCTGATGAACGACGGCAATCCAAGTTCGGAGACGCCGCTCTGCGTGACGGTGATCCATCCGGATTTGACTGTCGTCCAGGCGCTGCTTATCGAGATACTCTGCACGTCGCTGATACTTCTCGGCGCCTGTGCCACCTGGGACCCAAGATGCGCTCACACCACCGACTCCACTGCCCTGAGGTTCGGCATGGCCGTCGCCGCTATTTCCTTTGCTGCGGTGAGCTATACAAACGAGATTTTCCCTGTATATAGTATACGCAGTATAATCTCAAAGGCCCTTTGACGCGCCTTCGGCTTCCACTCCTTCTCTACACCTTCTTGGCTAATTCACCGTATTTTCCTTTTCGCCAATTACGCAGTGTACCACACAAGTATGCTGCCGCGCGATAGCTCGAAATAAGCTCATTAACGACTGTGTTGCAGAGCCCCTACACCGGCTGCAGCATGAATCCCGCGAGGACGTTCGCGCCCGCTCTGTGGCACGGGACTTGGAAGCATCAATGGGTGAGAGAGCCGTGTGGAATGTGGATACAACAAGTCTTAGCGCGCGCGCGGGATATACATAAAGAAAGATTTGCCTTGTCTGTCCAGGTGTACTGGCTGGGACCGATGCTGGGAGCGGCCCTCGGCACCTCGGCGTATCAAGTTTTATTTTTCCCGAAGGAAGCTGCTGCCTTGGAGACGGCCGACGAGAAGGATCGCGAATCGTACAAAATGACCCCGGTGCTCGATCCTGACGCCGATATCTAGTCATATGTCCTAATATGTAAATTTGCGCCCACAAGAGTATACGCCGTTAAATATATGTGTACCCATATACTTTAGTTGCAATATAAGTTGACGGTAAACTAAGCATCGTGTCAAAAGCGCCAAAAATCAATATTGAAATCGCGTTGAGAGCTGATGTACACCCATATAATTATTATTGTTTATTTCTGCTTATTCAATCGTTCGACGCGCGCAGCGAAGAATGTTGTTATGAAATTTTAATTTCGCGCCTCAGAGAGAGAGAGAGAGAGAGAGAGAGAGAGAGAGAGAGAGAGAGAGAGAGAGAGAGAGAGCGTGTGTACAGCAAACAAACGAAAAAATCAACTAACACATAATGAAAAGGAAAATAAAGCACGAGATAATTTACCTCCGTTACGTAATAATAAACTATGTGTCTTGCGCGCTCTATTCAAACTTCTTTTTCATTCGGCTATTATATACCTCGGAGGCGCATTACAAATGTGAACTAGAAATTTTGAATTACTATGGTTAACCAGCGAAACACTTGCCTTTCCGTCCGCTCTGTGCATTACGCCGCCGAATTGAATTCTCAATTGACTTTCGGATCCCCCTTTAACAACGTGTAATAAACGTTAGTCCGACGTTTTGGAGCGACGGAAAAAATTAACCATTATATACAGGTTGGCCAACGTGCTGTTTACAGCTTCCATCCGCAGGCTACTGCCGTGCAGGAGGCTCGATCGAAAAAGAAAACGAGATTTTTTCCCCGAAGAAAGTGATTTATATACACATATATGTAGTTACATGTGTCCGAGAGACGGATAGTGTACCTGCAGGTTCTGCCTCGGCCAGCCTCGCGCTTACGTAACAAATAAAGAGTGTGAGAAAAAAATGGCCGGGAGTATTTGTTAGTGTACAACGGCATTAGCATAAAACCGTCGGAGCGAACGCCATATAATAAACAAGCAGCGGCGGCGGCGGCGGCGGCGACGGCGACGGCGGCGAGTGTGTGTGTATATAACGTTGGCGGTCTATCCGGCCGTCGGTGTATATATAAGTAATAGAGTTGAAATCGTAAAACTCCGAACGCTAACGAACATCCCAGAGCTATGCAAATTGCAATTCGTTGTGTGTATAGAAAAGAAATCGCTCCATATAATCCGTGTAATTGCGGAGAGTGAGAAAAAAATTACCGCTCGTTTAAACTTCGGCCCCCCTCCCCCCAAAGCTGCAGCAGCAGCAGCAGCAGCTCGTCGAGTGCGCGCGCGCGCGCGCCGCGTGTGTGCTCAAGTGCTCGCGGCTCCCGACGCGATTTAACGAGCGATAGATCGATCCGGGAGCGCACATAACTACGCCAATTATAATTTCCACATCACCTCGCGGTCACTCGACACATCGCCGTGTACATACAGCTCTATCCCTCTCTCGTCGTCTATTATATGATGCATCAGCAGCGACGCCTGGCGTAATCACCCGCGCGCGGCTCGAGCTCCGGCTCTATAGTTCGATTTAATGACGCGCGGAAATAAAAGAAAAAGTAGGGGGGTGTGTATAAACGAAAGCGATTAATTGTAGATATTAATTGGCGCACGAGATGCGAAGAACACTATATTATGCTGCTGCATCCGTCGCGCGACGGATAGATTGCACGACGGCTGTTGACTCGACAATTTGAATTCTGATAAAGTATTTATCCGCTCGTGCACGGCCTCGCAAAGCAGTTTTCCCGCTTGAAATTAAGATCCCCGGGCGATTCCTCGAATTTCTATGCGCTCGCGCGAGACCTTGATTTCACTTTTTCGAGACGTCTCGTTATACATTAATTTTGATGTATATAGAGCACACAACGCCAGTTTTGACATCCCCGCTGCCTGCTGTGGTGTGCTTTAATCGGCCTCTTCTATGCGGAGGCGCTCGAGTGTGAAATGAATCCAGCTCGTGTACTCGTGTAGGCCATACTCATCGCTGGATAATTATACGAAAGCGGTAAAAATCTGCAGCCGATCGGCGGCGATGAAGTTCCTGGAAGAAAGTGTGCCTATACGCGTGCAGTATAGATTTATATGTGGTACGCCGCTGAAAGTCGATATGTTCGATGCGTTTTATATTTTGCAGGTGCGATGCTCGCGAATATATAGGTCGAGTTCGTGACTATCATCCAAAGATCTTTTGGACTTTTCTATTGGCGAAGTGAAGAAGAAAAAGAGCTTTGATCGCACGACGCGATACGCGTGAGACAAGGAACTTTCTCGCGTGTAAAACGCGTGTTTGGCGCTGCGGACGAAGAATCAAGAATAAAATTACACTTATGCATATGTGTTATAGCGCTTACACTATATGCGGTTGCAGGAGGGCCCGCGCATACGAGCTGCATATTACGTTTCTTCGAGCGCAACGACTTTGTATGTCGTTTAATTAATTGCATTCATATTTTAATGCGCCTATAGATTGTACATACAATGGAGCAACGCGCGAATCTAATCGCAATGAAAATTTAATGCTCGCCGCAGTACACGCGAATGGGTGTATTAATCTAATCTACTAGTAATTATATATCGCGATTGATACAAAGTTGCAGTGTCAAACATAAATACCATAAACAAATACAGACGCGCGAGAACTGCAGTTTCACGCCTTTTTTTTCACGCACTGCCAACTGTTTTAATGAATTTTTTTATCTGCAGTTTCTTAATCAAACGTTTCATAACGGAGTCGCGCGAGAGAGCGTTCATGAAATGTTATTGCGGCGCGGCTTATCGGCGTCGCTCTCGCGCGCGCAGAAAACATGTTCCCCAACTAAAGCAGACGACGAGCGAGAGAGAGAGAGATCCGAAGAGAGCCGTGAGACTTGCTTAAAGAGGGGAAACACACTCCGAGCGATTGTTCTATCTTATGCAGTAGGTGCGGTCATATTGTAATGCATATGGTAATCTATTGCATTAAATTGTTTTATGCGGCGCGTACAAGACTTCTGCACACGGCAGTATGTAATCAATTCTTGAGAATGTTCACAGTGCACACGCATTAAACTCCAATAAACAGTGCACACTGATTTTTAAATCCATCGCGTATGTGGAAAGCGTTTGCAATCGATGTAGAGCGTATAGATAATCAAACGCTATGGTGTGTGATTGTTGGACAGAAGGAAGGCGGATAGTTTTTAAATTTGCTTTATTAACATTATTTTCTATTTCCATAATGTTAGAATCTTCGTACATGCATCTTAGTACAGTAAAATTTATTCTTCGTATGAGAAAATTAGTAAAAATTTATTTTGGCATCGTTGCACTTTTAAACAGTACGCATTATTCAGCTGTTTGCCGTTTTCAAAAAGTCATGTGCATACATCATTCGCAAATAAAAGTGTTGAAAAACTTTAAATTTTAACGATTGATCGCACGGTAACGCACTTTTCGCTTGATACTTAGTTTTTCTTAGACATATAAAAAAAGGTATAAAATATTTTACCTGTGTGCGCTTTTAGCTGAATATATAAATATAAATTTTCTAAAGCATACAAAATTCATAACAAATTAAATGCACGAACCATGAAATTCCTATAAAACAGTGTATCTATAAAACGTATCTGTATCCAAGTTAGATTTATAAATATAGCGCCGTTATATAAATCCCATAAAAAAATTAACATAGCAGCTGCCGTAAATGCGTTAAGGTATTCAGGAATAGATCTACTTGATAATATACGTAAAAAAGTTGTTAGACTTTTCCTTATTGTACAATATTGTATAAAAGCGTGTAAATACGTTTACAATGTACTCGAAAAGTGATAATTACATAGTAATACTGACTTAAATTATACGATTTGATCCTTTGTTAAATTTTAGCTTATCCGGTACTGTGACTGGTTTAGCAAAAATCGACGATAATTTGCTATGCAAAAATTTGAGGCACTCAGGAAATTCCGTATTTTCGACTAGCTGCTCAAAAAAGGGCCGTTTGAATAACCTTCTGGCTTCAGAACGTTGTTCTGGCGTAACGGCACGGTCGTCGAGATGCATGAGCCGCGGGAACCACGAGATGACAAACAACCTTTCAAAAAATAAACAATAAGAATCTATTTGACTTAGATTTTAATTTAATGAAAGAATAGTCACACACACACACACACACCTATACTGGAGATAATCGTAGAAAGTTCCACCATTAAAATAGCTGGGAGCTGCCTTATTTCCCATGAGACACAGGTATTGTAAGTTGGGAAAACTAGAATATAAATTCTTTAAAAAGGGAAATAAATCTTCAATATTATTGTGGTTTAGCCAGAGAAGCTGTAATTTTGGCATATGAGGAAAAGTAGTGAAAGCATCAATCTTGTTATGATCCAAATTTAGTGAAGTCAAATTTTCAAATTCGGCCAGGAAGTGCAAATTTCTGCAAAGAATAGTCAAGGTTAGAAATAAAAATTTAACAAATTTACTGTTTCGAAAAGTTGTAGATAAATGTTTGTATTAACCTTCCAAAATTATTGTGACTGATATCCAGGGTATGAACGGTGTTTCCATAATTTTCAATAATATTAAATGGCATGGAAAAAAGATTTTCAAACGCCAATGACAATGATTCACGGGTGTTCGGTGACGCATTACTTGAAAATAATGGTTTAGGATGTCTTGAGTGAGTGTCTAGAAAAACAAGCTTTCCTAGGGAGGTCATGGTGAACTCTTCTACTTCGTCAGCTCCTTCTAATAGCAGTTCATTGCAGCCCAACCTATTTCAAAGAAAAAGATGCTCATAGTAGTAGAATGCTAATTTTTTATCAACACTTTTTACACTAATTTTATGATTTTTAAGAACTATGTAGAAGAATATACTGATAAAGTCATTACAAATAATAAAGAGGATACTTATACATTTTATTCTCTTATTATTCTACTTTCTTACTTTTATAGCAGCTGTAAATTTCTTGTATGCATAAAGTTAGTTTATATCTTTGAGTGTGACAAGAATACATCATTACATAAATACATATACTTTTTTCTGACTACAGAAAAAGTAATGTAAATATAGGATAAATTATTAAATTTCTTTATTCAGTAAAAGTAAGTATTATTTATTCAATTATAATAGTAATAATTATTGTAGATTATATGAAACATCAGTGATAACAATTTTTTAACTTATATGAAAAGACATTACTGTTTACAAGACTACCTTATTGTATGATTTTTTGTTATTTAGATTACTTACATGTTATATATCGATAAATATTAGTAATTTTTGATAGTAATTCAAAATACTGTGAACAGCACTACACCATCTGAGCTAATAATGCGACTAATTGATAGTTTACGAACGTCATTCTTCAAAAATAATTTCAAAATTAAATATATTGAAATTCATTATGACACTTTTACTTGAGCAAAATAATTTTAAATGTACACGCCTATCAGTCGTTCACGTATATAAAAATTCTTATCAGTATACTAACTGATTGTAAAGACTTTCCAACAATGACTTCAACAATACGAAAACAAAAGAAAATCGAAATAAATGTCATAAAAGGCGTTTCAAAATTATTGGTTTTTTTATACATACGCAACGTTTGAATTTTCGACGTGGAAAAATTTCCCAAAATTAATAATTGGTCAATATCGTGAGCGACGATTAAATACTTACATACTGAGAAAAGCTATTCATAGAAATTCATACAAGAAATCTTATCTACTATTGATAAAGAAACGAATTTGTAGAGTTTGAGGTTAGAATTTACGTTATGTAACTTTCAGAGTTGCTCGTCTAAACGTTTATGCAAATATGTAGCTAAAATAATAATTATGTATAGTACGTGCATTCGAGTCATTGAACGAATGCTATCGTTAAAACAGAAACGCACTGCCCCGAAAACAAGGTGTTTGTTTACATATACGAGAATGTAACTCACCGACTTCTCCTGCATCCTTTTCTCTACAGTCATGCGGGAGGAATTCATATCTCCGTGTTTTATTCGCATCACACTTTCTAAGCTCATAAGAATCAATCAGCTGATCACGAAAAATGGGACTGTCCCTTTAAATTTTTAAATGGAAACTACATTCCGCCACAAAAGTGACGTCCCTCCGCCGAAAATCGGTTTGTATCTTCGCTCCTTTTCGTTATATGAATGAACTGCTCAAGTGCGCCTGCACTCGACAACCATCCCACAGACGCCATTATTCCATGTGATTCTGAAATCTGAAGTATATATTTATGTATATATATATGATCTAGTTGCTGTCGGCCTCTGACGGCAGGAATTAGAATCGTGCTATAACAACATTGAACTTTAAGCTATATATATATATATATATATATGCATATACACAAATGCAATGTAGCTCTAGCTATTACCTTCGTCAGTTTACCACTTTTTTTGCCAGTACTTGGGAATTGGTGTTGTCAGTACGCCAGGTTTGCAGTCATTCGATTGTAACTATATAAATTTTCTGTCGAGAAGGAACAAAGACGAGAGAGAGAGGGAGGTTCACTAGAGCAGGAGGAAAATGAAGAAATGTCGCTATAAAAGATCAGGAAATGTTTTTTGATATTGTCTCGCTTTGCCGAGCAAGAATCCTAGTATGTGATGTCTTCTCCTGAAATTCTAGTATCTCTCTGTGTAATTCGTATTGAGATAAGTGATTTTGACCTTGCCGAGGACACAAGTAAGATCTGTTTCTTTGCATGTAACGATTTTGTAACCTCAATTTGTTTTTATTCCCTCTAATCAATGAATTCACTTTCCTATCAATACACTCTTGTTATGGTCTATTTACGATGCTGGTTTGGTATGAATCACATCAACAATTTCATGCTTCATATAAGTTTTATTTTTGCTTTGATTGCTGACTCATTGCAATGTTTTTTATTAACAATGGTATCAATTTTTAGGCACCATGGATAAGAACGCAAGAAAAATGAGGGGGTCTCGAGAACCACGAAACATAACAATAGAAACTTACACAGATCGTAATGAAAGACCCTTACCACTTTTACCACAGTCTCAAAGTTCTCGACAATCAAGTAAATCTCAATCAACTTCAAGAGAAAATTCAGAAGAAAAGTCATGCCCAGCAGCTTCGACCACCAGCATGGACAACGTTGGTGCTGCTGCTTGCAATACAACACCAGATCAGATTAACTTTATTTCAGGCAATCCATATGTAGAGGTTACGAAGGGTATATTGCATCTTTTTAAAGAAAAGTAAGTTTTATTTTCTTAAACTAAGAAAATATTTTATTATATAAATTCCACAATTTTCTTCTATGCATTGTAGTTCTCTTACTGAAATGGAATCAGCTGCTAATCGTAGTCATACAATCTGTATACTCTCAGTACCAGCTACTATGACTTGTCATGATTTAATGACCTTTACAGCTGCATGTCATCAAGATATTCAATATTTTAGAATTATTCGGGATGGAAATCCCAATCAATACATGACACTGATCACTTTCCGCTCATCGGTAATTTTCTACTTCAACTTATTTAATTTAGCTTAATTGGTTGCCTCAATAAGAAGATAATTTTGCAATAATTTCTTGCAGACTGCTGCATTCGAGTTTTATGAAACATTTAATGGAGCACCGTACAATTCATTAGAACCAGAAATAGTATGTCATATGGTATTTGTTTCACGTGTCGAAACTGCTGATAATGGTTTACCATTGTCAGGTCACACAGAACTTCCATCCTGTCCAGTTTGTTTGGAAAAAATGGACGAGAGTGTTGATGGAATATTAACAATATTGTGTAATCATACCTTTCATGCTGAGTGTTTAGTTAAATGGGGTGATACATCCTGTCCAGTTTGTCGATATGCTCAAACTCCGGAACCTGTTGCTGACAGTCATTGCATGGAATGCGGTATGTTTTTAAACTACGTAATATTATAAAACTTAAATAGTAATCGCTTTAAAAATAATATTCTCTGAATTATTTTGTTTAAAAAATAGTTGAAAACACCAGCAATGAAGCTCTTTGGATTTGCTTAATTTGTGGTCATATTGGATGTGGCAGATATGATCAAAGTCATGCTTTTGAGCATTACAGAGATACACATCATTGTTATGCAATGGAGCTAGGAAATAATCGAGTATGGGATTATGTTGGTGATCACTGGGTTGATCGGTTGTTGCAAAATAAAGATGGCAAAATGGTGGAAGGAGGACAGGAGCCTACAAAAGGGGAAAGAGCAGCTGTTGATGAAAAAGTCGACTCTGTCCAACTAGAATTTACTTATTTATTGACGTCTCAACTTGAAACACAACGAGAGTATTTTGAAGAAAGGCTCGCTAAAATAGAACAACGTACTTGCGCTGAGACAACAGAACTTCGAGAAAAAGTTGAAAATCTTACTGAAGAGAATTCTAAATTTAAGGTAAACTAAGGATACATCTTTAATATATTTTGCACGCATAAAACTTTATTTTTGCATTTCAGAGTCAACTAGCTACTCTAACACGGGAGAAGCAATCGATAGAAAAGAAACTGCAGAATTCAAATGCTAAATTAACTCAAGCTCAAGCTCAGTTAGCAGAAGAAAAAGAACTAAGACAAGCACTTGAACTTAATCAAACTTCTTGGCAAATTAAACACAAGGAACTGCAAGATGAAATGAACAAATTCAAAGAAAAGAAAGAAGTTGAAACAACCGATTTAAAAGAACAAATACGTGATCTCATGTTTTTCTTGGAAGCTCAGAAGCAAATTGAAAATTCAGCTGACCGGGAGGAGATAGCGTCAGGTCGCATCGTCGTTGGACCAGGCTCAGCTGCTCCGAAAGCGACTGCGCAGAAGAGCAAAAGTAAGAAAGATAAGAAGCATTGATTGATCTCTCCGTAACGAGCAGCCCTTGTAAAATAGCTTCATATTCTTAAGATAATTGTAAAATAGTCATTTTTTAATTAATCTCAAAGAAATAAAAAAAAACTTAATTTTTCATATCAGTCAAACTATTTTTTTTCTGGCAAAGTTCAACATAATAAAATTAGGGGTCAATGAGGAAAGACAGACGTAACGTTTTTCCGTTTTTATTATCATATATAGATCATATATTTTTTTTGAAAACACTTAATATAATGTACTTATAATTATATCGTAAATTGTTGGACATGCTGGTTGGGTCAAGAGTCGCGACTCTGTACGTGGAGCTTCCCAGTGTTTCATTTGTTTTATTAGTTTTTTTTTCTTTAGTTTAAACTTCTCAAATATGAAAAATTCGAAAGTCCATAATTCAAAAGTCTTCCTAAATATTTCCCTCCAAATCGTGACTACATTCTTCTCTATTTATACCGCTTTTTATAATCCGCGCGAGATACAATCGAAAGAGGCAATTAAAAATTCGTTCCTTTACATTTTTTTTCTCTCTTATATAATAATAAATGCGTTGCATACAAGTGTCATTGTAGTCGCGATTTAGAAATGAAAATGTGCGATCAATTAGCCGGTCGTGCGGTTTTTTCTTTTGTTCGTTTTTTTTTCTTTTTAATCGCATAGTAATTAGTAATCTCTGTTTCGAGGTCGCGCACTAATCGCCGATCGATTCATTGATCGCCCATCTAATTAGCATTATACCGAAAGCATCGTGCTCTCCACGCCGCAGCAATCAAGTGTAATTCATCGTACTTCCCTTCGTCTCTTTTTATCTCTCTCTTTCTCTCTCTTCGCTTTTTTTCTACGAGTGTAATATTGACATCTGTATTAGCTTGACGAGCTCGCAATTACAAAATCTTCGCACTGCGCTAACTGTCACACACCCGATTTTTTCACCCTCACCTCTTCGCACTTGCACTGAAAACTTTGGCGAAAATTTAGCGATCGTCCGAAATTACGTCGTTTATTATTTTCTTCCTTATTCATCTTTCGTTCCTTGTCAATTCTTAATATGCGGTTTCATACGGGCAGTTTACAAAAATTTAATCGGTGGCTCGTAAGCGATTATTATATCCCGTTGG
Source organism: Philotrypesis tridentata (assembly GCA_018906965.1). Classification (NCBI taxonomy): domain Eukaryota; kingdom Metazoa; phylum Arthropoda; class Insecta; order Hymenoptera; family Pteromalidae; genus Philotrypesis; species Philotrypesis tridentata. The sequence goes on from JACCIB010000007.1 coordinate 5,879,460, forward strand.
TAACTCGCGCGCGCGTCAATCAACAGAATACTCATCCTTCGCTTACTGGTTACTATATAATAATGGAATAATTTATAATTAAGCGTATGCAGAGTTTATATCGTGTGTCATTAGGTGTGTGCGAAAAATCAGCGAAATCAATATATAGTCCATGAGAAGAATTATTCCGAGTCTCTTGGTTTTCAGCTTTTCTTTCTTTTCACTTTATAAAAATAGCAAAAACACGACATACGAAAAATAGCGACGACGATTTATATTTCCACATCGCGAATAATCCTCGTCCACCGCACTTCGACAGCAAGTAAATCAGAACATTTTTTTTAACACAGTCAGCTTTTCATTTTTCGACGACAAAAGAAACAATTATACTTTACAGCTTTAAATTCTTTTCATTTTTCCTATCACACTAAAACGCTTGGCGGATAATATCGTATCACCTACTTTTAATTTCCGTTAATATATGTATAGGTAAATGAACAATAGAAAAAACTTTCAGTAAATTTTCAATTTAAAACGGCAGTAATTCAAATGCTCCATATATGCAAAATTTACTCAAAGTTTTGTTACGCAAGACAGCTGAAAAAGAATAATGAGTGTAACGACGATGATGGATAACAACAAGAAGCGGCGATATTACAAATGTCCTGTAGAAAAAGAAAATCATATACTTATGCGATTCCATTCAACGAGTCGTCATCGAGTATAGCTTTACGACATATAACAAACACATTACATTCAGTTTTCCCTTTTCCCTTGAAATTACCAACAGAGCGACAATATTGGTCTGCGGAACCCTCGTTCTCTCTCAGCACTAATCTCAAATATTTCTTATGTGGTCACACACCGTTTATCTTTAGTTTATTTTTAATTTCAACTTTTCTCCTCGTGTATCGTGAGGTTTATTACTTTGCCTTTTGGTTTCTACATAATTCGTTCGTGTGAGGGGTGAAGGAATTGGGGGGAGAATTCACGAGGCGCAGTATTCTTGATAAATGAATTTGTGTTTACTTTATCATTTTTTTTCTTTTCTTTTTGTTAATCATATCGTGTCAGGCAAGTTTTTTTTCCATTCAAGTACAGATATATTCAGTACGTCATAGCAAACATCGGTGACTATTTACAATAAATACAGTCAATTATAGATATCATTATATATAAATAAAATATATGTATGTATATGTCATGTCGTATGTCGTATCGTTAGTGTTTTTTTTTTCATATTTATTTTAGGTTTCATTACAGCAACACGTGACAGTAAACAATTAGATCAGCGGCGTAAAATAGCGTATGTTCTACCAAGGTAGTGGTCGTAGCTATATTAACAATAGCGGGTTGTGGCTGCTGAGAAACTCTCTCGTCTTTCTTTCTCTATTTTCCGCACTCTGGCTTTTCTCATTTTTCGCACCCTATCTCGGAACGTTATGCCTTCTCTCTCTTTTTTCTCGTTCACTCATACTCTCCCTGTGTTTTACCTTTGTTTTTTATTTATTTGTTATGTATCATCGGCTTCTGTATATATTCGATATAGTTTCCTCTTCCGACGTGTCCTGTCTCTCTACACCTCTATCGCTTCGCTCCTTTTATTTCCGGCTAATAGATTATAAATACTTAATTACACTTTGATTCGCGTCTTAATCGAGTGTACTTGATGTGTGTATCTAGCTGCGCTCAAGTATACTCGCTTACACCTTGATATTAAACGTTGTTTTCCTCTTAGCTTGTGGCTTTTACTTTTAGTTTTACGTTACATTTTTTTTATTTCGCGGTAGTAAAAAGCTGGCGTGAAAAAAAGGTCTTGTCATCGAAAGCGCGCGACACTTTGCCATCGTGTTTCTTTTTCTTATACGATAAAGCACCACGAGGAAGAGTTATTATGTGTGTAGGTGAGTTAATTATATTTGTTTTTTTATTTACGACGAGCGCGCGGCAAAGTGCCGCACATGTTTAGTTTATTATTCGGTGTGTGATAGTACGTAAAGTCGAGTGTGTGTCTTTTGCGATTTTTTTTACTTTAACGAGTACGAGATTTTATCCCTTAAATTCTTGATTTCTACTAATAGGAGATTCTTAGAGCATCCGCGCTTTTATATACTTTGACTTTAAATTCTACGTTTGCGATGAAATCGGGGAACGGATTCGCTCTTCCGTGGAATATAATGTGATGACTCTATTGAAAACTATCTCAGTAGAAACAGACGGTTTTTCGTGACTGGTAGAGTTCACTTTTGAAGATTTACATATTTTTTTCCTCTTTTTTTTATACGCGAGACATTTTACAAGTGTCTTTTTAGTCGAAAACGTTATCTTTTCATCGCCGCGGGGTCGTTGGTAACTGATTTATAATCAGCCGACAACGTCTTATTTATCGATTACTTATAGTTTAATAACTCGAATATATGTTACACAAATATGCTGCTGTTTAAAAGTAAACTCGCCGTACTTCGATATTCTAATCTATTGATGCGAAGCATTATTAGAAATTTATAAAAATAATTACTTTTAAAGAGTACGCTGAAAAGGAATTGATGTTTTCATTTTATAACTACGATAGAGATGCGTGTTACGAGAATCGAGAGTTACAAAATTTTACTTATTTATATATTATATAATTGCAGAAAGAAGCGACACGAGTTTCCATAAAAAACCGAATCCGACCCCAGCTATATGCGAAACAATGCCTCCTACATCTTCTGTCTTTGGTGTAAAAAAAAGAGAGCGACAATTTGTTCATCGTAGAAGTGAAGAAAGCATTCGAATTTTTCCTTGTATTTCTTCGTTATTTGTTTTACTTCGTTTCACTTTTACTTCATAGATTTTCTTTTTTCACGCGCATTAAATTCTATTTTTTATAATCTGATTCTTTTCTTTTTTTCATATTATTTTTATTAAAAAATAGTCGATTCAATTAAGTGTCGCGCAAGTACGCGACAGCATGTCGTGTACGTTTTGTTTTCTTTCTTAAAGTTTTCTCTCTTTAGCCCCCCTGCCCTGATCATTTGTTTTATTTATAGAGTTATAATAATGTTTTTTTTCGTTCTTTACTTTTAAATATTATATACGTAATAAGGTGTGACGGTGCGTGTTTAGATGATCACGACTCGAAACTGTCGCCCAATCGGAAGAAGCCAGCCGTTGAGCTACAGAATGGAATTAGTGTCAGTCTCAACACTCTCGAAGTTTTTTTTTTCATTTTCCTTTACCTTTATGGTTAATCGTTATTTTAAATTTTTTAATTCTCTTTTCTTCAAAAGATATTTGTTTATTTCAAAGCTCGCTCACGCGTCTAATCTTAACGATTCCTTTTTTTTTTATACATCTAGTAGCAATTTTTATCTAAACCAGACAGTAATATCGTTGTTCACTATCTAGCCGTAAGGACGCCACTATTTTTTTTAATAATAATTCATCTTTTTTCGCGCTTACTTTTTCCGTTCATGCACACACCTTTTGTTACTCTTCTGTATTTTTCAGTATTCATTCTCGCTAATTCTTCAGCAGCAAACACACTTGCATGTAATAAAATTAATAATTGCAAAAAGGTCTCTTAATAGTTCGGTATTTGGGTTTGCACAGCGAACAAATATTCGAGAGGCGGACGCAGATGCGAAGTTGAAACTTATAAGTTTAAATTTAATTTATATTCGAGTTTTATATTGTTCGTGATTAAGTTATCGGTAATAAAAAATACGTAGTTTTCGTTTTTTTTTTAATGTTTTGTACTTCGACAATAAATTGAAATAAATGTACATCTGATATTGTTTTTTTTACAAAGAAAATGACATTGTTTTTATACATGTATGGCACGTGGAAGAACTAAAAGATTTATTATCATATAAAAAGTGGACAAGCTGAATCGTAATTGACATGAGATATCTTATCATGGACGATTCAGTTGTAAAAAGAATGTGATTTTATATTCATAAAAGGACGTTATAAATAAAAGCGTATCGCATAAACATCAAAAACGCTCAGATAAACCGCTCAATTTTTTTTTCATAAAAAATATTAATTGCTATACGATAACTAATAAAAAATATACACTTTTCCTAGATATCTCTATAATTACATATACATTTAATTCGACTTTCGTTCGTTTTTCGTGTATGTGTACGTGTCTCGTGTAACTTCGCTCCCTATGACCGAGAAAAGCCAAATATAATAACATACATAATTCGCATCATAAATATATATATGTATATATAATCGGATAATCGCCAGATAAATCAACTTACAATGTATCCAGCTTCGAAAACTGCATGCGTCGTCCCGTTTTGACAGCCAATTATTATAATAAAATACTCCGACTTCCTCAGATATATACTCAATATATCCATTGTAAGCACAGTTACGTTACGTGTATAATACGTCATTCTTATATCGACAATTAACGAGTTTTTTTAAACTATATATATATTTATATATAATGATGAATCAGTCATTCTATCCGTTACAGGCTCTCTAGTTCTCACTCGCTCTCCGTTTCAATATCATGCATAGTTAAAGTTTTTATTTATTTTTTTTTCACGGCAAAATACGCGAACGTGGACGCTATGACAGTGCTAGGGTACATAACACACTCGCTGTTTTACAAGTTATTTTCTCTTTCGCTCACTCTCATTCTCCATTAAAAAATACCTCTCGTGTCTCTTCCCTCCCATTGCACCACGTAAAAGCACCACGAAAAAATCGCTCACACACGGTCCAGCAGCTCCAAAGTATCTGTCCCAGCTTTCGGAGAAAGATAGAATACAACGGTCGACGTTCACGAATCAATGATGGATAGCAATAGCAGTATGTGTCGAAAAGATTCGTGTGTCGCGCATAATTCGCTGCAAAAAGCACTGGCTCTGTTTGACTGGTTCTCGTTTTTCAAACGAAAACCGTATCCCTCTTGACAGAGGAATTCTTTTTGCAGCGAGTGCGCACGCAATCCTTTTAATCCACCATACGCACATACGTACTCACGCGAGCTTCCCCAATTAAAGCTATGTATTGACTAGGTTCATTCTTCACTGTATATGGCACTGGCGCGCGCGCACGTCTCGGTAAGTGTGTATTATCTTTCTCCGGCACCTCGGCTACTGATCAGTCCCACAAGAGCTGAGATCCATGCTTTTCTAACTCCCATCATTTTTCGGCAGTCTCTTGCACTCAGGCAGTCGTTCGCTCATTATTTAGAGTTCAAAGCAATAGTTTTGTTTCTTTTAATAGTTATAGTTACTAATGGCGAGTATTGAAATAAATATCTAAACGTGGATCGGCCGGTATTCACGGCTGGTTTTTTCATGCGTCGTCCGAGTTCCAGTGCTTATTTCTCTTTCTGGTACACTTTCTCGACAATCGTCGGTTCTTCTCGCAAATTTACTCATCAAATCCCTGCGTCATGTGTGCGTGTGCGCGCACTACGTGCTTTCCACGCATTTAGCCGTATATAAAATTAAATATACGGTAGCGCGCGATACGCGTGCATAATATGTACAACAAATGTACCGTTAAACCGTTAGTATTTGGCATCTTTCAAAATACACAAATAGACTTTGGTATAAAATTTCTTTATGTTTGATAAGGTCCGTTTTTTCCAGTCATTTTATCCCAATGCCTCCTAACAGAACTTGTCGAGCCACCATATGTTGCAGGCCGAGTTAGCTCTTCTTCGGCGACGTTTCTTGCCGCTGCTCGGCTCGCTGGGCTTTTTGACGAACCTCACGTTGTAAGGATCCTCGGCTAACTCTGGGTAAAGCTGCGAGTCGTGCACGTACTCACCCTCGTAATTCGAGACCATGCCCAGTTTGATGATTTCCTCCTGCTCGGTCGCGGTCCACTCGATGCTTGTCGGCGTGTTGGCTTTCAAAGCTTCGCGCTCCCGGTGCCACGCTTTGCGCACAGCACTCACCTTCGCATGGTGCAATAGGCGCTGACGCTCCTTCTCGGCGGTGGCTCCGTAACGCAAATTGATGACGTAGCTCAGCCCGTGGATTTTAACGTCAGTGAAGCTGCTCCCGCTGCCATTTGAATTCTCGTGGAAGGTTGTGTTGTACTGACCACCGAGTCGTTTGAGTTGGCCCTGATCCTCCTGGGCGCGCCATTTTTCTTCCTTGACGAAGTAGAACGCGTCTTGCTGAGAACTGTGCACGACGAAGGTAAACGGCAGGAAGTAAGACTCATTAAAGACCGTCGTGAAAACATCCTTGTAAATAGGATTGGCTGAAGGTACAGATGAGACGACAGCCTGACCGTTCTTAGTGCGCGATACGAGGATGCCCTTGCTAAAAGGCGGGTCCGACGCGGCGCCCAACCTGTTAGGAATAAGCTCCGAGTTGTCCTTCTTGAGGGCGGATCGTGGTGGCGCGGACAAACCGACTGCATCACTCGAATGACGCTGATAAATGTAGGCAAGAAAACCTGATTGGACTCCAAGGTTTGTCACGCGCTTCTTTTTACCGAAGATTGAGGTGCCGGGATCAAGGGATGGTGGCACCAGGCTACTTGGTAGGCTGTTGGGGAAAAGCTGAGGCGCTAAACTTTTCAAATCGTAACCGAGATTTGCAAGCCAGCTTGTATGGTCTGAAACGAAAAAAATGTAAATTTTGAATATAATTTTACTGAAATAATTATTTAAATTTATGTGATATATGTTTAGAATTTTCTGAAATTGCTTTTATGTTGCAAATACACATAGAGTACATTTATTTATTGTCAATCATGTGCAACTTTTTTGCAATATACAATGTTATTGATCAGCTGCTATTTTTTTGTTTAGAATACTGGCAACAGTAATTTGATAAGGTAACATACAGTTATGAAATTATAAATAACTCACCCGTAGGAAGATTAGTTTTTGAGGAACGTCGAACGTCGATGGGATCATTTCCATTGAAGCGATAAAGGTGAAGATGCGTCGGCGTTTGTAGCCTGTCGAGAACATTTTCCCAAAGTGGTGACATCCACTGTCCGATAAGAGGATCATAAACTTTACCATTTGGCATGTGAACTAGCGACGTTATCTATTTCAAACAGAACAAAATTAGATATGCATTCGTGCGAATTATCCATTATAATTAATAACAATAACGTGACGATCGAAATTAATTTCATCGCTTTTTACTCAAATTACCTGATCTAGCAAACCGCCGCAGAAGTCGACAGGCAAATACAGGTATGGATTGGAATCGTAGACTATGTGACCATAGGGAGATCTCATAATTTCTCTTATTCCTTCGCCGTATTGATTGAAAATCATGATGGGTGTACCGCATTGATCCGTAGCAATATAGTACTTGTGTCGATAGACCTGAGCGTAGATCAAATGTCCCCTATCGTCATAGACTAGAGACATCAACTTTCCGTCTCTTGGACTGTAGATCTGACTGACCTCGTACGGCCTCTTTTGGTTATTGTAGAAGAACTGCGTGACGTTGCCGTAGTTATCCTTTCTCGCAGCTAGTCGATCAAGATGATCGTAGTAGTACTTGATATCGAACCTGCCTCTCTTCGTGGCTCTCACGAGCAATCCCTTAGCATTGTAATTGAACCTCTCCTCACGGGCATTTTGAATGACTAATCCGCGATTATCGTACTTGTAGAGACCTTCGCCAAACTTAATAATTCTGTCCATCGAGTTGTACTCCATAGGAATAGTATTACCTCGGTAAGTTAACGAGAGCATGTTACCATTAACGTCGTATCGGAAGCCCCATGGTTCTTGTGCCTCTACACCCGTCAGCTGACCATCGTAGTCCCATGTGTAGTTCTTGATGTTGGTGTAAGCATTCAATCCAACATTTCTGGTATATGTACGTGTCTGGTTGATCCTACCCCTAGAGTCGTGAGTAAACTCCATTCTGAAGACCTCGAGATTGTGGATAGTGACAGTGATGTGCGTTTCAAGGAAGCGCATGTCAGTCGTCCTCGAGAAAATTGCCGTGCCATCGTGAACCGTAGTTTCGTTAGAGTAAGGTCGCGAAACTTTGAACTGGCCGATTTGCTCGAGTGTTCCAGTCTTCGAGCTGTAGGCCATAATGTGCGACGGTAGAGTCAGACCACCGATCCTACCTTGCACAGCTATGAGTCGGAAGTTGGAGTCGTAGTCAAAAGTAAACTTGGCATTGCTCAGGCCGGTCTTGGCACCAAAGTCAATCCTTTCCTCGACTAAGAGTCCTGCGCTGTACTGGTAGTCCCATTTGTACTCTACATCGCGCTCCGAGTGAATTACCTCGGAGGGCAGTCCGATCTCAGTGTACCGCATCTCGCTTTTACCATCGCCATGAACAACCTCTGCCAGCTGTCCCGAAGTATGGTAGCGGTAAACGATTCTCGCCCCATCACCCGGGAAGACAGTTTGCAAGAGATTGCCCTCGTGACTGTAGTGCTGCAGATAGGACCTCGTGCTACCCGGTGGCGTGTAGGTAACTCGCATGAAACCCAGCGAAGCCTGGCAGGAGAAGGAATGCTGCGTACCAGAGGGCAGTATAATACTCTTGAGACCGCCATCGTCGTCGTACAGCAGCCTGAACTCTCTGTCACTAGCTAGAGTGATGTTCGACAACATGTTTTGATCGTTATACGTATAGGTCTTGGTGCCATCCTGACTGTTGGTAATCTGCGCCAGCTGTCCTTGTCTGTCGTAGCTGTAAGTCTCGTCGGACGGACCCCAAGTCCAGTTCTGAATGCGGTTAAAACGATCGTAGCTTATGTTGAGACTGTGTCCGTGCTCGTGCGGCTGCCAAAGTAGAGGCAGTCCCGCTGGATCGAAGGTGACGGTGAGCAGTGGATTGCGGGACTTGTCGTAAAAGGTCTCGCGGCTGAAGGCCTGCTCGAACTCGACGCTGACAATGCGCGACTCGTTCACCCAGATCTCACGATTGAGCGTTTGCTGTAGATGACTGACGTCGCCGACGAGATTGTACGTAGTCGTCATGACGTTCGTCAGCTCTCCGAGCGACATCACCTGATAGCTCCACATCGGTAGCATTTCCGCCTCAACGGGCAGCGAGGCCTTCAGCAGCGGATGCTTTGTCATTGCAGCGCTTATGATGCGCCCACCACCCGGCAGGTTCACCTCCAATGTGCTGTTCGTGAATGCAGTCGCTTTCTTCACCATTGAGCCTACGAGCAGAGAAAAAGTTGTGTTTTTTTTTATACCAAATGTGGGTCAAGCTGAAAAGCTTTTTGTTTTCCGAACGGACAAAGCATCGCGCGCTGTTGAAGAAAAAAAAATGACAAGCAACGCTACGATTTTTCAAAAATACAAAAGAAAAATACGCGCCGTATGATTCATTCGAGCGTCTAGATCCAATAAAAGCTTGTCGGCGCACGATTCAAGGGAGGAAACAGCGATACATACCATCGGTAATGGTGAGCATCTTCGAGCGTTCATTTCTCATCTTGAACTCCATAAATCGCTGCTTATCTCCGCGTTTTAGAGCCTGCAGCGGGGCGGCCACTCTCACGGTGAGACCTTCGTCGGTGGAGAGATCGGATGTCAGCTTGACTTTTTCTCCGGTCGGCAAAATGACGTCTGTTACCCGACCCAGGTTGTCGTAGGTGTAGATGTAGGTCTCGAGCCCCTGGAAAAAAGACGCGCCACCGTATACGATAAATTTAAAACGAGTAATCAAGTGCGAACCCCTAAAACTTCGTATTTCACTTTATTAGCTCGTAAAATTTCTATATTCGCATGAAATTCACGTGAACGAGAGCTGGCTGCGCGATACGCTGATATTGGGAATTTCGAGGGGAGAGCTTTGTTTAGAAAATGTTCGACGGAGATTTTTTTTAATCGAGTATAAAACGAAAATTGAAAAAGAAAAAGAGAACCCGTGTTGAAATGTACACTGCGCACGTTTTAAAAATTGAACGCAAGACGAAGAACTCGCAGCTCTAACTCGCAAATGTTTTATGAGAATCCATTATTAACTAATCAATGCCTCAGAATCCTATATTTGCGCGTAAAAGCTGACGTTAAAATTTATAATTCGTTCTCCTCGAACCTATGTATAATTGACGAAGCCGAGAATTTTCGTTACACTGTGACCCACCGAATCTTAACTTGAAATGCAATACGCGTGCAAGACTTTGGTTCTATGTACTGAAGGCAACATTGCACAGTTACTTGAACATTGTGTTCTCGCACTGAAAAGGAGAACTCCTATCTCGAAATTCTTTGTCTCGCTAAAGGGATATATAGAGAAATTATTGAGCGCAGACAAGAGCATCTCGCTTTTCTTTCAAAGCGAATCGAGTTGCAGCGGCAATATAGCTCGCTCTGCAGGAGAACACGTAACGCTGTACCGGGTTACATCCTCAAAGAGATCAATCAGTTTTCCCGAGTCGAGGCTGAAAATAGCAGTCGCGGGTCTCGCATGTCTCTCGCGTTGCCGCGCTCCTCTCAGATTTTAAGAAGAAAGGTCTGCTGTATACAAGTAAGTGGCGTGCGCACGTAGAGCGCGGCTCTGTGATACTCACCCCAGATCGGCTCGTCAGCAGTCCCGTGTCCCTGTCATATCCAAGCGTAATTTCCGCGCGTCCCTTCTCCGACAGTTTCTCGAGGAAGCCGACTCCCGATATCTTGAGCTCCGACTTGTGATCCTGCGTGTTCTCGATCGAGCTCACCGCGTTGCTGTAGTCCCGCAAGAACTGTATCTTATTTCCCGCACTATCCGTCACCGTCGACAGCTTGCCGAAGCTCGTGTTCTTGCTGTAGAGGAAGGAGTAGCGCGTCTTACCCGACGTCAGGTCCTTGGTCGCCACGTGCTGTCCGTATCTGTTCGAGAATAATTGACAGGATTTTCGAGGCTCGTTATACACTGGCAACTGCGGCAACTTTACAATTGATTTCCCCTCGCGTCGGACGCGCGTACAAGAAAAAGCACTCACCTGTTGAAGACGTAGACCTCGTTGGAGGGCGGGAAGGGGATGTTGAACTCGCCGCTGTCGTCGTGGTTGGGCAGGTAGGGCTCGAGCGCGAGTATGTGGAGGCTGCCCTGGTCGGCCACGTGGAGAACGCCGTCGGGCGAGACGGTGAGCGCGGAGATGGAGGTGAACTTGGCGTTGGAAGAGAGCAGGGTCTCGGTGCTGCTGGACTCGTCGGTGCAGGCGCAGTTGTTCTCGGCGTCGCTCGAGCTCGGCGTCGTGTTGTTGCACTCGCACTGCTCGCGCATGTCCTCGCGCTGCTGACCGGCGAAGTGCGACATCTTGCCGGCCGAGTCGACCACCCGGATCGTGTTGACGCGGTGCGAGTCCCGCGCGGCGATGTAGAGCTCGCCGTTGGGCGAGAAGGCGACGGCCAGGACCGAGCCGAGCACCTCGTCCATCTTCTTCGCGGAGGCCAGGGCCGTGCTGCTGCCGCCGCCGCCGCCGCTGCCGCCGCCGCTGCTGCTCGAGTTGACGAATTTCTGGAGCTCGGCGTTGTTGGCGCTGCTGGTGCAGTGGAGCGGCGTGCCCGCGACGACTCGCACCTTCAGGTCGCTGGTGAGCTTCAGCACGAGCCTATCGTCGATGAAGTGCAGCGAGCCGTCGAGCGGCGAGAGAGTGAGGCCTGTGGGCCACTGTAGCTGCGCCTGCTGGGCGGGTATGGCGCCGATGCAGGGCGCCGGCGACCAATGGTTGTGGTGGCCGTGATGACCGACGAGAGTGTGAATTATGCCGTTCGGATCGACCGCCCGGATATTCGTGCCATCCGCTATGAACATTGTTTTATCCGCCGCTATGACGATGCCTACGAGAAACGCCCCGAATTTTCCAGATTAGTCTATAGCTCGGCCGCCTGCTTGGAATATTGACCGAGTTACGGCCGGGCCGGGGGGGATTACGAGGCCATCTCGCGCTCCGAGGATTTACCAACTTTCTCTCCTCGTCATCCCGCGAAAATGCTCCGTTCTTATATTTTAAATAATTCCCGACAGTGTGTAGCAGGTACAGAAATTATAATATAGAGCGCTGTCTCAGCTGAATCATTAAAAATAGAACCGCGCGTAGCCGCTTGCATGTTTAATGCATTCATGCGGCGGCGCTTTCATTGGAAATGTAGCCTCGGCGATGCCTATATAAATATATGGAGAGCTCGCTCGGCTTGATTTTTATATTTAAACGTACCTTTAGGATGCGCAAGCTTGGCTTTATCGGCCGGTCCCTCGTCTCCGCAGTGCCCCTCGTCTCCTGGGATGCATCTCTCGCCGTTGCCCACGACCGGCTCGATGTTTATTCTCGGATTCTGCACTATATTCAGCGACAATGTCCTCAGGATCTGATGCTTCTCCGGATCGCTGATGTAGAGATGGCCGTCGGCCGGCGACACGCACAGATAGTACTGGTAGGCGACCTGCGTCGCACTGGAACGAGCAACGGGCATGGAAAATTTAAATCGAGAGGAGAGGCTCGCCTGCGTTTAGAAAGCAAACTCGCTTTCTCGATCAAACGGCCGCCGCGAGCCCTTTGGAAATCCCTTATTTGACTTTGCCGCGTGTGTACACGAGTATATATAGAAGAGGAAAGAGTGCGTACGGCAAACAAAAGTATAACGCGGAAAATGAAAGAGCCGGCCTGAGAACTCATCGCGAAACGTACCTGAGAATGAGAACGGTGTAAACATTGCCCTCGGGCGTGATGCGCCGCACGAGATCAAAGTCGCCGACGTAGATGCTGCCGTCGGGGCCGCTGGTCAGGGCGACCGGGGTGAGGAGTCGTGCGTCCTTGGCGCCGCGGTCGAATTTCTGACCGGACAGATCCCTGCGCTGTCCCGTGCCCATGACGACGTTCACCTTCCGCGGGTACTGCTTGAAGTGCAGGGTCGAGCCGTCGCCCTTCTGCAGGATGCCCTCGTGGAAGTTGTAGTGATGGTGGATGTCGAGGCCCCAGCCGCCCACGTCGGAGATGTCGACGTCGAAGCCCTGGAGAGTGGCGGTCTGCGACTCCCAGATGACGCTGGCGCAGCTCGAGTACTGGTAGCCGATGGAGATGCGCGCCTGGGCGACGCCGTAGACCTTCTGCTTGTAGACGTTGCGCTTGTTCCAGGCGAAGGTGTGCGTGAGCTCGGGGTCGGCCTCGTACGTCTTCGTGTGCAGCGAGCCCTCGATCTCCACGTGCACGTGCACGTGCGTCAGGCTCTTGGGGATGAACGGCCCGGTCAGCTGCATCTTCACCGTCGACATGTATCCCGCGGCCTGGCTGCTCCGGTACATCAGGTGGAGGTTCGAGCCGGGGATGGCGATGCTCTCCTGGACGATCTGCGGCAGAGACGAGAGGATCGGCTCAACCGAGTGTTCCGGGGGGACGGTGTTCAGGGACGACACACCGATTCGGGGCAAAATGAAAATTCGTCGGAGCGACAAATTTTTCAATATACATCGCATTCCACGCGCGTCACATACAGTTGACGGGGGGATCGCCCGCGCGATAAATATTCCGAGTACTTTTCGTTCCGCGAATATAGGTATGTGGTACGCGTAAATTTCGGGGGAGGGCAAGAGCCGCGTTATTATTATACTACGCAAGTCGCACGCGCGCGCGCGTTGTAGCACAAGGCCATTAATTCCGAAGGAAAAGTGTTATTGTCGGGGGGGATGCCGAAGACAAAGTGAGAGAATATAACCGGACGAACCTGGGTCTCGGCGAACACGAGACTCTTGCCTGGCAGGCCTCCAACCTTTTCTGGCATCCATGTGCCGACGATTATCGGGCGCAGCGTCTCGTGGTCGTGTTCCATGCAGGGCCCGTGCTCGTCGAACAGATTCGCCGAGAAGCCGGGGAAGCCTGGAATACAGAAGCGCACGCGTTTATTTAGCCCAAAGCGCCGGGAATGCTTCCGCGCAATAATGGACTCGGCTCCGAGAGCTGTGCGCTCTCTGCGTGCAGGCTCCGTGTGCATTGCAGCGAGATCTATTATAGAGAGCTGAGAGACGGGAAAAAAAGATTTTATTTACCCATGGCCGGGCTCGGCGGTTGATTAATCGACTTGAGAGAGTCTCCTTCCTCGCCTATCGTCAGGATGACCGGCGGCAGTACGACGATCTGATTCCAGGGGACAAAAACCGTTCTTGTCATTGGCTTGAAGGGGCTCCTTTGGAACTGCAGCGTCACCGCGCCTCCGCCGTTCACGAGGATGTCGAACCTATTACGAGTTTAATTAACCGTTCAGAGACACGTACTCTCTCCTCTATATACCCTTCCTTCCTTCCTTCTTTCCTTCCTTCCTCCTCCTTTTTCTCTCTGCACCCCGGCCCAGCCCCTCCGCGGCAGCTCTCGGCGTTTTCTTTTCTCTTAAAACGTCCAGCCCCGCGCGCTCACGGCTAATGCTCCGCACTCCTCCGCTGCGCGCGGGGGAATACGAAATCGCTGGAGCTTTAATCGGAGCGGTATATATATGTAAGTATATATAGCCGCGGAAGGGGCTCTGCGCACGCAACAAATTCAAAGAAAAAAAGAAATAATGAGGCGATGATAATAATAATCCTTACCATCCTCCGGCGCGGGTGAGGGTGAATCCGAATTTCTGCTCCTTGTCGATGGACACCCGGACGTCGATGATCCCAAGGCCCTGCTCGGTCACGACCTGGCCCCGCATCACCGCAACTCGACTGTTGTACAAATCACACGAATATGACGGTCTATCCCGCTATTAATCAAACGCTTCAGACCAGCCAATGCGACGACTCTTGTAGCGCACAATTCCGTGCATTATATCGTCGTCGCCTCGTATAATTATACGCGTTGACGCGCTTGTACATTATATCGGCGAAGGAAAACGTGTATACTTATATTATATGTAAGAAGAAAAAAAAGAGTCGGCGCGGTTGACTGGCCTTTCGGAAAAGGTCTTTTTCTCTCTTTCTCTCGCTCTCTTCTCTCTCCCTTTCCCTCTTTCGCGGCACTCTCTCGCTTGGCCTGTAGCCGTGCGGCGATCGATTCGACGGAGAGCTTCGGCAGCGGAGCGGTGGCAGCAGCGTCGTCGTCGTCTCTCTCTCTCGCTCGCTCGCTCGCTCGCTCTCGTCCGTTGCGGAAATGTAAAATGCCGAATTAAAGTCGGCGGGAGGCTGCGCCGGTGCGGTCGGTCTGGCGGTGGTGTTACGCAGCAGCTGCCGTCGAATCGCTCGCCGCAAGGCTCCGGGTCTCGATCAGCGCCTGTACACGACACTCGCGTGTACGCTTCCGCGTATATACTATCTGTATATGCTACATGTATATATTTTGTTGTATTTACTCAAGAGAGCGAGGGAACGAGACTCTTTTCCACTTTTTTTCTTTATTTATACGTATGTTTATATATGTATAGCCATATGTATATAATACTTATAACATAAGAACGAAAGTACTACATTGTTACTTCGAGGCGAAATTTAATGAGGTAGAACTCATGCATATTCATAATCATATCATTGTAGGTGTGTATGTGTGTGTACTGGCGCGTGTAAGTGAGTATCGTGTCTCTCTATGTGGGTGTGTGTGTGTGTGTGTGTGTGTGTTTCTTTTTCTGTGCGCGAGTGGCTTTGGAGTATATCTGTTTTCTTTTTACGTGTAGCTGTGCGGTGTGTCGGGAAAATGACTATATAGTGAATCAATGCAATGTAATCTATCCAAGCCTGGCACTCGTCTTGAGCGATTTGCCGAAAACTTGATGCGACAGAAGGTCGGAGGGGGCAAGAAAGAACGTTACTTTAGTCTTGTATTTCGTTTTGTTTTCGTGAAGATCTTTATACATCCCATCGTTTGAACATTGCATGTTTTTTTTATGTATACTTGAATATATCGCGGGGAAAAAGAAACGAAAAATTCGTGTGTAAAAAGTTAAATCGAGAGCTTAATGTTATATCGTATTTATTTCGTGTTGTTTATTATACTTTTTTTTTAATCAGCAGAACAAACAAAGTATTATCCGAACGAAATCAATTGTTTTAAATGCGTAATTTATCGATCGGCTCGCGATTGAGGGGAGATCGCTTTTTTCTTGAGAACGATTGACTAATAAATAAATATAAATAAATATATAGTAACTAAATAATCATGTCGTAATGATCGAGCATTCAATTCTGTGAATGAGTTTTTTTTTCCTCTCAGAGACGTGTATAAGCAGTGACGCCTGTCTCTCCCCTTGTATTCAGGAAGCACGAATTTCAAAGCGATTAGTTATAACATGACGCGTGATTTACGATAACGATCTAGGGCTTGTTAACGCCCCGAGTATGGCTAGGAAAAATTTTTTTTTTATTTTTCCTTATCAAGATCCCGGAATTTTTCATTACGAGAACTCGCTCTTTACGAGGGGACGAAAAGAAAAACGTGTGATACTACGCGGCATTCATAATTGGAGCTTCGCGAGCAATTAAAAATAATTTCAACTGATAAATTTTAATCGGCGGCGTTAAGCCGAGATAAAAACTCATTCGGCGAATTGAAATTTTTTTCTCCGGAAAAGCGCTGTAATTCGTATTCGAAACGAAAGCGATAAAAACAAATGAAAAGTCTATCGTCACGATGTTTCGCAATAAAGTACAGCGCCGTTATTTCATCGAATGTTAATGAAGTATAGCAATTACAATTGGAATCTAGACTGAAAGCTCTCATTGTTGCTGAGTATATATCTGTTGTTACAAAAGAAACATTTGCACTGCGTATGAATATAAGAATATAATACACGCTAAAGTATACTTTAAACTTGTAGTCTATAGGATGCTTTTAGATTTTCTAATGTTTATATAACTGTGCTAGAATATATAATTACTAAACAAAACAAAATTAGGCTTTTCTGCAATATTATCAGTTAATGTAATCAAATGTGACCTACCTGATACTTTGATTTAGCGAAGAATCGAATATAATACACCTAATATATGTGAATACAGAAGCTCTGTACAGCAAAGATAGAATATTTCAAGGCAACAAACTTACTCGGTCTTTCGTCAACGATCGTAAATAAATGTTTCTTTGTATAAAAACAGCTGTACACTGCAGCAATCGATAACGCAACTGTTGATAAATGTCATTAAGTAATTTCTCTTCATCGAGCATGCACATATAAGTACGTAATTATACGTGTAAATATATTTTCCTAGACTTCGTTAACATTTCCCATAAATAAATGACGAGCGTTATCGACGAAAAGCGAGAAAAAAAAGTATAAATAAACGTCGGGAGACGGGCGGCGTAGCTGTGCGCGGCGTAGAAAAGTTGCGGTTTAGGTAAGCTTCTTTTCTCTCCTTCAAAGCTCCATGTCTATTTTTCAAACGTATACGAGGATCGCGAGCCTTCCACCGACAAGCTATCAATATACCGTTATTTTCTCGTCTCCTTTCATTTTGATCTCTCTTAATCTTTCCTTATCTGTCAAAGAGATGTATCACGATACATCTCCTTCTTCCCTCTTCGTCTTTCTCTATCTGTACTCTATGTATGTTTCTTTTCTCTAGCTACTGTCTCTACTATATCTTTATACATATATATAGATATAATATGTACATCCGTCCGTCTTTCTGATTGTTTTTTTTTTTCTCATTTTTTGTTCCTCTCGTTATTCTCTCTTTCTCTGTTTCGCTTTTGCGAGGTGTCGAGAAAAGTTTTAGCTTTAATCAAGTGTCGAACGGACCTCGGGATGACGGACGTTTGGGGGATGGCAAGCTTGCAGAGTAATTGTTTAGACCGGATGTTGGATAAGTCGGGGATAAAAGACGAGACACAGGGTTTCGTTGGGTATTTTTTTCTTTTTCAGATTGGAGAGGGGTTAATGGGAAGGTTTGAAAAAGGCACATTTTTTAGACGCAGACAATTGGGTCAGGATTTTCACGGGACTTTTCCGGGTGAATTCTGTGTCGACTAATTCGACCCAGCAATTATTCTTTTTCTTTTTACAATTTTGATTTTTTTATGTTACATGTGACTGATTTTTATTTTTTTTCTTTTTTGTAATTTTTATTTTAAGTTTTGTTTCTTGTTTTCTTTGAGATTTTAAGACACAACAAATTAATTATTTAGTTGGTTTATGTATCGCATGAGACTATCGCAGATATCCTATAGTTTCGCGATTGATATACGTCGCGGTAAATAAAATACAGGCGGTTGTGTGAATGAAAAAAAGAGAAAAAAAAATAAAATGTATATATGCTTTAGGACGTTCACTGACTGCTGTTCAGACAAATGGGACTTCAACACGTTTTGTATTTTGACAAAAGGTGACATGTATACATGAGTGCAAGCCTGGCAATATAACGAACACAAGCCTCATCAAGATGTATGCAGATCGTCGTAATGGCATGTAGGCATACTGTGATAACAGGACTTATTTAAACGTATTACTAAATGGCAAGAAGACAAGACATAACAAAACAACAATCTGAAGACATACCACAGATATATTAACAAAAGGACAGGAATGTTTAAATTGCGTGATACATGACTGATATGTTGTACATAACGTGACATTAGTCGGCACCTGACCCACATTGACGATTCGATTGTCTTTTGTCTCCTTCCGTGCTGATAAGAAATGCAGTTTGATTCGTTAAGAATCCGATGAAAATCATACGCAGAGATACAAGTCCAAGGCTTGCCTATAGAGAGCGTCTAGATCAATGTGGATCGAGTGTCGCATTATGAAAGAGAACATAAAAAGAGGAAAGGTGGACAGGTGTGACGATTAACAAGCAGAAATGACTTATCATTAAACATAACAATAATGTACAATGTGATGAAAGTATGAGCAGAAAAAAGGGTGTAATCGTAAGCAACTCGCTCAAGTCGTAGCAATGATCTTTGAATTCGAACGACTTTAATGCGGAGAAAAGTATTTAGGCTCTCTCTCTCTCTCTCTCTCTCTCTCTCTCTTCCTCGAAAAGTCGGCCTTTTTCAACGGGCCACCAGAACTTTCGCGGCTCCTGCGCGCTCTTTTCAAGACTGTTTCTCTGTTGACGCGACTTGTTTACGATTGATAATCTGAGAAAACGAAAAGGAAACATTGGCCCCTTTGCAGGGGCGCTCGTGAAAATCAAAGCAAGAGAAACTGAACAGAACCGGGCGAACAAAGTGTACGGAGAGGGAGAAGAAAGTGAAAACAAGAAAGGAACGTGATACAAGTCCTTTTTACAAGGCGTGATGTAACGTTGGAGAGTAAGAAGGGGTTGGGTATAAAATAACGTTATGCATACACAGGTATTATATACGACATATGCGTGTGAAGGATTGTAAGATGAGAGATCATACACATATAAGAAAATAAAAAGACTTGAAAATGTAGTAATGAAAAAAAAGAGAGCGACGAGCAAGTGGATGATTTCTTAAGAAAAGAAAAACGAACAAAAACAAAAAAAAATTTGTTTGGATATAAACGATTAGCGAGAGAGCTGAGCTGCAACTTACCGCGGTTCAAAGGAACTCCAGAACGTACTACGTGTGGGAGAAAACCAACGAGAAGAAAGGGCGTTACCACGGTCACAGAACCCACGTTTTGCGACCCCGAGCGATTCTGCAGCTAACTCGCGCGTCCGTCCACGCGGCGCATTTACACGCACGTATGTAATATGTACATGTGTGTTTCGGCTGTACACACGCATAACGTCTCGTTTTCGTTTTTTTTACCCGTCCTCGACCCGCTGCGCTCTCGACGACAAAGGGTCGCTCTTCGCGAAAAAAAGATGACGCGTGCGCGCGAAAAACATTTGCTGACAAAAAGGAATATAACGCACATACATGTACGAGAGAGGAGGACAGACGGAGTTTTGCGGCACGTTCTCGCTCGGGGTCAAAATACAGAAACATTAGACGTAGACACACACACTAAAATCAAAATCACTCGCCAGTCGCGCAAAAAATATATATATCTTTTTTTTTTCATTTGACAGACAACACACGCATGAAATCTCACGCACTCACAGACTCGTGACAACACATATAGAGTGGTTAACGTGTATGACGGACACAAGTTGGAAATTACACAACATAGACATTTAGAGTTTTGTGATCATTGATTGTATTTATAAATACGCAGATTTATCGTTATCTCAGCAGCTGTCGAATTTTGAAAGTCATTTTTTTTTTTGTTCTTTTCTGGTATCGATTGCCTCTCTCGTTCTGGTGTCGCACGCATGGTTGACGAGCGCACGCGCTGTATAAACGTGAATTCTTTATATCGGTTTCGTCGGCATCCACAACGTCTTCGCTTTCGGCTGCGACACACGCGTGAATTCCCGTCGTTCCGGAGGTTTGTAAAAAAAAAAACCGAGCTTTTGCGCGCAGCTGCGCCGAAAACCGAGTCGGAGTACGGAGAAGAAAATTATTTTTACAAAGAGGGGGAGAGAGAGAGGGAGGGAATCGTGCAGTGTAAAAGAGACGGCCGCATAACCCGCCGAGTCTGGACTCGGCAACGAGAGATCGACTTTATTGACCGTATAAATAAATAACCGGGAAAATAATTAATTTCTCCTCCAGACGTATTGCAGGCTATATGTCTGTTGCGCGCAGTGTTCATTCAGTTTTAACCGCAAATAAGTGCGAGCGTGCGCAGGCGCTCGTGGCAAGTCCACTTTTAGCGCTACTCTAATTGATTGAGCCAACACAGTGTCCCCGTGCCGGCGGTGCGCCTGTATCGTAGTGCCGGAAAGCCTAGGGGGTTGGTCCACAAGATATTACGGGCAAATCCCCGCAAATGAAAAAGAAAGTAATTTCGCGCGCATACGATTTTTACGGTCAATAAAGTCGTCGCAGTAGTAGCTTACGATAATCTCTCTCTCTCTCTCCCCTCCCCCTCTTCCTGCATGGGTGCTGCGCGCGCTCTCGCGACGAAGCCGCAAAAGAAAAATCGGAAGAAGACAGTAAGTACACAAGGGTTGAGTTTACAGAGTCCCCATCGTATACGTTAGCACGTGAGAGAAGCAGGTACATATACTACATGTATATGCCGTACAAGTATATGAGAAAGGACTGCAGAGCAGGAGCGAAAAGAGAAGAAACAAAAGTTGAAAATGAAAATCTCGCGGCGCTTCCGTGTATAGGAGGGACTGAGCGCGAGCCGCGGGTAGTTTACGGCCTAATAAATAAACTCATTACAGCGTCGCTCTCTAATACCGCGCGAGTATTATACGAGCGTGGCTCTCTCCCCCCCACCCCCCCTCTCTGTGCAAAGCCCGAAGTAGTAAAAATAATCTCGGACGCCCCGGGGCTCATAACGAACAAACTTCGGACAATCCAGTCGACGAAGACTATTATATAAGGTATATACCGTATACATACGCTATATAGTACGCGCAGAGGGTAGAGGGGGGAGGAAGCGGGCGCATACGCGGCGGTAGCGCATATTGTCAATCGAGTATACTACACGCGGAGAGTTGCGGGTTAGAGCGCGCGCGTATAGAGAGAGGCAGGGCGTGTAAACAAATGAGGAATTACCATTCGGAGCATCTTGATAAACTTGGTAGCGAAGGGCCCGCGGTGCGCACCGACTCTCTCCTCTCTCTCTCTCTCGTCCTGCATATACACACACCCCGCCAGAGAGCAGCGCGGACACACCGGACTGATAACAAGCGCGCGACTGCAGCTTCTCTCGCGAGCGCGCGGCGCGCGCTATATACTATACATGTATATATAGAGTCGCCGCGAGATATAGCGCATCAGCGAATTTCTAACTTGTGTCAACCATACGATGTTATATACGGCGGTTGTTGTTGGTAATAGTAGTAGTAGTATTAGTAGTAGTAGTATATAAGGCAGCTCGTTTCTGGCCGCTCGAATCGCGACGTTGCGCGCAAGGCAAGCTCTCTCTCTCTCTCTCTCTCTCTCTCTCTTGTCCTCTATATCCTCCCTTTCTCCGTATTAGCACACGCGGTTGCCTCTCTTATACGTACAGTGTACACATTGTTCGGCGCGCGGGGCAGCTTGGGCAACTTTGCCGCTCGCGCACGCGAAAGGAGCGGCGTAAGTGCATCAGCGTTACTCGCGCTCAGGGTGTACATGCGACGCACATACACCATCTGCGGAGAGAGAGAGAGGGACCTTTGGCCTGCGGGCAGCGTCCTGATTCGAATGCGACGCAACGCCGTTCATTTTATTTCTCTCTACTTTTTTTTTTTATTGCTGTTGTTCCTTTTCGCATATATCCAGTTATCGATACCATGTTTGTATAAAATGCTTTTTCAGCTCTTTTCCTTTTCTTTGTTTTTTGTGCTACGTAGAAACTGGCATGTTTTATTATTATATATATCTACAGATATTTCTTGGTTTTTTCTTTTTTCTTTTTTTTTGCTGCAATTTCGTGCGAGGCTTCCGACCGAAACTAGGGTAAATATTTTTGATTTTTTTTTATGACTTATGTATATGACGGAAAAGAAAGTGCGCGTACACCGGGGTCGGCACACACACGCGCGCGCGCGCGAGAGAGAGAATTGTATTTTTTTTTCTTTCTCGTGGATTGCGAGGCAAAGTTGTTTTCGCGGCCCGTGTTTTCTAGCCCGAAGCATGTACTCTCCGCGACTTTTTTCGCTTCGACGTCGATATATTTTTAGGCGCGCGATGAAGCGTATGCGCGCAAACACACACGGTTCTATATACGTATACATAAGTATTACGCGGCAGCGAAAAAGAGACGTGGCAAAAGAGAGCCGCGTTGATGTGACGCGGCGAGAAATATTTGTATCTAGCCGTTGTCGCGAGTTGTTTAGTATTATTCACTGGAGAAACTCCCGGCGAAGCTATAAATTTTACACATAGCGTCAGTCAGAAGCCCCGCTTCATGCTTTAATGTTCCGCAGAAGCGTTTGTGATGCTTTTGACGTCACCTCAATGAAAACACTTTGTCAAGTAAGTTTCGGGCAACTCTCATAACTTTGAAATATTAATGCATATAGTTAGACATTCTTTAAAATCTTTGGAAATTTGCAAACTTTGAAACGGCGAAAAATTTTTGCAGTTATCTTTTTTTTTGTATGTTTTACAACAAGCTGTATATAGACCAAAAGTCGTTAATAGTTGCTGCACAAGAAGTTACGTTATATCTATACACTACTAAAAAAAAACATTATGCTTTTAAAAGAATACTATTGTTTTTTTTCTCGTTGTTGTCGATTGTTCTTTTTTTTTATATTTTAAAGATATCCTTCGATTTTATATTATACAGTCCCGCTAAAACGGCCACTTTCGGCTCAAATTGAGAGTGGGCTTGAGGTTTCAGGTCAGGTGGGTTATACACAAAAGAGCAACACTAGACAACGAACACGAACCCCGCGAACACCAGAGGCACTTTGAGAAATGGTAACTTCTCACACACCCCGTGGAAGCAGCGGAGAAATGCGCTCGTCTCGGTAGTCCGGATCCCCAAATACTTTGGCAAAAGTACGAGCGCTTCGTTACGCGAGTAGCGATACGAAACAATCCCGGCGCAGCGCTCGATCGCGCGTTTCTTCAGTCAACCCCCCCGACCCTCCCTCCGCGGCAGCGCGCCGCGTCGACCCGAGACAAACAAGCTCTTATATGCATATCCGAGGATTGCGCGCAAGCTTTTCCCGGGCAGAGAGAAAGCGCTAAAGGGCTTTCAGCGCGCAGACGGCGGCGGCGGCGGCGGCGACGCGCAGTCGAAAAGTCCAAAGCGGGTTAATTTCGCAGCGGCGAATTTCCCATGAATTTTCCAGTCGCGAGCGAGAGAGGAAGGAAGCTGCTCCGCCGTGTGCCAGGTCGCTTGGACATCCCTCGCCTCGGGAAACGGAAGAGCAAATAGCGCGCGAGTTGCGCGCGGGTCCTTTGATCGGCGTGCTTCCGAGGTGATTTCAGTGCTTCTGGCATTCGTGGGAGGGTAAGAAGGGGGGAAGGTGATACACAAGGAGCAGAGGAGGGCTCAAAGAGGGCTTCTTTTTTTTCCTTTTCGCGGGGTCGATCGTCCCCAACTGAATTCTTTTTTCCTTTTTTCTGTACTTTTGCTTTTCAATGTACACACATACGTATTTCATTTTCTTTCTTTTTTTATTATATATTTATACACGTATACAGAGCATGTACTTTTTTGTGTATGCTAAATCTCTACTTTGCATATAATGAAACAGATTGGAAGGGGACTTTATGCTGGAATTTATATATGTACGTCTTTTGCTTTTTCTCATCTTCTTTTTCTCTCTCTCATTCTTAATTTCTGTCGCACAGCCCGTGTCTCTGCTTTGAAAGACTGCTCTTTTTCTCTTATCATTCACGTTTTATGTTCGACGATGGTCGATCTCTGACTCGTTATGGAAAATACTCTGGCTGCGTTCGAAGCAAGCGACTCGCGAGCGTGTGGAAGAACGGCAGACTTTTTTTCTCCCCTGCCTTGTTTGCTACTACACGCGTTCCAAATGAATTTAGCAGCGCGAGAATGAATTTGCTCGAGTCGTTTATGCAAATATGCGCAAGTTTTTAATAATACGCGTAAAATTTCTCTAAATATTCAAATGCGTCTCTCTCTCCCTCGAACTGCCGTATGAAATGCATTTGAAAAATAAGCTCGAGTAATAAGATTGAAATATAAGATCGATGCAATAGCTGGAGACAGACTGAGAGAGAGAGGGACTTTCCTCCCATTTCGAGACAGAAATACGATCGACCACCTCTCCTAAATATATGTATATGTATATACGTCTATATAGGCATGCAATAATATCCCCTATAGCTTAGACTATACGTATATGCAGGTATATATATCCGTTATCTACGAGCGCGAGTGGCGGAAGAAAAAAAGGCAAAGTTACGTGAGCGCGCGAGGCTTGTTTTCTTACTTTCTTCTCTCTCTCTCTCGCTCCCTCTCCACGCTTCCTTTCTTTCTTCCGCACTGCGCGCGTACATCTCCGGCCTCGCTATACTTTCTCCTCTTCCATCTCCTTTTTTTTGTCTTAATTTTACTTTCCGACTGAAACTCTAGACTTTGATTAAAATTTCTCTTCTACTCTCCTTTTTTTCTCCTTCTCTCATCCTTTTTTCTTTTATTTTTTTTTTGTCTTTTTTTTTAATTCCCCGGTCCCGTGCGCGCGTGTCTGTTTGCGAATAAACCCGCATAGTTCGGATTAATTTAATAAATGCACAAAGGAGGCAGCGTCGTCGGCTGCAGCAGCAGCAGCAGCAGCAGCGTTCCGTCCGGTTGACGGAACGAATTGCGCCCGACTTAAATTACGAGTGAATTGTCGTCTTCTTACCTTTCGCTGTACTCGTCTATGCGGGCGTATCTCTGCACGCTGTTCTCCTCGATGAGGAACTTAACTCGCTGATAGAATGTCGCCGTGACGCTCGGCGGCTGCTTTCTCAGGAGCACCTCCACCGGGTCCTCGCTGGCGATGCACATCAAGTGATCCGAGCAGACCGACTGCGAGCAGCACTCGCTGTCCGAGCAATCCTTCGTTCCGTCTGCAAAAGAGAGCGTACAACGTTTTTTCTTTCCTCCTTTTTTAATTTTCCTCCCTCGCTTTTCCCATCTACCCCACCCCCTCGCCCCTTCTACTTTTCCAGAGAAAGAGATTCATTTTCTCGTACTCGCTGCTACTGCCGCCGCTATGCACTCGTCATTCCTTTTGCATTCCGGTACACGCGGAAATAGCGTTTACCGAGGATGCCACTCGAGCGCAGCTGAATTAAAATTGTTGAGCTTTTTTTTCCAGAACCGAGCCGCGATTGTTGTGTCTGCCACTTTAAAACTGGCACTCGCTCGCTTTTATTGTAGCGTTTTCTCAACAGCAACAACTGCGCGGCATCTGACTTATATATCGTTCTGGCCGCTCAAAAGATTAAACGACACAGGCGCACGCGGCATCACGCTGCGCGACCGAGCTAGCATCAATGCGAGCAAGTGGCTCTAATGATAATTTGTGATTTCCCGCTTAGAAAATCATAAAGATCTTTATCGCCGCGTGACGAATGCCGTGCGCTGCACTGACATAAAATTTAATTTTCATCAATTGTCATGGAGTGCGGAACGCGCGTATATTTACATGCGAGCTCGCCCGATAATTTTCCATTCGATACATATTGTTGAGCTTTTTCATCGAAGAAGCATTGGCAATCAAATGATATTGCGAAATTTTGCTGAGCCATCGGCGAGGACTATATAAGATTTTCATGCTTTAGAAATCAAGTTTGCTGGAAATCGATGTCAGTCGAAGATGAGTAAATATTTTAAATTCTAAAGTCTTGCTATTTGGAGCTTGCGGGCAATTATTTCGCGATGCACTTTAGTTTACTAAATATTTCTTATTAGTTTCAAGACAGCAAATGGTAAATATTTGAAACAGAATAGAGCCATGAAATATGCAAAGATATGGAACGCATTTTCGGCTTCATCTTGTTTCTAATACTTGGTTATTGCGAAAAAGTCGAAACTCCGTTATAGATTACCAATTTAATCGATAAAATATATGAAATTACAAATAATTGATGCACCTTAAAACCGTTCCTAGAATATTTCTCGTCTAATAATTTAGCGGTTGCACATTGCAACGCGCAAACGTAAACACAATCGACCGTTCATCAAAACCATATGATTGTATGATTGCCAAAACGAACGATTTGGCTAGTAGAAAGGGTCATTCGAATTGATTGAGCGCACTAATGAAAAAGTTCCCTATTGTTGGTTGAAAAAGAATTCAACAAGCACAAAAAAAAACGGAAACGCTAAATAATTGCTTGTGTGTTTGAAATACCCGTATATCGCTGCGTATGAGAAAAGAGAGAACTGCAGTAGCACCAGCAGCTTTGTGAAGTTAATCATTCGTTAAAAATTATAAACATCAATAAGTCGAGCTGCGCAGCGCGCGAATAAAAGCGCACGAATGTATCGGGAATTGTGCGAGAGTCGAAAAAAAAAAACAAAAAGTAAACATTTCCATCGCGCTCGCGCGCAAACGATACTTTTCGTCCGACGAGCGCCGTCCCGGCGAAAAGCGATATTGAAGTGCAATTTATTTTATGATCTCACCGCCATCGTTGTCAATGTCGTCGTCGCACACCATTTCAAGAGGAATGCTGCAGTCCCTTCCAGCCCAGCCGGCAACGCACTCGCAGCTGGACTCGCCGCCGACGGGCGTGCACGAGCCGTGTCCGCTGCATTTATTCTCACAACCCGCTGAAAGGAAAATTTACACGCGTTGTTTCACACTTGCGCGTCTCTCTCTCTCTCTCTCTCTCTCTACTACTACCACCACCAGCGCACTGTATATACACACTAGCTTTCTCCCTCTCGCTCTTTCTCTCTTGCCCGTAATTGTTTCACTTTGCAAAGTGCACCGCCGCCAACCCCTTTTGTAAGGATGCTCTTTTTTTATGGTCGGTCGAGTGCTAACCGGTTTGATGGGATGCGCCGGGGCAAGAGTCGGAAAAGAGAGAGAGAGAATACGTGTACGTGTGTATACGCCGGCGCCCAGAAAAATGTCTCTTCGAATTGATACTCGTTTTTTCGCTTCCGTGATAAATCTTGTCCGAGTTTTCACGTGAGAGGTTTATACGTGAGTTAATAGGCGAGAGTCGCTCGTCGAGAGCTTTTTCGATCGTTTCCAAGAGATATTTTTTTGGCGTTTGAACGGAGTTCTTTGAAAAGAAAACCGTGTACCTGTACATACACGTACGATATACGTATGTTTATACAGAAATGTATAAATATCAGTTTTTGCTGGCCGCGGAGCGATCAAAAGCAAAAAATACATATGCTGCGGAAAAGATTTTTATGAAAAACTTACGCAACGTGCAGTGCTTCCCGTTCCATCCCTGACTGCAAACGCAGGTCCCGTTACGGCACTGCCCGTGCTCTGCGCATCTCGGATCGCAGGGTTTCTGGTCGCACTTGGTTCCCGTCCAGTTGTCCTGACACCTGCGAACACACAAGGTTTCCACGCGTTTAGAAAAACTTGTCGCGACGAGAAAGAAAGGAAAACGGGCATAAGCAGAGCGAGAAAGCAAACTCACTTGCAGCGTCCCTTCTCGCAGGTTCCGTGGAGACCGCAGTCGAGTCCGCAGCTTGGCTGGGAGCAATCGACGCCGGTCCAGTGCTCCTCGCAAGCGCAGGAGGCCGTTTCGAGGTCGTAGGTGCCGTGGTCCGAGCAGCCCGGCAGGCACTTGTAGACCTGCTCGTCTACCTGATTGCATCGCTCGCCTTGCCAGCCAGCCTTGCAGTAGCACTTGCCGGCGACGCAAGCTCCGTGACCGCCGCAGTTTGGATCCGCGCAGTCCGCTGTGAAAATTCGAAACGGAAGATTAAAAAATGTTTTTTTTTCTCTCTCTCTTTGGGAAAATTCAGCGACGCGGCGAGCACTTTGGGACAATTTTTGCTCTATCGAATTTCCCGCGCGACGATTTTCCTTTGAGCGCGCTCGACTTGAATTTCATTTTATTTTCTGCAACTAGATACTCGCCGCGGCAAAACTATATATGTATATGCGGCCGAACATTCGAAAATAACGCGCGATATCGAGTGAAATTCCGCGCGTATTACAAACGTAATAATTAGCCTGGTACGTATATAGCTGTCATATCGTCAAAGCCCTCTCATCGCTGCGATTTCACGATTGCAGCCAGACTCGCGGACGCGCGCGTGCATCGATCCTCTGGCTCGTAATCATAATAGCCGGCAAGCGACCGTAGCACACAATCGGAAATCATAATAAGCGCATAATTAAACGAAAACAATATCGCCGCGCGGCGGCGGCGGATACCATCGCGAGAGAGATAGCGTAACCCAAGCCAGATTTCTTTTTTTCTTCTACCGTATCCGGTCGTACAGCTGCACGGACTGCGCGCTGCACCTATATTATGACATCGCGCACCGGTCGAAAGTTTCTAATTTGTCGCGTTTCATTAAAAATCGGCAGCACGTGCGGATGACTCGGGCATTAATAATCGGCGAATTAGTATGCATTGCGTCGCGCCCAATTTATGCGGATCGGAAAAAGAGGCCTGCTTTCACGCAGATGATGCAGACAAAGCCTCTCTCTCGCTCTCCCGCTCTCCGCCCCACGGGAGACACGGAGAAAAGCTTCTCCCCGTCGCCAGAGAAGGATAAATTATAATCGAGAGAGAGAGAGAGAGAGAGAGCGTTTAGAATGATCGCGCGCGCGCGCGTGTGCGGCTCATATACACTGTGTGTAGTGAATCGCTCTGTAATACTTACGCTCGGAGCAAAAGTCGCCCTTCCAGCCGGGCTTGCAGACGCAGGAGCCTCGCACGCATTGTCCGTGTTGATTGCAGTCGGGGACCTGGCAGTCGCCGAGCGGAATGTCGCACTCGGCGCCCTTCCAGCCTTCCTCGCAGTGGCACATACCGCCGCCGTATTGTCCGTGGCTCGAGCACAACACCGGGCAGACGCTCTTGCTGCAGTCCGCACCCTATATATACACACAGACAGACACATGACAGACAGGCGGTGTCAAGCAGTTGCTCTCGCGCTACTACCTCCTTCTCTCTCGCACTCTCTCGCTCGCTCATCGATACATTTCGTGTATATCGTCTATGGCTTGCCGAGAGACGAGAGGGACGCTCGCTTATGCGTATATAGAAGGGAGAGAATCAGTGCGCTTGGGGAAAAACAGCTTTAATGGGCTCACTCTGGATCTCTCTATATTTACGACTTTATCCTTGCGATATCCGAGCTATGTGTAATTATGTACATACTGAGAAAGAAAACTTCATTCAGCCAATGAAATATTACGCGTTCATTCAATAACTTTGCGTGAAATGTCCAAGAATAGAGTTCGTAGATGACACGCTGACGGAACAGTCACGCATTAATATTCTTTTTTAATTAAAATCCCAACTTAATTCTTCGCGTATCCTCCGCTAAAAAGGTCTAGAAGAATGCATAATTAGTCCGACGTTATATTAAACAGGATACTCATTCAATGAAATTTTTTTTCTCAGTCTTTACGTGTATTTAAATAAAGAGGATTATGTTTAATTGAAATAAATATGAAGTCGCTTATATTTCCGTTTAAAAAATCACTAACGAAAACGTTGATTTTTATGAAGAAGTTTTAAAGCGCAGATCTAAAAATGTAAAAAACGTAAAAATAATTATTAACTCCCGCGCCTTTGCTTCAAAATCATAATATAACGTCTCTAGTCTGCATTGGATTTGTGCAATAATGTTAAAAATTTTTTTTCGCAAAAAAAAAATTATCGAAATAAAATTTCCAATAGTAAATTCCGACTCGCGAACGAATCGCATCGAACTCGAACGAGCGCGCGCGTGTGTCCTCGGTGAGAAGCGCGTTATACGCACGTTGAGACTTTGTTTTTCGAGAAAATTTACGAGCAACGCCGCTATACTGAAATCATTCCGAGGCTCGAGTTTTTCATTCCCTCCTGCGCGGCTCTGTGGCCGGGAAACACGCGAGCCCATATATACGCCGAGCTCGAGAAAATCGTAAAGTCGGAGAGAGAGAGAGAGAAAAAATGCGTAAAGGGCACGAGAATCGTTCCTTCGAATGTGGGTTAACACTCGCTTCGAGGTGGTAATTCGCAATTAATATTCCGGAAGTACGTGAACGTCGACGCTATTATAGGAGTGGAAAAAAGAAATTTCCAAGCTCGCAGTGAGTGGAAGGGAGGGGGCGGGCACACGTATGTATACGTGCCACAACGTACATAGTTTACATGGGTTAGCGGAAGGTTTACCGACAGGTGAATCAATTAAATTAGCGCGAACCCGCTCCCCTGCGCTCTCGCGAGCGAACAAACAAAGATATGAAAATTTTCAGCTGGATTGCCGAAGCGTAGGATTGTCCGCGGGCGCAAAAGCTATTAAAGATATTTCCATAGCTAACGCGATTGAGATAACAGTTTTAGGATAATAAACTTCAGCCCGCGGCGATACAATCTTTTTATACGCGTATATATAGTAAACACACGCATGCACACATTTCGAACAATAGTTTTATACTGGCAAAACCGAGCCGATCGATTATACGATGTGTATATATAAGCTCTTCGTGTATATATCTATATATACATATATGCACGCACAGAGGAGAGACCGTACAGCGGAGCAGAACGAAATTTGCGAAGAAAACATTATGCAGCCTGGCGCTCCCTCCCCCCCCCCCTCTCTCTCTCGCGTTACTTTTACGAGCGAACTTTAACGTCGCAGCCGTCGCCGTAAAAGACAAAGTGCCAGTTTTCTCGAAATCATCCACCTCGTTTTTTCTTCTCTAACTGATTCTTTTTTTTCTTTCCAGCTCCCACTCTTCTTTTTTCGAAAAGGAAAATTCGCGTTACGATAGGGGCGCGCGTAGCCGCGCGCGCACTTATCGGGCGCCGGGCGCCCGCGCACACACACTTTGCGTGAAACCCCGTCGTCGAGAGCTCTTCGAAAGAGACGCGTCTATATTTGCCAGCGATGCGCTCTCCCGCGCCGCATAATACGATTGGTGTTATTTTCAAAATTACAGAGAGACGAGGCGAACTTTCGAGAGTGAGCAAAGTTGTTACGACACGAGTCTCTGCGTTGCACACTCGCGGGGCGGGGAGGGGGGGGGGGGGAGGAAGCGCCGCGGCGATAAGGCCGCGCGACGGCGCGTTACGCTCGAGAGTTAACGATAAGCAAATAGAGGGAAAAAAACGCAGCCGAGGAGCACATTTTCTTTCATAAACATGTCAGTTGCCCCTGTCCGTGGACACTATACGTGCAGTGTATACGCGGACCCTCGAAAGCCGCGCGTATATGAAACGGAAAGTCATCCTCGTGGAGAGGTGGCTTATTACAAGTGCGTCCGGCTGTGTACAGGCGCCGTGTGTGTGCGCGCGCGCGCGTGCGTGTTTGTATATTTATATATATATGTATATATGTATATACATTATACAGAGACAGACAGCAAGTACTGGTCGTTCAATTATAAATAGTGAAACGCGTGCGACGACTGGAATTCTCTCTATCCGACAGTAAATCGACAGATGAGACGGAGAATAATTAAGATAATAGCCTTCGCTCTGCGCCGCTGCCAACCCCCCCTTATGCCCCGATGTCTCTCTATACAGATATATATATATATAGCATATACGTGTCTATATATACACGCATCAAGATTGTGAATTTGGGTCACGTCATTTTCAACGAATCGCGCGAGGAATTGTATTATTGCAAGAGCAGAGTGGAGTCGTCGGGGAAAACCGGCGCTGCTTAACGCATATAACACGTAGTCGATTATCATGGTTTTCAACCCTGCTGCAGTTGTAGGTCGCCTATTAAGATCCTTACGCCGAAGTAAATACGAATTCAGCGAGGCGAGCGCTTATATATCGAGCAGGTATTTTCCAGAGGCTCTTCGTCTCTCTCTCTCTCTCTCTCTCTCTCTTTCTCTCTCCTTTTCTCTCCCGAGAGCGATATGTATTTCCTGAAATTAATAAATAATACCCCTTCCCCCCCGCATAGCGCGCTGGAGAAGATTTTTAACAAGCTCTCGCTGCTGTGAACAGCGTCGAGCTTTACATTCGTATTCTATATATAATAAGGTGGAAAAAGGGGGCTAAAAAATGAACCCATTCGTAGAAACTGGATATGATTCACGCGAAAGTAGGTCAATCGCGGTTAATCAGCATTTCCCGGACTATATAACCCGCAACTTTTTCAAACAACGAAAGCCCGCGCGTCTACTCTAGCGCGCTAAAGTAGTCGTGTACTAAAGCTCAAAGAGAGAGAGAGAGAGAGAGAGAGAGAGAGAGAGAGAGAGAGAGATAACGAAATCGCGCGTGAAGAACTTTTCTCGCGCGCGAGCGCTTCTTTCCAATTTTCCGTCATCGCAGGCACCCTCTCGCGCGCACTTTCGGTTATTTTATCGTCGCGATAAAAGAGCGATAAAAGCTCTTTCCATTGATGCTTCTTTCATCTCTCGCATTTCGAGTGTGTCTCTCTCTCGCTCGCTCGCTCGCTCTTCCGTTCTCGCTCTTTTTTTTATATACCAGCGCTGGCGCGCTCGCGAAAATAAATGCCGTATACACACTATAGTGTATAGCGAGGAGAGAGTGAGAGAGAGAGAGAGAGAGAGAGAGAGAGAGGAGGGAAAAGACGGAATTAAATAAGGGATAAGGGTAAATGGGATACGTCCCTTTAGCTCTTGTCGTCGTCGCCGTGTACACGCTTTTAGGCATGAACGTGTCATTCGAGCCGTAGTCGGTGCGACAGGAGTTATTAGAGTCATTTTAATCCGGAATCTCCTAGTGTGCGTATATGTGTTTGTGTGCGTCTACGTATAGGTGTGCAGGTGTGTGTATGTGTTTGAGTGTGCTAGACGCCGCCTCGGCGTCCTATACGTTATAATATTGGACTTGACATCGCGCGGAGCCGAGATTTTTCGCGATGCTCGCTGCACGCGAGCTTTAATCCCGTTTCTCGCTCTAGAGAGAGCAAACATATTCCCCGAGAACACACACACATACGCGTGCGCCCACACGTGCGTATACACACTCGCACACACGCAGAGGAGTCGCGGGCAGGCGTAACGCGAGTTATTAAAAAACGCAATTCGCCTTTCTCTCTCGCGGAGCTGCGAAAGCTTTTTTGATTACGACGTTCCGGTGTGTATATAATAATGTGTGTATCCGAGATGCATATATATATATATATAATATATATACTGACGTGCATACTGCACTATATACCGTACACAGAGAGGAAAGAGAGCAGGAATTCACGTAATTCGGAGCGAAGTGGGCGCGTTCGACGAGCTATACGCGTTCCTATTATGAGCTAGACAGCTCGCTAATTGTAATTAAACAGAGAGTAGTGAGACGTCGACTCGTCGCTTTGATTAAGGAAGCCAGGCAGAGAGAGAGAGAGAGAGAGAGAGAGAGAGAGAGAGAGAGAGAGAGAGAGAGTACACGCTCAACGCAATTTTTAATTAAGCTTCGACGCGGTGACGACCAAAGGCGCGGAAAAGCCCCGGGATATATATATTCTCGAAAAACAAACCGTTCCATACGTTCCCTCTCTCTCTCTCTCTCTCTCTTCCTCTGCAGGGGAATACGAAGCTTTTGTCGTGCGCCCGACGCGCGTCCATTATAATGTAACGTTTCGTGCGCGCGCGCGCGACGAGCGGCTGCACCGCTAATTTTTTTTGCGCTCCAACTCTCCGCGCGGCGCGCGCGAACAATAAAAATAGAGATGCTGAAAAGCAGAGCGCGCAGTGGCGGCGCGATGCTCTCGGCGTATATAGTAGCGACGAAGAAAAAGAGTACAGCCAGGCAACGCCGCGATGCGGAAAAAACGCTGCGCGTCCATTCGAGATCGACGCGAATATCTCGAGCTCTGCATGAGTTGAGTGCACGTACGAGTGAGCGCGCGGCGGCGGCGGCAGCGGCGTCGTCGGCGGCGGCCAGAGATTTCTATCGAAAGTGACGCGAGAATGGATCGAGGGAGTCCGCGGACACAAAGGAGGACAGACGCGAGCGAGAGGAGAGAGAGAGAGAGAGAAGGAGAGACAAAGAGTCGCGAGCCAGACGTGTAAATAGAAAATGCGGGGAGAGGAAAAAATGCGTGAAATAAAGGCGGCGAGCGGGAGAGAGTGAGAAGGAAAAATAGCGTGGAAACGGGGGGTGGCTGCCGCCGAGAAGGAATGGACAGAGAGAGAGAGAGAGAGAGGGAGAGCGGGTTATACGCCGCGTACAAAAGAGGTGAAATAAAGAGGGAGAGAGCGAATACGAAATAACGAAGCGCTGAATGCGTATTTAGCTTGCACATATACTGCGGCTGCGGCGCAACCCGTGCGATACGTATGTATAATATATATCGAGCATATGTATAGCGGCGAGGCACGTAGTATTACACGAGAGCTGCACGCGGGCGTGTGTGCAGCGTGTGCCGCTGTAAGTAATGAACATATGTCGGCTCTGTTTAGAGTTTCGCTCTCTACGTGCCCGCCGTCAATTCATCTGTACACAACACATACACGCACGTGTGCACTACTTACATATATGTTACAGGATATACGAACGAGGAAGGGAAGCACTGCCGCATACAGCTTGCATCGGAGCGCGCGCGAAAATTTCTTACGTCTAGCGCCCTGTGAAATAAGCTCACAGCGGCCGCGAAGCATTACAGAATTGAGATGACAGCTGTCGAAGTGACTTCTGATAAGACAAATAGACGATAAATTTATATACGCTTGGCTGAGAGAGAGAGAGAGAGAGAGAGAGCGAGAGAGCGAGTCCGCCGGGAAATTATCGAGTGCCGAGACGCCCACAAACACACACGCATGAGCACACGTGACGGCTTTCTCGCTGAATTTATTTATTGCAAACTCGCTGATTTATATTCGGTTTTGAAAATTCTCCGCGTGTACATGGTCTCGGCGCCCCCTTTCGCTTCCCCGATGACAAGTATATAACTATGGACAGAAAGAGAGAGAGAGAGAGAGAGCGAAAAGAGCGTTGGATATACCCCCCCCCCCTCCCACGCGCCAGAATCGCGGTCAAGACTCGTTATACGAGCCGACCAGATGGAGCTCATAAATAAGTATTGGATTATCGACGCTTGTGAAAATCGTGTACGTCGAGAGAGCCAACGACGACGGCGACGACGTCGATTCGTTATTGCGCTCATCTTAGCGATTCATCGCCCTCTTCTATTTCCGAGTCCTGTATTTCGAATCGCTCGTCCAATCGTCGCGTATATAAAAGAGAAGCTCGTCGCAGCCTCGTACGACACCCCCGAAGAATTTCCCGGTGACGACGCCGGCAGCGGCTCCCGAGAGATAAGGCACTCCATATCTCGTGCGCGCGCGCGCGCGCGGACTCTGCGGTGAAAAAGAAATTTAAAAGCCCCATTAACGTACCGAAAACAGGTAGACATAAATCTCTCGTGGCAGAGTAATCATCAATTTGTCGGTCCGCGCGGCTAAGTGCATAATTCGATTCTTATCCACACGCAGCCGGGCGCATTAATCTCCGCGCGCGCGCGCGGGAGTGAGTGTATATCCTATATATATACAGAGAGAGAGAGAGAGAGAGAGAGAGAGAGAGAGCCAGCTCATATCTTGCGCGAGCTGTTTCTCTCTGCGCTGCGGAGTATAGAAGACAAAAAGCAGGAGGCGCAGTCGATCGAGCGAGAATCTCGTCACCATTAATCGTTCGCGTTCACACGTATACACGCCGCGAGGCTTAAAGTAGCGAGCATACATCAAAGGCCGCGGGACAGGAATTCCGAGTGACTCTCGTCCCCCCCCCTCCGCTTGCGCGCGCGCGTGTATTTCGAGAGGAAAAACAAAAACGGCGTTTCGGGGGGGCAGAGGCTCGACGTCGGACACGAGAATCTCGTTTGCATGTGTACGGGCCTTTCTCTCTCGTCGTCGTCTTCGTCGTCTATCCCTCTGTCTCGCTCTCTCCACGCTATATCCCGAAAAGACGAGAAAAATGACAAAGTGGAGCAGAAAGTGAGACAATCGTCCGAGAATCTCGTCGTCATTAATCGTCCCGCGTCGTCGCGCTCGCGTATACACACACGGAAGGTTAAGTAGCGAACCGTCGAGGTATATCTCCACGTGTATATGGAGCCGAGCGAGAGAGAGAGAGAGAGAGAGAGAGAGAGAGAGAGGGACACACACGTCAAGAGAGCTTGGAAAGAGAGGTAGAGAGAGCTCCAAGACATCGGTTTTACATTTAGCGTCATCTCTCGAGTGTCTCCGTCTCTCTCTCTCTCTCTCTCTCTCTCTCTCTCTCTTTCTCTCTCGAGCCGTAACTGCCGAGGCTTTAATGGAGAAGGCGTGAGGGCGCACTAGTATCTTCCTCTCTTGTCAAGAGTGCCGAGAGAAAAAAGCTGGGGGCGTCTACTGTATGCAGACACACGCCCGACTGTATATACAACACACGGCACACACAGGCAAACGCGCGAGCATATAGTCGTGTCTCTCCCCCCGGCGGCGGCGGCGGCGGCATGTGTGTATATGCAGGTCAGATCTTCGGCGGCGATGGGCGCGCCTCGCGCGAAAGAAGCTATACACGCGGGGAGAGCGGCCGAGAGAGACAGAGAGATAGTGTCAACCCCTCCGAAAATAACGCACAGCCCCCCCCGAGTAAAAAGGAGAGACGGAAGGTGTGCGTTCAGGAAGCGTATCCTGCCCAGGACGTCAGCGACCAGCGTACAATCGGTTGTACGCGACGAAGCGCTTCGAAGAAAGGGCTACTGAAAGGATTGCCCTGCGCGCGCGCGCGCGAGAGAGAGAGAGAGAGAGAGAGAGAGTGCGGCAGCAGATAGTGGAAGAGAAAAGTTGCAAGCAGCCCGAGAGAGTATACACGTGGGGCGCGGGGCGCGTTCGATCCCTCGCCGCTCTCTCCTCTGACGTTCTCGCGCGCAGCGGCTCTCGCGCAGGACTTATCGACCGCCACCGCGGCTGCTGCTGCTGCTGCTGCTGGTACTGCTGCTGCACTACGTCACGCCGTCGTCATGGAAATCGTCGAATCGGGAATGCTGTGTACCGTGAGAGGGGCGTTCACGTGACTACAACTCCTATAAATGCAATGTGTAAGTACGTGTGTGTGTGTGTGTGTGCGCGCACGAGAGTCCGTCCGTCTGCGAACTCGCTGCCTGTGCCTCCTGCGCGCGCGAATACACATATAGGTATATGCATACGTGTAGCCGATGCTCTCTCTCTCTCTCTCTCTCTATCCCTCGATGTGTGTTTGTGCGCCGAGAGACGTCGCGCGATTAGGCCTCGGCTCTGCAGACTATACACTGCGCTCTCTGCATATAGCGTGTATTATAGGGAGAGAGAGAGAGAGAGAGAGAGAGTTAAATCGGCCGAATTATACGCGAAATACGCGAAAATCATATCCGCAAGCGAGCGCGTAGATAGGCGCAAGCGCAGCGGATTATAATGCGCTCGTCCAGGCGCGCGCGCGACAAAGGTCCTTCGGAGGGACGCTCCGCTTCCCCGCGCTCTTTCTCTCTCTCTCTCACTCTCTCGCTCCCTGCAGCTATAACGGACAATTTTCCAGTCTCGCTTTTATATTCTTCTCCTCTCTCTCTCTTCTCCCGTTTTTTTCCTTCTCTCGCGCTCGCGTCGGCTTCTAATTTTTCCGTTTACCCGAGAGAGAGAGAGAGAGAGAGAGAGAGAGAGAGAGGAGAGAGACGCCGACGACAACGACGCCGACGACGGCTATACACACTCCCCTTTTTCTCTCGTCGTCTCTCCACAGACGTTTGCGGTCTAACGTGCGTGTGTGCGTGTGTGCGCGTCGTCGTCGTCGTCGTCGTCGGCGGGGGAGTGCCGGCGGTCTCTTGTTTTTTCTGGACGATTTAACCGAAATCGGTGTGTATTTGCGCGCAGGGGTCGCTCTGGCACCACGTAACATAAACAGGCTCCGCGCGCTCATCGATTCTGTCCTCTATACTCTCTCTCTCACTGTATATACAATATACATACACAGTCGGAGACACATATATACACACGCCGTTGCATCGGTGCCATCTGGCCGTTCTCTCTTCTCTCTCTCTCTCTCTCTCTGTATATAACGTGTAATACACTGCGGAATACAACGGGGTCGTCCGCGTGTATGTGCAGTGCGCGGCGCGCAGGGGAGCTGTGGCCACATTTAATACGTATGGATAATAAGTCAACAAATGGCCCCGATCTAATGGAGATATAACCGTGACTGATACCATTAAATTATCTTTGGAGTTTATCCGCGGGATTTCGGGCTCTACGCCATATCCATATACGAATATGTCCCCGCGGCGCGGTATACATATACATTATAACGTATACAGATACGCGCATACATACATACATACATACATACATAGATGCATGCAGCACGTTTTATCGAGCTGCGACTCCTGACCGCTCTTTAATTCGCCGCCGACGCGGTTTTATTGTCTACCCCCCTCGCGCCGCGCACTCTGCCTCTTCTCTTTCTCTCTCGTATTCCCGAGATTTCCCCCTCACCCCCCCCCCCCCGCGCCGCGCATTATACAACGTCATGCGTGCGTCTACTCCGATCCGCGCGCGCGACTATTCCCGGGGAAATTTAATAATTTAAGAGTTTCTAAGAATGTTGCGAATCGCTCCGACTGCTGCTGCTGCTGCTGCTGCTACTGCCGCCGCCGCCGCTGCGAAACTTTTTATCGGTTTTCTTCAACTTGTTGGCTGGATGCATACACTCGTGCGCGCACACACGCCCACATAGACGCGCGAGCGCGAGTTATATAAGGAAAATAAACTCTTTCAATCACAACTTTTTATATTCAACGCGTGAACATTTGAAATTCGATACAATAAAGGCATTGCCGGCATTTTTCGCGTGTATACACGCATCGACTTTTGAATATATTACAGAGAGCGCGCAGAGCGCGACTTCTCCCGTCTCCGGATTATATATAGCCTATTACAGTAGTGTAGGGAGTCGCAACGGGGCAGAGGGGGAAGAAAGGCATCTCGAGCTGGATTAATTAATCAGCCGAGGAATCCCGTCGATGAAATACTAGAAATAAGTCGGACGGAAGATAACAGCGAGCAGTGACTCATCGGGCGTGCAAACTACGGAATTGCTAATCGAAAGCCAGCGTCCCGTCCTCTAATCCGTTTTGCAGCGCCAAACTTTTTTCCGAGTAGGAAAAAAACAAGTGTATACACGCGTGTTATACGTATACCATATACGACGCGAGCAATAAACAGCGATTCGTCGTGCGAGGCGCGGGGAGAAATTGCATTTTAGCTCCCAATATTAAAATGTCCAAATCAAATTTCGCGTCAAACCCCTCTGTGCTCTGGCGCCGAGGGTTAAATTAGAGCCGGTAGTTTGGGAGCCGGGGCACCCCCCGCTGTATAGTATACAACGCGCCGAGCTTGTCTACATCGTGGGGGAGGTTCTCTCTCTCTCTCTCTCTCTCTCTCTCTCTCTCGCTCGCTGTGTACGACTGTCTGCGCAGCGTTTAGGAAAAATAAGTTACATCTTTTTACACGTCTCGCAATGGCGTAATCGACTTAGCTTCCGATCCACACGCAATCCTCGCTAGTCAGCGTATATATATATATTATATATCTACCCTCCGCATCGAAGACGGATTACGATTATAACGAAAAGCGAGTGCGAGATTCGCTTCGCGCTCGTGTACCTCGGGAGGGAGATCAAAGAATCGAGTTCGCGCGCGCGGTAGCAAACCGAAAATTATCACTCAATATGCGGGGCGCTGCTGCACGCTCGGAGCTTCAAAGGGGTTGGCAGATGAGACGGATGACAAATCACGCTGCGCGGCTTATATTTACAAGAAGATTAGCTCTCTCTCTCTCTCTCTCGCTCTCGACACTCACGGGCAAAGTCGATTTCCACGCGGGGCCACACAAATCATCGCGGCGGCGGCGGCTCTCCCCTCAGCAAACTGCAGAAAAATATATATCGCTCTCTCGTTACATCATCAAAATTCTCCGCGAGGCTAATTCAAGCTTGAATATTATCCTTCCTAATAAAGCATCCTCTCGACTCTCGGTCTTCCCCTCTCGCCTGGCTCTATACCTATACTCCCCCTCCCCCCCCCCTCACCCTGCCCTATCCACGAAGTGGAAGTAGGTGGAGGGAAAAATCGAGCGCAAACTCCGGCGGCGTTATGTATCTTTGAGATTTGAATTTAAGTCGGGGAGGGATCAGTCCCATTTCCCGGGCTTACTCGCGCGCGGGCGCGTGACTTTGCATTAATTCCAGAGCCGGCGCTATTGCTGCCGTGCCGCGCGCTCGTAATTTTGCCAACAGTTGGTAGACGCTTCGGCAAAATTGTCCTTTATCGCCGGTGTCCGATATGTGCGAGCGGCAGCCGCGTGTGCGCGCATATGCGCGCGCGCGCTCGTCGCGTGCGGAGGGGGTTATACGCGAAAATTCGCCAAAGAGCGGACGTGTTGCAGTGTCTGCAAATATGACGTGCATTAGCTGCACGCGGTATATATGCGGGAATCTCTGTTTAATATACGCTGTACGCTGCAAGCTGCAGCAGCCGCTACTGCGGCGCACACGTGCTGTGCAGTCTGCCAAGGTCTCTCGCTCTCAATTGTGCGCAATGCTATGTACATTGTATAAATGTATATACACGTCGGATTGGAAAAAAAGCATTTGGTGTGAGCTTCCTTCGGCGAGTTGGGCGGCGCGACGCGACGGAAGTGATAAAGCGAGAGTTGGAATATGCATCGAAGCCGCTGCTATGCGCGCCCTCGTAATTATTGATGTTTTATTTCGGACGCGTTTTCCAATAACCAATTTATTCGCGACGCGGCGCGCACGCCCCGGGATCTCGCGCGCCGCGCGCTATGGAAGGACGTATAAATTTTCAAATTTAGGAAAGCGTATTGACGTTCTATATTACATTGGAGCTTGCGCGAGCGAGCGAGCGAGCGATAACCAATTCCCGGACGACGATATAAATATTAAATTGGTCTTCTTTAAATTGAGAAAATGTCGTGCCGCTACTGCTGCAGTTCAAAGTTCTCAGGGCTCGTCGGCGCTGCTCCTGCTCCTGCTGCTGCTGCTGCTGCTGCTGCTGCTGCTGCTGCTGCTGCTGCACACCGCCTCTCTTTCTCGGCAAGCGCTGCAGTGCGATCGAAGAGGAAGAGGAGAAGGAGGAGTCTTAAATTTTTGATTCTCTGAATTTTTAATTTCAATCTCGAGATTTGCCCGGCATCGTGATTCATTCCGCTTCCAGAGCGGAGCAGTGCTGCTAGCGCCGCCGCCGCCGCTGTTTTTTCCGTCTAAAAACGCGGAATCAGCAATTTCTTCTGAAGCGTACAGTGTTTCGGTAGCGTCGTTGTCGGCGGCGGGCCCCTCGGGGGGCTGACATAAAAATTGGCAAAAATATTTTCCAGCCCCGCGCACACGTTCCCGCGTAAGAGCAAAGTCACGGAGCTGCCAGAGAGCCGATCAATCGGCTGCGGCACGAGTGCGTAGGGCACTTTACGAGGGAGGCTGAGCGAAGGAGATAGGTATATACGCGGTGTGTAATGTATATTATATTGAGGGCTCACCTGATAGCCGTCGATGCAGTCGCACTTGCCGAGATAGCAGGAGCCCCGGCCCGAGCAGTCGTTGGGACAGGTCGTGGATACGCCCTCGGCCTCGGTGACGATCAGCGTCACCTTGTACGGCTGGAGCTCGTCGTTGTAGACGGAGAGGAACCATCGGCCGGTGTCG
Organism: Philotrypesis tridentata; assembly: GCA_018906965.1. NCBI lineage: Eukaryota > Metazoa > Arthropoda > Insecta > Hymenoptera > Pteromalidae > Philotrypesis > Philotrypesis tridentata. Next base: position 5,921,529 of record JACCIB010000007.1, read on the forward strand.
AGGTACTGGAGGAGGCTGACGTTGACGAGCATCGGCTCGAAGCTCGAGCGCTTGGCCAGGAGGTGCTGGAACATGGAGCTGAGCTCCTCCTCGGCGTAGGCCGGGAGGATCTGGGGCTCGGGCGGCAGGGCCGCGAGGCCCGGGGCGTCCGCGGTGAAGCTCACCGCCCCGGCGACGAGGTCGCGCTTCAGCCGGTGATCGACCCGGCCGCCCTTGACGAACTCGACGAAGTCGTACTGCGTGACGCTCGGGGCGACGTTGCGCCGGCCGTAGACGGCGAAGTTGGCGCCCCAGGGCAGAGTGAGGTTCAGTCGGATGAAGGCCGGCTGCTTGTTGCGGAACTCGGTGTTCCAGAAGTGATAAGGCGGGATCACGGCCGAGTGGGCGACGTTGTAGGACTGGAGCTCGAGGACCGCCGGCCATTGTTGGGCCGACTGCTGGATCTGCGGGTCGCTCTGGTGCTGCTGCTGCTGCTGGTCCGCCGAGTCCGCGGCGCTCGAGTGCTCGGCCGAGCTCGTCGGCAGGCTCTCTGCGGAGGAGGAGAACACAACTCTCTGTCAGTTTATCCTTATTCCTGCTTTCTGGGGCGCGCGTTTTAAGCGGCAAAACTACTGCGCCACTGCTACTACCACTAGCACGACATACTATGCTACACTACTACCGCCACTACTATACTACTGTACTACGCGGGGATGGCTTTTTGTCCGCCGCTGCTCTTTCTCCGCTGCTCCACTTGGCTTGTATATATAGCGGGTAATTTGGAAAGAGGACTTTTGATAAGCGGGATTAACACTCGCTCCCGCGCGACGGCAGCGAACATTTATTTGACAGTCTACGTGTGTGGCTGTGTATAACACATTTTTTCTTGAATTATAACTGGATATAAATAATGCTTAATACTTTTTACCTTGCTTTGTTTATTACACAAACGCAAACAAGCCCCCTCTCCCCCCCCCCACCCACCCACACACGCGCGCGCGCTATACGTGTAATTGTCTTTTGTTTGCCGGGGTTTTGTGAGAAACTTCGCCTACTCCCATTGTTGCCCGAAAGTCCGCAGTAAAATCTGTCACGATTATGTCGCTCTGTCTCTCTCTCTCTCTCTCTTTTTCTCTCTGGCTCTCGCGCAAGAGAGGACGACAAAAAAATCTCCCTTTCATTCCTTCCTCGCCCGGAGAGAGAGAGAGAGCGCGCACGCGCACTTTTTTCTTTTCCTGCATATATACACAGCCCGGCCCGTCCACTCCCGTATACACATCCGCGATACAATTTCGCTGCTGCAGGAAAGTATCCACCGATAAGCGGCGCGGCTCAGCTTTTCGAGTTCGGAAATTCGCGGAGAAAATACACGAGCACACGCGCGCGCAAAAATAAAAAAAAAAGCTATACAGGAATCGCCAAAGGTACGCGGCCCCGCGTGCGGCGGCGCGTTAATTATCAATATTGCTCGCTAAGCCAAAACTACGTGATGCCGCATACAATCTGCATATTAATGGCTCCCGCTGATGTTGGTCTACGGATAAACGGAAGGGGGTTACGCTGCGGAGCTAGTGTGTATATACACCCTCTGCCGGGAGTCGGAAAAGAAAGCCGTTTAAATAGAGCAAACGTGCGCGTGTGTGCGCGCGCGTTTAAGAATTTTTCCGCACCCGCACGACGTACGGGCGGCTCTCCGTCAATTAATCGCCTCCGGCTCGAGCGGAGCACACGCCGGGAGCGATAAAAATTTTTCAAATGAAATATACGCGACAGACGCGCGCGCGTTTGTGGGGGAGGACGTCGTACCGAGTCGTATACACATACACGGGGAGATATAGGCCGCACACATGCATGTGCGAAATTAGAATAAGGGATACGTGCGAGAGAGGGAGGCTGCACGTATATAGGGAGCGTGAGCGAATAGAAATCGATTGTTCGAGAAACTCACCTTCGGTAGGAATCTGCGTGGATATCGAGTCGTGGAGATTTGCATTCTCGTGAGTGACAGCCTTGACGTCTTGTGCCAAAATGCAATTCGAGTTGTCAATTGGTTTCATGGAATTAACCGCTGAAAATTCGAATCGAGACGGATCTTGTTAATAATTGAATACATTTATATTCTTCGGCTACTATCCATCGCTCGAGAGAGAGAGAGAGAGAGAGAGAAAGGGAGAGTGAGAGAGAGCACTGGCTGCACACCGTGTGGCATTATCATATCGGCCAGCGCCGCGCTCTCTCACGCGCGGCCGCATGAATATGCACGCGCAGAATTCGATTTGCGAACTCGCTCACTCACTATCTCTCTTCTCGTCTTTGACTGTCGCAAGATCGCTTAATATAATTCGATTTCTGCCGATCGATTCTTTCCGATGTCGCCTGAAATTTCGAGGCGGTGGCGGCGGTATATAGGCGGCAGAAGCGAAAGCAAAAGAAGAGCGATCGAGCTTGCGTTTCAAGTAATTATGCAAGTAGACTTGCGTAATTGCCACGAATTAATGCTTTTCCGTGCTTGTATAATTATATGCGTCGATCTCGCAATCGTCGGCCGGCAATTATAAGGATTGTTTTTGTTTAACCGCGCAGATTTATTCATATAGTAATGTATCCGACTTTACGAGAGCTAAGCCTTTTAAAACTTTTGAAAACGTATTATATAACTACAGTGTAAATAAGTATAACTGATCAAATTATAAATTGTAAAATGCATTTTGTACAAAATCCATTTCTTTGGTGTTAATAAATATTTATTCAAGTTTTGAAGTATAATATAAATATTTTAATAAATATTTAGTGTAATTCAGTATTATATTTAAATATCTCGAATTTAAGTAACTATTTATTTAAATTAAAGACAAATTTTTTAATTCCACAAAATAACTTACTTAAATATGAGATCTTTATTTAGTTAAATACTGGTAGTAACATTTTTAACTTAATCATGTATTAAATTCTACAGTCTTTCTTTGAAAAATAATTATTTACTAAATATTTTTCTGCAGCTCTAATATTAAAAAAGCCATTTATTATTTGTAAGTAAATTTTCATTTAATAAGATAGCATTCTAAATTTGAAGAAATCATTTATTTAAATGCGAGGATCCTATTTAGTAAAATATGCAATTTAAAATTGTTATTAAACCATTTATTTAAAACTACTGCGACTTTTTTAAACTAATGATTTCATAAAAAAAAATTTTTTTCAGAAAACTATAATTTAATCAAGCATTTACTTTTTTAAAGAAAATTTCGTATACTTATTATTAAATCATATAAAATTACAAATATTATTTTAAGTAAATATTTATTTAAAATAATTTTGAAGTGAATTTTTGTTCAAATAAGATAATATTCCAAATTTGAAGAAATTATTGATTTACATGCAAGGATCCTATTTCGTAAAAAAAGGATTTTAAAATTGTTATTAAACCATTTATTTAAACCTGCTTTTTAATGTAATTTTTTTAACGTAATTTAAATATAACAAACATTTAATACAGTGTCTGACATTCAGCTTTTATGGAAGTAATTTATTAGGTTTAAAAAAATATTTGTTTCTTTACACAGGCTATTTATTGCAATTAAGTTAAACTTTGGTTACAACAACTTTCCTACTGAGAAATTATTAAAAATATATTTAATAAACTCCAATGTATATTTTGTTCGATAACATGTATTTATATAAATCGAATAAATATGTTCCAAGTAGGATTCGGAAAAGCCATTTACTTGAAACAATCAAAATTTGCTTAATTATACGAAATTTTTCGCTCAGTATGGATTACATTGTGCGTGCAGGATTCCAGAAACTCATTCCAATTTCAAAATTTTTTGAATACCCGTCATCCTCGTATAGATGTAAGAATTTTTATTTAAATTGCAAAAAAAATTTTTTCCAATTTGCTGAAATGTGAACTAAGCAATTAAAAATCCTTATCTACGTTTGCACGAGTATGAAAAATATTTAAAATATTCTCGAAAGGGAATGAGTCAAATTCTGATTTTTCTGACGAGAATTCTAAGAATCCATAAATTAGTGTCTACTTCGCAGCTACAGAGCTGGGAAACTCCAAGTATGACTTTTATTATTTAGCAGGCTTAATTTATACGTGATTCTGTTTCCTTTTAAGTAAAAAAATTACCATTTTTTAAAAATATTTATTTATCCTAATTTATGCACATTGTAATTTTTTAGATTTTAAAAGTGTTGCTTTTCCTTAAGGCGATTCTTTATGAATATATAATATGTCCTTTAGAATTATAAAAAGAAATATGAAAATAAGCACATGGTTTCCTACGGGATTTTCGTATACTTTTATCATAATTCAATAATAAATCTGCACTTGTTGGATTGCAGTAACTATTTTTCATGTAAAAGTCTCTTTTTGTTATGCATAATCAGCTTACTTACTTGGAAAAATTTCATATTAAATCCACAAAAAAAGCTTTTTTTGCATCTTCATATTCGTAAACATCTCGCTTAAGATTACATCGATCTTCAATTAGATTAAACCGGACGCGTAAATGCACCAGACAGCAACTAATCCTTAAATCATTTCCCCTCGATTCGATACAAATCAGTCGTCGTGAGGATGTTGATGAAAAATACAATTGAGATGAAGAGATTTATAAAAGCTCTCGTCGGAGTAGATTATCGCGCCTTAATTCTCGGCGCCGCAAATACATCATGCTCGGATGCTATCGTTATATTGTAGCCGTGGGCTACACACACACGCACGCGCAAACAGACATATAGATATACGTACACACCCACATACACGATACACAATCACGTACATCGAGCCGTAGCATTGGAATCAGAGAATATCGCTCCAATTTCCGTATTATTCTCTAACAATTCCCGCAAAGCTACCGCGCCGGAGTAGCTGTTGCTGCTGTGTTTCCGTGACGCAGTCTATATAAACAGCTTTGTGCATCGACGCGATATCTGACATTCGCCAAAGCCAGTGTGTGCAGGCCAGCATTTTAAGAAATTATTGCTTCGTTTCCGAGACTCTAACTCGAAGCATTTTCGTCCGAGTAACGCAATTTGTTCAAAAAATATAACGGGATAAACGAGCTGATTGTCGTCGACTTTCCTCGTCTCTTTTTTCCTCGCAATCTCCTCTGCACTCGCCGTCTGTGTTTTTTTCTTTTTTTGTTTTAAACAAAAAGGACGACGAAAGCGTTTCTCAAAGGGAAAATCAATAGCGGCTGATCTTGTAATAATTGTGCCGCGTCATTCGTTTTATACAGCATCAATCATTTATCAACTGTGAAGAGTGACCGTATATTACATATTATTATTATTATTAATTTTTATTCTTTTACGTACAAACTTTTTGCTTTCATATAAAAACCCATCTGCTCTAATCTAATATCTTTCTTGTAACAATACTTTTCATGCGCAAACGTCACCACAAAGACCATTTTATCGCACATACACGGGAAAATGAGAGGCTTTGTGACATTCAGAATCGTTCGAGCGATATTTCAAAATTCCCGCGAAAAATCAGCCGACACGGCAGTATGGGATATCGCGAAGCTCCCTCATCCTTTGCCGTTATGTGCGGGTCGCGCATATACATATGTAACACATATTTCATAGATATCCCTGGAAATTTCGTTTATTATTCGCAAATCTCTTCGTGCGCACAATAATCTACTTCGATCGGAGAGCAACAGGTACATGTACATAACTTTCCTCTCTTTTAATTAACGTAATACGTACGAGCGCTTATTATACGTACAAATAAGAAATATACATATATATTGTACATATCTCTGAGAGATGTGTAAAACGTGATATTGAAAGGAGAAAGATAGAGATGGAAGGACTAACCGGCAAAGTAAGCCAACATGGCGATGAGGGCGACAGTGACGAGGATCATCGCGATGCTAAAGCACTTCCAGGAGCACCTATGCTGGCAGCGTTTATCGATGTGGAAGCGCGACGGGGAGTAGGGCGACGAGTAGTGCGGCACGGCTGCGGCTCTCATCGGGAAGCCCGGCATGACGAGCGGCTGGCCCTGGCTGACCACTGCCTGGCCTCCCCCGGTGCCTCCGTTGCCCGCTACACCCACGCCAACACCCATACCCGGGCCCAGCGTCCCCACAGTCATCTGCTGTTGCTGCTGCTGCTGCGGTGGTAACCTGCAATCATGAGATGACAATTCTTTTTAGTCTTTTACGTATGGCAAGTTTAAGTGCTTTGCGTGGTGCACGAGATAAAAATCGAAAGATTGATTAGTTCGGTTAGTTTGATTTTCAAACAAAAACAAGAATATTTCAGCTATTTTTTAGCTGCTCAGAGGGGAATCATTACATGACATTTATTGATTTCTACTATAGAGTAATGTAATTTTTATTTATTATAAGCAATTTCAATTATATTACATTTTTTCTGAATAATTTTTACCCAAATTCATACGAATCAACAATAAAAACCAATAACATTATCATGTGTTTGAGTAACTACCTAATATATTTCCAGACTAAAATCGTAACAAAATTACAACCAAATCCTGCTTTTCCAAAATGTATGGACATTGGACAGTATACATAAATAAATAAGCATAAATAATCTTCGTTATTTTTCTTTGCACACCTATATCAATGCGTGCAAAGTGTTTTTTTATACATCACCATCCATGTAACAAAGTTATAAAAATCCGAGGAAAAAAAGTCATGTATATAGAGAGCCTCGCTCTAATCATACTTTCATAGTGTGATTAATAGTGTGGCGCCGGAGGTTCTCTCAAAGTTATCTTCCCTCTTCTTTTCCCCCCTCTCGGATTTTCAATATTTTCGTGGCGCAAAAAGTTCGGATCCAATGTGTGCATAGTGTACACGTATATATACTATATATTATATACAAGCATCAGCGAAAAATCGTCTCGCATTATTAACGTCTCTTATAAACGCCCACGAGCGAGAGCGCAGAGCAGCTCAGGGATTCGAATTATAAAGTTATATCTTTACACAATATATAACGAGTGTAGAGAGAAAACTTCATAAATAACTCAAGCCCCCGAGAGGCAGTCGTAGTATGAGAGCCTAACGCGTAAATTATCAGAGTCAAAAGCGCGTGCGGCTAGTCGTGTCGTGCAGAAAACAACGCCAGCGACGAACGCGCGCGCACGGCAAAGTGAAAGAGGAAAAAAAAATAATTTCCTTGATTAATAACACGGCAAATCAGTGCGCCCGCGAGGCCACCGCCGCCGCTTTAAAAAATGTCCCTGTCAACCGAGCCCGAGGACTGAGGATATATATATATACGTGTACGTGTACGTGTGTGTATACAATACACACATACATAGCACGTCGTCCGTCGCCGGAGGAAGAAAGATAGTAGGTCGAGGTATGTGTGTGGGTGTGGATGTGTGTGTACGTTCGAGAGTTCGAGTTTCGGAGAGTGTGTCTCGAACGGGCCGAGAGAGAGAGAGAGAGAGAACTTTTTGCAGAGGCGCCTCACGTCCACGCCAGACTCGACTCTCCCTCGCTCACACGTATACACGCACACTACACAAACACTCCGTCCCTGTATATAATAACTTTATGCAATAATGGCGCTTTTATACGCAAAAGTCCAAAAATGTTTTATTGCTCTCCTGACGTACATTTTTGTACGGTTGGAAGGAATGACGTTGATCTATCCCTCTTTCTTGTCGAGTAAATTTTTTCTTTTTGTTGCGCGCACGAGTCCGAAAAAAGAGTAATCTCATTAACAGAGTGAGAGAGCAAGAGAGAAAAAAAGAAAGAGAGAGAGAGAGAGAGAGAGAGAGACTTGGGAAAGAACCGAAATTCCAGGCCGCAGCAATTTACATTTCTGCGCGTAATTGCAGAATCTTTTTCTCGACTCGACTCTCTGCATGTGCATGCATATATGCGTGATGCGCAGTGTATATTTATGCATAAGGGACTGGAGGTATGTATTAATGCGTTTGTCCGAGTGAAACTTGCCGGTCTAAACAAAATTACACGGGCGAACGTACGAGTTTCAATAAACAAGCCCGTAAACTTTCTTTCCCGGAAAACTCAATTTATCAGACTCTCCCGGCCCGCTACGTCTATGTGTAACGCCGGTCGGAGCTATGTATATACGTGTATACGCGCGCGCAGGTAGGTATATGACCTGATTTTCCAGTTTTGCGCGCACAACTGGGCCCGTATGTGCGTCGGTGCCGTGCGGAAAACGTGATTTTCTCCGAATTCGCTCGCGCACAGACAGAACGGACTGACAAGCGGACTCGCCGTACTCTTTTTTCCGAAAAAAGAAAAGCGAAAAAAAACCAGCAAATACAGTCGATTCTGGAGTCGGCTATTTTTAACGCGCTCGGCAATTTCTCCCCTTCGACTGCAATTCTAACGACACTCGTTCACGCCCGCGTGAATAATATCCCCCCGGCGTGTCTCCGCTGCACAGTATATAGCGCAAATAAAGAGTGAACAAAACGAGAAAAAAAAGAGAGAGAGAAGAAAATACTTACTCGAGTGAGAGAGAGAGAGAGAGAGAGAGAGAGGAGAGAGACAAAGGAAACGCGCTTCTCCCACTTAGCATTTCGTGCAAGTAGCGGCAGTATATAGCGAGTAATAGCGCGAGAGAAAAATCCGTACGTGTCGGGGATTAAGGGAGACTGAGGAGGGGGGGGGGGGCCGTGCAGTCGCCGGCAATTAAAGGTTATAAGCGCAGAAGAAAAGAAATCTCCAATGCGTAATCTACCGGGCATTCCTCGCGTGTCTTCTCTCATTAAGCACGAAATATTTCTCTCATTTTCACTTATCGAACTTGTTTCTCTCTCTCTCGGGCCGCGTGCTTTGCGGAGAAATGCGAAAAACGCGCGCGCGCGCTCTCTTCTCTTTTTATATACGCTGCTGCACGGCGCGCAGTATAGCCCTTGAGAGAAGGAACAAGCGAGAGAGAGAGAGAGAGAGAGAGAGTGACTGGGTATTTATCAGAGCGAAAGTTCGCGAGTTCAGTCACGTTTTCGCAACTGTCGGTGATGTGACTGCGCGCGCGCGCTCGCGGACGATCGAGGATGAAGAAACGACGTCTCGAGGCCGAGAGAGCGAGAGAGAGAGAAGCCACTTGCTGCGGCTCCTAACGTTATTACATATACGCGCCACTATGGGAAGCAAAGTTTCGCCGATCCCGAGCAAAGTATAATATACATGCGCGCACACGCCAGGCTCTCTCTCTCCTCGCTCTCTGTATGCGGCTATATATAATGTATAGGCTATATGGTATACATATAGGGACTGTAGTAGGGAGAGAAAGAAGAAGAAGCAGCAGCGGCGACGGCGGCGGCGGCAGCAGCACAGAGAGGAGGGCGAATGTATTGTGGCGTCCGCGCAAACTTTGGCGGTTCTCGATCACTCTTCGCTTCCTCCACGCGTCTCTCTACATGTGTGTCTACGTGTACGTGTGTGCGAGAGAGAGAGAGAGAGAGAGAGAGAGAGAGCTCGTTGCGGAGAGGACCACCTTTGTCGCATCCTAACAACGCTCTGCAGCAGCAGCGGCAGCAGTCGAAGGGAGAGAAGCTCCGTCTCTCTCGTACAACAGTAGCGCGCCGCTAATGCACAGAGCTAGAGAGAGAGCGAGAGCGAGAGAGAAAGCGACGGCGGCAGCAGCCGATGGGGTGGGTTGGAGTCGTGAGAATATTACACCACGTGTGCCGGTAATAAGATTGCGCACGTGACGACAATACAAAAATCCGCGTCGGCCAAATTGCGTTCGCCGGTACGGTCTCTCTCTCTCTCTCTCTCTCTCCCTCCCTTGCAGCTATCGCTATATCGGAATCCCTCCCGCTATCCTCACCTTTTCTCTCTCTCTTTCTCTCCCCCTCCCGTTTTTATCTCTCTCGCGCTCGCTCTCGCCGCGCAGCCGTTAATGCGCGCCTGATGCTTTACATGTGCTGTCTCTCTCTCTCTCTCTGGCGAGCGAGCAAATCGAGATTTTCGTGCGCTTCGCCGACCGCACGTTTTCCTCCTATATGTGTTATATTAAGTGAATAGTGCCTTTTTTCGCTTCTCTCTCTCTCTCTCTCTCTCGCTCTCTCACCTTAATGACACGCACACGCGGCGGTGCGAGCTTTTTCCGCGAAATTTGAATTTTTATCTCCGACGCGTTCGTGCGAAGGGGAGAACATTGTTATAACGATCGGAATTTATTTTAACGATAATGCCGGAGCTGTTTCCCTCGCCGCGGTGTATTTCAATATCAAAGACGCGATCAAGACGTAGTTTGTCGAGTGTATATAAACACAGGAAGAGATATAGAGAGAGAGAGAGAGAGAGCCTGAGACGCGAAAAATATATAGAGGGTCGATGGAGAAGCGCTCCGTTGTCGTTATAGACGGAAAATTTTAACGAACGTGATAACGCGTGATGCGGCTCTTCTCCTCATTACAGATCGACGAGAAGCGGAAGATAATAACAAGGGGAGAGGGAAGTCTTAATTCTCTCCGTCTCTCTCTCTCTCTCTCTCTTCTCTCTCTCCTCTCTATCTCTCTCTCTCTCTTGATCTACGCCTTGTGATTTTTGATACACTGCCGCTGTGTACTTGTTGGAGAAATTTTTATAAATATATAGTGCCCCCGCTATGAACATAAATCACGGCGTGTCACAGTCCGAATTTCGTTAAATTGATGACTGCAGCGCTGCACTGCCCGTATGTCTTCTAGTTTCTTGTCTCTTTCTCGCTTTCCATCGCGGAACCGGGAACACGAGGCGAAGAGCATTCCTGACCCAATTTCTCCTTTTCTCTCCTCTTCTCCCTTCTATATACCCATCGCGAAATCTTCAAAGTTGCGGGAATAAAATAAAAATTCGCGGCTCTCCTCGCGTACGTTCGCTATGGTCATCTCTTGCCACCTCTCCGCGTCTCTCTCGCAAAGGGACATCTTTTTCTCGCCGCGACTGCGGCTCTGCGGTGACGGCGGCGGCGACGGCGGCGCTTAATGCGCAATTTATTGTAACAAGTTTTCCAATAAAAAACTTGCGCGCCTCCTGCTGGCTCTGCAGACACACTTCTTTTTATTTGCCGGTTAAGAGGACGCTTGCGAACCTAATAGCCTCATGAAACTTTATTAATAAAAAATTTCTCCACACTACTCCGTGCGCGGCCTGTCGATAATCATTGTAAAAGCCCCCTCGACGTGCGGCTCTCTCTCTCTCTCTCTCTCTCTCTCTCTCTCTCACATTCTCTCCTTTCTCTTTCGGAATACATATATAAACATGATACACGATCGGATCGACTCTGCGTGCAGTATAATTTTAGAGGGACGCTCCACCCCCTATAGCGTATCGTATACATATACGCAGTATACACAGTATGGCCCGAATAAAAGAAGCAGTCGACTCGCTGCAGTTATGTGTGCATTACCAAAACATGATTAGGCGCGCTCGTAAATCCGGGCCTCCCAAGGTGCAGTATGCGGCGTGTAATAACGCGCAAGCGCATCTCTCTTTCTCTCGTGCGCGCACTCTGCTCGTTCTCTCCACGGTCTATATCTGTGTATTGTGTACGTATATGTGTGTGACTCTGTGCATCTGTGTCTTCTCGTACGTGTCTCTCGGCCGGAAACTCTATTTTAACGTAATTGGACCCTCGTCCCCCTTCTCTCTAACTCTCGCTCTCGAGTCGCTACAATCCCAAGGAGGAGACGGCTAGAGTCGTCGTTTGCTGTATATGCGCGCGCTGCGCTTTTTTTCGCCACCTTCGGGGAAAGAGGCTGCACAGAGAGAGAGAGAGAGAGAGAGCGCTCGGCATTTTTTTCGGAAACGCAGCCGATGACAAATTCACGAGAGGCATTTTTCTAGGCGCGTTGACGCCAGCTTTGAACTCGCGCAAGCTGCTTCTACAGGTATATATAGTTATACACACTGTATAGAGATATTACACATATACACACACGCAAACGCCTCGGAATTGATTTATGCGCCGCGGAAGATTGCTTTTAAGTGACGTGTACAATATACGTCCGGGATGATTGCTAGAATTATTCTAAATATATACACGCGGATTCTTTCCGCGGCGGGGGAAAGAAGTATGGTCGGGCCGTGAGAGAGGGCTTATGAATTTCGGCCGAGCTGGAAATGAAATGAAACGTATATAATAATAGTTTTTCTGCTGGCGCGCGCACAATGAAAAATCTCGTTCTGCGGCGCTGCAGAGGAAGAGAGAGAGAGCATTATATAAAAAACTGCTGCGCTTTTCAAAAGAGGATTTAATTCGTATAATTGCGAGAGAGGCAGAAAGAGAGAGAGAGAATACGTTTTGTTTTCTCCTCGCGTTTGTTATGCGCTATGGCTTGGCTCTGCAGCGCGCGGCAGCGGAGGCGGCGCGGTGTATATTGAGTGATTTAACAAACGCAATTATTATACACAATTCGTGCGTGCATTTTTCGCTCGCTTAGGCACACGTTCCCGATGATAATTTCGTGGATTCTCTAATGAGAAAAAAAGCGACCCGTGCGCGCGCGGGAGCCCGCGATCAATTTAAAGCGCAAAAAAAGGCGAATAAAATCGTGGCCTCCGGGAATTATGGAATAAAATAAACCGGTGCGGGAGAGCGAGCTCAAATGTATAGAAAATCAACATTTCAGCGGAACGCGAAGAGCGCAGTTGCGCGAGATATATAATGTACCCCTCGATGCGCGCGTGTGTACACAGTATATGTATATTGTATGCGTATGTATACACAGTACACACACACACACACAGTCACAGACATATGGCCGAAATAACGCGCAGAGAAAAGTCAGCTGAATTTGCCGAGCTCTCGAAAAACGCAGCGTCTCTGCGCGTCCTCTATATAAAACGCATAATGTGTTACGGACCTTCGAGAAGAGCAGTTAGAGAGACAGCTCTTGTATACACACATCAGAAAATCATTTCTATGAGGACGTCGTCCATCGAGCCGCATTATACATAGACTACATACTGGCAGAAAAAAATCTCTTGAGTGTCTCATTCACGAACTGTCCAGATGCCGAGCAGACGCGTCATTTGATCCTCATCCTCAACGTAAATTTATGGCTCTCCGCACACGTAGAGAGCGAGAGAGAGAGCGAGAGCTTCCCGGAAAAGCGAAGCCCTCTCGGTGTGTCCTTTTTCTGCCGCCGCCAAAGCGTAAGGTTTCTAATTTATGGCGGCACTTGCGCCCATATGCATCGGCCTTTTCACGCATACACACACGGTATGCACGTATGCCTATACCTATATGTATATGTATAGGGCCCGCCGGACTGCTTTCAATCGACGAGAGAAGCCCTCTCTCTATTGCTCTGCATTATGCGCGCATCAACAAGTAGTTAAAAGGGCCCATTCTTTCGATTTGTATTTTATTATTGGCTCCGGACAGGCCGTGTAATTTTCTTCGCACTCGATTTGCCGCTTTATTAATGGAGTTTCTCTTTTCTTCTGGAAAATCGTTCGGATATCCTCTCTCTCGCGCGCGCCCGATCATCAATCTGGAGAGGAAATAATAAACTCGGACGTTACTCCCGGGGCAAATTAAAATCTAAAACTATATAAGGCGCAATTAATAATCGTCGGGGAGAGGCGAGAGAGAGAGAGCGGAGAATAGTGTAACTCCGATATATCTCGCGCCGAATATAAAGTTGTCAATCCCCGGCGATTTATCATAATTCAGGACGAGGAACGCGCGACACCAGCTCTCTCTATTCCGGAGAAACAATCAATCAAAAATTCCGTATATATATATATTATATAATATTCGTTAGAGCAAGAGAGAAAGAGACAGGCTAGAGCGCGAGAGAGAGAGAGAGAGAGAAAGAAAGGTGAATCATCGGCTCACTCGAGAAGCATTAGAGCATTGAATTTCCGGCTAATACACTTGTGCTACTACTGCAGCCGCGCGATTTCCCGCAAAAAGGTCGTTAGGCTTTGCAGGGGGATAAGAGTGGTAGTACGGCAGAGAGTAGCGGACGAGCGAGAGAAGAGAGAGTATTAAAAAAAGGGGGTTTCCAACGAGCTGGCGAAAGAAGTGTACAGTGTGTGGAGAGGAAAGAGAGAGAGAGAGAGAGAGAGGGAGGGAGAACCTAGCGTGGAAAAGGTCTAATACCCGATTCAGCCGTCTTGATCCCCCGGCTCGCTCATACGGCAGTAGTAATTTTATTTGACAAAGGCAATTCATCGGTCATCTCTCCGCTACTGCTTCTGCTGCTGCTGCTACTGCTGCTGCTGCTGCTGCTTCTGCGGAATCGAAAGGCGGCTTGTCAGAAATCATTTCACGCGCCGCTGCCCCCAAGTAGCTACGCTACCCACACAGACACGCGCGTCTGCCCTGATGTGTACATGTGAATATATCCGCTGGGGCTGCGATGGAGAGTACGAAACGATAGAGACGGATAGTATAGGGCTTGTTTATTCGCCGCCCATGTGTGTGCGGCTGTGCGCGCGTATATGTGTACAGCCGGCTAACAAGGATGCCGCGCGAGAATTCGAGTGCGAGATAGAGAGAGGGGCGAGAAAGAGGCGTATATACATCGCGAGTGCGTGGATCTCTGTGTGGGTGCGTGAGGGTGAGTCAAGAGGGTTATACATATACGCGAGCCTCTCTCTCTCTCTCTCTCTCTCTCTCTTACTTTTACACATGATGAATTTATCCGATCGCCGATAGCGCGCACATTTTTCGGGAAAATGTATACGCGATATTGCGGGAAATTAGTGATAGACGAGCTTAGTCATGCAGCGCAGCTCGTCAATGCTCGCTCTCGCTCTTTCTTTCTCTCGCGGGGGGAAGAAAAGGAGGACCGAGTTTTTGATCGATCGGCCGATCCCTGATTTATCGCCGCGTGTAATCTTCCCGGCAGCGCGTCATATGGCGCGTCTCGGAAGTTTTCGCGCTTGCTCGTATACATGAAATCGATGGAAGAGGAAAAGAGAGAGGAGACGAAGCAAGGAATCAATGCCGTGCACGAGAGACCGTAATGACGAGTACGCGCAGAGTGGAAAAGGGTTTTTTTTCTCCCTTCCATAATCGGGTGTAAGCCCCTCTTAAATAAGACTTCATACCCATCTCTCGGCTTTTGCTCTAACGAGTCGTCCAAACGAGAAACGGATCTATCCGGCGAGCCTCCCGCGGGGCCGCCGCCACCGCCGTGCAGCGCACATAAAGACTTGTGGAAGCTCGAACACACGCACGTACACATATACGCACACTGCAGACACTCGTGGTATGGGGCTCGATCGAAAAAAAGGAAGCATAATAGAGTGCGGATTAAGTGTCCGGGCGACATGTGTATAGAGGGGGCTGTTACACCGGGTTCTCGATTCGTCATCGGCATTGTGCAGGAGAAAATGCCCCCGATACTCTCCTTGCGCCTCGCGCGCATCCCATGCAACAATGCAGCCTACATAACGGAGAGACCAGGTGGGGCCTCGTTATACGCATACCTGGCTTATATGCATAGCTCTCCGACGACAACGAGTACACTATATCTATATGTGTACAGTCCCCTGGCCCTTTGTCGAGAGAGAGCGAGAGAGAGAGACGCGAGGCTCGGGCCTCTATATAACGAGCGCCCCGCGCGCACACACGCGCTGACACACAGGTATATAAGGAAACATTATATCGTCGGGAGGGGAAGGGGAGGAAGCCTAAGGTACATATGGGACGGAATTGAGCTCGAGCTAGCAGACACGGACGCACACACGTGCAGTGTGCCGAGGGAAGACGAAGAAGAAGAAGAAGAAGAAGAAGCGACGCGGATCAAAGAGACATTAGGAGTAAATAAAGGCGTAAAGCCGAGCAAGGCGCCGGCCTTTGTTATTTTTTTTTTGTTGGTGTCCCTCTCTCTCACTCTCTTTGGATCCGTATACGCTCGCTTCCAATCCTCTCTTTTCAGAGAGAAGGAGCAGCTTTTCTCCAATGCTCCACGGGCAGTCCGACTCGTCAATATTTTCATTCTCCGTCTTCTCTCTCTCGCTGTGCGCGGAGCGGCACAAACGGAGCTATATACCTTCACATTCTCTATGCGTTGTAGTACAAATTTATGCACTCGGCACGACGACGACGACGACGACGTTTTATTATATACACGCGCCCGCTCGCGATGGGAAGAATACACTTCTGTCTGAGGCATCCTCTTTTCATTTTCTCTCTCTCTCTCTCTCTCTCCGAGTCGAGAGGGGCAAATATGTCCTGTCTCACTGTCTATGTACAGATCGAAGGCGTGTATATAATAGAAAGCGTATAATGGAATTTTATTTAGAGATAGCGCGCGACGATTGGTATGAAAGGGAGAAAAAAAAGAGTAACAGCTCGTAATCCAGGGGCCCCCCGGAACAAAAAAAAAAAAGCCGGCATCCGTCGAGATATAATAATTCCTCATCCGATCATTGTTCGAAAGTAATCCGACGTGGAAGAGGTTCATTATACAGAGCGGAGGCTCGCTGAATCCGCCTACTTTCTCTCGTCGACGAGAAGCTAGGCTTTTCACGAAATAATGCACGATATTTCCGCTCGGGTAATGCAGCTTCAAAAGAAAAGTTTTTAAGAGAAAAGCCAGCGAGAGAGCGAGAGAGCAGAGGAAAGCACGCATGCGCACAGGAAGTGCAACTCTGTGTATATATGTATATATAGACGTGCAGTACGCGCGGGGATTTATCGGGAAGTTGCTGTCTATATTGCTTTCCGGCTCTCTTTCTCTCTATTGACTTTGAAAGTTGCCGGACGCTTGCGTTTACAATTTTAATTGCTCGATCAATCCCTCAGCCCGGCCGCGTGCGCGCCTCGCTCGCAAAGTTGCGCCGAAGAAAACGGCTGCTGGCCAAGGCTATCTATACATCATTCCCGGCTCGATCCATCAAGCTTATAACGTACAAACACCTCGAACTGCGTATACACACAAGTGTATTGGCCGTACGCAGGGTGGGAGGAAAGCATTCGGAAATCGCGCGAGTGTGAACGACGTTCCGTCGAGTGTAAGTAACAGGTAATTTCACTTTCTTCCCTCTCCTTTCTCTCTCCTCCGCTGATCTCGCTATTCAACTTGGTGAATAATGTACGCGCGCGCGCGCACACACACACATAGTTCTGGGGGCTGATGACGAAGCCTCGAGAGCGCGAGAGAGAACGAGAGAGGAAAAATTCTCGTCACCCCGGCACAGTCGCGCATTCGCGTATATATAACTCGACGTGATTGCAGCTGGAGATTACCGAGGCGTGGCAGTGTATACAATCGCGTTAAAAATAAAATTGCAGTAGCGACGGCGGCGGCGGCGGTAGCAGCAGTAGCCACCGGTAACCCAGTTCGATGATTGAAAGCTTTGCTGCGATGTCCAGTGCGTAATATATACGTACGCGCGTCACTGCCTTTTCGACGCTCGACTGCGCTATTTTAAATTACCCGCTCTCCCGGCGTCGTTCGCTCTCTACCGATGATGTGCCCGATGCGTCGAAAAGTTTAAAAATATAAATATAACGCTCGTCATTTTTCATTCTTTTTTTCACACCGATGTATATTATACGCGCTTTGTGTGCAAGCGCAGACGCGTCTATAAACGAAGCTTCACCTACATATTCCGTGTATACGCCGGCGCTTTGGAAAGAGGAAATAAGGTGTAGTCCTCAATTTCCAACGCTTGAAATATCCATACGCAGGCTGCACAAAGGAGAGGAGCAATATAAGAAGCGGCGCGCGGCGGGATGAGAAGAAGTCGAGGAAAACAGATTTAATAAAGTTTTGATACACGGCTTATTCAACAGCAGCAGCGGCGGCGGTGAAGCAGCAGCAGCAGCAGCAGCAGCGGCGACGGCGCAGCGCAGCGTCGGATGTAATTACTCCCGGCGTGACAAATAACGGAATAATTAACGCTGAAAGCGAGTAGCCTTAGCTCTCCCTTGCGCGCCTTAAAAAAAAAAGAATATAGAGAGAAAGAGAGAAAATTTATAATCCAAAAAGGAGAAGAGCGCAGCTCGGCTCTCATTTTTCCTCTCCTCTCAATTATAAATGTAAATTTCTCAAACTGCATAGAAAAGAATTATACGAGCGGGGGAGGAAGATCGACTCGGAATTTACGAGCCGCGAAGGAGAGAGAACGCGCGAGCGAGAAAGAGAGTGAGAGAGAGAGAGAGAGAGAGAAAAGGGACGGATGAGTTTTGAGCGGTAATTGGACGATTGAGTCTATACTCCGTACACTATACAGCAGGCTCTCTTGCAGCAGCAGCGGCGGCAGCAACAGCAGTGGAAGCAGCTCAGACGCGCTCGTTTCACGGCCGATTGTGCGGGTGTGTGGGTGTGCGCGCGCGTACGTATGCGTGGGCGCAATAGCGAGTGTGTCTGACGCTTTCGAGTTTGCGATTGCCTCCTCTCTGTGCGCGAGCGTATACGTACAGTAGAGTGTACCCAGTAGGTATACACGTACACACACGCGGGCGCTAATGCGACAGGGAGTTGCTTGGAAACGTTGGCGCGCGCGGCAGTTGTAGAATTGCAATTAGAATTCGAATCATTTATTTCAATATATGCGCGCGAGACTATGCGACGACGCCGGGCGTGGAATCGATTAACTCGCCTCCCTTGCTTGCCGAACGAAAAAGAGGCCCTGATTGAATAAGGAGAAAGTTTAATTCCGAGTTGCCGCCTGCACCGTCTATATATATCGTATATATATATCGGCGCGCGCCGCCGATTGGAAAGCCGTGAATCTTAATTGTCGCGGCGGGGAAAAATCTGCAGCGGAAAACAAAGCGTTAATTAAAGGCCGCGCGCGGCGGGGGAGGAGGAGAAGGAGGAATCAAAGCGGCGTGTAGGCATCGCACTCGCGGAGACGAGCTCACAATACAAGAAGGTTAATTGTCCAAGTAAATTGTAATTAATAATTAATAAAGCGAGGAGAGACGCTTGATTCAATTGAAAGTAAACTCTCTCTCTCGCGCAGCAAGGGTCCGTCCGGCCGCGCTGTAAGTAAGTATTGCCTCGTGCGCAGTACGCGGCGGAGTGGCATCGGAGCCGCAGAGCGACAGAGAGAGAGAGAGAGAGAGAGAGAGAGAGAGAGAGAGAGAGCTGCGAAAACGAGAGAATGAAAGGAGGAGAAAAGAGAGACGACTGCCGCCGACTGCGAGAATGAAATAGAGATAAAGCGCGAGGGAGTGAGACGGACGACTGCAGAGTGGGATGGCGAGAGATGGATGTAGGGGCAATAGCGCAGTGTATATACCATAATACTATATATATGCGGACGCAAGAGAGCGAGCAGTCGAGAGACTGAAAGGGTCACAAAGAGAGAAGCCGAGCGACTGTCGAAGACGGCCGTTGATTAGTCTCCCCCTGCTGATGTTGATTATCCGCCGGCCCGAATATATCCGGACCAGAGCATCGGGGCTTTTGAAGCCGAGCGCGCGCGCGCGGCTCTTTATGGTAATCCTCGCAATCTGAAATTAATGTCACTATAGTAATACCTTTTCCGGAATAACTCGCTCTCTCGATATTAATTTTTCCGCGCGCGCGCCCGGCATAGTGTCCTCGGCTCTCGAGACAAAAGTCTGTCGCTGACACGCGCCTATATATATTATAATGCATTATAAGACGATCGACTGACTATGCCCCACACCGTTTGTTGGAATCATTGCTGCTCTGTATATCGCATTCTCGCTGGATGAGTCTTTCTATGCGCGCAGTCGTCGCATAGTACCAATCATGGAAGTTTATATGCCGAATTATATTGATCGTACGATCGTTAAAAGTAATATATAGGACATCCGACCGGATAAGTAATCTCGGCAACCTGTTTTAAACACTGACCCGCGATAGAAATGGAGGGAAAAGAATTATTGCTCGTTTTATACTACGCAGCTTATATCAATTTTCGACAATCAGCTTTACAATAGTTTATCTAATTCTCGTCCGTCATTTGTTCTCGAATGAGTTTCTAATTTCAAATTTTCACTTCCTTGCATAGTGCGTCCTGTGAAATATACTCATTTACTATTCTTAAGGCTATTGTAGATTTATTAAATTTTTAGAGCAATCTCTATAAATATGCTCCCGATGGACCGAAAAGTTGGAGTGCGCGCAGCGCGCTGTTCATTATCTATTTAATGTTTAAGAGTCAATACTTCCAAGTTTGGAAACGTCTTTGAATTTAATTCCATGATTATTCCATTCATTATTCCGAATCCGCTGAGAAACCCACGTTATAACAATCGAGAAAAATCTATGTCGGTCATTGAAAATCTCGGAGACGCCGTTTGCCGGGAAAATTTATTAAAGCGGGAACGCGTGTTTATTGCTGAGACTGCCACTGCGTCTAATGTCTCTCGTATATGCATTATTCAGTCCATTAAGCCGTCTAACGCATTGAGAGTACTGAGAGAGAGAGAATGGCACACCGTACGATTAATTAAAACAACCGTCAAAGGGAGCTATACAGTCGCTGGAGAAAAAATTAAGCTCTCTCTCTCTCTCTCTCTTTCTCGCGCGAGCTCCAGAGAAGATAAGAAAATCCAAGAGGATATATATGCACCCTCGAGATGTCGAATGCAAGTCGCGTGCCGGAGATACGTTTAACTGAAGTGAAACAAAAAAAGGAAAAGAAAACTGTCCCGAGGTCATCGCCGTCTCTGGTTTATTAGACTGCTCCTCCGGCGCGTGCGCGCGCGGGGGCGCGAAAATAGCATTTCATCGGATAATGAATTTGTTGCTAAGTTTAAATGGCCCAAGTGCAACCCTCTCTTCCTGTCCTCTCCACTCCTTTCGTACACAGCGCGCGGCAGAAATAGCACTAGTGGATACGGAAAAGTCGACCGCGAACGGACGTGAACGCGTATAAACAGTATACGCGCGCATATGCCCGAGCAGATGCTACAACGAGTAGAGGGAGAGAGAGAGAGAGAGAATGAAAGACCAAAAAAGAGAGCGTATACGCAGCTCGCGCGCGGAATTATTCGCGCGCGAGACCGAGCGAAAATTTCACCTCATTATAGAGGAGAACTCCCGTGCTTTTTACTCCCCCTCTCGCAATATAATATACATGCGCGCGCGCACACCACATACAATATATATACACACACGCGCGCGCGCGTATTATATCGGTTAAGAGTATGTATATTGTATAAATGCAGGGGTCTCGCGGATAAAGTTAAAATTAACGTCGTTATTCAGGGAGGGAGAGCTTTTTCGGACGCAGAAAGCGCTCTCTTGGCGCTGGCGTGTGCTGGAGTGCGCGATATAATTAAATAGAGTCGCGCGCTACTCGAGAGCTCAGGAATTAATCGAATCGAGAGAGGAGAGAGAGAGAGAGAGAGAGAGTGTATGTGTGTGCTGCTGCTGCTTCTGATGGAGGGAGAGGCGCTGCGCTCACGTCCCGATGTGAAAAAGTTAAAATTTACACGCGAAGCAATATACACGCGGAACGCGCGCATACACGTATACACTGCACTATTATACACAGAGGCGCGCGGTGTGCGCGAAGAAGTGGGTGTTTCTCGCTCTCTTTATTTTTTAAAGTGCGCAGCGCGCATACGTAAGCCGCATATAGCACGCAGCAGAGAGAGAGAGAGAGAGAGAAAGAGAGAGAGAGAAAGCGCGAACGCGAGTGAAAGAGCGATAGAGCGAAAGGGAGTATACATACGCGGGGCGAGCTAGTCGGCTTTCATTTAGATCGTATCGCGCGCGAGTCGCTCTCGGCAGCAGCAGCAGCAGCACCAGCAGCACAGAGAGAGCACATAGTAGCACCCGCTGCATTCATGATCTCGACGGCGTCTATATTTGTCCTATCCTCTCTCTCTTCGCGCGAAAGTAGCTTCTTCATAGAAGCATCTCCGGCGCGTACGTCGACACGTTCTCACTTCGGAGTCCTAAAAATCGTTCTAAAGCTGGAGAGAGAGAGAGAGAGTGCGTGTATATGTATAGAATAACGCGGCTTCCGGTCGAGTTTGCGGAAGAGGCCGCGCATATATAACGCGTACGCGCAGGCCGAAAACCGAGGCTGCTGAACTGCGCGCGGATGCAATGGCACGCTTTGCGAGGCGGAGAAGCCGCTAATTGATGATTTTGCGATGCTCGCGCGCGCGCTACACACCGGCAATTATCGAGCCGCTGCGTGCACCTATGTTGTGTGTGTGTGTGTGTGTGTGTTGGGGAGGGGGGGGGGGCACAGGAGGCAGGAAGCGTAGGCAGTAGCAACGGGCTAATTAAACCGCGTAAATCTTCATCTTTTCCCGCTTCATTGCGCGCCCGGCTCGACTCTAAGTGTACAGTGGTATATAGCATCGAGTCCGAGATTTCAGGTCGTGGGTTAATTGTGAGTTACGGCGCGACGGGGTGGGTAGGTGGATGGGGGGGGGGGAGGGGGGGGGACGGCATAGGCGCAGTAGATGCGCGGCGGACTTTGATGGCTCTCGATATTTATAGTGGCGTCATATTGAAAGGGAGCTTCGGAAACAAGGAGCAGTAGAGGCTATAGACTGCGCGACTGGGCGAGAGCTTGCGCGCGAGCTTTTACGCGGAGAGGCGGTAAATAAAATTATGGCGATTTTACGCGAAAGTAAGAAAATTGAAGGAGAGAGTCTCGCGCGATAGATGAACGCCCAGGAGGAACGGGATTATTAGTTTTTGCTCGCGCGAAGGAGAGCGAGCCGCTAAGTTTATGTATGATCGATCGCTCCCCGCGTACTCCCTTCCCTCTTTCTCTCTCTCACTCTGCGTGTCTTTTAATACACTTTTATTGTCAATTTTAATGAAAGTGGGGTAATGGCCTCGCCGACGAGGAGCTGCTTCTGCTGCTGCTTCTGTTGCTTGTCAATATGGTTAATGGTTAATCAAAGGGAGAGTTATATTACCACAAGCCGCTCCGTCTTGTCGGCGTCTGAGTCTGTCTACGTGTGTACAACTGTATAGATATATACATCGCTAATGGATTTCATTTATTTGTCGTTGAGCAGCCTCTCGGGCGGTGATAATAATAAATCTTTTACATCGCCGTTAAAATTTACGAGCCAATTATTCCCCACTCATTAATTTCAAGTATATATAAAGAAAAACAAAAAACAAAGTATCCGCGACGGCGGCGGCTCAGAGAATCTTCAAAAGTTTTTCCACAACGAGAGAGAAAATCGCGGATTCGACGTTGGCCTCGTTTCCCTCTCTCTCTCTCTCTCTCTCTCCCTCTTCCGCGCGCTGCACATATACACACAACAGAGAAAGGGTGGGCTCGTCTGCAGCAGCAGCAGCAGCAGCGTTTCTCGTTCCTTCGTTCGTCGCTCCTTCCGCCATCTCTCTACTTTCAACTCGCTTCGCGCGGCCCGATATTGATCCGCACCGACGGCGGCGGCGGCGGCGGCAGCAGCAGCAGCAGCAGCAGCAGTAGCAGCACCGGAGCGAGCGAGAGAGAGAGAGAGAGAGTACCACCCGCCCGGTTATTACTTTATGCCCCGTGTAGATGCAAGGGAGAGCACACAGCGATCGACTGCGTAGAGAGGACTGTGTGGGTGTGCAATGTGCCCTCCCTCGATACAAGCGACCCCTCGCGTATACACGCAGTGGATTCGCCCTATCTTGCCGCGCGTATGACTCTGTCTTCTCTATGTAAGAGGGCAACATCCTTGACACTCGGCTTTCATATTTTTATTTTTTTATTAACATAGCGGCTTTGTCATGCAATTTCACGGGGTGTGTATATAGACCGAGGGAAAACGACCTGACTAAAGTTACGATATTTTCCGAAGAAAAATTACTGTGTGTCGAGCGCGAGAGGATAGACCGGGAAAAATGAAGAACAAAGTGAAATTTGTTACATGGGTGTACTATTTACAGAGACTTATGTAAAATTTCGTTTCCAGAGACCAATTCGTGTGTACTGATAATTTTTAGTATATTATATACCTGCAGTTCTCCATATCTATTTATAATAAACGTAAGATTATTTGGGTAAGTCAAGTGTTTGCCCTATATGTGTGAAAGTAACTCTGATTAACCTATATAGGAGTTTGTTGGATTATATACATTCGTGTAATTTGATGTTATACCGAGTTTCATGTACCCTCGATAAAAAGAAATAAATAATTTGTCTCCATACACCGAAATATTTCAGAACACATTCTACTGTTTACTGTGCGATCGTTATGTTCAATGTACTATACACAGATTTCAAGAATAATAATGTCTCATTATATACATATCTCGGAGGATGCGCACGGCTTTTCCGCCCGACGTTATGCGAAAGTTCGCCGGCGCGCTGTTTTAATAACCGCACGTCGAAAGTTCAGCTTTATTTCATCCGTTTCTTCCTTCGGTTTTTTTTTCTTTTTGCGGAAGCTTCTTGTTTACAATTGTGATTGCTCGCTCGGCGAACTTGAATCGTTAAATCGAGTAACGAGCGGCTTGTCTGATTTGATTAAATCGCCAGCGAGTTGTACAGCGGTTATAAGCTTTACGTCTTCCTTAATCCCGTGTTATCTATAACACGATCCGGAGCTGGGAGCAGACAAAATCTGAAAAAGATTTTAATACCTCTCGGCCAACATGACGCGAAAATTGAGGCCGTGTACGAGAAACGTAGCCGCGGTACGTTCGCTCAACTAACTATGTATATATACACGATATATAGTATATAGGTAGACTTTCCCTCGCACTCGTGGGCGCGCGCACACACACACACACACAAGCACCTCCGCAAAGGGAGGCGAAAAAAGTTCGGAAAATCGCCGAGCGCCCGATCTCGCGGGAAATCGCGAAAGAGATGATTTCAGGAATTGCAAGAGACTCGGAAACGAAGAGGCAGAGAGAGAGAGAGGGGGGGGGGGAAAGGGAGATAGAGAGTGGGCGTAGCAGTAGACGGTTACATTTTTAATTCGTATGGCCGGGGCAATAGACAAGTTAATTTTTCAAGAATCGTTCTCTCCCTCTCTCGCCTAGCAGCTCAGGAAGGATAAAAGTTCGCGACGTTAATTTAAAATTTCAGAGGGAAAGAGAGGGAGAGCGAGAGAGAAGAATTTCGCGGCCGGTACGCTTTCAGCTGTCGCAAGTTGGAAGCAAACTCGCTTACCGCCGACTACTGCTTTTTCCTTCGCGGTGTGCGCGAGCGCGTGAGAGAGAGAGAGAGACAGAGAGAATCTTCCCTCCGCGCGCATATACGCCGCGCGCTCTTTAACTATTTCATCGGATCCTCCAAGGGCTTTCTCTTTCTCCATGCATCCCTATGCATAGTCGGTGGCTGCTACTGCTGCTGCTGCTGCTCGTATGCAAGCTCTCTGTGTATACACGCTATTGTGCAAATACCAAGGTACACGACATTTCGCGCGCTGCTGAAATTTTTAGCCTTTCTCTTTCTCTCTCTCTCACTCTCGCGCTCTCCTCCGTCTCTCCGTGGTTTGCGTTAATTAAATTCCAGGCAGATGAGTTAATTAAATTCAGTATATAGATATTACCACTCGGCGAGTGTATGCGTCACCACGCTACCCCCCCCCCCCTCCCCCTCCCCATCTGAATTCGCGACCGCGTGTACGCGCGTATTTATATTTTTAATTTATATAAAACTCTCGCGCGCGTGAGGACTTTTTCACCGTCGCTCTATAATGGGATTTTCGCTGCGGCGACATGCGCTAAATTTCCGCGGCCGACTGCATATACATTTCAATGCGCGCACCTCTATACACACAGTACCTTACAGAAGTTTTGCAATTAACGGCAGCGATATTGAGCAAAGCTATAGTACTGCTGCGACAGTTGTACCGGTGGTATACGATATACACTTTGGACACGTATATAGAGCGATCCCCTTATGCATTTTGGCGATAGGACGCGACACGCGCCCGGGCAGGTATATACAGTGCACGGTGTGCAGTGCAGTCTATATACTGTCAAAATATTTTTCGCACGTGTTCGCTGAATCGTGGGTAATATTGACTGTCGCGACTTTGACACTGTGTGCGCTCTAATATACACATCGGCGTGTAGCGCATCAGTACTAATTGGCTCGAGGATTTAACAAGTTTCGGACTCGTTAATTGGATGATTGCGTGACGGGATAATTTTTTTGTTGTTTCGCGGAACCATCGAGAGAGAGAGAGGCTCGCTTTTTTCCCCGGCGTTCTCGCCCAGTAGCGCGCGGGCTTTCGAGGCGCGCTTAATCACTTTTTTCTTCGTACATCATCTCTCTCTCTCTCTCCCTCATTCCCTCCGCGGCGAGCGCGCACTATATGCCTCGTACCTTCTAAAAATACGACGCGACGTTTTTCTGAATTTCGATCATACATACAGACAAGACAAGAGAGGCTTGCTCTCAGCTTTTCGTCGGGTCCACTACAAACAGTCGAGGCTTTATGCTGTCGGTGCAACGCGCTGAGCTTCACACAGCGTGAGACTATACATATACCGCTCTTCTCTCTGTCTGTCTCTCTTTCGCTCGCTCCGCGGGTATACGTATGTTTATATTAGAAAGCTGGCCGCGTAGGTGGATTGATTTATTCATCAGGGTCCCGCGCGACGTATGCGCGTATTTTAACGCATCCTTTTTCCCTTTACGTACAGCCCGGCCGTGGAAGGAATACAAGTGCTGCATTTTGCCGGGGCTACGAGCCGCGTCCCGGTCTTTCTCTCTTTTTCTTTCTCCTCTGTCTTCTCTCTTTGTCCATGTCGATGCACCGCCGTATATTACACACGTATACACGACTCGTATTGCTGCTGCGTTGCCGCATGTACATATATATATATATATATATACACACAGTATACACATGTACACTAGTCCTGAATCCCACAGTAGTCACTGTATATGCACCGGGGAGTTAGGGATAAGCTTGCGCGGCTCAACTGGACAATAATTATTTATGAGCGCTGCTTTGCTGACAAATTCCCCGACGAAAATGACGATTGCGTCAAATATCCGATATACACAGCTCCGCATCCAGCCTACTATGTGCAATGCTTTGTTTGGCGAATATTCGCGTCGTTGGGAGAAGATAGTGTACGTGAACGACGAGCGGTTCTCTCGGTTCTCTCCACTATTATCGCGCTGGACGAAACTCCTTTATTTAACCGTCGCTGCGCTCTTTTTTTCCCAGCTCTCTCACTCTCTCACTCTCCCCGCCATGTGGGCACTGTATATCGGCTTTTTCCGCACGACATAGAGCTAAGTCAAGCCAAAGATGAGAGATAAAACGGAAAAAAGAGAGAGAGCGACGAGTGTTTATGGTTATATACGCGCATTCGAGATTAGCAGCCGGCGGGAGCAGGAGAGAGAGAGAGAGAGAGAGGGAGAAAGAGAAAAAAACGTGGCTCGCTCCTCGGCCCCATGAAGCGTGGCCGCCGCCTCAAAATAAAAGTCCACGCGCGCCGAGGAATCATCGCTCACGTACGAGAGATAAAGAGAGAAAAAAGAAGAATAATAACGAGTGGAAATCTCGGGAGTCTGACGGGGCGAATCTCTAATTTAAAGACGGTTTAGCCGTCCTCGCTCGAAGGACTCGAAATCGTCCGTTACGCGTCCTAGCTTCGGCGGAAGAGAGGAAAGAGAGAGCGAGAGAGAAATGTGGAGGAGGCGCTAAACACGTGGAATGAATAAAAATAAGTGCTCTTGAGAGCAGGAAGAAGAAGACGTCGAGTTGAGACTGACAGGAGCCGGCGCTGTCTCGTGTATACGACGAAAGATTTCTGCGCTGAAAGTTTTCCTCGAAATCCCGAAAAGCAAACACACGTATATTCACATATATTCACATATTCACGTATGTAAGCATCAGCATAGTGCGGAGAGAGACCTGCGCCTCATCTCGAGGCGTTTTTGCCACTGATGCTCGTGGGAGAGAAGATGGCTCCGTAAGATATATTAAGTGGGGACCGCGCTAATTTTACTTCGTCGCTTATATTCATGGATAAATAAAAGGATTGCACGCGGCGTTGAATATTATGAGGAATGCGTACTTGTGCGTTAGTACTTCGGTTCCACTGTTTTCTTTGTACATATATCAAACGTGGGGATGGAAATAGAAAAATAAATAATAATAAACTCTTATAATTGAATGACTACTGAAGCATCTTTGCGGAGAGCGAGAGAAAGAGAGGGAGAGAAAGAAGAAAAAATAAATAGAGCTATAGGAGTCGGAGAAATAGAAATCATGAGACAGCAGAGCGACAATAACGAGAGGTTAGGGAAAGCCTATTTGGACGATGATGTGTCCGTGGGAATAGAGACAGCGAGAGGGAGGTATGGGGTGCAGGAAAAAAAATAAGCCCGGGGACTCAACGGAAAGCTGGAAAGATCAGGATTAGCTAGACCCGTAAGTATATAGAAAACGTAAGAAGATTATACTCTATATATAATCGGCCATTGTACCCGAAGATGGCGACAATGATAATAATGGTATACCATACTCTCTTTCTCTTCATTCTGTAAGTTCCATAATTGATTATCGGGACTGACCGACCGGTGGGGATTGGGAAGTTTTACAAAATCTGCTCTCCTTTTTCGAAAAGAACCCGCAAAGTTCGTTAAAGCGTTACTGCATATACAGGCCACTATATACAATAAAATTCCTTTGCACGAGCGAGTCCTATTTTGTATATGACAGACAGCAGTCAAAGAATGTATGCGAGAATGTATATGGACTTTGAATCTGCCAGAATCTCAACAGTGTACAATGCGCAACTGTAAATTAGTATGGTAATTGATAATAACTTGATTGGATAAGCGAAGTAAGGGAGAACTGCGAATGAAAATTGATCAGTGCAGGCCGTCTCCCTCAGTAAATTACGATGACAATAATATGACGAAACGTATTTCACGCTTCGTCGAAACTGAAATTAAGCAGTTAAACGCCAGGGTTTGACACACATATGTAGAGCTGACAGTCGACTGACAAATTATATTTGACCGGATCCCCCTTTTTTTCTAAATGGCACTCGCAATTACGATAATCATTCGAAATTCAATATAGCAAGCGCTGTAAAATCGACCTGAAAATTGATGGGGGCTCGGCGACTCTATTTGTATTCTGCGTTCTGTACGGGATATGCATGCATATTTTTTCATCAGTTGAAAGCGACAGAAAGCAATTTTCTCCAAAACTCATGTCATCACAACTGCGCAACGCATATACCTGTATGGAAGTGGAGAAATAGCTGAATTTAAATAGTTTCCATTCGCCAAAGTGCAAATTAGAACGCTACGTAGAAACTCTATATTTGCTATCCCTCTACATTTTTTTATTCTATAAAAAAACGGATGAGTAACCATTCTATTCGTTCTCTAATTGGCTGTTCGGTCGACCAATCAGATTAGTTGTGCGGCCCGTAATTCTGTTACGAGCCTTTAGATGACACGTCGCACGTCAGCGTGCTCACTCCAATTCAGCTCTTTTAGATAATCTCTCAAGTATTATTCCAGAATTTTATAACAGTTTTTTTCAAGAGACTTCTTTAAGTGAGTGAGTCAGAGCAAAGCCACAAGAGCAGAAATCGATCTAACCTCGGAAAATAAAATGAGAACAATCCAAGCTTGTCTGAAATGGCTATAGTAATCAGAAACAACAGCATGAATCGTCGCCGCTCGGCGTCACGCAGAGAAAAGTTCAGCGTAGGGAGCGTAAGAAGAAAAGCGTCCCCTAGCGGTAGAAAATTGATAAAAGATGCATCAGACGGTCGCTCTCGCAGAGGATCACTCGTCTGGACAGTAGAAAGGCTCTCGTCGCGTAGAAACGAATGAAAAATGGAATATTTAACAGGTGGCGCTAATTACCCCAAAACGAAATGACATTCGTGTAATTAACACTAATCCCCCGCTGAGCATTAGCAAATGGATCCCCGGAGTTGGCGATGCTGCTGCTACTGCTGCTGCGGGGGATACCCTATAGATAGCCATAGGAGACGAGGGCAGAAAGTGTAGGTGTATATGTATATACCTACATACGAAGTATATAGCAGCAGCAGCCGTTGTGGTGGCAGCCGAGTGCAAAGTCCTCTTGAATAAGTAACAGCGCGAGTGACCGTTTAAGTACGAGCAGACACTGACATCGCGCACGCCGGCATATCGGTTCCCTTGTATGATTAAGTACCTATTTAGTATAGTCGCTACGGTCTATAGACGCCCGCGTGGCTCTGCCAGACGGAAAGAGAGACGCTGAGCAGACACAGTACACTGCGGCAAGAGAAACAGAGAGAGAGAGAGAGAGAGAGAGAGAGAGAGAGAGAGAAAGAGAGCCAGGGCTGCCGAATCAGGAAATGCGATATTTATCACAGCCGTCGGACGCTGCCGCTGCTGCGGAATATCGCGAATATTTCGAGCCTGGCAATTCACTGTCGTTGCCAGGTGAGCAATATAAACAGCGCCGGTCGACTTTATTTTGTTCGATTATTTAAACGCACGGATCGTTGTCGATACCCCCCTTTTTTTATCAGCGAGCTATTGCAGCACGCCCACGCACACACACACACACACACACACACGCACGCGCGCGCACGCGGGCACGGCCGCGTGTGGAGAAATGAAAACCGTTGAGATGAGAACGTTGACTCGCGCGCGAGCGGAGAACGCACTGAAATGAATATTCAAAAGCCAGCTCTGACTAATTCATGAAATCGACAAATGAATGGGAATAGGTATCAGCGCGTCGAGTAATAAAAAAAAATAAGAGGATGGACTTTCAGAATGCGAAAACGCTGACGATTAAAGTGGAAATAAGCGCGCAAGCTGCTTTTCCATTTAAAGGGTCAAGCTGAAAATTACCTATCTCTGTATAACGCGAGCAGAAGGTTTTTTTCCCCCGCTCTTCCCTATTCAAACATTGATTTTGGCTTCTTTTTTTGTCCCTCTCGCGTCCGACTGAAAAAAAGAAGGCAATCAACTTTGGACTATAACGCGGTTCACCAGATAATTACGATTCGAATGTGTTTCACCATCAGATAATTCAAATTAATAGTGTATGCCATTTCACAGAAAGAAATATACTAAGAGTACTAACAACATAAGCGATTATTTACAGCAAAACATTACGTCTCTAACTCTCTTTCTTCAGTCGATAAACCTATGCAGCGTAGAATAAATTGCGAAAATATTATATATTAATCGTTATATTCCACTCATACAAAACACTGTTAAATATAAATGATTAATAGAACTAGCAATAAATTAATAGCGTCTATATCTGTGTAATTTGCATTCTAAACGACTTGCAGTTCTGCACAATGTTTCACAGTGTTAATTACAGAGGGTGTGTAGCAGCAGCTATATCGGTTAAAAATTCACGATCAATTGATATTCCATTTCATAGGTAATTAAATACAGTGTAAAGATGCAATTTGCCCAGCAGTACTTTCGCGCTAAATGCGTTAATAGAATTTACCGGGGCTGCATTGCGGCGAAGCTCGAAAAAACAATATATGTGTTTCCCTTTCTCTCTCTCACCCTTCGTTTCTTTCTGTTTTGTTTTGTTTTCTTTTTTCTTCTACTTCTTTCATCGCCTCTATAACGACCGTGAAGCCCGATGCGCGCGAGATATTTTCAGAACAGTCGCACACACTGCGCAAGTAACACTTGAGAATTATAAAAAGTTAAAGGGTATCGATCGCCGGCTTTCGCTGTGAGAAAAAGACCAGAAATGAAAAGGTATGAGGGTAGCGCGCCGAGGCACAACAGACCAACTCGGTATATGTGTACTGCATGAAGAAGTACCTCATTGTATTATACATGTAGAGAGAGCGAGAGAGAGAGAGAGAGAGAGAGAGAGAGAACTGGTCGCGAATAGTCCTCGGTATAGAAACACACATCTGTTATTTTTATTAATACCTTCCCATCGCTACAGACTCTCGTTAAATAAATTAAGCTTCTCGTGAAAAGGCTCGTTGTTTTCTCCTGGTGTGCATATAAGTATAGATTTACAGGCGTATAATCTTATCCATAATGGATTTTGTGCATCATTTGCGTCATATCTCTCTGTCTCCTTTTCTCTTTCTCTCTCTTATGTGCTCGCCTATGAAAATTCTCCCCAGAAATACACTCGCGCTCGCGACTCGAAAATAAAAGTGTATAACGAATTATTATTCGCTGCTCGCGGTGTACTACAAGTTCACACGCCTATACATAAAATTTCAAGTAAAAACTTGCTTTGCTCTTAGCGCTGTTGCCTCTCTTGTTTTCTCGCTTTCTATCTCTTACACTCTGTGCTGCAGCAAGAGAGCGAGAGTAATGTGGGCAAAAGTTTGCGTCATGAACTAATGAGACGACACGTAAAATCCATTTTGCAGCTCCGACCAAAATACACAACAAGCACATAGGTGTGTACAGGGGTATGGAGTCGACAACGCGCGGAGAGAAGCCTCTGATATAACCCCGCAATATCTCTCGATGTTATTGTCCATAAAAAAATGTTTGCTCTCTCTCTCTCTCTCTCTCTCTCTCTCTCTCTCTCTCTCTCTTTCTCTGTGATGCTGCGGTCTTTCGAGATCGTAATATCGAGTCCAAGTCGCGAGTTAAATTAATTAAGCGGTAGATAGCGCGATATAAGTTTATCGGGGAAAAATTGATAGTCGCCGCAGGTCTATTTTTTGTCCCGCGCAAATCGCAGTCTAATTAATTAATCAAACGGCTCTCCCTGTTTACCAACATTATATATAGCTTCGCGTAATATACGCCAAGAGTAAACGCTGGTCTATAAGTAAACACGCGATCGATAATAGATAAAGCTCGATCAGCTCGGGATAAAAGCCGAGTCGAGGCTAGTTAAGCGAAATTACAGGAAAATTGAAAAGTACAATCTTTTCTTTATCGGTGTTGAAATTAATTAAGCTTTCGACGCGTGCACGAGATCCATAATGCACCAGTGTGCAGAGAGTGCAGCAGAGAGAGAGAGGGAATGTGCGCGCGCGACCGCACATGAAGCATGCAAGTGCACCGACCCTCCTCTCTCGTCGCTTATACATATATATCGTATATACTATATACGTATATAGGGTCACTCTTGATTTTTACGCTCTTTGAACGGTCTTAGTGAAATTCCAAATTGTACGTGCTTGCGTCGAGCACTTCCTGGACTGCGCTCACGCGATACATGTAGCAGCCCCCGACGCGGCCGCAAGCTTTATAAATATACCAGACCCACACACACACACACACACTCACACTCACACACATGTGTATGTGCTCGAGGTGGTGAACTGTGCAGAGAGAGAGAGAGAGAGAGAGAGAGAGAGAGAGAGAGATAGAGAAAGAGAGCTATATACACGCGGGGTTTACATACATACTGCAGGTACATTCATGCGAACAGCTCGAGGACGGATGGGACTACTGCGCGAGACGGAGAAACCTATGGGGGGAGAATAGCGCAGCGGTAGATATACGGACGAGCAGCTCGCACATTGTAAATAATTCATTCAGCGCTATGTGCGCGCTATATGAAACCATCGCTATATAGACCGCGGGTCCGACGAATAGCCATATAGGTATACATTAAGCACGTGTCTACGTCTCATTCAGCTAGTATGTATATAATGATGAGTCAATTGCCAGGGCATCTTTTTCTGCCGAGCTGCTTTCTCTCTCTCGCTCTCTCTCTCTTTCTCTCCGACTCGCTCTCTCGCGCAATTAAAATGTATGTAACGCTTCTTTATTTTTCCCTCCTGCTCGGCGCTTCTTTTCTTCACGACCCCTCCCCTCCCGTCTCTCAATGCATTCGGCGTACGCACATATACGGTCGCGAATATTCATGAACGAGCCCTGTGTAGGTGTATATATAATACATATACGGCCCGCGCTGCGTGAATGGCGATAATTTTCACAAGGCGCGCTTGCATCACAGGCTTTTTATGCCAGAGCGAAGCATCCGCGCACGCCGCACACATCCCCCATTCCTGTGTGTTGCGAAATTGGCTTATTCGCGAGAGCTCTTTTGAAATTTGCGCGGGCTTTTCAAAACTCATTTGTGACGCCATAAAAACATTTAGCTGCTTTATCTCTTTCCGCTGCAGCCCGCCAGAGGCTTCTATATAGTTCTATACAGCTCGTCTCTCGCTCTCTCTCCCTCTCTCTCTCGCGGGCGCGCACACCCACACAGCGCACACGAAGCGCACACATGCCCGTGAGCCGGATGTGGGTCAATGAAATATATGAAATGTACATTTTCGCTGGGTATACATCGAGAAATTTCCACGGGCCGCATTAAATTTCATGAATAAGTATCAGGCATCGATAATAGGGCCGTGGCGCGCGGATCAAATAGTTATATTTATATATACGCTTTCTCTCTTCCTCTCGCGAGTTGCGATATCGCATAATTCACGCGGGACATGACTAAATAAACCGGACGGTGTGTAAGTAAGTATTTCTATCAATACTTGAATTATGATTATTTCATAGGTGAAAATTCCCTACCTCGGGGTGAACCTCATTATGAATTAAATCGCCGGTTGGGATTATATTTAGAGCGGAAAAACCTCTCTCTCTCTCTCTCTCTCTCTCTCTCTCTCTCTCTCTCTCTCTGCGCGACACACAGACTCCAGCTTATGTCTTTGACAGAGACATACATATTAGGAGCTGCACAGTGAATCCAACGAAATTCGTTTTTCACCGAGAACATAAATAAGCGACGATTCGCTAACTGTAACGAGATTTACGGAATGACGACCTCTAACTCGGCTCCAGCGCAGCGCGAGCGAAGTATTATTCATACGTAGAAATCGATTCGCGGAACAGAGGGAACAACTTTTTTCTCTTGCGCGCTGTGCATCGTGTATACGTATAGCGTGCGAGTTGGTCTCAGGTGCCGAAATTTATACGCCGACACAGATATACAGTGGAAGAGAGCTCGAACCTTTGTCATATCCCGCGCGCGCACACACACACGCGCGCGCGCGAAGGTGTAGGTTTCGCCCTGCCGGAATATCTGGGCTAAAATTTGAATGCAACTCTGCCGGGGGATTGCCGCGGCTTTAAAATATTCGCGTGCGCGCCGGAATTTACAGCGAGCCGATGCGCTCTTTCTCCCGCAAATTTTGATGGGCCGGCCTATCGCTGCACGCGCGTGCTGTGTACGTATGTGTGTATGTTTCTCTGTGCAGTCTGTGAAAAGCGGGTAAAAAAAGGAAAAATTAATCGACCTGCCTCGACAAACAAAACGCAAATATCTCTCCGGTGCTTTTTAATCTTCGAGATCTACGTAGGCGTGAGACTGCTGCCGCGTGGGATGAAAAAGAAAAATGTTCTCTGGTTGTTTGTGTGCAGAGAGAGAGAGAGAGAGAGAGAGAGAGAGAGAGATAGAGGCAAGTTTTTTTCCCAAACAGACGATAAGCGCAAAGAATGCAACCCTCGATATCTTCGAAATAATCGAATAAAGCAATTTCCAGCGGAGAGATGTATAAAGGCGCGCGGCACAGTGGTATATAGCGGTGGCGGCGGCGGCGGCAGTGCAATATCAAACAAATGAATCAAGCTCATGAAAATAAATTTCGCCGCGCGCGCGTGCAGCCGTTTCATTCTCAGTGCATATTTGAAGAGCTCGACGTCGGGGCGCGCCAGAGGAGAAAAAAAAGGGGGAGAAACGAAGGCGCAGAGGGAAGAAGAAAATAAAAAAGAGAGAGAGAGAGAGAGAGAGAGAGAGAGAGGAAAAAGAAAAGCGCGCCGCGCGCGCCGGAGAGGAAGAAGAAATGAAGCCGGAGGCCCGACGAGCCAATCGTTGGCTTCGATCGTCCGGGCATGCGCGTGTTTATCCAAGGGGAAAGCCGCGGTGCCTAGGGCGGTGCGTTACTCCAAGTGCGTTAGACAATTGACATCCGCGCGTCGCGCATATATCCGCCATTTTCCGATTTTTCCGCACCAAAGAGACGGCTCGTCGACTGCGTGCGCGCGCGTGTGCGTCTACCCGCCGAATGTTTTCCGGTATCACCCGCTCGTCTTTTTTTTTTCGCAAATGCAGTACTAGAGAGCGGGAGATTGGCTCTGACTCTGTCCCACTCTCTCACTCTCTCTCTCTCTTTTTCGAGCTGATTCCATTAACAGATTTTGAATACTCGTTTAGAAAGTTACTGTTTACACTGTTAGCCAAACTCGACGAGATGTAAATCGAAAAGGTTCGGAAACATTGTTTCGCGGGCAAATTATATGCAAAATCCTGCGAAACTATGCAAACTCACGTTATGTAATCCTAAACAGCGCGAGGCTCGCCCCCCCCCCACCCTGCCTACCCCCTCCGCACCCACCCGTAGAGTATGTGAGCAAGCTCGCGCGCACTTAGATATATATCAAATATCGTTCTCTATGCAAATGCATATGTGCGGAGAACGGAAAAAAAATCAAATTCTTGAGGTAGGTCAGATGTGCTTGGTTAGCGCTGGAAAAAGAAAAGATGATTGCAGAGGGCTTTATGCATAGCATATATATATACGTACATGTAGGGCGACTGCACCAGCAAGTGTCCAGGCACCAGGGAATGACTGAAACGAGAAAAAAGAACAGATTGTAGGATAAAGTTTTATTGTTATTATCATTACTGTTATTACCGCTGTTAACACTTTACTTTACGAACAAGGCGTTTCATGAAAAACGTTCTCGCGGTAATAGACTTAACGTACATTTGACTTGATACTCGCATATTGCATACATTATTTACGAAGTCTATCGCAGTCGCATTGTCACATACATATTAGCTAAATACCATAGTATTACGTAAATACTATAGTATACGTACG
The DNA here is from genome assembly GCA_018906965.1 of Philotrypesis tridentata. Classification (NCBI taxonomy): domain Eukaryota; kingdom Metazoa; phylum Arthropoda; class Insecta; order Hymenoptera; family Pteromalidae; genus Philotrypesis; species Philotrypesis tridentata. The sequence goes on from JACCIB010000007.1 coordinate 5,958,142, forward strand.
TGTATGCTGAACTACTTGATTTGCGTATATCAAGACTGCAATTAATTTTCCGCAGCGCAGATTTAATCTGAAATTAGCATTTTTAATTTATTTAAATTTATAAACATTTTTACACTGAAATTGTTGTAGTGCGAGTGTATACAAGCGTGGAAGAATAGGGGGTGGAAAAAAAATGTCTGATTTATCGGCTTCTTCGCGAGAGCGAATAAAACTATCACGTCATCCAAGTCATTGCGCGGACTGGGCCGCGCCGCGCGCATATAACTGGCCGTTTACCGGTACGCTTTACGGCAGACCGTTACCATGAGCGTAAATTTCAGTTAACGCATATAGAGCTACGTTTGCATTTTTAACAGACAGAAAGAGAGAGAGAGCGAGAGAGAATAAACGGCCAGGTATATGCGAAAGGAGCTTTCGACGTGCGTCTCGAGCAAAAGTATAATGACTCAACACACTCGCCTACATACTGTATATGCGCCGAGCCAAACGATCAAACGGGCGCGCGAACGAAAGCGAGCCCTCTCTCTCTCGCCCGCAGACGCTTAAAACCGCTTAATATGTATTATAAACCAAGGCAAACACACCTATACACATACGGACACGAGGTCCCGGGGGTAATGACGAGAAAATATTTTTGTTATATCGTCCGACAAAGGGGCTCTCTTTCTCTCTCGCTAAAAGAGAGAGAATTCCTGTTGTCATAAGACGAAGCAGCTCTCTCTCTCTCTCTCTCTCTCTCCCTCTGAGAGAAAGGGATATTAAAGACAGAAGATGAGAGAGACATTTCCGTATTTTCCCTTCTTCTACGCTTCCCCTCTCGGAGCTAAGAGCGTAAAGAGTCGTAAGAACGCACGCCCCCGCTCGCGAGCGCGTGTCACGGGCTAAAGGACGAATTTCTCTAGTATAATACGACGACGACGACGACGACGGTGGTGGCGTTGGCGGTGGCGGTGGCGGCGACGACAGGACAGAGGGGGAGGATCGCGTTTCGATCGATGAAAGACACGAAGAGAGAGAGAGAGAGAGAGAGAGAATATCGCAGGACAGTCGCGATGAGTGGACGTTTCGACAAGCGCGTGCGTCGCTTTGTGCGAGAGCGGATTTTCGATGGCCTACTTTCATTTTCTTAATGGAAGAATGACTCTCGTAAAGGATCGATCCGTCGCTCTTCCCTCTGTGTCTACGCGACAAGGAGGAAGGAAAAAACTGAAGAGAGTCTGTGTCTTTCCTTTTTTCTACCTTTCTCCCTTGTATATAGTCTATACGTTACTCGTACAGTCCGAGGGAGAGAAAGACCGCACGGACGAACGAACACAAAGAGAAGAGAGAGAGAGAGAGAGAGAGAGAGAGAGAGAGAGAGAGAGTGCGAGACAGAAGTTTCGTGTCGGCGGTCCCTTTGGGGTGGAAAGTTATCGTAACTTCCCTCTCTCGCTCGCTCTCCCGGCCAAACTTCATTTTCGCAAATATTACCTTTTAAGCGCTATTTTTGCCGAGTCTCTGCACGTCACTCGCTAAATATATTATTCCCGCACGCGTTGACTCCTGCGGACTTTATTTCTCTCTCAATCTGTCTTGTTCTCTCTCTCTATGCTACCGCGCGGGCTATAATGCGCATGCATTATCGAAGACTGGAGGAAAATTAGGCCGAGAGAACGACTGATAACTTACCGGTGTATAGAGACTATGCGCGGGAGGGGGAGGGAATATCGACTCGTGTCGGCGTAGCGGATTCTGAAACATTGCCAATTGCAATAGCTCGGGCTCGGCAATTGCAATCTTGTTATTCGGAAATGGCGCGCTTGCCAAGAAGTTGAAAATTTTCTCCCTCCCGGCGTTGTTCTCTCTCGCTGTCTCTATATATACCGGGCATTGAAATGTGTCCGAAACTTGCGGCCTAATTACGTAAATACAGACTATGCCGCGCACGAGAGACACTTGTCATTAAAGCCGTCATTAGAAAAACAATCGGCCGGAAATCGATTCTCCCACCTCCTCCTCCTCCTCCTCTGCCCCCCCCCCATCCCCGTGTGTACATGTGATACGCGTGTGCGCGACGAGTCATTATCATTTGCCTATACACACAGACACACGCGCAGAGCCAGAACACAGTGCGCGTGTGGAACGCGTAGAGTCCCCGTGTATATTATAGCCATAACATGGCGAACAAAAGCAATTTGTTTCCATAATGCTCGGCGGGGCAGAGCAGCGCGATTTGAAATATCGCGGCCGCGTATTAGGATCTACACCGCCACCCACCGTTATATACCTTACGCCCAATATACACATATGTGTCTACACGCATCGCGCACATACACACCCGCACGCAGATATACGTGCAAACGCACACACACACACACACGCACACAACCGCGTCGAAGTCGCTATATATAGCGTGTATTATATAGGGACAGGGAGTCGGAGAGAGCGGAGGGAGCATATTTAGTTTCGCTCGTGTGCACTGTCCCCGCAGAGAGTGTATATAACGCGCCGCTGCTGTAGCGCCCGCTCCCGCGAGTAGTGGCCATCAGAGAGAGAGAGAGAGAGAGAGAGAGAGAGAGAGAGAGAAGCCACTTCCGGCCGGCGCGCAAGTGGTCAATTAACTCGTTCCTATTTGGATCTTATCGATCGTGAAATTCGTGCTCAAAAGGACGACGAGTCGCTGCGCGCTCTCCGGCTGCTACTTTGACTCGGCGTACCATATATACATTATACACATACGCGTGTCCCCCTAATGAATATGCGTGCGCGTTTGGAAAATCATTTTGTCCGACGGGTATCTCGCGCGCGCGCGCGATAAGCGCCCGTTGATTTTTCTCTCTTAATCGACTCTTTGCACGTGTCCCCGTGTACGAGCGCTCTTCAAATTTACTGTCTTTCGCATTGGACTCTTTGTCCATATATGCAAGATACATGCACAGGTGTATCTTCGCACCACACGTTATATATATACATGTAGACGCGCTCCGCGCAATTTCATAAAGTGCGAGGAGTGAGGGGGGGGGGGGGAGGTGGGCTACAATTATCGCGCGCAATTCCCTGTAAAATTCCGAGCGAGTCCTCCGATAAAAGCACGCGATACGCTCACCCCCGGCGCTCGATACTCTCGCTCGCCCAGAGTTCTTCCCTTACATCGGTAATTTCGCCGTCGCGCCGCAGAGACAACAATGGCTGCAGGACTGCGCCGGGAAAGAGAGAGAGAAAGAGAGAGAGAGTAGAATGTTTCGAACATTCTCCTCTGCCTCTTCCTACTCCCGCGTATACGTATATACCTATACTATACACGTATATAGGTATAATGTATGCGTATAGAGCGTAAGCAGTCACACACACGTATATACACAGCCGCAATCAGACACACAAAGAAAGCAGCGCGGATGTGTATAGACGCGTCAGACAGACAGCGCGTAAACATCGCTGAATACGCGGTGGCGGCGGCGACGGCGGACGCTAACCCGAGAGATATAGTGAGATTGCCGATCGATAGAGGTGACGATCCAAGATTTGATTGGCCGAATAATATGTATCTGCGCGAATATTATGTATAATCGAGCAGTCGACAGCTACATTATATACATAACACTCTCTCTCTCCACTCTCTCTCTCTCTCTCGCTGTCTCTCTCTCTCTCTCTCTCTCTCTCTCACTGCAGCCGGTTAGTGGCGGCTTACGATGATCCCTTCACCGTCGAGGATTATTGTTATTATTGCATAATTAATCAGGCGATATGTTACGTCAAGGCCTTGTCAAAGCAACGTCGCCGACGCCGCCTGTGTTTGACGCTATGACGCGACGTCTCACTCTCTCTCTCTCTCTCTCTCTCTCTCTCTCTCTCATAGTCACACACTGTTATTATAAGATCCCGTTACGCTGAAATTAGTTGATTGCGTTGAAGCTGTTGGGGGAGGACTTGTATACGCGCGTATTCGATACATAAATAATGCGTAGGTTGCGCGACGCGGTCTATTGTATTTTTTTTCGAACTGCGGTGCATCGGTGCTGATTATAGGGACCGAAAGTTGCTGCGCAAATTGGAAAAGTTTCCTCTCTCTCTCTCTCTCTCTTTCTCTCTCTATCAAACTTATATACCCCTACAAGCATCCTTCTAGTTGCACAACATTTCTCCTATTTTCTTCGTTTTTTCTTATGTGCGCATCGCCGAGCTTATTTGTTGCTGTACAGTGTATAGAGTGAGCTATTCGACGGCTCGAATCGATGGAATATCTCAAGGGGCTAATCGTACGGCGCTTAATTACAAAACATGCGTTTGCGGTTACTGCACGATATAAAAGCCGCGGATATCTCTCAAGATTTTCTAAAAGGTTCTTTTTTTTCTAACCGCCTCTCCAGCGCTCTTCGCATATAACGACGTTATTTGTAATTTTCACGAAAATTATATTTTTCCCTCGCGGCGCGGAGCAAGAGGTTTTTTGCCGACAGCTAATGCGATTTCACGCTAAAATGAGGCGGAACGCTCCTTTTTTCTACTCTTATATAGCGCGTAAAAATTCAGTCTCTCTTTCTCTGTCTCTCGCTGTCTCTTATAAAATATTCCCGGTTCATCTATATATAGTATATACATTATATACGTATAGAATATACTATACGTACACAATAATCTAACCACCGCTCGTTCCGTACATTTCTTTCCGCCTCCCTCCCCTCGCACCCCCAAGCAAGCCAAACATAATTCATGGAGATTTTTATCTCGTTTCTCGCCTCGGCTCATCCGTGTTTTTCGCGCGTGCGAGCACACACCAGCTATTTCATTTTCTCCTCACGCCGCCGCGAAAGTTTTCAGCGGGAGCTGATATTAAAAGGACTTTTATTGAGTGCAGACGTGAAGCTGCTTCCTATACCCTCCCCTTCCCCCCCCCCCCACTCCACTCTTATACTCGAAGCGATAGGAAGGAATTCGAGATCTTATCCGAAATTCCCACAGATTCCCGATGCCGACTCTACTCGGATTAGGGATTTTCCGGGGAAAGACGAGAAAGAGAGAGAAAGAGGCAGGGAGAGCGACGACTGAAAGGCCGGAATCTTCCGAATGAAATAGTGTATACACACTCGCGTCGCGACGTTTACCCTCGTATACTTTTTTTTTTCTTCTCGACCTTACATACCTATCTTGTAAGGCAATTATAACGATGCATGTATACACTCGAGATATCCGCCTCGCTCTCATTAATCCATCCGTCGTTGCGTGTATGTAAAAGTGTTATCGATTTCCCGTGCTCTCTCTCTCTCTCTCTCTCTCTCTCTCTCTCTCTCTCTCGCTTTTTCTCTTTCTCCCTCCGTTATCGCGCTGTTTCTGCATTAATAATGATAAAACGTTGCATACCAGCTGAGAGAAAGAGAGGCACACAATGCAGTAATGCAGCGGAGAATCGCGACAATAACGATAACGTTAAATTCCGGGGGAAAAAATCGAGAGCCAGAGGGAAATGCGGGCTGTGTACGTATATATAGGTATCTGTACGTGCATGGGTACGTACGCGTACGCTGTGTGTAAAGGAAAATATTTCGCGGTGGTTCCGGCGCTAATGCACTAGCGCCACACGCACACACCGCATTTCAGAGAATTCCCCGCGCTATATACCGCGCACTGCTTTTTGACGTTGCGCGTCATTAGCAAGTTCCGCGGTCGAACAAAATGCTCTGTGCCTATACGTATATATAAATATATTATATACTATACACGTGTATAAGCGCAAACGAATGTCGAAGCGGCTCTCGCGGAAAGGGAGCCGCCAATAAGCCCGAGAGGGAGAGAGAGAGAGAGAAACGCCCCGCGGCAAGACGAAATATTCAATTCTGGAGAGAGAGCGAGAGAAAACAGTTTGATTTCTTATATACGCCGGAGGGAGGGACGGGACTATCCGAGAGATCCGCTTTTGAATAACGTCTTTCCAGTTATACGATATATATATACGCGGATGTGCATGCGCGCAGCGTTGTGTACATGCGAGTGAAATTGACGCTAACCGCATCGAAATGCGAGTCGGCGGTCTCGTTATGGCGTGTAATGTACGCCCGACTGCTATGATGGGGAGGGATGCAAATTACAAAATTAAACTATTTTACGCGACGAGCGTTCGTTTGCACTGGGATTAGAGCATTAACTTAATGAAAAATTAACTGCGGCTGCGCTGAGGAACCGATAGACACCGTAATTACGAGGTCAACCGGCAATTTGTCAAGCGCTAAATAATTGCCGCGCGCGCGCGCGCAGGCTGCGTGTCCGTACATGTATCGAACTCGCACTGCGCGCTTCTTCGATCAAAAACGAGAAATCGCAAAAAAGTGCACGCGGCTATAATCACAAACGAGTTTGCAGGAAAAACGCGCTCTCTCACACACACGACCGTTGCACGTATACCGCAACAGTCGTGATTCGAGGGTAATACAAGTACATATAATACCCACAGTGCGAACGAAGGACGTCCGCAGGGCAATAAATAACAAGCGCGATCCTCCTCGAAGTTAAGAAGCAAATTTAATAGAGTTATTTCGCAATTTGTCATTCAGAAGAGAGAGAAAAAAGAGAGAGAGAAAACGAGGATGAAAACTAGCTTTACGTGGGGAACAAGGCGGAAGCGTCGGAGAGTAATACGCGCACCTATACATAGCCGTCTCTCTCTCTCTCTCTCTCTCTCTCTCTCTCTCTCTCTCTCTCTCTCTCTCTCGCTCCCTCGCTCTCTGTGCGCGTTGTATACGCGTATATACGCGCAACGTTGTAACGTCGCACACTCGAGAGCGAGACAGTTCAATAACCAGTTTTCATTGTACGTTATACCACCACCGCAGCAGCAGCAGCAGCAGCAGCGGCAACGACGGCGTAGACTCTCGGGGAAAGCTACTTTGATTAACGTCCCCCTTTGAACAAAAACAGAAGCTTTATTTTGCTTTTTTACCTCTCGACGAATATTTTTTACGTCGCGCGCGCGCAGCAGCAGCAGCAACGACGACGGCGGCAGCGGACTATAGCCCGGGAAAAACGATCCCCCTGTATTTACGAAAATTTGTACGTTGCCTTTTAACGAGCTCTGTGTACGTATACGTGTGTGTGCGAGAGAGAGAGAGAGAGAGAGAGAGAGAGAGAGAGAGAGAGAGAGAGAGAGAGAGTGCCCGGCTCTACCTGTTCTCTCTCGTCTCTTTTCTCTTCTCCGCGCGCATATGCAAGCCCCGTTAGTGTCCGTTATAGGACGAAATAGAGGCAGGAGCCTGTCAGAGGGCGCGATTTGCATTATGAAGAGTCGAGTGTGCCGAGAGAGATAGAGAGAGAGAGCGTAGAGGGGTGGGAAGGGGTTAAAAAAAATATTTCAAATTTTCCATTTTTTTCATTCATTCTCGCGTTACTTATTACGACAGCCAGAGGAAATTTCACCCGCGCTCTATATACATGCGCCCCGCAGTATTCCCGGGAAGTGCAAAGGGAAATGTATATAATGCTGGAGAACGGCCCTGGCGGCGAATTCAAAGAGCTCCCCGAGCTCGTTTGTTTCGATTACGAACAATTAGCGGTGGGAAGGGCTTTAAAGTAGCGTTATGCACGTAGATTTTTGCGTTGGACTGTACACGACGTTCTCTCTCACTCTCTCGCTCTCTACACGAATTATCGGATCATTGACACGGAATGGCCGGGTATTACACGCATTGGGCTATTGTGTCGTCTCTCACTCGCTGGCTCTCTCTCTCTCTCTCTCACTCGCTTGCTTTACACGAGCGACGGATTACGCGCGCACGAGAGGAAGGTCGGTGGCTCTTTATGGCGGATGATGGAGAAAAAAAAATAAAAATAACTATTATCGACGCCCCGGATCGATATATATAGGAGAGGGAGAGAGTTGCGACGAGATGTGTGCAGCTCTCTCGGGCCATATATATATGTATATTGTATATTGTATACGTATACGTACGCGTATACAGCGAGAGGAGAGACGCGCGAGAGAATATTGCGAATTTCGAAAACGAGTTTTCCGCGTTGTTTACCTTTGTCACGTATGTACGCCCGACACCTACGCGCATACTCCACGTAGTTATATTTTGCAAGTCCATTAAAATTGAGTGGAATCGTGCAGAGAGCCGCTCGCTATTGTTGAGCAAATAGTGCGAGGCTCCTAAAAATAGAATTGCGATGTATATAAATCGTAACGCTCTCCATACAAAAACAAAGCGGGCGCGCGCGCGCGCGCTCGAAATGCAAATATTATCCCCTCGACCTTCCGAAAAACAGCCTGAAACTTCAAAGCTGGATTCCCCGGAGAATTTGTTTGTCTGTTCTTTATACCAATCGCTAGCGTATACATACCTATACCCACCCGCGCGCACACAGCTCCCATACAGCGCAGAGACTGCACAAAGGGCCTGTGTGTGTGTGTATCATCCTTTTTTTTTCCTCGAAAAGAAGAGAGAGAGAGAGAGAGAGACGCGCGCACTCGTTCGTAACGCGGCGGCCGAGTGTTTTCTGATGTAAAGAAGAATTAGCCCGTTCCGCGCCCGCGAGTTATTGACTTATGTTTGTGTACTCAAGTGCAGCAGCGGAGGCGCAGAGAGAGACGGAGAGGCAAACTTCTCGGAAAGAAAACAAAACCGACGCATCCGTGCGCTAACAGTCTCTCTCTCTCTCTCTTTCTGTCTCTCTCTCCAATGCATCCCGAATGAGATTTGAAATTCTATTTTAATAAAAGCCGGCCTCCACAGAACGGAAGAGTAGAGTATGAGAGAGACCGAAATTCCGAGCGAGCTCGAAGCAACAGATATCGATCCAATTTTCGCTTTACGTACGAAATTTAATAAGGCCAACGAACTAGAAATAATCCTTTTAATAATACCCCTCGAGCCGAGTGCTCTACTTTTCCTATGAGCGCCAAAAGGCTCTCTCTCTCTCGCTCTCTCTTGTTTACCTAATATCGTGCGCAGTCTGGGAGAGCAGCGACGGGCCAAAAAGGGTGCAGAGGGGCGAAATAAAGGCAAAGGCTCACCTGACGTGCCTCCTCGGCAACGGCGGCGGCACGGGGTTGTGAAAGTTGTCCATCATCGCGTAGTTGTCCCGGTCGGCGTCCTTCTGCTGCTGCTGCTGCTGCTGCTGCTGCTCGGCGTAGTTGTCGAGCTGATCGAGCCGGAGGAGTTCGGCGTCGCGAGGCGAGTGCAATTCGCAGTGGGCTACGTGGAGCAGCGGCCTGAGGCCCTCGCGTTGCTGGGACGACGGCGGCGGCGTCTGCTGTTCCTGTCCGGGCTGTTGCTGCTGCTGCTGCTGTGGGGCTGGCTCGAGACCGTTAGCGAGGCGGTACTGCTGCTCCTCGCCCCAGATCTCGAACTCGCCCGCCGCCGAGTAGTCGCCGAAGCCCGAGACGTCCTTGTTGTTCCTGGAGGTACCGCCGCCGCCGCCGCCGCCGCCGGTTCGGGCCTCGAGGCTCGAGGAGCCCGAGCCCGATCCTCCGCAGCGCTCCTCCTTCCTCCGTTTGCGACTTATCTTGATACCGGGTATGGGGCAGACGGCGAGCTTATCGACGTCTGCGACACTTACAGCGGGAATACGGAGACTCGCGACGGAGCTGCTGCTGCTGCTGCTGCTGCCCGCGGGGTGTGGGCTTGGGTAGCGCTAGCGCGAGAAGAGTCCTGCGGGCCTCACCGGGCCCAGCCGCGATTGCTGCAGCAGCGAGGGAACTCGGCTGGCGATACTGCCCGGCGCGCGCACATCCTCGCGCACTGCAGTTCAGGAGCAGCGAGACTCGTCCAGGATCGATCATCCGCTGCGCGCGCGCGCGACCGCTCTATCTCGCCCCGCTCTCCTCCTCTAATTGGGTCAGGCTGCTGCTGCTACTGCTGCTGCTTTTGCTGCTGCTGCCTCCTCATCGCGGCCCATCGACACTGATATCTTCTGGTAATCACGAGCCCGAGGAACTTGCCGCTGATTTAGTGTCTTCACGCGCGCACTATCAGTCACCATATGCATATACAGAAACTCGTCGACACTCCTGTCTCTCTCTCTCTCTCTCTCTCTCGCTCTTACGGCTTACCCTTCTCTGCACGTTCGTATATGTATAACATATATATCTATGTCTCTGTGTATGTACGTGTAGGGATAATGGATACGTATACCTATGTATAGGTATATACACCTCTCTCTTTCTCTCTCGGTCGAATACTCGTGGGATTAGGCTAGTTGCTGTCAGCGCAGCTGCCCTACGGAGACTGACTGCCGCTGCTGTGCTGCAGGGCTGTTCTCTCTCTCGCGCGGCGCGACTGCGACACACAGAGAACACCCGGCACAAAGTGACACTGCGCGCGGCGAGCGCGTCCCCCACCACCACACGGAGCCGCGCCGCGCGCGCCTGCGCACCAGCCAACCTCTGCTCTCTCTCTCTCTCTCTCTCTCTCTCGCTCTCGACTCTCGGGACAAGATCCGCGGGGTCATTGGGATCCTGCGGAGCGGCCTCTGCAGCGGGGCTGTCGCACTATACGCGACGGCTTTCTCTTCCCTCTCTTTCTCTCGCTCTCGCTTGCTCTGCGAAGGGTGATAATGCACGGCCTTTTTCGCGCTACTCGCCAGGACATGTGCAGCACCGCGTCGTCTTCCGCGAGGCTTCCACGCAGGTTAGTGTATGTATAGTTGAACGTCAAAGTAACCTCTTTTTCTCTGTCGTTTGAAGCTTTTGTTTCTCAGCGGCCAAGTATGCGTATGTATAACGTATACCTATATACCTACAACAGAGACACATTCGTCCCTCCAACACATGCAACCTGTAGGTGCGCGTATATACACGTAACAGGCATCAGGCCATTCAAATTCATGCGAGCCAACAAACGGGCATCTATATAGAGCGAAGAGAGATGCCGTATTGCGAGCGAACGCACTCCGATCAGAGGCGCTCATAAGGTACTACAAGCTCCCCCACATACGTGTTCGCATACTTTAAAGCCAGCAGCGGTGGCGGTGGCTCTCTCGCCCCGACTCGCCCTTCCTATATGTATACATATACGCGTACACATATACGAATGAGGTGTACATATGTAGAAGCTCCGACGCTGCTGCTGCACTAAATTGTAAGGATGGTATAGGCGCGTACGTGCACATTGTACCGCAGTGCAGTGCATACAGAGGGCTCGCTGCGAACAGCGCTGTATAGATACATAATACATATATAATATATATATACGCGTTCTCTCTCTCTCTCTCTCTCTCTCTCTCTCTCGATGAAAGCTCCCGCACAGTACACGCGCGTCTTCTCGCGCGGATTTTTCAGATTCGCCGCGCGTGGATTTTCGGAAGCTGTTGCGCCTCTCCGTGCTGCTCTCTGATGCTGCAAAGGGGTCGCGCGATAATTCATGCAAAAGAGACATTTTTTCAAGGGGGGAAGGGGCGCTTTGAGAGCGCGCGGCAAGAGCCGAGAAAGAGAGAGAGAGAGAGAGAGAGAGAGAGCGACGCTCTCTTATCCAAAGGTGCTCTCAGGCCTCTCTTCACTCCAGCGCGCAAGTCGTGCGTGCGCTCGCTCCGCTACACGTTATAGACGAGGTTGGCGGGTGCGGAGGGTGGTGAAATTAGCTTCGGATTGATTCTTTTTTCAGATAGTGCTGAGTGAGAGAGGAATGGCTGGTAGCGCGCTGCTGACGCTATATAGCGGCGGTAGTCTATATCCGACGAGGCGAGCGGTGAATCCGCTCAGCAGAGATAGCGGCGGCGCCTGGGTGATTAGTTATTGATTCCGTATAAGCCGCTCGTTCGCGATGATTGCGCCGATTAGCGACTTTTGTATATACCCCCCTCTCTCTTTCTCCCTTATATTCTCTCTCGCTCTCTCTCTCTCTCTATAGCACGAGATAGACGATGCATTGTTATGCTAATGAAGCTCGCCGCGCTCACTGTGTGCGTGTGTGTCTCTCTGATGGAAAAATTAACGACACTGTATAGACATATACAGCGTTGAACTGTGTTGTATACATCGCACGGGAGGGATATATAATATTGCGATGCGCATCGGACATTTTTGGCCGGCCGCGTCTGCCGCCTGTGTATATAATAATGTAGTCGCGGCGGCGCCTGCCAGTGTTAATACGCTGAGCTGCACTCGTTAAAGAGAACGGAAGCGAAAAGAAGCGAATTAGTCGCGTGTATCCAATAAAATTATATTCTCCGCGCGTTATACGTATCAGAATGAGGCAAATCCGTTACAGGCTCTCGCGCTCAACGCGACGAGGGAAACAACGCGTCCGGCCAGTGTAGCGGCGGCGGCGGCGGCGGTGGCGCTCAATGGAAACTTAAAATTCAATACGCTTAATATCGTTATAACGCCATTTACTCGATTCAACGCGCTCGCACTGCCGCACGAATGTGCAGGTGTGAGAGAGAGGGAGAGAGAGGCGGAGGGAACAATATGGCTGAATATTGGCTGCCGTGCGCTCCCTTGCACTCTGTGCCAGGCTGCAGCAGCACAGTCGCCGGGAAAATTTCTTCTCCTACCCCGCAGAAAAATTATACCCGACAAATTGTCGGGCTCTAATTTTTTTTTCCCTTACGCTACATCCCCGCCCCCTTTACCCCCCCCCCCCCCCCCGCAGCAGCCGCACACGCGCTACCGCGCGCTACTGCACCTGCCTCGCTCTCGCGAGCGCGCGCATTAGTTGGCTAAAATTTTTTTTTCTTCCCGACATAATCAAAGTTTAATTGTGTATCAAGCCATTTAAACTCGCGCAACGTCTAATCTAACTTTCTTATCTCGGGTAGTCGGAGGAAAGAGTGAGAGAGACGCGCAACAACGGCGCAGCGTCCCCTCTCTCCCTGTGCCACCCCCCGCCCCTCCGATGATCAGGGGAAAAATATTCCAGAGTTGCGCTTCCAGAGAAATAGAGAGAGAGAGAGAGAGAGAGAGAGTGAGAGAACCGAAATGAAAAAAAGGTCCGCTGCGCGTCGACGGAAAGAAAATATGTACAGCGCGCGCGCGCGGTGCGCGCAAGAGAGAGCAGATGCTCGAAATGCGATTTCGCTTATTTAGCCGGAGCAGAAGCGCGGCAGCTCTGGGTATATAACTCGATTTGCGGCCGCGGAAAGTTAGCAGAATTCAAACTGCGAAGCCCAAGGCTCTAGTCGGATCCTCGTCCGTTCCTGTTTCTCTCTCTCTCTCTCTCTCTCTCTCTCTCTCTATTTCTCTCTCGTCCGCGCGCTACTGTGCGCGCCAGGTGCGTAGATACGCTCCACTCCACGGTATACGCTATACGCTCTATACGCTCTATATAGCGAATAGAAAAATTTATAGACCAGAATGAGAGATAGTTTGAACAAACTGTCTGCTCGGGCTGATAACGTACATATATATACGGAGAGAGAGTGCTGCAGCGCGCAGCAGCCCCAAAGAGTTATCTCCGCAGAGTTGTCCCTCTCTCTCTCTCCCTCGGCCCCGCTCTTTTATTTTTGTTTCATTGAATTCGACTGGGACTCTGGAATTACATATCTCGATTCTGCGCGTCGGATCGGAAACTTTTATGGGCTTTTATGGGCGACAGAGCGCGTTGTATTTTCGAATTTTTGCTTTTGGCGCGAAATTTCGAAAGCGCAGCGCGACTATCTGTATCCGTGTATGTGTGTGAATGGCCCGTGGCGCAAAAAAAACCAAGCACAAAGGGGGAGAAATGTCCTTCGTGAATCATGGACCAATTTTCCCTCGCTCTCTAGCTCTCTCTCTCTCTCTCTCCCTTTCTCTAATAAAATAAACGCGTACAGTGTGCACCTATATATAGACGGTAGTGCAGACTCAGTACAAGACAGTGTACCTTAGCCTCGCCCTTAGGGCGAGCGAGAGAAAGAGAGAGAGAGAGTGAGAGAGAGAGAGAGACAGAGAGAGAAAATTAAGAGCTAATAAAACATGGAGCTTACGATTTCGAGTGATGCTCTTTCTTCCCCTCGTACATATACGCCCTCCTTGACCCGGACTCGACGAGTGCATTGTCCTCATCCCTCTCCGGCATTTTTCGCGAGAGAGAGAGAGCGAGGAGAGAATAATATCCGCGCGGGTGCGCGCGCGAATCCTCTTGGAGTGTGTCGCGCGCGCCAGAGCTTCGTTAGGGCTCTTTGTAGAGCGACGTTGTACAGGAAGGGGGTGCAACCGAGGCCGGAGACGCTCCTGCGGCATCGATCGACCCTTGGAAATTGTCGTCGTCAACCTACTCCTCCCTCGCGTTGCTGCGCACGCGCGGAACTCTCCTGCTTTACGTCTGTATATATATACACTGTATGTGTATGTATATAGCGATGATTCACAAACGCTCTCACTCTCTCTCTCTCTCTCACTCACTCTGTTCGTGCGCGTTAAATGCGAAAGGAGTCCCTTGAACTCGCAGAGTTTATCTAGGATATATAGTTTTACTGACCTGTCGCCCATTCGATTTGCCTACATTATGCTATCTATAGATACCTTTCACCCCCCCCCCCCCACCTCACCCCTCTCTATCTCGTTCGGCTTCGTCATCGCTCTCAGAGAGACTGAGAGAGAGAATTTATGCTCCGTGCGTGTGCGTACGGCCGGAAAATGTGGGTTAATTTTCCGGACGGCTCGAAAAATCCGAAGCAACAGCCCCCTTTGTACGCATCCGCCGCCGCTGCCTCCGCCGCCGCCGCCGCCGCCTCGCGATGATTTATCAAAGTCAGCGCGGCAGCGCGCGCTCGCGGAAGCGAACAAGTGGGGAAGATTCCGAGGAAGAGACTCTCCCTTTTCTCTCGGCTGTACTACAAACTACCGAGTGCTTTCCTCGATATAGAGTGCGAAATGGCCTTTTCTCTTTCCCAACGAGTCTCTCTCGTATACACGTGTATATAGCTATACACAGCGTATATATACGCACAGCGCGCAGCACCAGTAATTGCAGCGTAGATCGCGCAGGTGCAGGTGCGCCAGTATAGCGCGCGTATATACAGTTTTTCGTCGCGCGAATTCGCGCCTAATGTAGTGTGGCCCGATTTAATTTATGCAGCGCACGTTTTAATCGAGCTCCGCAGTTTGATTGCGCGGCTCTCTCGCTATCTACGTACATATATATACGCGCGTGCGTTGCGTGAGTCTGTCTACTATGCACACACGCGAGAGAGAGAGAGAGAGAGAGAGAGAACATTCCTCGCCGCGTGCAAGGGCTATACGAGGCTATATACAGGCCGCGTAGAGCGGAGTTTATCGATCAACGAGTAATTAGCTTTGATGCTGTGCCGCCGTTGCTCTAAAACACTGTATCTCGCTCTCCGCGCTGTTGATTCTCTCTGTCTCGCGCGCGCTCTATCCCACCCTCCGCCCGCTCGACTATACAAGTATACAATTTTATGTACATTGCACATGATATATATTATATATACGTATATACCGGAGCTCTGTTTCTCGGAGAATTTTTTAATGAAAAAATAAAACAACGAGATCACTGCAGCACTGGCTTTCCAAGCTGTATATATACGCGCACACTCTGCGGGAAGATCGCATCGCGAGGAGGTAAACATCGGACTCTCTCGCTCTCTTTTTTCCCTCGACCGGCGCTGCCGCCGCTAGACTCGCAGAGATAGAGCTTCGTTATGCGGAGAGATTAGTTTGCTTATTATAATTACACCGGGTGGGAGGGGAGGGGGAGAGGGAGAGAGAGTGCGAGAGAAAAAGTTTGCGAGTCTTTTATCCGAGTCGATCGCTTATATACTTATATATAAACACGCGCGTCGGACTTTTGCTTTTCGGCTATTATAACACACGTACGCGTCTCGTATATACACATATAGAGACGAGGGGGAGGGACGGTATAAAGTGTGCACACACGCGCCTGATACGTATACACGCGTGCGCGCGCTGCACACTCTGTATCCTGAAAAATTGTATCGCGCCCAGATAGACAAGGCTGATTATGCATATACGGGCTTTTTTCCTCGAACGCGCATACATAATGCACTGCGGGAGAGCGCGAGATCCTGTAAAAGATTAAAAGCAATTTCCCTTGGAGCTCGCGCGGCAAACGCGCGAGCTAGAAATTGAATAAGAACTTGCGCGCGCGCGCGCGCGTGTGTACTTTAAATTAATAACGCATTCGCGGTGAGTACACACACGCGGGGACGGAAGCTTATTTGAATTCTTGCGTAACTGTAATTCCTAAGTAGCTGCAGTAGCTCGAGCGGAGGACAGTATTAACTTTGCAAACAACGTGTTGCTCTCGACGTCTGTCTGGGCTGGAGCGCGGGGGCGGGGGGAGGAAGTGAAATTTTCACTGGTCCATAGCTGCAACAATACGCGCCTTGAATTATTTTGAGCGGAGTGCAGCGGCTCGCGAGCGCCGCAGTTATTGTTTGGGGGCTTCAATTATCGAATGCCAACAATTAGCTACCGGTTAGCCGCACCGGCGACCGCTTCGCTGCCTCGGCTAATCAGGAGCAGCGTCAATCGCATACTTGCTGCTCTCCGCTAATCCATATTACATTGCGAGAGAGAGAGAAGGGTGGGGGGGGGGAGAAAGAGGAGCTCTCTAATTGCTGTAATACGCTTGTCTCGAAATTCTCTCTGCTGTGCGTCTACAGCCTGTTTATACCTGTATGCCGTTGATACGACGTACAATAACGATCGAGACGCTCTCTCTCTCTCTCTCTCTCTGTCTCTTTCTCTTCGATTTAAACATATACCTTTTTACGGCGGCTCTACTCGGAGACGTACTCTCGCGCGCGTACGCGTATACCTGTCTCGTAAAACGACGGAATTTATGCATCAGGTTGGCACTGCGAGAGAGAGAGACAGCCGAAAGAGAAAAAGAGAGCTCGCAATCATCTTAAAATATTAATATAAACTCACCCTTGCGGTTTTATACACAACGCCTCGAGCTGTCGGCTTTTATTGTAAAACGAACGCGATCAATCGTCGATGCGCGCACGCCAAGCGCTCTCTACCTCTCTCTCTCTCTCTCTCTCTCTCTCTCTCTCTCTCTCTCTTTCTCTTTCTCTCTCTATACACACATGCACTTAAGTCGTAATTACAATTTTTTTTGTTTCATATACAAGCCTTTATAGAGAGAGCGGGAGACTCCGTGTGTGCGCGTGTTATGTGTGCACTGTGCACTGTGCAGCGTCCTTTGATCTTTTAATCCGACTCTGCGACCTTTGAGAGATGAAAAAATTAATAAGCAAATACGCGCTGGCTTCTCCCTCTCTCTCTCCCTCTCTCGCGCCGCCTCGAGCTAATATCGCGAGAGAGACTAAACCGCAAGCCGCAGTAATATTCCATTGTTTCCGCTCTGCGCGCGCGCGTGTATACATATACACGGGAAAATCGAAAGCGCACACCTGCGCGACGTTCGACTGCATTAATATTACATAGCCGAGGATTATTTATTTATTGCGTATGACTTAAACAATTTTTCTCTTGTCGCTTTAATGCGCGACACATACTTTCACGTATATAGATGTCAGGCAAACTTTGAATACGGTGAAATATTACGGATTGATACATTTCAAGCTCTCGCGTTTTTAAAATTTTACTTTGCACGCCGCAGTCGATATTAAATTTTTGCAACTTTTATATATAAGTTTCGCAGGAAATTAAAGAACACCGAGTAAGCAGGGACAGTCGCGCGTATGATTATTCTCGCAGCCGCGAATGTTTACGAGGCGTAACTCTGTGGACACTGCCTAACTTTGCATTTTATTCAGCAAAAATCAGAGAAACACATTTACACCTGATTGAATTTCGACGCGTGCGCACAATGATTTCTTTCCTCCGCGCCGTCCTCGCGAACAAAGCCGATATCGGTGCAAAAGCGGAAAATCGGATTGTCCCGAACGAGGACCGTATAACCCCCTAAAAATCCCATAAGACGTTAACTCAGTCAAGCTCGACGTATACACACACACACACACACACACTGCACACGTATACTCCGGGCAGACACGAGAGCTTGCTTGCTGCAGACAGGGGCAGTATATATGTATACAGCTGCAGCAGCGCGGCGAGAAAAAAGCTCGTATAGAGAGAGGCGAGCCCCTTAATCAGAGAGTGCATGCAAAGTTTATTCGACGCGCCCGGCTAACTAGCTTTCGGAACTAAAGTTATCAGTACACGCGGCAGTGATTAGCATCGCGGTTCGAGCGAGTGCCGCGACAGTCTCTCTCTCTCTCTCTCTCACCCTCTCGCAAAATCGCCGGACGCGACGATGAACGCGCGCGCTAAAGTTCGCTCGCCGAGAACCGCAGACTGCGGCTATCCTACGCACACAAATTTTTTCTTCGATCGCCATACACATTATGGTTGTACACGACCGAAGTCTCTCTCTATCACTCCCCCCCGGCCCTTGGGGACACGCTCGCGGGACTGCAGGCGGGGGCAAAAAGTTAATATAAGTGAAAACTTGCCGCGCGCACTTTTGGAGTTTCCCGAAATACCGAGAAGTAATCATGCAGCCCATACAATCGCTGCGTCATTCGAGGGAAACCCGATACGTCGCCCCGTCGCGCGCGTCTTACGTACTCAATATATAGCTCACCTGCAGCACACAGGAGAGCCCCGTGCGCGCGCCTACTTCGGCTCGCCTCGCAGCTTCTATGCGCGCGCCCTCGACTTCCGCGGACGAACAAAGACGCCCCGGCGAATCCCTACAAGGTCCTTATAAAGATTAGAATTTATTATTATGCCTTCCTTTACGGAGATCGATCCATTGTACCTTATTTATACGCGTATACATATAGCGCGTATACACGGGCCGCCTCTCGATGACTTATTCCAATTTACGTGAGCGAAGTAAGTATCGGGCGACGCCGCCTTTGTTTGCAGTCGTCTGTACGCTTTCTCTCTCTCTCTCTCTCTCTCTCACTCTCCGTTTCGACCGAGCGATTGAGTTTGAAAATTCTCTCATATTATAGGCTTCATCCATTAGCCCAATATTTTCTTTCCCGAACATATGCGGATACCGTATACATACAGAGGGTGGCTCGTCTGTTTGCTCGAAGTCTTCTCCTTTTTCGCGCAGGTGTGTCCCTAGTTCACAGCAGAGGAGCAGCGGCAGTAGCAGCAGCTTAATATTGATTACAGTCCTCCATTATTTATTATACATCCCGGACGATCTCGTGTAACACGCTCCGGACTCATTATTCGCGCGCGTGTGTGTGTGTGTGTGTGTGGGTGTGCGTAGCTACACTGCACCGAGAGGAAAAGCGCGCGGCAAACTATGCGCGCGCGCGTCGGCGGGAGAGATCAAAAAATCTCGGCGAGAGCGGCCGCGCAAACATAAACTCGCCGCGCAATTTTCCTTTTCTAATAACAAAAACGCTCGAGCGCGCTGCTTAAGCAGATAATTTTTTCTTCCGCGAAGTAGCTCGCTCTCTGCCTCTCGCCGGGCTATATACGCGTGTGTACGCGCAGAGGGAGGTGAGGGTGTGCTGCTGCTGCTGCTGCTGCTGCGCTGCAGGAAAAAATGGAGGTGAGAGAGGAGAGAAGAAGGGTAGAAGTAGCTCGGCAGTTTTTAAAACTTTCCCCCGGCGGCTGCCTGAAATACTTTTAAATCAGAAAACATGCTCGCCGAGAGTGAAAAAACCTCGGAGAATTCTACGGCTGATGAAAAATATCGGCGCGTGTATTACGGTGCGCGCGGCAGAGAGAGGAGTCCCAGGGAGCGGGGCGAGTGTGAGGGAGAGGTCCGGGGAGATAAAAGAAAAAAAAGAAGGAATTCGAGCTTGTTTCTTAAATAGTTTCGCTGTAATGTGAGTATTATATACTTACGCGCGGAATGAGCCATTACGAAAATAAGTCACGCGAGAAACTTTGCGCGAATTACTCTCCGCGCTGCGCGGAGAGGTATGTGCATGCGCATAATATAAGAAATCCCGCGGGAGATGCAGACTCTCTCGCGCGCTTAAATAATCGCGCACACAACTTCTTTCTCTCTCTCTCTCTCTCTCTCTCTCCCTCTCTCTCAGCTCGTACACCCATATACATATTGCGCATTATATACGTGGCGTATTTTTATTAGTATCACACGCAACACCGCGAGAGAGAAACTCATCTTCTCGCTCTGTCTTTCTCCTTTATTTTTTGCCGCCGTTTTCGCGTTACGAGTGTATGGCGTGAGATGCGCGCGCGCGTGTGTGTGTGTGCAGTGCGAGGTGCAGTGCGTGTGAGAATCGCCTGCAGCCCGGTACAAAGAGATTCTTGTGTTTGCTTAAAGAAATGAGAGCCGCACAAGCGTTACGTTCAGAGGAGCTGCGAGGGCCGCGCGGTTAAATAACGCAGATGGCTTTGACTGAAAAAGTATACACATCACTTATGGTTCTCGTTATAATATATGCTGTATACGTGTCTATCAACACATAAATTTTTCGATTATAGAAACGAGAGTTACACTTGCCAGCGGTAAAAGTCTCTCTCCCTCTCTTTCTCGCCTATACACTATAGGTACACATGTATACTGCAGTCGAGGAAACCGAGTGTAAAAATATTCCCGGGAAATATTCCCGTCGTATCGGGAGGGGCGGGGCCGCATATAGTGGGTTTGAGACTATACGCGAGCAATTAAAGCGATAAGCCTACGCTGATAACGTCCTCTCCCGAAACTTTTCTCACGGACGTGGGTCTCGAGTGTAGTAGGCGCTGTGTCCCCCACCCCCCTCCCTCCCTTCCACCCCCCAAAACAAGAACAATGCTATCTCCGCAGCTCTCGCCGAGGTAGAAGCGCAAACTCGCTAATTTGTCAAGCCGTCGACTCGGACGATCAGGATAACTTTCCCGCAGGAGCAACGCCGCCGGCTCGTCCCGCATCTTACGTATATATTATATCGTGTAATGCCTCGGCTACTCTGCTGCTGCTGCTGCTGCTGCTGCACCGCCGCCTGCAGCACATCTGGATGCTCAGACGCGCGATTTTCCGAATCCCGCGCTCTCTCTCTCTCTCTCTCTCTCTCTCTTCTGCACGTGACTTATCTTGTTTCCCGGTTCCTAAGGCTGTCTCTCGGCTGTCAGGAAACACGAAACGCATTCCCGGCGCTCATCTGTGTGTATGTGCAGCGCAGCCTGGGACCTCTGTATACCCAGTCTCGCCTACACGCATATACATCGCGTGTATATTGTACAACGACGAGGGAGGGCAGGGGGGAGGGAGAGAGAGAGAGAGAGTCAAAGTCGACGGTATCGGGAAAATCTACTCTCCGCGCTTTCATCTCGGCCCCGCCGAAGAAAATTGAATATTAAAAAAAAAACGGAGCCGCCGCGCGTATATTTTCTCTCCGCGCTGCAGGTGTAGGCGTGCGGGGCGAGAGCCGCGCGTATATTTATCGAAAAATGGAATGAACGCCGAGATTAGCGAGCTTAAACCAGCGGCTGGAATTGATGGATCGTGTTAAAGTTTAATTGTCCGGCTTCGCCTCTTTCTCTCTTCCCCTCGCGCGCGTGATATAACCTCGCGGCGGAATTGCAAAAGGGAAAATTTCGATCGAGAAATCAGAATTAAATTGAGTCGCCGAGTAGGACGTGGCGCTACGCGAGAGAGAGAGAGACAGAAAGCGAGAGAGCAGTGAGGTCCAGCAGCAGCAGCAGCAGCAGCAGCCGGACCGTCAGAGAGTCCTTTGTCGCGTTAGAGAGGCGCTAATTACAGAGGGTCCACTTCCTGGCCCCCAGCCGAGAGACAGCTCGAAAAAGAAGCGGCGACGGCCAGACACACAAGACTCGCTCTCTCCGTCTCTCTCTAGACTGTATAATTGTGTACCGTGTATAGTGTATAGGTTTGCGCGGACTGCATCAGCAGCAGGGATAGTCGCAAGGGTCGGACGCTATACCTACTACTGTATACTCGACGGATGTTATCCATGTGCTCTAGACGCGCGCACACGCGCGCGCAGACGTTGAGCAGCTTTTATATACTATACTATATTCATTCGCTTTATTTTTACGGCTTGCTTTACTCGGATTAGCCTCGAGGATTTCTCTCCTCTTTTTTACGATGATGAAAATGGCCGAGGAATTTAGCGTTTATAACTCCTCCGGCGGCGGCGGCGGCGCTGAGGCCGAGCTCTCGAGAAGAGTATACTCTTATTATATATATATATATATATATAGGGCCAGAGACGATGAATTGCGCGAGTGATTCCTGCGGCGAGGCTTAGCATTTCTGTTTATCGCGTTTGATCGAGCTCTACATATTGTGCTGTACAAGCCTGCGCAGTCTATGTATTGTACTTGAAATCCCCGCGACGCCTCGCGTTATTCGAGATTTCGACAGTTATTCAAGGCCCGCCGCTCGACGCGCAGTAGCCGAATTTTCAACGAATTTATTTATAACGGCGACATGCGTCGATACTATCGATCGGCCCACGCGCGTATATAGAGGTTAATATTGAGATAGCGCCGATGCTTCAAATATGTATTGTATATGGGTGCCGAACGAGAGCACCGCTCTCTATATAGTCGAGGCAGATTAAAATCCATAAAGAGCTGACAAAAATTATCTACATTTTTTAATTAAAATTCTCTCCAGCCCTCTCTCTCTCTCTTTCTTTCTCGCACTCTGGCATAAACATTATTTTGCAGACGCACTCTGCACAGCGTGCAGTGCGCGCACTCGAGCCGCAGCGTAGCGCAGGAATTTTTTTTCTTTTTGCGCTCGGCCGAGACGAGAGAGACATAACGATTGTAATCTCTCTTGCGCGACAGAATTTTCATAAATATCGATAACCGATATATATGCGGAATACGTATTTCTCGGTGACGCCAGTGTGTGGTTTAGAAAATTAACCGTTCCTTGCTGGTTAACCCAACCCGATAATCTCGCTGCGATGATTGAAAAACGTTTTCGGCGAAAAGTCGATATTAAAACCTTGTTAAAAATGTCTATAAATGTGAGCAGCAGACGCCCCGTATATGAAATCGAATTTTCATTTTTAATGACGTGCGATACCCTTAGTGTGTGACGTTTTAAACTTCAAAATTAACCAACATCAGCGACCGACTTATAACATTGACATGAAGCCGAGTACGATGCTGAGCATGAAGAGTTCTGTCAGTTTTTTTTGCATAACGATTGATTGGCCAACTCGTTGGCGAAGCTCGGAATAATATCGATAAAACTAATAATTCTATTAGCTATTCCGATATTACTTTGAAAATTTGAATAGCCAATATCCTCACATGAGAAGAATGTCAATTTTCGATGAAATGGATAAAACAATAACTAGAGCTTTCTTTCAAGCTCGCTGGGGATTAATGACACACGATGACGAGAAATAAAGGGATAGACGCGCGATCGAGTTCGATTCAAAACGAGATTCAAAAACTATTTGACCCGTGTACGCATCAAGTCGAGTGGGTGCCCTTTCAGTCTCGCTTTCAGTCGAAAATTCTAAAAAACACTTCCGCTGCCTACTCTGCGAAACACGAGTGAAAAGAGGGCGAAGCTCTGCCTCTTGAAAATACTTAGATACACTTGAAAAGCCGCTACCGCGAAATTCGTTGAAATGCAAAAATATTCGACCAAAATCCACGCATCACTCGAAATTAAAAATAAAAAGTGATGGGTGCATGCATGTACGTGTTTCCGTGCGTCCAAATCCCGAATTTCAATATTTTTCCTCCTTTTAATTTCAATGGGGCGGAATAAATAATTGATATTGAGGGGGTCGTAGGTATATAGCTTATTCTGTTTAAGAGACTTGAAAGTAGCCTGCAAGGATTTCTTTAAATTTTATACCGAACGAGACAAAAAAAAACGATCCTTTCGAACAACGAGAACTTTTGAACTTTAGCATTATTCCTTTTGAATATGTTAAATGGAAACTTTTGATGTAAACGAATGTAAATTCATCATGTTGATGAGGCGCGTTCTCGACGCAGTTTTACTTACATAATTGATTTGACGCTAACAAATTTTGTCCCCTTATCTGTTACTTTCATTTTTCATTGAAATACGTGCATGGCTGATTGTCACGGAAATGCTCGATTTAATGTCTCCACTGGAAACCCTGCGGTTCAAAAGCTTTTTGAATCGTTAAGTGGAAGAAAATACTACCATTAAACGCATTAAGCCAACGAGGATACATAATTACGTAGTTCCTCGAAATACGAATGAATGGCCGTAGTGTTTTAGCTCTCTATGGGTGGGAGTAAAATCTACTTAACGATTTTCATTTTCATCATATCAATTAAACTGATGCACTCAAAAAGGTAGTCATAACACAATGTAATCTTTTAATAATGCAGTTGCTAGTAAAAATACAGGTGTGCTCTATTTGAGGGAAAGTATTAAGGGGTATGAAATCCAATGGAAAATTCAAATTTGGAGTTACACTCTTTAACAAACGAAAAAACAAATTTACGAAAAACCCGAGGAAAAACCAAGGCACAGTTGCACTTCGTTGTATAAATATCTAATATTTCGCGAAAGTTGGACGTTAAAATATTTAGGCAGATCTTCAAAAACGTCATTTAAATAACTCGGTTTTAAGCGAGGTTTTAAGTTATTATTTCAAACGCCGTTTTTCGAGAGATATTAAACATGAAATTCAACGTTGGACAAAAGGAGCGCCGTTATATATGCCTTGGTTTATTCACACAATTTTGTTTTTACATTTCTGGCTGTCTCGACTTATAATTATCGATATACCTTCCAACAGTACGCGATGCGTAAATATTACACCCTTCAGGCGGTCGAAGATAAAAATGAAATTTGGCCATCATTCGCTGCGCAGAGTCGAGTATAGCTCTCCTCGCGACGACCCGTGAAGCTCGCAATCACGCATCACGAATCGGCGGCGCGACGCGAGATATTCGCGCGCTCTGTCATTATTTCGGCGCGCGTGTCCTTGGTAACTCGATCAGAAATCTCGCTCCATCCGCTGGAGTTCGGGCAGCTTTTAATCGCGTTTCTGGCCGTCGTCGCTATCTAACTCTCGCCATCTCGGGCTGACGATAGGTGTCTATTTCCGTCGCGCTGCGCAGGGAGAGACAGAGAGAGGAGGGTGAAAAAGACCGAGCGAGAAAGAGAGAGAGAGAGAGAGAGAGTAGCAGTAGTCGCCTCGTCCCCATGAAAATGCCGCCCCTTGAATCTGCGCGCATACTCGGGCTTATAATTGACTTGACGTGCGCGCTCGCCTAAAAAAGAACACACGACCCTTTGAGCGAGAAAGAGAGAGAGAGAGAGAGAGAGAGAGAGAGAGAGAGAGAGAAGCTACAGCGCAGTAGCAGCAGCAGCCGTGAAGGGGGAGCACATCTCGTATACAGGCACATAGCCACATGCACAGGGCCGTCGGAGGAGACGGTCAAATGGCAAAAACTTGCAGTTCTCTTTGTGCGTGCGTCGTGCATGGGTCTGCGCCGCCGCCGGTCTCCGCGTGTATACCTCTCGTATAGACTCTGTACCTACAAGGGCCTGGCCTCTCGGTAACGATGCAATAACATTACCATGCCGCCGGCTTCAAAGCCCCGCCAAATGAATGGATGTATTCCGTGCGAGCAGTGTGTAGAGAGAGAGAGAGAGAGGGCCCCCTCGATATCTCTCCTCCGCCGCGAGAGCGAGCGAGAGAATAAAAGCTACACACACGCGCGGGAGAAGATGGCTCGATAAAGACGCTTGGCAGGAATGTAATAAGCGCGCGAGAGAGGAGAGAGAGAGAGAGGACAGCCCGGGGAATGGAGGAATTGAAGAGGGCCAAAGGAGAAAAAGTGCAGCCGAGTAATGGCTCGTGTTTGCATATGCTATACGCCGAAGCTCTCTTTTACTTTTATCCTCGACACTCGCCACGCTCTCTATACTCCCCCTCTCCGCACATGTATATAGCCGCCTCTTCGCGCGATAATGAAGATTTGAGGATACACGTATACCCTGTGTGTATGTGCGCATGTATTATTTATGAATCCTCTGTCTCTCTCTCTCTCTCTCTCTCTCTCTCTCTCTAGCGAGGCTGCCGAATTTCTTTCTCGCGCGCTCGCGCGTCGAGGAGACTGGTGCATAAACGCTAATTGGCTGATTTGTTTAAAATTAGCCCGCGCGCGCGCTATACTCGCGGCGTTTGTGTGTGTGCGTGTGCGGGAGTAAAATCGTCGAATTACCAAATAAACGGCGGCATTTTCGGGAGTAACGCGAGACAGTGTGCAGCTGCGGCGAGAGTTGTTACTCGCGATGAAATAAAGAGAGGGGAAAAAAAGAATCCGTAATTACACACCTGGTCATATTCCAAACCTGATGGACGGGTGAGGGATGGTGCGCACTCGGATTCGCGCTCTCGTATTCTCGTAATTTCACGAGAGTTGCGTCATTTCGTTCCTCGCGCTCCGCCGATGTGTGCGAGCGTGTGTGGGTGCGTGTGAGCGTCGGGTCATTCAAGTGCGCGGTTGTCCGCAATCATGTAAGGAAATACACGAGCGCACGCCTTTCTCTCTACACCCGCTTCACTTATTGAAAACTTGACTCTTTACGTATAATAGTGGTAGACTGAAAAACCGAACTATAAATGCAACTTTAGTTAATTATATACGAAATGACTCGTTACGCTGTTCTGTACCTATCGTGTTGTTAACAATACAATATATATCTATACGGCAGTGTACGGGATCAGGAGACTTTTAGCGATGCGTATAAACCGTCTCGTCGTCGTTTCATTCAGGGAGCTACGCGGCGCATCTCATCAGTAATGCATCCGAATAAACGATCGCCGATGCCATCGAGTGAAAATTCAAAAGGGTACTGTTTACACAGTTGGGGCGCAACTCGGGTATTAATTACAATACACACCGTTCTCGCGTTCTTTAATCACTCGGCCCTGTGCTCTCAGATCTCTCTCCCTCCCTCGCTCTCTCTCTCTCTCTCTCTCTCTCTCTCTCTCTCTCTCTCTCTCTCTCTCTCTGCTCTGTACAGCGTCGGCCTAAATCAACTTTGACTCTCTCGCAGACACAAACAGACAGTGCGGCTGCGTTACAGAGAGCGAGAGGACGGAGGCGGCGAGAGTACAACGCCGGTGTATACATGTAGAGCGCAGCGATGTGTCCGGTCCGGGCAAGCCGGACGCGAGGCGGCATGCATATATACGCGCGCGCGCGCGCGCAGGCGTAATTCTTCGCCGGTTAAATATTTACGCAGTGCACGCGTCCGTATCATACTACGCCCACGCGTAATCCCAGAGGGGCAAACCGGTTTTCCTCTGCCGACTATCTGGGCGGGCGCGAATTTCCGCGCCTCTGACACTTTGATCGAGAGACACAGGCACACGCACACACACACACGCAAGCGGTCGCCGCCGTCGCCTCTATTATAAATGCAGCCGAGAGAGAGAGTTCATATACCCGCCACCGCCGCCGCGATGCGCGATATACACTGTGCACACGTGTGCAGAGGACGCGTACGAAAAGTCTGGACGGCGGCGTGTATAATGCTGTGCGCGGCAAGCAAGGTCAAGTTGAGTATAAACACAATCATGCGTATGTGTGTATGCGTGTGCGTGTAGACGCGCAGGTGAAAAAGGTGCGGATGGACGTCGTCGTGCTGTGTCCCGGTACGCCGATGGAATTATAACGAGCTTCGAACGCTCTCTCCTCGTGCTGCGCCTCTATATGCTACTCTCTCTCTGCTACGTTTTCAACTTTTCACCCGCCCTCGTCAAATATTTGCCCGCGAGGTTACATGCATACCTATATGTATGTATAGTATGTATACACTATCTCTGGCCTCGTTTTAATCGCCCGCGCGACGCGTGTATATACCTAGTGCGCAGTAGTCGTGCACATCGTGTATAATGTACTTTTACAGAACGAGAGCGAGAGAGAGATAAATCGAAGCGAGCAGTGTGCGCTCGCGCGCGTTTCAATCCGTCGTTCCGCCAGACTTCATATTCATTTGCGAATGCTAAGCGCTTATATTGTGTACATATACACATAGACTGTACTCTCTCTCTCTCTCTCTCTCTCTCTCTCTCTCTCTCTCGCGCGCGCGCCCTGTGTAGTGTATAGGGGGTCGGCGAGATAGTACATAGAGGAGAATTCGGTGTGCGGCTGTGTGTGCGCGTTTTCGAGAGAATTGCGCGCGCGTTGAGGGATTTGGGCTGTGCGCGATGTGTTTGTTATGCGGGTGCATAGGTAGTTAGCGGAGTTATGAGGGGCTATTCTGTAATTAATGAGATTGCCATGGGTTAAAAAGTATATATGTATACACTCGGCTCACTCGATTGCCGCTCGCGAGGGTAACGAATCGAGAGAATTCCTCTCCCCCTCCCCCCTCGCTCGCACTCTCTCTCTCTCTCTCTCTCTCTCTCTCTCTCTCTCTCTCACTGCGCATGCAGAAATCTTGATTTGACGCGATTGACAAATTATTATTGTTAATATAATGCGTGTAGTCAACGTTCTAAATGCTGGTCTATTATAATAGTGGTATATGCGCGAAGGACTGTGTCGCGCGTATAGTATATACGCGCATTTACGCTCGAGATGGAAAGAAGAGAGGAAAATTTTAATCGACGAGCGCGGGATCGTGCGCGCACGGAGCGCTTGTAAAGAACGCGGCGAGATCGGTGATATTTGAGTTTGTATAATACTCTCGTGTAATGCAAAAATTCAAATTTCGCGATAGAATGTGCAATATTATGTATATACACGTATGTATAGCGCCGCGGAAAAAGAACTGCTTTGATTATATAAGAAATGCAGATAAAAATCAAATTACAGGGAACCACGAGATATTCGCCCTCCGGCCGTGTCTCGTGTAATAATCTTTCATTGTGCAAAGTTTCGAGTTTACGTTGTGTAATATCCGCTTGAATGAAGCTTCAAAATAGCACGAAAAATCGCGTAGCTAAGACTCGAAACTTACGTTTGCTCATATATATTATGCACTCGGTCTGCTACTGTATATAGTGGCGCGAAATTCGAATCACTATAAGAATAATTCGACTTTAGACAGTAACCCCTCCAATTGAATCACCTTGAAAGTCAGAAAAAAACGGGAGAAGAAAAATAGAACTGAAGGTGCACAGTTATCCCCTCAACGGCAATAGCAATTAAAAGTAAGCAGCGACAGTAGGTGCTTATCAGAGAGCTGCGGCGAGCTCGAATAATACAGTAGAAAAAGCCGGCCGCGCTATCTAAGAGAGCAACTATGCTTTTCATCCCTTCAGTAGGGCAGTGGGGGACTACTTTCGCCTCTAATTTACAATTCCGCGCGTCCCTTAATAGGCAACATTTGGATGCAGCGTACGTGTTATCGGCGTAGTCGTCGCCCCCGCCCCCTCTCTCTCTCTCTCTCTTTCTCTCTCTTACTCGCCTGGAAAAAAAAGAAAGAAACGTCGTCGTGCAGGGACGGGAAAACGATTCCCCGCGCGCGCGTGAGTTTTGCATACAATACGAATTTCAAGTGAAAACAAAGAAAATCGAGACCCACGAGAAAAGTAGCAGTAGCAGCAGCAGCGGTGCAGCGGCAGCAGTGGCGTATAAAAACAAAAGACTTGGCGACGGCGGCGGCGTCGGCGGCGCGAGCTAGTAGTAGAGGTAAAAAAAAAGCAAGAAGAAGAAGAAGCAGCAGTAGCAGCAGCAGCAGACGAAGTAACATACACACACACACACACGCACAGAGCGAGTCCCGCATGCACTATGACATTGCGGCTAGAAGAGGGGGATGCTGCTAGCCTCGCGACGGCGACGGCGGCACAGGAGGGTGAAACGAGACTTGCCGAGTGGTTGAGAGTACCTTTAGCTCGGCCATCTTCTCTCTCCTCTCATCTACCGTCCTGCGGTATTAAGATTAGCACAAAGCACTATCGACCGAGCTCAACCTCTCTCTCTCTCTCTCTCGCTCTCTCTTCTCCCCATATTCTTGCTTATGTCTTCCTCTCTGCTTCTACCGCGAGAGTATCTGCATACTTCTCTCTCCCTCTTTGCCTCGCTGCTTTTTCCTCGACGCCGCCGTCTTTTTCTATCTTCATTGCCGTTCTCCTCCTCCTCCTCCTCCTCCTCCTGCCCCGCGACGAGGGGGGCAGCAGCAGCAGCAGCAGCGACTCCTTAGGCTCGTGTGTCTGCTGTATCGCTGCCGCTCCGGTTATCTAGCCGAGCAAGAAGGGGGCCGTAATTTGTGACGTTTCCGCGACGCCGAGAAGAAGTAGTACGTGCGCCCACCCCCCCGTACGCGGATTATACATATATACACCGCGAGTGCGAGAGAGAGAGAGAGAGAGAGAGAGGCAGAGAGTCGGGCTGTACCGCGCTGGGGAAAGCGTTTAAGCGCTTACATCAAGTGCAATCTTCTCTCGATCGTTCTTAAATCCCACTCGCTAATATATGCACTTTTGCAAAAAGCGATTTGCGCTTATTTACGGCGCGGACCCTACTCCGCGCGCGAGCCACTACTACTGCAGCAGTCGGCGCGCGCGCGAGAGAGAGAGAGAGAGAGAGAGAGAGAGAGAGAGAGCTAGTCTTAAAGTGGATAATCGCACTTGCCGAGATTTGTGCACTCTCTCGCTCGTTCTCCGCGCAGTTGGATTCTTGAGATAAGCATATTGTGCAGTCCTTCCTCCCCCTCCGGTAAATGCCTGAATGTATGAGCTCTGGCTTTTGTTTTTGTAACTGCGCTCTACCGCCGCCGCCGTCGTCGCCGCTGCAGAGTCGCTTAATTACCCTCGATGGGATGTATAGCCGATAGCCGGCGGAGTTACTTACCTTATTATACGCTTTAGATTATATAAATGTGTGTGTGTGTGTGCGCGGCAGTGGGTATGTACACCGGAGCGGAATACGAGTACAACCTCCCCCCCCTCCACCCACCACCAGACGACATTAGCATTTTTCTTCGCTGATTAAGCTGTAATTTTCACTCGAGTACGAAAAGATTGAGGGATCAAGTTGCGGAAGGGAGAGTCTCTCGTGCGCGCGAGCGAGAGAGAGAGAAGCCGCGATGTAACCATAATCTTCCAGATGAGGTCCTTAACGATCCCCTGCACCTACCTACTAATGAATCTACACATGTAGACAGCTTTTAACTCAGTCCCGAGCATTTCGGCATTGCGCGCGGCTATACCCGCGGGAGAAACGAGGGAGAGATTCTCAATTTTCGTCTTCGCATTATCATTAAATTTACCGGATAATGTTGCGCGCGTTGTAGATACCTATACATATATACTTATATGCCGTATGCGTAACGAGCGGATGCATAATTGGGAAATTGTTCTTCTGGCGCTTTTGCAACCGACGTCGATCAGGTGAGAGACTTTCCTTGTTTTGTATAATACGGCTTTGGCTGTACGTGACGTGACGCCAGTGTGCTTTTAATCCATTGCAGACTAGTTTGATTGACGAAACCGACTGCTACATGCACATATACGAACTGACCCAATTCGAATCATATATATACGCGCGCAGAGTCCCGATACACATGCACGTATATACATAGCTTTCCATGCTAAAACTCATAACGAATGTATCAAATTTCTGTTTGATTGCGCGCGTTACAGTCCTGCCTACTCAGCGAGTGCTGAATAAATTGTCGACAAAGTGTCCCTCTCCGATTTAATTAAAAACACATAAATTTATCTCGACTGTCGAAATAATTTATATATATATAATATATACACGCGCGAGATGCGATATCCGCCGACACTGTAGTTTTACAACCTAAATGTCATTTAATTGGCTTTTGTATTATCGATGCAACAGTAAACATTAAACTTTTCCTATACAAGAATATTACAGTAGTTGAGCTCTTCGGGCAAGCTGGTCGATAGCGCGAACGCGTACAGCGGCCGTCGAGACGAGCTTCGAGCGACATCTGCAGGCGAAACTTGGAGCTTTTCAGACCTACCCCCGTATATCGGGTTGCAGTAATGTAGGAACTCAGAGAGGGCTGTTTTCTTCTTTAACAACTGTATCGGTATACTGCTCGATTAGAGTTGTACTGCTTGTATATGCGAGTTGCTTATCGAGTTTTCGTAATACTACATGCTCTTTCAAGATTTGATTGATGAGAACAATGACGCAGGGGAAAAAATCAACGCATCAAAGTTGATTCCAAAATATTTGAAACGAGATTGCCGAAACCGAAAAATAAGAAGTACTCGGGAAATTAAAGTGCGAAATTGAATGGATTTTTTTGACATCTTGTTTGTGAGTTAAAAGTTAACATATTGGAAAATGGATCTTTGAATACAGGACTCTTGATGCGGATAAAGTTTTTATCTTAATTATTTTACGAAAACTTAAACGAAAATTAAATAATACTGAATTGCACATTTAGAAGAAAAACTTGTAAATTATCAAAATAAAACAATGTTCAAGACCCTGGAGGTTTCCTATTACGCGAAAAATTCCACTTAACGTCGCACGGTTGAGCCAGACAAATAGCTACGCAAATGAGGAAATTTTTTTTAAATCTCTATTTATACGTCATAGACATCCGAGAAAATGGTCAATTTTCAGAAAGAAAGCTGCCCTGTCGGGCCTGGTTTATTAAGCACGACTGCAAAGCAGAAAAGCCTTATATTCTTTCCGTTCGTTATGAGCTACAATTATGTGCTACAAAAGGAGAAAAGGCCAGAGTAATACGAGAAAAGCCTCTTGCGACAGGTACTACTTTTTGCACACTTGAAAAATTTATACTTGAAAATAAAGTGGGCAATCCTACATCGACTTGCAGTAAAAATCCCGAAGTTCGAACGATAAATCCTCTTACGTAGGATTAAAGCGTGCAACAAGAGCTACGGACTTACAAAGAAAATTGTCTGCGGATTGCATGCGCTGGTATATGAAAATCGTGAAAATCGTGAAACCCGTATTAATTGATTACCGCAGCGCATGTGACCAATTCGACGAAGAGCGTCAATTATATTAGAAATGATCGATCACATAATTTGACGATAAATTAACTAGATTTGCACTTGCATTATTATCGACCAGGGGGTTGTGAATTGAAGTGGCACATAAGTAGTAGCGAAGGAGAGAGAGAGGAAGCAGGTCTCTCTCAAGACGTACTTTCTTTTTAAAAATTTTTCACTTTATCCAAGCCTTCGTCCACGCGCCGCGTACACTAAGCGTCGATCCTAAAAAGAAAGAGAAGGTTTCCTCATATACGCGCCGGAAAAAATCATGAACCGCGTCGAGATTGATATTAATGTTGAAACGGCTTCCCTCCCCCTCCCGAAAATCGATAGCGTAGACCATTTCTTTCATGTGACGCTCGAGAAAACGAAGCTAAGCGCGCGCCCGTACGGTTCATAAGCTGCGCGCGGCTATATGCGAATCGAGGTAAACAAACTGTGCGTATAGTGGCGTCTACTTACACGGCGTAGAGGCTTTTATAGATCGTTACACATTCGTTGAACAAACGCTCGGCACATGCGTCCACACATTCGGTACACACGGCCGAGTGCATTCATGACCTTCCGACACACTCGTGCGGGGCGGGTATACAAACTACCGATAGACAGAAAGGAAGGTACTTAGTCGAAGGCTAAAAAATCTATAGAAGAGCACATACTCTTCATCCCCGTGTGCGCCGCGTCTCTTATCGCGCTTTTAAACGCCTATTTCATACTTTACCCCCATCGATTTATGGGGAGCCCTGTAAATTTTCCGCTTATCGATTCTACAGCCCCCCGTGCAGGTCCCTCAACGTATTCGCGTATAACGAAATCCACGAATTAAATGCACTTATGAGTGAAATTTTAAATGGACGTTATGCAGGATTTTATTTCTTTATACTCAGTTTCCAATGACACTAAAAATATTTCTAATCGATGGAAATTATAGCTAAAAAAGAGTTCCATACAACAACCAGTAATTCTATTTTGAAAAAAATAATCCAGTAAAATTTTATAAACAAATTATGAAACAGATAAATTTGTTTTGTTTTTAAATTACCAAAATTCCTTATTTTTACTATTTTGCTTAAAACTAAAGTTAAAAGTATCCATTTCAAGCGAGTAAGGGCGCAAATTAAAGAATTTTTTCATATTAATTTTGATGTACTTGTTGTAAACATTTAAATTCTTATAAAATTAATCAACTCAAATATTACGTAATAATAAGTAGGAAAAAACACAGTATTATTTTAACTATAATTTATTTCAGTCTACAATGGTTCATAAATAATACAATTTTTTGACAGATGGTTGATGTCGTCATAATCTATATTACTTATTTTAAAAATATATTCAGTCTTTTTTTAATTTTACGAACCGCATCTATTTTATTTAGTACTTCCGTTGGCAAAACAGCTGTTTCTATATCCGTGAAAAGTCTTTCCGATTTCTTTTTAAAAAATTAGTAATTATTTTTCCATTTTGAATCTTTTGTATCTCTCTCAGGTACTAATTACCATAATGTACCGCAATTCAATCACAACTTTGACTGTATTGTTGAAAATGGTACTCGTATATAAATACGCCCATATCATCTATAACCCATATATTTAATAGCCTATCGTGAAAATTGCGTGTTTAAAATGATGTATAATAACAATCGATTGCGTTTGTACTGTCTAATGGAAACGGTTATATCAGAATAAATTGATATTATGATAAGCAATATAAACTTTCGTTTCATATAGTAAACTAAATAGTAAAATGAAAATTTTTCAGTTGCTATGTTCTAGAAACTGACATTTGTCAAAAACAAATTAAACTTGTTCCAATTTTCGCACACACATACGCCCACACAGCCATTTTATAAAAATGCTCGATTTCACTTTCAGTCCTCTTAGAAACATGTTTTCAGTATTTTTAAGGAAACTTGTAAAAATCACTATCACAAAGCTTCCTCGAGGAAGAAGCAAAAATTTTTCGTTTCTAAGTCCCTGATTTCGCCATATATGCATATGCACTCAGAGATAAAATGTACAACTATACACGAGCTTTTCGATCGGCAAATTTCGCGATAATAAAAGAAACAAAGTGTAGCGCTCGCAGCTACCGCTCGAATCCGGCCAAAAGTTTGTCAGACCCAGAGATAGAGAGAGGTCGATGTTAGTAAACGTTATATCGACGGCACGCAGCCGTAAAAAAGCCTCGCTATATAGAGAACGTTTTATACGTCCGGGAGAAGATATTTCTGGAAAATAGGGGATATGAGGCAATATGCGAAGCCAGTGGAGTGTGTCCCTCACCCATCCCCGCCCCCTCTCGCCGGCTACAGTCGCATCATATTTTTATAGTTACGGTATACATTTTTCTAATAAAACGATATATAGCCGCGCGCATCCGATCGTAATAGACGCGTATTATACACATACACATCCGAGTCCGTAGAATCCAATTCATTAAAACGATATATCCGCGCGCGAGAGAGAGATATATATATACGCAATGTTTGCCCACTCGTTACACTCGAAACGAGTTTTTCCAGCCAACCCAGCCGTAATTATCTCACCTATACGGAAATCCCTCGAGTCAGCGTCGCGGCGGCTCTCTTCGCTATATATGCGTATACCTGCGCGCGCGAGAATGTATATACATCGATTTTTCAGGAGAAATCGACGTGTTATAATACCTCCGCGCCGCTCGCTCTCTCGCGCCTGTATGTATACATCTATACACAGGTATATATATATATATATATACGAAAGACACGGCGGAGAGCGAAGAGCGACGCGACAGTAGCGCGAGAGAGCCGCAGAGAGACTATGGGTTCAGCAACGCCGGCGATCGATCAAGCGTGCAGAGGTGTCACCAGGGGTTCCGCGGCCTTGGACGAGTAAAATAAAACATTCCGAGCGTCTCATCGATCGCCGAGAGCCCCAGCGCTTCTTGCTACAATCGGAAAGACCGATCGTAATCCACTGGGCGCTGAAAAAGGAAAGAAAAAAAAAGGAAAAACGATGGAAGAAGAAGGTGGCGGTGGAGGAGGAGGAGGAGGAGGAGGAGTATAGGCGAAATTGAAATTATGAACGGAGACGGGTGTGTGTTTGTGTGCGCGCGGGCGCGGGTCTAGCGGCGGTGGCGACGACACACTACACGTGTCGACGCTTTCGATTAACGAGCCTCGAACAAAGTGGAACGTGCTCTCGCTTCGGCGCTTTTTTATCGCCTTATAATTTCTGCGAGTATATATAGCCGGCTCTCCTTCTTTATTCAGCTCGGCAACTTCCGCGTTTATCCTCTACTTTGTCTTGTTTACTCTGATTCGTTCTATAAATCATGCCTGGGAATTCCTGATGGACGGATCTCTCTCTCCCATCTCTCTCTCTCTCTCTCTCTCTCTCTCTTCCCATGCGCTGTACTCCTGAATAATCGATCTCGCGCGATACATCCCCCTTTTGCGCCCCGGCGATCAAACTTTCAACTTTGTAAATAAACAAACTTTTTAAGCCGCTCAGCGCCGCGCGCTATCTCTGTCTCTCAACTCTCTCTCTCTGTTTGCGCATCAAATATGCCGAATGTACGCGTTATATACGCGAGAGCCGCAAAAACGTCAGTTCACCTAAATGAATCACTTTTACGGTTGGGAAAAAAATACGGAGGGAGAGGCCTGCGCTCCCGAAGATACGCGCTTTTTTTCCTCCCCCGGGGCTGTTTCGACAAACCAAGTTCGCGATTTTCTTCAATTTGACGACGACAGTTTTATGAGAGGTGCGCTTTGTGTCGTATTATTTAGAGGCGAATTTCGGTTTAATTGAGTAACTTTTGCTTGGTTTCGAAAAACACAAACGCGAGCTTCGGCTTAAATGACAGCCGCAGGGATACTTAATGTAAATAACAAAATAAACTCTTCTAGAATGGAATTTAAACATCGGAGTTTTTTTCTCTCAATTTGCAGGTGTTAGTCAGGCGTAAAACCTTTTAATTAGTCGCACGTAAAAAATATTGGGTTGTTATTGCTCAATCTTGAAGATAAAAACCATTGCATTAGTACTATTCCATTGTTGGGACGACAAAAATATCAGTGAATTTTTATCTTAATGTATGCTGTCGTTTGAGTGTATGCAATCATTTATCCAATCGTATATTTTCAGAATTAATAAATATATTATTCAAGCTAATATAATCGATTGAAATGTGCATGACGTAATAAACAAACAATTCCGCAGTGCGTTCATGAAACATCTCAACAGAGCGAAAGTATTTTATCAGAATGCTTAACTTTACGATGGATAGAGTTTTTCTGAAATTATGAAGCGAGGTGAATAAAATTTTTTAATTCTAGAATCATAAAAACTTCATAATTGCGAAGCATAAAATTGTAAAATTAGTAAACAAAAATAAGAGCAGACAATACAATTTCAGGCAAATCTTTGCCAAAAAGCTGCGGAAAATAAAAGTAACAAAAGAAGTAAAAAGTCAAGAGTTTTAGAATGTAGTTGAACATAGCTTACGCTTATTGATTTCGATTTTTACGATGCGGAATTTTGATCGCGGTCTGATATTTTAAATTCTGCTTTCATCATTTGTCACGAGAAATTTTCTGAAATGTATTCCATCTGACTTTTTATTTTTCTTATGAAATTGTCTCCTACTCTTTGTGAAACCGCTATTACGATACTTTTCCATTTCTTTCAATTTTCTAAAATAGCCATTTGAAATTTCAACGCTCTGATAAAATATTATTTTCATTACATTTATTGCACTATCTCTTGGATATATATATAAAATACTAAAATTGCTTTTAAAATAATTGTTTTTATTTTAGAAAAAGTAGCCAATCATTTTTTGTTTTTAGCTCTAAACGTGCTGGCAATCACTTGGCCGAGTTAACCAAAACAAAAATGACTAATTTTTTATGCCATTCGAGAAACTGCGCAAAAAGAATTAATACTCTTAATTAATGATTGTAGAATATTATACACATAACATGCATCATATTAAACTACCCCCGCAGATTATACATCTCGCAAATTTTAATTAGAGTCCTATACACTGAGCTGCCATTGTTTCCCGAACTGCCTAAGCTCCACATCTCTCTACGTATATATACGCGCCCCTGTGCTATTCGCATAGCGAGAAGGACGCCGCTTCCGACAAACAAGCTGACGCTGCCAAAACAACTGCAGATGTGCGTCTGTGCATACAGGCAATCATTTTTTACCTCATACAGCCCGCGATAATATTTTCCGCTCGAAAGCCGGCTCGACGTGTGCGTCTTTTTTTTCCCTTCGTCGAATCATCTCCACTGAATATATACATATATATAATGCGTATAGGGAGTGGAGCGGCGATAGTCGTTTATACGTCAAGGTGGCGGATTGAATACCCCATGAGATATCGTCGCGCATTACAGAGGGAAAACAGGGCACAAAGACTTGAATGGTGGGGTAATAAATGAGTTTAAATTCTTGTGAGTCATCAGCGTTATTCAGGCTGTCCTTAACCTTTCACGCCTCGTCGGCTTCTTACACATTTTTCCCTTTTATATATTTTCCTTCTTTATCCCCCCGCCTGCCCACCCCCGACTCTCCATACCTATACCAGACCGTGAAAAATCGATGCGATATATACGAAGCGGCATTCACGAATTTCGACGGCCCCGCTTTACACGCACACTTTCACACTGTGCAACTACTAATTAAAATCGTTCCAATCTCTATCTGTCTATCTATCTCTAAATATTCCCCTACCGATAAGGAAAAACCTGATAATTGAAAAAGCTCACTCAGACTTCTGACTTTTACATCAATCATAAAACAACTCAATTAGTTCGCTTTCGAAAAAACAAAAAAAAAAACCGTTGACAAGTATCAGTTCAACGCTCGAGTGCGTATAGTACTATACAAACACACATACGATATGATAATGAATATAATACTGCCGGGCAGCGGCTCGTTATACGTGAAAAAAACGCGCGTTTCTTACCCAACGTCAATTCGTCGAATACGGGCTTTCTTCCGCTCGTGTGTATATTCCGCGCATCCCCCTCCCCACGTTCTATACGAGCAATTATTCTCGGTCAGGCAGTATATCGCGCAAACGCTATCTCCTTCGCCATTACTTTCTTCACCTGCGGCTTGTAGGTCTATACATACATACACACGCGGAACCATATTCTTATCGTGTCACCCGGCTATATACGGCCGCGCAGACTCTTTCTCCGTCTCTCTCTCTCTCTCTCACCGCCCCATTCCACCTGTATGTACACTGCGACCGGAAGAGCTGGCATTTTTCACGCTTTAAATCCAGAATGGCGTGATGATGACAAAGTGTACAGCCGCGAGATGATCTTACGCCAATTAATCAGACGCGGGCGCTCGTACGTACATTACACGGCTGTACCGTTAAGTAGTAAGCGCCGAGTTGGGTCGGCCGCGCCGCGTCGCGGTGTGCGCGAGTTGGCGTTTCGCGATCTTCCCGATGCCGATCTCCGCGTGCTCGCTCGGCTATAATACTTTCTACACTAATTCCTATCGGCAAGATCGCTCTCGGGCTGGAAAAGCGACTCGGTCTGGCTTGGCAGCCGATCGTTATCGGCTTTGTTTGTCCTGTGCAGCTGTATACGCGCGCTTACGTGCTGTGGCGAGCTCGTGGAAAACGGGGAGCGAGGCGGAGGAGGAAAAAGCAGCGCCGATTATACACGGGGCGCTACTGATTTTCCACCTCCCCCTCCGAAAATCCCCGGCGTTGCAGCGGCAGCAGCAGCAGCAGCAGCAGCAGCAGCAGTCGAGTGCAGTAGCAGCGGCGGCAGTAGCAGCATCGACCCTCGTCTTTGGCCTACTAGCCGGTGCGCCTGGCGAACTGCTATATAATACTGCGCGGCGAGGCAGAAATCCATGGGAGGGGGTGGCAGTGGGAGTCGGGTTTTAAGGTTGGTAGGTCGCGGCGCCAGGTGTGGTCCGCGCGCGCGTTTTCCCTCCCCCCTGCTCCCACCCCGCGTGTGTGCCGCGGCAGGTCGCTCTCTGTGCGAGCGCAGCCCCCGCGCGTTCTCTATACGTATATACGTATGGCTGCACGGGCGCGACATCAGTAGCAGCGCCGTAGCAGCGGAACACGGAGCCGAGCTGTGCCCGTGTGCGGGAAAGCATTGTGTGCAGAGCTGCGCCTGAATCGGGTTGTGCGCGCGCGCTCGCGCAGGGGCAGCCAGCGGCAGGGGCGCCGTCGCCGCTCCGCAGACTGACTCGGACTACTACTCGGCCGAGAGCGGCTCGAGCGCGAGCACCACTCGCAAGCCCGTCGCGCGTCTCTCCTCTGCCCGCATATCCCCCAGTAGGACGTCGCGACGCTCGCCGAGGGTAGCGAGAAATTAAAAAGCAAAGACAGGAATAAGCGAAGGAAGCCCCGGACGAGCCTCCCGCCCGCGAGTATCGCGTACGTCGGCCGCACGTGCTCTGACACGCGTGGACGGAGTGCGAGTGTGCCTGTGTGTGTGCGTGTGCATGGGATACACACGTGCTCGCTTGGATTAACGTGTTGCGTCGCGCTGCTGCAGCTGCTCTCTCTCTCTCTCTCCCTCCCTCGCCGCGATGTGCGAGTGCGTCCGTTCGCTCGAGCGCCTGTGACGCTGACAATAATGCGAGCCGAGGAAACAAAGGGATGAGTGTCAAGGCCGAGCTGCTCGATCCTGCCGTTCTCACAGCCGGAAGCAAGACTCGGGCTGCCTTTTGCTGCTGCCGCCGCCGCCTCCTGGAAATCCGGCAAATGGACGTCCTCCTCGCCGCTGCCGTCTCGTCGTAGACGACGCGAGGTGAGAGGATTTTACGCTCGGCTCCGCTCGGTTTATTGCGATCGCTTGCAGTTCACCTGCCGCGCTAGCGTGATTTACGAGTGGGATGAGAAATTTAAGCGCAGTAATAAGCTTTTCTCGAATATTTTTATCCGGGCTGGGAAAACATCGAATGTACGTTTAACGGAGCTTTAAATCCATTGGAAGAATCCATTAATTTAACGTTGCGCTGCCGCGTTCACTTATACTCTATTGCACAAAAATTCGAGTCCGCGTCCAAAGTAAATTATTCTGTTCCCTCGCTTATGCCCGTCGGCTCGTCTCTATACCGACGATTTTACGAAAATTTCAGAAAAATGCGAGAACGATTATTCGCGCCCCTGGGCAACGACTCGGCGTTTATATAAATACCCCTGATCCGAGGAAAAATACAACGTCACTCAGCGCTGAATTTCACCTCTGTTTCCCTCGGCTCTACGTGCCGACGCGAAACAAAAAATCGGCGCTTCCCCAACTTCCCGACCGCAATGAGCGCGATAATGCATTTTCGCTTTGATCTAAAATTTTGATTCCGACAAAGTGGCGCAACGCTATCGATAAGGTCTCTCTTGTTCTTCTCTCGGTCGCCTTTGATTCGCAGGCGTTTGCGTATCAGAAATTTTGCAGAGTAGCAGCAGCCGCGCGCGTATACGAGAGAGAGAAAAAGGAACGGGGCATATATTAGCGCGCCAGGGGTGCTCGCGATGCAAATGTCGAGAAACACACCGTGTATATACCTTGTGTACTGCGCCGATTCTCCGGCCCAGCGCACTCTCTGCAACGTAGCGTCGACGAAATCAAAAGTAGGTCATTCATAATCCACCTGGCGCTCGCGCACGATAAATCTAAATCTACTCGATACACACTGTGGCACAGGCGGACACGCGGACACGAGCACACACACACACACACATACGCGCGCGCGGCTGCACGTATTTACACTCGGTAGTAGGCGAACTATCGAGGGGGATGTGTCAGGAACCCCTTGAATCGATCGCAATCTCTCTGGCCCGCGCGCGCCGAGGAGCGTCCGCCGAAAATCGTGATTTCAGCTGGCGCTCTCTCTCTCTCTCTCTATATGCTCGTTTCTTTCCAACCCAGATTCGCTGTTTGCGCTCTTCGCGTCAAAATCGAGTGTGGCAAAGGGTGTATACGCTTTGCTTCCCGCGCTACGGTGAATAATTGAAAAAGCCAGAGAGCTCGGGAGAGGGAGGGGGGAGGATGTTTGGGGAAAATAGCAGATAAAAAAAACGCGATGCGCCGCAAGTTTATCGATTATGAAGAGGACAGTAGCCGAGAGTGGGTTGGCGGGGGAGAAGGAGGTTGGTGGGCGGGGGGAGTCGGCTGAAGCTAAATAATTAGGCCTTATTTCCTCCTCGAAAGCCATTACGTCAGAATTTCGCCTCCGTCTTCATCCTCAATTCGTAATGCCCGTACAATCACGAAAGCACACTCGCCGCGTGCTCTGCATTAACGGATTTTGCATAAAATTTCTACCCAGCCTACCTCCTCGACTTTATAACACGCAGCGCCTACGTATATATAGATATATAGACGGCACGCGCACAGCCTATACGCCGTGTCTCGTACGATATAGGTGCTATAGCTACGAAACCGCATGGATACAAATGCAATTATAGTGTAACGCGCGCGCGGAACAAGTGATCGGGCGGCTCTTTGATTATTTATCGTCTCGCGTAGGCCGCAGCGCTAAATGAAGATGACATTGCGGCTTAACTTTCTTACATCACAGCGTGCACGCGCCGCGCGGAAAATACTCCCCCGGTGACGGAGCACTTGGCGCGGATACTCTATTTCCGCTCGCGCGGCCGCGAGAAAAAAGAAAACGAGTTCTATTTCGAATTCGATGCACTTCTCGCCTACTCGTGTAAGAGGTGGCAGTCGTCCTACACACACACACACACACACTCCTAGCAAAATTGCCACGTGTAGTCTTCGTGTATTCACACGATACGTGTAACGAAGTCGTGTGCGGAAAAAGTTGGCTTTTAAAAATAGCGAGGAATTAATTAATTAGCAGCCGCGGGCGGAGAAACCGATGCTAAAGGAGCATCTAGATCACCAGCTCCGCAGTCGTGTATACGCGTATGTGTATATACATACGCGAACATATATATACGTGTGCGCGAGGTTCAAAACGCGCTGTTCCCATTTTTTTTTCCCCTTTCATTACTCAGCCTTGGATTCTTTAATCCATTAACGCAATCGGGGGAGGAAGCCGCGCGGACGGCGAGGCAACGAAGGAAAGGCGCAATTGTACATTGCGAGCAATAATTATTAGCTTCTTACTTGAGCTTTCACGTGGATGTCCATCTGTGTGTGTGTGTGTGCGTATGTGTGTGTGTGTGTGTGTGTGTCTGAAGACGCAAAAAGACACAAGGCTAAATGTAGAGCAAGACACGTGTACAAAGTCGGCAAAGAAAGATGACGAATGTAAAAGAGGAGGAGATGGGCTCATCGCGACGATCGCGTCCTTGTAGTTTTCTGATAAGGTGTATAGCGAGAGAGCCGCGTTCGAGGTTGGATTGGATTTAGATACGAGCGGAATCGCCTCGTCACTCGAGAGCCTACTCTTTCCCCGGGAACGCGGGGCGGGCGCGGGTATACTTCGCCGCTTTTAATGTGTGCAGTATAACAATCGCGCGCGCGCGCGCGCGTCTAATCGCGGGTAAAAAAGAAAATAAGTAGTGAAGTTTCTTCGAGCTAATGCTGAGACGTAACCCATTTCCCCGCTGAAGTTTACAGCTATAGTTCAGGGTTGATGCCTTGCTTCGCGAACAGCTGGGGCTATAAATTATTAAATTTTTTTTCACTGCCTATTTCGCCAGATAAGAGAACCACGTCATCGTTCGCGTTACGCGGCTGGCCGGATGAATGTATGCATGTGTTATAATGTGTATGTATAGTATACACATATTTGTGCCGTCGGCTAGTAGAAAATGTATATTTACGAAAAAAATCATAATTTATTCCCTTTTTATACTTTCCATTATACGCTGTACGCAACTTTATCGTTTGATGTATAAATGCATTCTTTTCTTTCTTGTACGCGGTCTTTCAGCCAGCGGGATTTTTCAATCCGATTATATTGCTTTTCGTGCTCACTTGAGTGCATAAATATATATAAATATATAACTCTGTGGTGCACGGCGAGTGATTTTTGCTCCTCTGCGCGCATTCGCGAATTCGCTTTCTCGGACTCTTGGACGTATTAAAGAGCCTGAAAAACGATATACTTACGAAGTACAAAGTCGGGGAAACTCCGGATGTAATTGATGACTAGATCATACATCTATAATGTTATGTACACAGTCACCTCGATGTTTCATAGTTCGCTGGAAGAGGGTAGCTTTCTTGCTTGTTATTTTATTTATTTAAGCCCGATATTATGCAAAAAGGTATCTATACCTAGAAGTGAAGGTGCACTTGGCTACTCTGTACCTATGTACACAAAGGCTGAAATTAACACTGTACTGCTTTGTATGCTAAAGAAATGAGTGCTTTTTATCTTTGCTTCCAGTGATTTAACTGCACTATCTAATATCTCAAGTACTGCGGCTATTAGTTATTAATTATGATAAAAAAGTATATCAGACTTTGGAAAATTCGTACGCAACCGCGCAAACAACAAAGCCGTATTTATCGCTCGTTCTCTGCTTTAAGCCTACATCGGCGCAACTATATACAAATTCTTAAATCAAGCAGTACAAGCCCAATTAACGTTCAAATCAACATCGCATCGAGCTTTTCACGCAAAGTGTCACACCAGCAATTCCCATCAATAAACACAGTTCCCCAAAGTCATCGGCCTAGCAGCTGAACTTTTAACTAATGGCTTTTTTAAATATCTACTCGATTAATTAGCACACGCACACACGGTTGCACTACACGCTGCACGTGTACGAATTCCATCGGTCATTTAGCTGAAATGCGTTCGCGTGTCGTTCTCTTTCTCTCTCTCTCTCTCTCTCTCTCTCTCTCTCTCTCTCTCTCTCTCACCCTCTCTCCAATGTATTTTATTACCCTCGTCGCGCGTATTACGCGCTTTTTAATTCGAGCTGCACCGC
Source organism: Philotrypesis tridentata (assembly GCA_018906965.1). Taxonomy (NCBI): domain Eukaryota; kingdom Metazoa; phylum Arthropoda; class Insecta; order Hymenoptera; family Pteromalidae; genus Philotrypesis; species Philotrypesis tridentata. The sequence continues at coordinate 6,002,797 of JACCIB010000007.1, forward strand.
GCGAGGGGCGCGCAGAGTCGTTACAAATGAAAATTCATTGCGCGCCGCGCCAACTTTGCGGGGGAGCGAGTGAATTTAAGCGCACAAAAGACAGAAAGCTCTGCCCCGTGTAACGTAGAATATTAGGGCCTCTTCCGCGGGCGCTCATTGTTAATGTGTCCGCGTTTATCATGCGAAATTCAGCCGTTGGAATCGCGCGGCATTTGTTTTCATCGAGCGCGCGCGCAAACTGATGCGGGAGCATTAAGCGCATTACATGTATAATGCACACACGCAAAAGGCATATATTATTACAAAGAAAATCCCCAAAGATAAGAGAGCTCTTAATGCGCGTCAGTCTGGATTAACGACGTTATTATACGCCCGAGACAAGCGAGGCAGCTACTCTACATTTATATATACAGCGGTCTAAGCAAGAGCTCTGCCCTTCCCACTGCTAATATACGTATATGTATACAGTTGCAGAGTTCGTCCGATCTACTGCAGTGTATTATACGTCTCTGTCCGTCAGCTCCGTGTACAACGTGCGCATTTATACCTATATACATATCACACACGCTATATATACAGACACAAGTACACAAGCGCCGGAGAGTTGGAAGGAAAGTTTGACCAGATTTTGCCCGTGCTTCGGCTCGACAGGTTGCCTTGGCTCGGCCGCCGGCTTATCGGAGCTACCCAGAGCAGCAGCAGCAGATCTCGTCGCGTCGCGGGACATGGTCGGTGGGACGGCCAGGCGATGACGACGTCCGAGCTCCGTCACCGCCGCTGCCCGCGCAAGCTATCGCTGTCCCGGATCCTCTCGGATCTGTCGTCGTCGCTGCCGTCGTCACCACCGTCGCCGCCGCCGCCGCCAGTCGAAACAAACTCGATAACACAGAGGAGCAAGAGGAGGAAGGAGGAGATCGACGCGGGCGGCTGTTACCGCCTGCTAATCGGACAATCATCATCACCCGGCTCATCGCTGCTCAGGCATGAGAGATCGCCCGAGGCAGTATCACAACGCCCACTCCCATCACCATCGAGACCACTTTCATCTCCAAGCTATGCCCCTCGAAGAGGTCCAAGGACTCCTGCCACCATCTTCCAAAACAGGTATTTATACATGCCCCTATGCATATGTAGTATTAGGCTCGACGCGCGGATTGGCCAGAAAAATTCTGCCACTTTGCGCGCAACTATATGCGAGGGGAAGAAAAATTCACTTTATCGCGCGAGGATTATGCTCGAGAGCCTTTCCTCTTGCGACTGCACGTGTAGCGCCTTCTCTATACCAAGAATATTAATAAGCCCCTTTTTCACGTGGAGCAAAGAGGAGTTGGAAATTCAGGAGTGAATTCGACCTAATAGTCTTAATTTTTTTTCTTTTTTTGCCTACTCCAGAGAGCAAAAGTCCACTGTGCTCTGCTCTCTCAATTACGAAGCAGAATAATAGAAAATTTTCACATTAGAACAAAATTCCACGAAACTCGATGAATTTCCAACTATATCCTTTCGCAGCTCTTTCGAAATTCATAAAAGCTTTAATTTTTCCTTCGACGGTGCGCGCGCGCATTGGCGTATACAAAAAACCTCGACTTACCATTACCATTGCACCTGCATACAGCGTACCAGAAAGAACGAGCTTTTTCAAAAAAATACGTTTTCATCCTGCGCGCGCTCGTCGCTTCTTTATCGCTACGGCCATCGATCCTCTCCGAGAAATAGTTTTCCACGCGCTTTCAAAATAGACTCTCTTTCTCGTCAAAGGTCATTATTAATGACCCAGTTTGCCGTTCGCTCCCATATATACTTACACATACACACACACACACACACACACGCACACTCTCGAGAAGGAGAGAGAAAGAGAGAGAAGAAAAAAGTGAAAGCTCACCGAAGAAACGCGCGTAGAATCGATGTGATCCAAGGAGTGCCCTCGTATGAAAAATTGCCGCGAACGATCGATGCCCGAGGACTCGTCCTCCCCGCGCAGCCCGCCTCCTTTTCTTCTCATGCACACACACACATGCCCATCGGCAGACACGCATGTTTTCAGGAATTACTCCTTCGAGTTGCAGGTAACCGTGGCTCGCTCAACGTCACGATAACCCAGGTCGGCGTCGGTCCCAGCAATGCCGCCCAGCCCAAGAGCAGCGACCTGTTCCACCTGGAGCCGACGGTCGACGTCAGGCCTACGCCGTCTCCCCTTTCCGACACTACCACTCTGCAGTCGGACAACGTCGACGCCTTCACCGGTGAGTCGCTCTGCCATGGTTAACGCGTTCGACAATATATTAGGCTGTAAACTCTTGATTCGGGACAAAGAGAAAGATTGTAATACTGCTTCGTCCAGCGAATCGTCCCTTATATACACGTGTGTGTGTGTGTGTACGTTCGATATCGAGGATATACTTCGGGAACACCACTGGCAGCGTCTTTTCAAGCTTCAGCGGACTAAAATTTCAAATTGAAAACGATATTCTGAATAAATTTGCATGTTCCACTATTTTCGGACGTGGCGCATCCGACATCTTCATGCGCTGCGGTTAGACGAGAACGCGAGACGCATTCAAAGTGAAAGATTAACGTGGATATTTTTCTAATCGATATAATTCGTATGAGAATCTCTATTTAAAACTGTGGACTGCAGTGTGAGTTGAAGGATTGGATAGTTAAAAAGAATATTGTTGCACAGTTCTTGAATTATTGGAAAATATTTTTGTCATACGATGCAGATTGCCATTGTAGCTAAAAGCTTGTTCAACCGCAGTACGGTTTAGACTTGCGAGACTTAGAGTGATTTTAGATCGATCGGCTGCCACTTTGAAAGATTTCAATGTAACTTTGAAGGGATAATGAATGATGTAAATATTTGTTCGATAAAGTCTTTATCCAACTACCGCAGTGTCTCGCTGTCGTATACGTAAACTTATTAATGATCTGAGTGTCAATCTCTGTAATTTCAGGCTTACAGCGTAAGACACTGTAGTAAAGTTCTCGAAAGTACATGTAGTAGAAACTACATTTACAATGCTGCTATGAAAACGAACTTCCAAGATTAATGAATAGTATCCGGACATATATAGATATATAAAGTTTAAATTTCAGATCATTTGAAGCGAACGTGAATAAAGCTTTTCGTATATTCGTTAATCAAATTAAAATGTCGACTGCGGTCCAGTTTTACACGTTTAATTAAGTTTAAATTTTTTTTCACTCGTAATGCCAATCAGAAATTCAATTCAAGGCGTAGTGAGTGGAAAAGGGACATCATTAGTACACTTTCACTGAATCATCGGTGATTATATATTATGCATAGCTATTCGTTCAACATTTTTTTGAGTAGTGTATTATTCAGTGAAGTAGGAGTGATCGCTTTCGTTGATGGTTGAAAAATATACGTTACAGAACAATCACTGAGTATAATAAAAATAATCACTGAGTCAATACTGGACGTACGAAACGGCACGAACGTATGTTTAACTAGATAATACCGGGCTTATTACATCCTTACATAGACAATAAGTTTCTCCACTTGCGCTATTGACAATTTAAAAGTCAACAGTTTTCAACGTTTTATTTTGTAAAAGTAAAAAAAGATTTTTCCCCTCACCTCCTCGAATCTTGCTCTTCACCATATTTACGGGTATTAACAATATTTCAAACCAACGAAAAGCATCAGTAGCATCAACAGTCTCACGACTCCTTAACGAAAATAAGCCATTCGCGAGACCGCGCGCTCGAAGCAGTATTAGTGCGAGATATCTCAAATCCGGAGCGAGACAGCGAGCGATACGCGTCGCAGACTAGAATTTTGATGCGCGGCGAATATGTGTGTATATATGAATTGAGGAACGATCTCGTTTATTATGCGCAGGGATCGATCCGAGGCTGCAGCTGGGAAGCGTCAGCGGCGACCGAAACACATGGGAAGGCCGGTACCGCGTGAAAGAACATCGACGCGCTGGAAAGGCAACTTTCCAGGGCCAAGTCTATAACTTCCTGGAACGTCCTACGGGATGGAAATGCTTCCTCTACCACTTCTCGGTGTCAGTGCCTCATCTGCCCGTTTGCGTCTGACAATCCCGCGTGAATAACGACGCGCGCAAAATCATCGTTCTTCTCCTGTACAGTAAATTATCGAGAGAGCGAGACGACGAGAGCGAGGAAAAAAGCGTATACATACATCGCAAAGAACCATTATTCTTCGTCGTCGTCTTCGTCATTGTTTGCACAAAAAAAAAAAAAAATAATTCGCTGCTCGGATTGTCAAACGCCCGCGAGAGGATTGATCGAACGAAAGCGCGTGGATAATTTAGAGAAAAGGAAGTAAAGTTTCCCCTTTGCCTTTTTCAGGTTCATGGTGGTATTGGTGTGCCTTATATTTAGTGTATTATCAACGATAGACGAGTACAGTGATTTTGCGAATGAAACTTTGTTTTGGATGGTAAGTGGAAGGGAATGCTCGAGCTGAAAATTGCATGATATTCGGACCCCCCCCCCCCATCCCCCACCTGTATTATAGGATGAGTCAATCATCCTATAGTCGAAGGCAATGAGCCTCTGCGGACGAGTGCGCCGTCTGCGCGCCGCAAAGGTTAAATTGGCCTGACTATTTTCTTATAGTTACTACTGGGATACGTATGCTTAACTAATTCTCTCAGCTTAGATTCTATGCTACTGCGTTTGCTTACTTTGCCACCAACGACCGCTTATCCCTATACACAAGTCTTACTTCCGTGTGTGCATACAGCAGACTGTCGTGTCTGTACATCTTTCTTTTTTTTTTCAGGAAATATGTCTGGTTGTGTTTTTCGGCGTCGAGTACATGGTGCGACTGTGGAGTGCGGGCTGCAGGTCCAAGTACATGGGCTGCTGCGGCCGAATGCGATTTATTCGAAAACCGATATGTATAATAGGTTCGCAACACACACATATATTATATACGTATATTTACTATATATACACGCAGCTTTGTAATGATTTATCGAAGCGCGTATATGTATCACAAATGCATAATGGATCGACGTATATGCTAATGCTCTTTTGTTCCGCTCCCCCCCCCCTACCCCTTTGCATACAGATTTGATCGTCGTGGTAGCGTCGATGGTAGTTCTGTCGGTCGGCAGCAACGGACAGGTTTTCGCCACTTCCGCCATTCGTGGCATCCGATTTCTGCAAATATTACGAATGCTCCATGTAGATCGCCAAGGAGGCACCTGGAGGCTTCTTGGATCCGTAGTTTTTATTCATCGCCAGGTGAGTTCTATTTACATACACACACACAGCTTTTGACTAATTGACCGCTTCGTTCGAATGTATAACAAACGCTTTTCTATTTACTTGTATATATGTACGCGTGAATATTCAATTATAGACGTGCAGCACTATTCTATACGGACGCCGCGCACAATAAAGATCGGTAATAGCGGGGCGCACGCGAAATTACGCTGACGCTTGGATAAACGACAAATAATTTCTCGTTTTTCAATGCCACGCAGACAACGGCGCGGATAAGCGGCCAACATTGCGGAGATATGCCCGCGACGATCTGATAGTTTCTGCGCATGTAGCTCTGTTTCTCTTTCCCTCTCTACGTACCTATATGTGCGCGATGTACATGCGGCGTGTGTGGGTGTACTCTGTCTGTACAACGCAGACTCGCGTGACAGCGACTTTTCCGGATGTAATTGACGAATCGATCAACGCGAAATGGCAAGAGAGGCAGAGAGAGAGAGAGAGAGAAAGAGAGAGAGAAAGTTTACTATACATCTAATGATGATGCGCCAAACACGCGACGACAATATAAACTCGCTCTTTACATATGTATATCGACTCGACCTTGATGAGTAGCCGATGCCGCTTATAAAAAAGACAGAGAAAGCCGCGCGGCTGCATAATGTGAAACCGCGCGAGTGCATATACCGATGCAAATAGAAAAAAGAAAATTTACATGCGCCGCACGCGTGACCCGAGGATTTATGCGGCGCTTCTTCCGTCTCTCTGTTCCAGGAATTAATAACCACGCTGTACATAGGATTTCTCGGACTTATATTTAGTAGCTACTTTGTATATTTGGCTGAAAAGGACGTGGTCGGACCGCAAGGTAGGACGGACTTTGCCAGTTACGCCGACGCTTTGTGGTGGGGCGTGGTGAGTGCTGCCCTTTTGCCTGTTTTTCTTTTCTCCCCCCCCCCCCCAAAAAAAAAAAATTTCCACCGAAATGTACCAAAACGTAAACCGGCGCTTCTTCTCTTTCTCTGGCCCGCGACCCCCGTCGCAGATAACCGTCACAACGATAGGATACGGCGACGCGGTCCCCCAGACGTGGATGGGAAAGATCGTCGCCTCCTGCTTCAGTGTCTTTGCCATATCATTTTTCGCACTTCCAGCCGTGAGTACACGCGATCAATGTAAAATAACGATCGACGCACACGCGAATTGGGGAGAAAAGTCGAAAGACCGTTGAAAATCCCGCAGGGCATCCTCGGCTCCGGCTTCGCGCTCAAGGTGCAGCAGAAGCAGCGCCAGAAGCACTTCAACCGGCAGATACCCGCGGCGGCGATGCTGATCCAGTGCCTCTGGAGGTGTCACGCCGCCGAGAAGTCGACCAACAGCGTCGCAACCTGGAACATCTACGTCAAGGACACGGCGCCCCAGGGTCAGCCGGCCACGCCGCTCGGCAAGGTAAGCGAATACACCCCACCTCGACTTTTCAGCACCTGCCTCTATACATACTTGTATATATATACAATATATATACATAAACCTATGTTAACTCCTCTATGTACGCCTCTCCTCCGTTAGACTTTTTGTTATACATATAGTTACATCAACTCTGTTTCTCTCGCGCGCCTGCAGCGGTGCGGATCTCCATATATATGTTGTACTCTTTGTACAATCGAACGCACACCGTCGCCGGCGACGTCGAGACGTTTGCATGTAACCGTTTAACTGTTGGATATGTAAATGTTGTTTCGATTAGTCGCTTTGAGAGAGTCAGGGATATGTTCGATGCCTCGAGAGAAACTCTCCCTCTTCGACTATATGTGTCTGCTGATATATATTATGCATCTGTGGAACTTGCATAAATAGTGTCATGCGAGCGAGTGTGTGTGTGTGTGTGTGTGTGTGTGTGTGAACTTCATCAATTTTGCGTGGATGTGTATGTGTGTGTCTGTGTGCGTGTGTGTGTGTGTGTGACTGCTATTATTCATCGCAACATTGGATTTCAGTCTCTCTGTTCACGAAACGTATACTTGCAGGCAAAGTCATAAATGAATTTGCAGGAAAATTAATACGTAAGACTTGTTATATGCATATAGAATTACGTAGTTAGCGAATTTACTTACGTATATCTGCCGCAGGAGGATGTCGTCGCGCCGATTATGCTCTTACAGTGTAATGCGGGGATGTCAATGAGACAGAGAGAGAGCGCCATAAGTAAAATAAAATGAATCGTGCAATTATGGTAGTGTAGCTGCAATATACACTGTAAAAGCAACGAATATGTATGATTTTTTTCTCTTTTCTATGAATATTTATATATTTCTATTACATTTATAGTATGTTATAATTCATATACATATACAATTACACATCTCTCGCACTTTTCGCTGCATCAGTATAGACTTCTGTAACTCTCAACTACAATGCATAAATAGCGTAAAACATAAAAGCAAGAATCGTCACGAAGTAGTAATACATTTGCGCATCCATGAAATTTTAACTTTTCTCAACACTTTTTATTGCATTAAGTATATATACTCCATTATGAACAAAACAGCATATATATCTTTCTCAAATTTTTCATATCTATGTTATGCATAAAGTACTACTTTTAAAGATCTATACATATCGGTATCGTAGAGTCGAATCGCGATAAAAACATATAATAGATGAACGACTGTAAATGTTAATTATAGAGCCATGTCAACATTATGCATACTGATCTATAATTCCGTTTCGGCTATTCGAGTCTTTTTGTATACGTAGCAACGAAACAGCGGCGCACAAAACTGAAAGCGAAGCTTCTCGTCTCGAAATACCGCTCGCGGGAAAGCTCCCGCCTTAAGCTCCGCAGTCGATATTCCATCAAACAATTCTACTTATCCTCGATAATCCCACGTCGGCTCGATCCGATCATCGGCAAGACTGCTCGTCGACGAAAATAAATAAAAGAAAAAAAGAAAAAAACGAGATTTCCGCGTTTAATCTCTCGCGCGGCGCTGACATGTGCGACGCCGCATTGTTCTTATAGTGTACACGTAGAGCCGACGTTTATACGGCTATACACGCGCGCGGGGCGGACACACGCACACACCTCCGCGTAAATAATGCAGCAAGAATGCCACTTTCTGGGTCGCGGTTCATTTTGACGCGGATCTATGTATGTATATCTGCATATAATATATAGGTACATGTGCATATGTGGACACTGCGTATAGATATATATATATATATACGTATATAATGTATGCTGTATACTATCCTTAATACACCCGAGTCTCTCGGCTTTCAGTTTACTGCCCCCGTAATTTTTTGAATATATACTTGTATGTGTGTGTGCAAAGTATAAAAAAAGAAACTGTATATCTCTGTCCCTCTCTCTCTCTTCTAGCAGTTCGCTCTAGTAAGTATTATTTTAGCGTTAACCGATAATGAAGGACTTGTCGCGCGAGCGGCCTTTTTACCTTGTCACTTAGTGGAGCATTAGAGCTTTATTTATAGTCGGTAAACTTAATAATAGTCGCGCCGAACACGAGGGAAAGTTCAACTTGCGCTTTGGTTTTCGCATATTATGGTTAACAACAATACGCGAGTTTCCAAAGTACCAGTGGATATATATAGCGAGGCTAAACTTGCTCCTTACTTTACTCGAATTTTCTCGGAGCGAATTTTTTTTCTTTTTTTCTCTCCCCTCCCCCCCCCCCCCTTCCCGCCTTCTCGAGAAAGCACACTCCACATTATACCCCAGCTCGTCTCGGTCATCCTTTCAAGCGTCAAGCGCACTCTCACGTTCGCTCTATCCGCGCAGTCTCTGTATGAAATATATCCGTATATATGCATACGTGCACGGATCCAGCAGAAAGTGCCGGCTTAGAAGCATCAATGCTCGCGCATTATCGGATTTAAAGTTTGAGATGTGTCATTTTACGCCTGTTTTCATTCCAACGGAATAACTTTCAGCCTACACGGCCTACACGGCAATATAGAGCGGCCGGCTGCAAGCACCTGTATATGTACAGTACATATATCTGCACGTTTACATATTATATGTGCTAATGCGGATCACGGTTGAATAATTTTTTTTTTCCATCACGATAGGTCGAATCGGACGAAAACAGGGCCGCGCTTGTATACTCGATTAGTCCATAGGCTCGAATAATTAATTTTCTATCAGAGCACTGATCCGGAATCAAGCCGATAGTATATACGGCATATATAGAGTGTAAGCTCGCGGCGACCGAGTACCTAATGCCTGGAGCAGTTCTCTCTTGTCGTCATCGTGTCCTAATATTGACCCGCTTGCAATTTCAACGCCGCGCGAGCTCTCCGCAGTGATTGGAAAGTAAATTGCAACTTCTTCAAGGGGACTAAACAATTTTTTAATTTGCTTGCGGAAATTTAGAACGTGCGGCGAAATTGGTATATGAACGGAATTTTCGTAAAGACGTAATTTTGTCATTATGGAACTGGATAGAACTACTGAATTTTGGTAATGTTCCAGGGAGATGGACTTATTCTCTTTAAAAAATGTTTTAAATCATTTTCTTTTGGAAAATTGGAAAATTTGAAATTTTCGCGCTTTGAGCTTCAAATAACACAGGAAGGCTATAAATAGAAAATAAAAGAAAACCCTAGATGTTGATGGCAAATACTATAGTCTAACGCTACTTTATTCTGCTAAAATAATACAAACTTGATAGAACTGCAAGAGAGAAGTAAGCCAGAGAAGACTCGAGAGAAACGGAATTATATGACTTTCACGCTCCATGTAAATGTTGAGTTTGCCATGTATATGTGTACATAAAAAAAATAGATATATACCTACATATCTAAACTACGTAGAAAGCTTCTCCGTATCTACTGTAAATCGATGTAAAAGAAAAACGCTTCTGATGAAGATCTGCTCAGCAAGAGAGTCTCGGACCGAATATGTACATATTGCGTAGAGAAGAAGATTTAGTAAAAACGAAAAATGGGTATAGAGCAAAGTCGAGTAGTACATAGTCTCGCAATGCCCGCGGAACGCGAAGAAAGAAATGATCTTTATAGAGTAGTGCATGCTGTGTGTGTTGGCTTTTACGTAACGGGCATCGGGGGTTCAGTCTCTGATCATCCAGGTGGCAAAAAAGGCGAGCGTCCTGAAGCGGCGCAAGTCGCGCAACCGCATGGACGTCCAGCAGCTCGACTCCTCGTCGTCGTCCCAAGCCGCGGGACAGCAGCAGCAGCAGCAGCAGCAGCACCAGCACCAGCAGCAGCAGCAGTCGAGCGCCGGCTCCGGGACGAGCAATCCGACGGCGGGACCCGCGACCGGGACCCAGAGCTCGCAGACCGACAGCAACGAGGGCGACATCATCTTCTACATGGAGGAGCCCAAGGCCTGCACGCCGAACCGGGTGAGGAGGGAAAATCGGTGAGTCTGTCGCGTGTGTATTTCATTTATTGTGTACCTTACGTTATACGTATATATAATGCGCGATCGATTCTACGCTGACACTCTGATTATATACTCGCGCGCGCGCCCGAGTTTCGTTTGAATGACTTTAGCGCGCGCGGCGCGCAGCTGACGATTATTACGTATACGCGCAGTGTGTATATGTACGCGACGGGGGAAGGGGAACAATCTAGGTAAAATCGATGCGGTATATACACACTTTATTTTCACGAGCCCGCGCGTCTGCGTGTGTACGTGTGTGTGTGTGTGTGTGTGTGTACTTTGTTGAGCGAAACAAATCTCTCTCTCCCTCTCGTGTGCGTGTGTGTGCATGTGTGTAGGTGTATGTTGTACTTGGAATCAGAGATTGAATACACACTAATTCCCCAGCGGTATTTTTCCACGGCCACGTGCCACCGCCGTCAATAAAATCCCGTAAAAGCAGCAGCAGCCCCTCCGCACCACACTCTCGCACTTAAGAGACGCCTCGAAATTCCAAGAGATACGCACACAACGCGGCCGCTCTTGATGTATATACGTGCAATTTCAGCTACTGTGTGTGTGCGCCTGTGCGCATATGTATATACGTACGTGGTATGCTATATACCGTATACGGGTGCGAAGCACCCCCTCGAAGGGAGAGAAAAGGAATTTCCAAGGAGCATAGAGAGAGGGAGTCCCTCGTTGTACACACTTTCGGGGAATCAGTTTGCCACCCACACTCGCATACGAATACACAGAGCGAGAGAGAAAGAGAGCGAGTGAGTGAGTGAGTGAGTGAGTGAGTGAGGGGGGCCGCCAACAATCAAAGTGTATAGGGGCGGCTCCTACGTAGATCCTTCGATATTTATTAAATTCGATTCATTCATACGTTATACACACACATACACACACGAACACACTAACACACAACAAAAGAGCCGTGGCTCTGCGCGAGCGCGCGTGTATGAAATTAAAAAATTCATAATGCAGTAGGCACCTGTATACTCGATATACAGAGATAATCTCCCCCTTCGAGCTACGAGAACGACATTATTTTTGCAGTACACACCTTCGCTTTTATTGATAACGATCCGATACGCCCTTCCGTTTTCTCAACGCTCCAATCTCTATCGACTTGTACACTCACTCTCTCTCTCTCTCTCTCTCTCTCTCTCTCTCTCTCTCACTCTTTCTCTCTCTCTCGATCAACTATATATAATTATACAACATACGTATTCGAAACTATACAATGCCGACCGTACACACTACACGGAGAAAAAAGTTCCATTAGATCAACCCAAAAACGACGTGAATCTAACGCGAGCGCTTTAGTAACCGACTATCGCGTTATCCTAATCTTAGGGGTTCGAGTAATCATAAGGCTAGCGTTGAGTGAGAGGAATGCCTACAGTCGCGACACTCAGCACCCAAATTATTCGTGAATCCAATTCGGCAATGGATTTCTTAGCATCGGCTGAAATTGACTTCTTATGACACGATAACTTTTACGGATAGAAATGCGTATGAAGTATAGTAATTCTTTGCTTTAGCGAATTTATGCGAGACAAAAGAATCAAGTGTTCAAAAACGACTAAGGCTTTCTTCACCCTTTCTCGGTCGTCGTCGATGACGGCGTTGGCGGCAATCAGTATGCGAATTGAATCGCGCGCGAATTGCAGATATGAATATACGTGCCCGTACAGGGTTGTCGGACGGGTTTCCCAATCCGCGTTTCCCCAAGAACATTTTTCCCAATCTGGACATTTTTTCCAAAATAAAAAAAAACAAAAAAAGATAAAATCAAAAAATAAAAAAAAATCACCAAAGTAAAAGTTCGAACAAAACTTCGAATCATGGAATATTTATTTGAAACGCGGATTGGAAAATCTGTGCCCCTATACAGATGTATATAACTTATATTTTGACTCACCTAAAAATTGCAACTTAGGTAGCATACAATATCGTATGGAACTGGTACGTAAAAGGTTTTTTCCGAAACTCATTGCAGCTCTCGCCTTCGGGTCGTGCCGCAACTTCTCGGTTCGTAATACTTATACGATTCTCGCGTTCTAAGTCATTCTTCATGGCACGATTCTAACCTGACTCTCGGTACGCTCGTACGCTTACGTACATCGTGCTATAAAGAACTACTTAGGCCACTTGTATCGTAATCTCAAATTATCTCTGTATTTCTCAAAAAAACCTACAGATTAGTTTTTCGGTTAGTTTGTAATACTCTTTGAAATTGTTCAATAGGGAATCCAACTTCCATTGCCTCAAAATGTTGTCTGTGATGTCATCCATGTCATACGTATAACTTATAATAATCGCAACATTTATAAATAATCATTGCTTGCAACGTACAACATACGCACGTGCGATCTCACGAGTTCGGTATGGTCACTCGATTCGTCGGGTCAGAGCAACTCGAACTTGCCGCGTAGCCGCTACGCCATACTCGAGTATAGAATTTACGCTATTTTTGAATTACTGCTACAAAGCAACGCCACCTATCGATTTACTCAAGTTACTGCCGTTACATTAATGGAACTTTTTTCATAGACATACTCCAACACATGTGTACCTTTTGACACCTCTCTTGCTACACGTACTCACACACACACACACACACACACACACACACACACATATAGCGACGTGTACTCGGATATAATTCTCTGGTCTCTATTATTCAGTGAATTCGCTCCGACATTTTCCATACACGCGGCATTTCTTTTTTTTTTTATCGTCGCATATTGTTGCACATCGCGCGCGGACCCGAGATGGAGAGAGAGAGAGAGAGAGAGAGAGAGAGAATCACCGTCATTAGATTGTTTAAAATCTCAGATGTTTATCAAACAAATTGCGACTGTGCCGCGCCGCCTTGAACTCCTTTTGCGCGCTCTTGATGTCTCCTCGATTCTCTATCTGCGCACTATATAATATGTACAAGCGCTACTATACAGCGGCGGCGCTGCACTATTTTTAAAACGGAAAGCGCATTACGAGCCGCGCCGCCTCGCGCGATTATTTATCACAGCTCTGGCTCTTCTAATTAGCTCGTTCGTCAAGTCGGACGGTATAAGCTCACGTGCCGACGAGTATTAAAGCTCGAATCGACTCTGACACGACGACAGAGAATTATACCGCTTTGGATTTAGGTGGAGAGCTCCTGGAATATAAGGAGATCGCTTATCTCTCGTTTTTCCGACGATTATGTACGAGTAAGCGCGGGGGGGGGGGGGGGCGCGAGAGAAACGATGAAAGGAATTGCGATTCGAGACGAGGGAATATTTTTTTTTCTTTTCTTTTTCTTGCCGCTGCTGATCCCTCTTACCACCCCCGCGTTATCTTCGACAGCAGCAGAAGAAACTTTAGGCGAAATAATTGATTCGCCTCTGGCTGCCTGAGTGGCTAATTGAGTCGTTGTTCGTTAATGTTTTCTTCTTTTCTTTTCGAAAGAAACTTTCTACTTCTGTGTAGCTGTTCCATGAATATTTAGCCGCTCTTAGTACAGCCCGAGTTTTTTTCCTTTTAAGACAATATTATACCTCTCTACGTTTTTGCATATCATCACCTCTATTATGTATACTTATGTGGAGAATACAAATGACGTACAACAAGTCACACACAAAATACACACACACACACACACACACACAGCTCTATTAGAACACACTTTTCAATTTTATATAAAGCTTTGAAAAACATTATTGTTTTATTTTTTTGGTAGAACAGAGCTCTCACACGCTTCTTTTTTTACAGTACATATTCTCTTGACGGAAAACGCACACAACTGTGGTAACGCACCTTTTTTATAACATATTTATATATCTTTCTCTCTCTTTCTGTCTCTTTTTATATATACATACATTTACATATATATATTCTCGGTATTTAACAACATATATAGTGTTTATGCAGCTGGTGCACCTCTATATATATCGAAAAGTGCAAAAACAACCAAACTCTCGCGAACGTACTTGTCGGTGACAATTCTGACAATGCCAAGTTTGCTCATTAATCATCATAAAATGGTCTGGTCTACACGACTTTTTCATACATTACAGAAAATGAGCTTTGGAAATATGCTTATAGACGTATACAGGTCAAGCAATGTCAAGTGTTGGGTTGTATCATTTAAGGGGGTCTAAAAGCCAATTAAAAATTCGAATTTCGCGTCGTAATGCGGCAGAGATGAAAGAGAACTCATTTGCTTTTAACTAGAAAATCAAATTACAACAAAGTGCGAGCTCTTCACTCCCATCCATTACGCGATAGTTTATCATAATGCAAAGTTTTGAGTTTACTGTTTCGTATAATGTATAAAAATCTTTTTATTCGCAAATTCTTTCAGAAACGTAGACAACAAATTGTAAAATGATTGATTACAATGTATAAATAAA
The DNA here is from genome assembly GCA_018906965.1 of Philotrypesis tridentata. NCBI lineage: Eukaryota > Metazoa > Arthropoda > Insecta > Hymenoptera > Pteromalidae > Philotrypesis > Philotrypesis tridentata. The sequence continues at coordinate 6,017,827 of JACCIB010000007.1, forward strand.
TATAACGGCAGGCGTATCTCGTGATTGATTGTGCAATTCGATTTCTACTTCCTCTTTAAAATAGTGATGGCCTTTGTTGCGCGGCATTTAATACATGATTCTGATGATTGATTGCTAAGTGAACTGTATTACGGTTATCATCATTCATAGTTTACGACTGATACATATTGAGTCCAAAACGTAATCAAAATCGCGCGCAAATTCCTTGTTCCATGTTAAAAGCGAAACGGTTGCGCTTTCTCATCTCTCTTACAGTTACGGTGGCAAATTAAAATTTTCAACAGACTTTCGTCGTACACCACCACCCCCCGTCCCCTCTGATCTTCAATCAAAAAGATAAAAAGGCTTTCGCGCGTTATACGCTTCTCTATATATAAACTGCGTGGAACTGCAAAACCGGCGCAAAGCAATTTAGCGCGCTGACAAAAAAAAAGAGCATCGGCTATATAGCGCAGTATAGAGCGAAAGAAATAGAATTTAAGCGGCGGCGGCTGAATACGCGTGTGTTGCGCATTTCCAATTTTGCAGGGGAAGCCTGTTCACTTCGCAGACTAGTTCGGTGACGGAAGCAGCCAGCGATGAGATCGACATCGACATCGACGAGCCCCAACGAGTGACGACGTGAGTAGAGACAAATGCGTTATATTTCGTCTGTCTGTCCACAATAATATATACGCTATATACTCCAGCTGTACATATACGCATCTGTCTATACGAAGTACTGTATACGTGTAGTGCATGCGATATCCCAGTGACTCGTGTGTAAGTATTATAGATATATATCTCATGTGCAGCGCAGAAAAAGAAAAATACATATTATAACGTTACAACGAGATGCGGAGGTCGGAATGTGGGATATCGTGGCGTCGCATACATTGGAATGGGATTTTGGGAGAAGAGCCGTTATCGTTTTTCTGTTCCCACTTTTTCCGTATATAGACACACACATGGAGCATTATATATACTTACATGTGCAGTATATCCGCGAACGATCGCGTGTATAATGTGTCGTATTGAATGTGGCGGAAGCGACTGCAGGTTGGAAATTATTCCGATTTTTATGTATCACGCGCTATATATATACACTCCGGAAAGCATACAACGCATTATGAGATTGTGTGTTATACGGGCGCGTGACGTACGGACACTTTGCTCGGCATGATATATGGCTCATTTCGTCGATGCAAACAGCTCTCGATTTGCAATATAGCTATGCATGCGAGCTAAACCCGCGGGTGATCTGCAATAAATTCGATACTTCGCCTGCGATTATTGTACGTCACATTTCGTTTATATGCATCACCATTAACGAATCGCCTTGTAAATACACAGCGTATTGTATTGCCTGTGTGAATTAATACAAAACTGTTTTGTATACATGCATTTATACAATGTCTAGCTTACTATAAACGTGTACATATAATTACGCATATTAATTTATCTTGATATTTTTATATGCGTTGGAAGTTTATATAACATTATTATAATAACGTATATATAGTTTTGATGGCAAGCGTAACACTTGATGTTTATTGACGAGAGAGAGGAATACATTGTTTTCGATGTCAATGTTGTTCCAGACGGAAAACTTTCGGTGTACATACAAACATACATGTTCTCATTCATCTCCATCATCGTGACGTCGACTTTTTTCTCTCTTTCTCTCTTCGTCGTATCTCCTGGTGGATACATATACTTTAGAAGAAGAAAAAAAAAGTCTCTTCACGTTCGCAACGAGTTTGCCTAGTAAATGCAATTTGGTTGTTTGTCACCTTTTCACTGTTTCACTCTCGCAATTTTTACACGTAGTACAACGCATTACAGTGTCTCTGTGCCAGTAGTATAGTATAGTTTGTCAAGTTTTTTTTCCTACAACCACATAAAGTAGAGCCGATCCCCCTATATACAGACGCCGTGTCGCACACTCTTGAATGTCGACGTGCTTTTGACGTGCATACATTTACATATTAGCGCAAACGATGTATAATTGTTCACTCGTCGCACGTATGTTGCATAAGCAAGTAGACGAGGTGCAAGTGCCATTAAAAAAAAGTAGAACTAAGTAATTGTGAAAAAAAGAACGATACCGCGACAGATCGTTATCGTTCCGTCTCTCCTGTGTACTGTATACCTATACCTACGTAGCTATACACACAGGCATAGAGAGAGAGGACACACGTTACAAATATATATATCTATATAATCGTCGCATAAACGTAATACATTACAAATATTGTCTCCCTCGAGAGAGAATGACGTATCCGTAATAATAGCAGTTTACGCGATGCACAATATACAGAGGGAGAGCAGCCTCAGCACGACAATATGTGTAATTAAATGTAAAAACTTTAGATTGACGGAGGCACATCGGAACGCGATAAGAGCCATTCGCAAGATCAAGTACTTCGTTGCTCGTCGCAAGTTTCAGCAGGCACGCAAGCCCTACGATGTGCGGGATGTCATTGAGCAGTACAGCCAAGGTCACCTCAATATGATGGTGCGAATAAAGGTGAGTCGCCCATCTATGTGTATATAACACTGCAGCGCCAATTTTTCTCTCTGCGCCAAAAAAAAAACACGACTTCGACGGCCGTGTATAGTCCTTGCCACGTGCGGAGCTGCTATGTATAATCCCTTGTGCCGCGCGATGCTATCGAACATACTCTCGGAGCGAGCTGCAGGGCGCAGAGGACAATAGATCGACGTGGCCAGCTGGGGATATATCTCAGGATGGCCGTCGATATTTCGCCCAGTGCTGCATCGCAAATCTCTCTCGCACACTCTCTCTCTCTCTCTCTCTCTCTCTCTCTCTCTCTCTCTCTCTCTCTCTATCGTCGTACGTAAATTCACGCGATGAACAATGAGGTCGAGCGTGTATATTGTATATACAGAGAAAGAGAAAGAGTGAGAGAGAGAGAGAGAGAGCGCGCGCACGAAAGTGCAAAATGCAAATTTATGCACATATGGATTTGGAATCGATGGCTGCGCAGGCGAGCGCGCGGGAGGCATATTAGAGAATAGTAAGGAGCTTTAGAGGAGAGAAAGAGAGTCCGGCGCCTATAAAAATCGATGTTTGTCTGTCGACAGGAGCTGCAGAGGCGACTCGACCAAACTTTGGGTAAGCCGGGTAGCTACCTTGCAGGAATCGATCGGGCAGGTAACATCAAACCAATGACAATAGGCGCTCGCCTCTACAGAGTCGAGCAGCAGGTGAATGCTCACTTTTGTCTCTCTCTCTCTCTCTCTCTCTCTCTCTCTCACTTCAAACTCGCACTCGCATACTCACGCACAAACTCTATTTCCTCTACACACATACTATTTTTTCGGTTGTTGTTATTGTTCGCGTGCTGCACGTTTTGCGGAGCGCTATCTTGAATTTCGCGTTTTTACGACTCCATACGTTATACCTATACAGCTCGAGGGCGGACCGACTGCTCTCTGTCTTTTATTTCAATTTACGCCTTTTTTTCTTCGCTTTTTTTTCAACTCTCGCCGCGCTCCTCCAATGCTAATATACGCGTTTCACGAGCCGAGAATGTTTGTCGAAACAATTTTCGACCCGTCCGAAAATGTATTATATCAACGACGCTGGTAAACTATATACTTCGATTTGAAGAGTTGTGACTTCATGTGTACACTGTACACGCTGTACACACTTGATGTTTGTCCAGTATATCGAATGTGTATTTGTACGAAAGCATCGTTTTCTGTCGAGACTAAAAAGCACGACAAAGAGTCAATTAAAGCGCGAGACTAATGGTACCGACGCGCAGGTATTCGTGTTTCTGTGCGCGCGCGCGCGCGTGTGTCTGTGTGTTTGTGTTTAATGCCTATTCGATTGTTTCAGTTGTCGATAATGGACAAGAAATTAGACCAGCTCATGTACGTACTGAACGCCGTTGCACAAAAGCAGCAAATTCCTCTGCGCAGCATCGAGGACGAAGTTTAAACGCGGACCGAACGTAGCGTGACACTCTCACGTCTCTCTCGTCTGTACTATATTATATATATATATAAGTATATGAAATTCTAACGCTCGCTAAACTCCGCTGTACAATGTATCGTCGTATATAATAATACACACATACGTGTAGATTGTGGACTGCAATGCGTCGACCGCCGCCAGCAATATAGAGAAAGAGAGAGAAGCAAATCTGTCGTCGATATATTAAGAGAAAAGGAAGAATCGCTGCAGCTATCGACCTTTTATACAGCTAGATACATGTATTACAGTATTATATATAGTTGAGACTTCTGCAGCGCGGATATCGAAAAATGCGCTTTACAGGAATGCTCCGAGAGTTGGGGGGAGGGGGGTATATGAAAAAGCAAGAGTCGTCGACGGAACCGTTATAGCATATATATATATATATATATATATATACAAGCGTTTTCTTTTTTCTATTTTTCGCGTGCGACTTTCAGGACGGAAATAGACTTTTTAATTTTTTCCTTTCTTTTTTTCGAGAGCGGAGCTACTTTTATGAATTTCGGGGAAAAAACTGATTATTGGACGAAAGTTGAAAGCTGGCCGCGGGACGACACGAGGCAGTCCGCTATTTTATTGTATTGGGTCGAACACGCAGTTTTGAAGGTCGAATATGTAAGAACGCAATAAAAAAAACCTGAAGCTAATTACACAAGCGCACAGCAGAATAAATCATCACACAAACTGTCGATCTATACGTCGTACAGCATATGTATATGCGCGTAGTGTGTCTTGCTACGCTATAGTATATATATAGAAGAAGAAATAAAAACTAACGAACCACTCTTTCTCTAATTGCTACGTATGCAGAAATCTAGTCTGACGTATGTGCGCGTATATAGACGTACATAACGTGCGCGGAAAAAATTCATTCCAACCTTTTCGCTCGTGTACGTATTGCATACATTGCATACACATGTAATATATATGTGTGTAAACCTTTTGTACATACTGTAAAATATTGAAAATTCCATTCGAAATAATTCAGTGTACGTGAGATTGATTATTCATACTGTAGATCGTTGCAACGACGACGGTTTCGTTCTCTCGAGCACACCACCGTGTACCATTTTTACATTTCAACTATAGATTTATTAAATTTAGGTGTATACGTAATTTTACGTTTAAGCTTGTTATGTACTTCGTTATGGAGAAAAGTTTTTATTTTTAAGCGATATGTGTACATTGAATTTGAATAGCTGAACATTTTCTAAGTTTTAGATATATAACCGACAATTTTATATAGAAAATATATAATTATGTATACTTTCATTCATTACGCCACGTATGATTATGTTGGTCAAATTCGTTGTATGATCTGATTCGAATTACTGCACTAACAATACTGTGGTGTATTATATAATGAAAACGCTTAAGGTAGTTAGGGCACATTCAATTTAGGTATATTATAGTATAAAGTCTACTTTTCTGTGATTCATATATAAGTACGCAATTCTATCAATTGTAGATAATATATTGACACTGATATTGAAATTATAGTACATATGCGCATAAATATATAGATACATTTTTTTAAATAACGCAAACTATATTAAAAAGAGAAAAAAAGTATCTTCAAATTATCTTAAATGCATGATGGCTATATCAATTTCAAAAATAATAATTATATGTATATACATATCTGTAGCTTATAGGAAGAATCATTTAAGTAAATTTTTGTGAAAATTTTTTTTATGTCGAATTCAAGGTGCTCTTAGTACCCTTCTTCATTATACAATAATAACATTTTCGATACACACATATGTTTTAAACGTTAGCCGATTGTATAATCATTTAACTGCCCTCTTGTAAAAATGTTACCGCTGAACCACTTAAGTGCACTCGATTTTTTTATTTTTGTGGGCGATACACCGTGTGGGGTACACTAAAGCTGTGTAATATATATCTAATTACCTATACCGATATATTCATCGGTTTTTTAAAATTTATTTTATTTTTTTTAAATTTTCAAAAATTGTCAATTTGCAAAAACAAAAAAATTGCTGGGATTGCTCTGATAAAATATGTATGTATTCCTTAGCACATTTTAAGAACTTATTACACTCTTGACAATTTTTTCCAAAAGTGCGTGGTTACTGAATAAAATATTCGTAAAAGTCTGTGTAAAAAATTTTCAATTATAATATGCACCAGTTTGACCACATCGAGGTTCAAAATCAACCCCCAAATTACGTATCTTTTAGGTTGGGACATTTATTCCATTGCTTAGAGGGGTTCCAGATACATTGCAAATGAAAACGTTCTTGAAATCTTGAATTAAAAAAAAATTGTGGAAAAACCATGCTTTTTTCCTTTGAACCGTTTTTTGTCATTGTTAATAACAATTTTCGAAAATTTCAATTACACCATTGAAAAGGGCATGAGTTAAACTTTAAAAATATGTCCAGCCCAAATTTTTTTAATTGCAAATTGCATTAGTTACGAGCCCTCAAAGAGAGTGACCACATAACCACTTATTTGCAAACTTCCCCCAGAACCACTTAATTCGAGTAATTTGTTTAACTTGCGCATCGAAAAAGAGACTATTTACAAATGTAATACTACAGTTGTATTCGTATTGAATACCTAATCAAATGATCCAATACTTAGATCTTTTCTCTGACATTTTGATCTTACGTCTTACTCCAAACATTGAAATCGATTTTTCTCGAAAACACGAAAAATCACTTAAATGGTTCTTCCTGTAAGCCACAGATATAATCGGCAATGAAAAACTTGTAAAAAAATTATAACGATGAAATTGAATCGTTTTAATGAAAATAAACTTTTATATAAAAATGCATACTTTAATAATGCAAAGATATACTATGCTTACAATTAATTAATAATTATAGTAATATCCTACGTTAGGAATTAGAATTTTTTTATGTATTAAACGAAATCCGATAAAATTATTTACTTTCACTCGAATTATTAAAAGAAAATTAAGAGTTTATTATCCATACACTTGGAAAAATATCAAACAATTGTTTCGGGACTATTATGTTGAGTAGCGCGTTGGAATTATTTAATTGTTTCCCGTAATTATTTTAAATGTTTCATACAATATTACCAATGCCGTATATATTTACATTATTAAAATATGACAGAAATTTAGCCGTGACATAAATAAGAAATAAAATACTCTATTATTAAAAAATTTTAAATGTTCTTAAAAAGCTGAAGAAATTATTACCTATTCTTGCAATACAAAATTTGCTACAAAGAGTTAAGTTAAAATAACATCGACTCTAAAATAATTCCATTATGAAATACATATCGTATGTATTCTATATGTATATATAACTTCACTTATTCAATAACGTGAGCTCAGTTTTTGTTTCAACAAACAATTAAAAATGATGGATGATATTAGGTTATAGAAAAGTAAAGTGCCTAAGCGTCATGGAATCGACGCCACTAAGTTCGAGTTATTGACGAATGGTTATATGTATCATAAGTTATGCTCATAAAAAAATTTAAGAATTTGGTAGTGCAGGGATTCAACTAATGAAAAATTCCTTGCAGGTATTTATTGAATTCTGTAATAGCGAAATCCGTTATTGAAATTCTAATATAATTGGTATAATTTACTGTATAAACTAACTTATGAAGAATCCTTTATTAATATTAAATATACCAATTTCTAAATACTCAACAATAACTATAAACTATTTTCAAAAGTTCCTAGGGAAGCTTTCTTTGATTGATAATAAGCTGTTATAAGAAGAGAGGCATATGAACTATATTTATTTCTTAACTATATATGCATAAAAATGCATTTTAAAAACGTTACTTTTCGCAAAAATAATGAATTGATAAATAGTGGAAATGATTCTATAAAATTGTGCGGCGCATAAAAAAAGTAATATAACCTTGACAAGCATTTGTGCGCTTATGAGTGCGCGTAGACGTGTCTAATGAAGAAAACCTTTACAAAAACCTATGGGAACAAAGCGAAAACTAAAATCTACAAGCGCTTGACTCTTTCACGCACTTCTATATAAATATTGCATGTTGTAAAAGGTGCCTTTAGTCTAGACCAAAATCTCGTAACGAATACAATCATTTTTTCTTCTTTTCTATCGTCGTTGATTTTATATATAACCGTATAAGTTTTTTTTTATTGAAACTAGTCAATGTACTATATAAGAATTATTCTTATATGTAGTTTAATCGCGCGAAATATATATTATACTACATACAGTAACTATATATCTAAGCTAACTATGCGCTCCGATGATATATATACATATATATCTTTACTGCTTTGAAACAAAAGAATAATAAAACATATAATTACTTAAACATTGTTTTATTTATTGCGCGACATGTACCCATGTACCCTTAAATTTCAAATAGATCAATTATCTTTTCTCCTCTCCGCAGCGCCACCAGCGATTGAACAGAAGTCTTCATTTACCGATTGAGTATTTTTTACTCGGTCAATAACTACTGTTTTTCCGGTTTCTCGTTTCGTCAATGGCGTCAACCCCGTCAGTTCGTCACCCACAAGTCAGATTCAGATGTCACTTGGCCGCCGCCGCTTTCGGTGTCTGGAATATCTACTAATCCACTATCATATTACTGTATATACTGGAATATCAAAGTGTTTTTGCTCCGCAGTTAATAATGTGTTTTTTAGGCTGTGAAGTGATATAATTTAGAATTAATGCACATTTAATCTAATAACCTGTATTTCCAAGGTTATTATTGTATTTTCTATCTATTTTGCCATAATAATATTAACGTGTAAAAACATCGAGTCAATCAATCGAATTCGGACATTTCTAACCTATAATATATCACAATACAGTTGGAAAATAAATCGAAAATTCTATCTTAGTACAACTATTCTTCTGCTCTCAATGCTTTTTTAATATTCTATCGCATATTACTGATGTATTTTACCATTAAATTTGTAAAATATTTCTATTTTTAATTATACTTTTGTAGATTTTTGTCTTCTTTACTCAAGGACGTTGAATAAATATAATTTCCTTTTCAGACTTAATTTTTTGAAAATATGAGTTATCATAATAATCGAGGCAATAATGGCAAAAAGCAGAAAGGGTTTGGTTTCGCTGGATTTCAAATGTCCGGTAATAAACGAACTGGAGCAGCTATACCTCCACCACCCCCAAACTCTGGCTTTAGCAAGCAAGGATATCACACTATGAATTCTATTACTGAAAATGCTTTATCAGCTTGTTGGGGAGTTCCAAAAAAACGAAGCAAAACAGAAGAAGAGTAAATCTTTTTACTAAATATTTTAAGATTTTTTTAAGCCACGTACATTTATTCGTAAACTTGATTTGTTAATTTCAGATATTTTGATGATGACGATGAAGCACCTACATCCTCTACTTTGGAATATATTCCTGCTCCAGGTTCACCTTCTTATGAAGAGCACGTCAACAAGAACAAAAAGCAGCAGGATAGCGACAGCGAAGAAGATCCCCTTGATGCATTTATGGCTGGTATTGATGCGGAAATAGAAAGAAACAAAGTCCCGAGTTCAGAAGAACGTAAGGAAGACAAGAATAAAGGGTTTAGGGCAGACATAGATGGTGAAGACGACGAAGAGAGTTACTATAGGTATATGGAGGAAAATCCAAATGCTGGATTACAAATGGATGATTCTGATCAAGAAATTGAATATGACGAAGATGGGAATCCCATTGCACCACCTAAAAAGAAAGAAATAGATCCTTTACCTCCAATTGATCACAGTGTTATACCTTATGAACCATTTGAGAAAAACTTTTATAATGTACATGAGGATATCGCTATTCTAAACAAGGAACAAGTTGATGAATTGCGAAAAACATTAGGAATCAAAGTGACAGGACCAGCTCCTCCCAATCCTGTAACAAGTTTTGGACATTTTGGGTTTGATGACTCTTTAATCAAAGCTATTCGAAAACATGAATACACTCAGCCAACACCAATTCAAGCACAATCTATCCCAGTAGCTTTAAGTGGACGTGATCTGATAGGTATTGCTAAAACTGGAAGTGGTAAGACAGCTGCTTTTGTTTGGCCTATGCTTGTGCATATAATGGATCAAAAAGAATTAGCCCCAGATGATGGACCCATTGGACTTATATTAGCACCAACTCGAGAACTATCGCAACAGGTAATTGAATAAAATAAATTGAATGTTTATTGGAATGCATATAGCACAATATTTAACAATTTAATTTTTTTTAGATTTATCATGAAGCAAAAAAGTTTGGAAAAGTTTATAATATACGAGTTTGCTGCTGCTATGGTGGTGGCAGTAAGTGGGAACAAAGTAAAGCTTTAGAAAATGGAGCTGAAATAGTAGTTGCCACTCCTGGTAGGATAATAGACTTAGTTAAAATGAAAGCTACAAATCTATCCAGGGTAACGTTTTTGGTATTAGATGAGGCTGATAGAATGTTTGATATGGGTTTTGGTAAGCATTTTAAAATAATACTTCTAATCTCTCTGTGGTAAGTCTTTGTCAATCGTTTTATTTTTGTCTTTTATAGAACCTCAGGTTCGTTCAATTTGCAATCACGTTCGGCCAGATAGGCAAACGTTATTGTTCAGTGCAACATTCAAAAAGCGAATTGAAAAATTAGCAAGAGACGCATTGACTGATCCAATTAGAATTGTACAAGGAGATGTGGGTGAAGCAAATACAGATGTAACTCAACATGTAATTGTATTTTATAACAATCCTACTGGTAAATGGATGTGGTTGAACCACAATATAGTCGAATATATGAGTGCTGGTAGTTTATTGATATTTGTCACTAAAAAGGTATAAAAAGTAATTTATTATCACTGATCATATAACGTTTTATACAGTAAACAGAACTGATGTTTATTATCCTATAGTTGAATGCCGAGGAATTAGCTAACAATTTAAAGTTGAAAGAATACGATGTATTGTTATTGCATGGTGATATGGATCAAATTGAAAGAAACAAGGTAATCACGGCATTTAAAAAGAAGGCAGTTAGTATTCTCGTTGCAACGGATGTCGCAGGTATAAAAAAAACTTTAATGCTAATGCTCAGTTTTGTTGAAACAAAATCAATAGGGAAACTATAAAATTAAATTTTTGATAGCTCGAGGTTTGGATATTCCGCACATAAGAACTGTCATAAATTATGATGTTGCACGTGATATCGACACTCATACGCACAGAATAGGTCGAACTGGTCGAGCTGGAGAAAAAGGTACTGCTTACACGCTAGTCACAGAAAAAGACAAAGAATTTGCTGGGCATCTAGTTAGAAATCTCGAAGGAGCGAATCAAGAAGTACCCAAAAGTTTAATGGATTTGGCTCTGCAAAGCAATTGGTTCAGAAAGTCAAGATTTAAGAGTGGAAAAGGCAAGCAAGTAAATGTCGGTGGTGCAGGCTTTGGTTTTAGATCAAAAAACTCGTCTTCCGATCAGGTGAATAATTAAAGAACTTTTTAAAATGTTTAATTCATGCATCATAATTATATCAAATTTGTTTATAAATATTTAATTTTTTCGTAGAATGAACAATCAAATTCGTCTGGGTCGTCGTCACAACTACCAAAAGACATTAGTGAAGTAGTTAAAAAATTGGAAAAATCAGGACCAGGTAGTGATCGACTATCAGCGATGAAAGCCGCTTTTAGGAGTCAATATAATTCACAGGTTATTATCATGTAACAAATACAAAATTCAGCAATCTATCAAAATTAATAATGACAAATTTTAGTTCCGAGCATCTTCTGACCACACTTGGGAACAAACCATCACTCCTCCGTCATTAATTATGCCACCTCCGCCCCCACCACCACCAGGCGGTCCTTCAAGTGCAACAGCATCGATGCCACCTCCTCCTCCACCTCCTGGCAGTGCACCCACCGATGCAGCAGAAGCGGCAAAACAAGAGCGAAAGAGAGTGAGAAAGAGTCGATGGGAATGATTTATTGATAAATTTTCTCCTCGTCATATCTAAAAGTCAAACGATTGAGAAATCGATAACAGATTGACCAGTCTTTTCTAAATAAAAAGGATGCAGGTTCGAAAAAGGCCACATTAAATATAAGGTACATCACAAGAGATGAATCAAAGGTAAAGTCTTGTCTTACCTTTGTCAAATAATTAATTTTTTTATCTATCGCTTAAAACAAGGAATAATATTTCATTGTTTTTATTTTGTTTTGTTTTATTTTCATGATAAAACTAGCATGTTACTAAAAATAAAAGTGTATTTTCCAGTTTTGCTATCAATCGATTAGTATGTAGCAGAAACATTTATTACGTAATGAAAGAATAATATGTATATAATAATGATGAAACTGACCTCTTTGTTATGTATTGAAATCTCATTTGGTGATTGACAGAACCTCATACCAAATTATCGAAAAGCACATTAGTATGTATATTTTTAATTTGATCTAAGTGTACAATCCAATGTTTACGTACGATATTTCTTTTTTTTATAATAGACAATAAACATTGAAAACAAAAAGTTGTTTTCTTCAAGTCTCCATGCATTAAAGATTTAAGTTTCAGAAAAAGTCACACATATTTTAGGTTTTTCAAGAAACTTTATTTTGTATGTATACATTTAAAAAAAACAAACATACCTCGGATAACATCTATAGTTAATACATCTCTCTATAATTACAGATAATTAAAAAGAATAATAATAATCAAAAACATTTTTCACACAAGGGATCATACCTCAAAGGCAGCATCCAGTAAACAGACGCCCAAGCATATGCGATTTAGTGATTACCGACGAACCTTTTTCGTTTGCTTCTTCTTTTTACAACTACGTCCTGAAACTGCAACTATATATTATCATGAGATAAAATTCGAGCGCTGAATGAGAGATTACAATACGGATACAATGGGCGAAAGACTAAAAGCTAAGATACCGCGCAGTTACAAAGAAAAAGGGTATACACGCTTAAAATGAATCTTCCACTTCCTGTATATTTTACATGGGGGGGAGGGGGAGGGGGCGCGCGCAATACCACGAGTGTAATGCGTTTAAGCTTAACTATATGTGCGTAGATGTATCGTCTAGGAATATCTAAGGAAAAATGGTAAAAACCTGCTGGCAATTGTACTAAATTACGTAGATATACATGGTTATGAGTTAATCTGCGAATCCTTGGACAGCCATTTAGGGCACCGCTGCAATCGAGAATCGCCTTGTTGCAGAGACTCGGCTCTCCGCCGCGCCGTCGCGCGCGCGCGTACTTTGTCTTCGACATTAGTCGTCGTCGTCGTCGTCGTCGTCGTCGTCGTGGTCGTCGTCGTCGTCGCGCGCTCCTCAATAAGCGGCTAATTTATTTATCTTCGTCTTTCATTTCGACTTGGTCGTTGCGATCAAATCTAATTACTGTTAGGCGCGGGGACCCGCTTCTCGCTCACGCCACAAACAGTTCTTACACGCTAAAATTAATGCGTTTGCATGGAAATTGATTTGCTCCGCTGTATGTACCGCGCATAGTAATCCACTGCGCGTAACAGTATAATTACGTGCGCAATACCTACGTGTGTGTATATATATATATATTATATATATATCCTTAAAGCTAGAGATTGTTGTAACGCGTTACATATACATAATTACACACGCGCGCGGCGCACAGATCTCGCGAGCCAAACGAATGTGTGTGTGTGTGTGTGTGTGTGTGTATTATCACAAGAAACGCTGCGCGTTACGCATAGAAAGCGCGTTTCTCCAAAGTTATTTTTAAGTACGGCAGACCTTAACATGTTTAGATCGAAAGGAGAGTGCGATCTCTGCGCGCGGTGCGCGTGCAGTGCATACGTATATAGGTATATATATGTAAGTATAAGCGCCTCTCAATGCGGCTTGAAGATCCTTGGGGCGACGACGAAATTTCCAGCGCGCGTCGCCGCTATTGGCAAACCCGTTTCCACGATAGAGCTGCACGAAGGAAAATTACAGAAAGAAAAGAGCGCGCGCGTACCAGTCGAGACCCGCATAAGCGCATCGGCATAATTTCCGCGAAAGAGAGGCACTTCCTGAAGCCCGCGGCGAATTGCCGGAGCCGAGCGAGAGATCCCTGAAAAGCGAACAAGTTAATATAACGCTGCTCTGTATAACGATCGGAAGCGCGTCTACACGAAAACGCGCCGAACCGCGGGAGCGCGTGTACACTCAAGTGCGTATATGTAAAGACGTAGGGACCGCGAGTTGTCAACCGGAGCGAACTCGCGGAGTAATAGTCGCGCTTCGTCGGCGCCGTCGTCGTCGCCGTCGTCGTCGTCGTGAGGAGCTGATTCACACGCGAGTGCACACACGTGTGAATCACCGTGAGGGGCTTATAAGGTGAGCACACTACTGGCCCTGATAGCGAGCATACGTGCGCCGCTCTTCGAGGTTTAAATATAGCCCGCGCGCAAAAGTTACGAGTGCATTCCACGCTGCAGCAGCAGCTTCGATGTCTCGGGATGAATGAATTAATGCGCGTATACGCATGGGGTACTGCGCCGCATCGAAATTTCTCTCGTCTAATTCACGCTCGCTGCCGGCAAGGAGGAAGCGCTCGACTATGAGAGTATAAGTAATATATTATACGTTTGCCGCGCCGCAGCTGCGACGACAATGGGATCGTTGGCGTATGTAAGAGCAAGGCGTGGGTGCGACGTCATTTTCCTCTCCTTCGCCGACCTTGCCGAAGGCCGTTGCGCGCGGCGATCGGAGAGTATACGCGGAGCAGCAATTAAATGAAAATTAATAGCTCGAGAGGGAGAGAGAGAGAGAGGGGGGTGGGGGGGGGGAGGAGAGGCGGGTTTATAGGCGGCAGACACGGCTCTTACGAGTCGACGACCGGCGTCGTGGTCGCGCTCGACTTCCTCGATCGGGGCTTGCTCTCGAGCGCGGAATTGGACTTGCCGGAGAACCTCTCCATGGCCCGGCCGTAGCTGCCCGTGCAGACCTTCTCCTTCACGGCCGTCCTGGACTTGGCCTCCTGCCGCGTCTTGTCGCGCTTGTCGCCCGTGAACACGGAGATCTTGGAGGCGAGGTTCGAGCTGTTGTCGCCGCCCACGATGCTCTTGGCCGTGGAGGTGCGCTCCCGGAGCCTTTGCTGCTGCGGCTGCGGCTGAGGCTCGGCTCTCTGCGCCTGATGCTGCTGCTGCTGCAGTATGTCGCGGAGGTTGACGCCGCTGTCCATCGAGGAGGGGGACAGCGGCGGCGTCTCCTTGGTCTTGTCGTCGTCGTCGGCGTCGTCGTCGTCGCGGTTGTTGTTGGCCGTTTTCGAGGCGACCTGCACGCACTGCTTGTACTTCTCGTCGATGCGGGTGTCGTGCAGCTGCTCGGGCTCGTTGCAGTCCTCCTCGTTGCCCGAGTCGTTGTAGAAGTCCTTGCTGTCGGGCAGGAGGCCCTCGTTCTTCTCGCTCTGCTTGCGCAGCTCCTCCCAGTTCTTGCGGGGCTTGTAGCTCGTCTTGCGCCGCACGAGAGGCTTGCGCTCGCTGATGTCGATGTCGGGGATGAAGAGCCGCAGAGCCTTCGGCCCGATGGGGAAGTTGGTCGGGTCGCGCTCGTTCTCCGTCTGGACGATGGCCTCGAGGCTGCTGCCCTTCGAGGCGACCTCCTGGTGCTTGTTGAAGGCCGAGACCAGCTGGGCCACCGTGTACTTGGGCTCGTCGTTCTCCGAGTCGCTCTCGCGGCCGTGGCACTCCGAGCCCGTCGACGACTGCTTGTTCGTCAGGCTGCGTCGGGACGCGCTCGTCTCCTCCGAGTCGTCCGTCAGAGTGTCCGACTCGAGCGACTGCAGCGAGTCGAGGTTCGCCTCGGAGAGCGAGGAGGGACCGGTGCTCTTCGCTTCCCGGCACGGCTCCGCGGCTTCTGCTGCTGGCAAATTTTTCGTTATACAAATCGAGCCTTCCTTGGGAAACTCGTCTCAAAATATTTATCATTCTGCGATTAGTTACATTAGTAAAAAAAAATTGAAAAATAACATTTTACGATAATACGTATAAGTATTGGAAATATCAAAACAATGTTACGAAAGACCATCGCATATGCAAATATCTATGTACTGCGCGTTTTTAGGAAGATTCATTGTCCGACTGGCGTTGAAACTAAACACGATTTCGATATATTATTCAAATGACATGCCGTCACGCGTAAATATCTAACTTCGAAAAATAGAAGATGTTTTTTTTTTATAATTCTCCTTCTATTATTCAGTATCATCGTCTCCTACATAACACGACAGTAAATTCGACTTAACTCTTGCAAAACAAACACTTACCATTGTCATTATGCGTCTGATCCATCTGTTCTCGCGGCTCCTCTTCTTCGTCCTCGTGATCGTCGTTGTCGTTGTCGTCTCGTTTGCCGAGATGGCCTTCTACCGCGGACACTGCGGTTACCGATTTTTCTTCCGCCCTCGTTTCCGGCTCCTTCCCCTCCTGACTCTAAAATTTCCGAAATTTGTCATGACTCCGATCCAGGATTCTCGTGTACGAATGAAAATAAAGAATCGCGCCTACCTTGTCGATCAGCTCGTAGTCGACGTGCCCGAAGTCGTTGGCGAGTCTCGAGGACGAGGCCGATCCGAGGGAGCCACTGCTCGATCCGTGGGTCAGGTGCCTGAAGATCGGCAGCACGTCCTCCGTCTTGGATCTCTCCTTCTGCCTGAGCAGGTCCCTCTTGTGCCTCTGGAGGCTCTCGAGACTCCTGTAGATGTCGAGCATCCCCTGCGACTTGGACAGGGTTTTCAGGCCGTAGAGCTTCTCCCGCGAGCCGTCGAACAGGCAGCAGTTGAGGGGCGATCCGCCGTTGAGCGCCTGGTAGCGCAGGTCTCGATCCTTGCGATGCTGCTGGTTATCGTTGAGCAGACAGGCCTGCGATCTCGACTGCACCTGACTGAGGCTCCTGTACGGTTAATGGTCGTCTTAAAAATTCAAGGCTCTTCTTTCATCGAAAGCATCTCGCCGATCTCGCGTGTACTGCACTTGATCGGGGGCTCTTGTAGTCGATTAAAAATTCAAATTTCGCGCCACGATATACTGCGGGCAAATTAAAATGAGAACTTGTTTGCTTGTAACGCGTCGCGGTATAAAAACAAAATTACATATCACGGAGGGCAACTGTTTCATTTTTTCCCGACTTCGTTTATGTTTCTTACATTATATGCAAATTATTTATTTTATCCTTCCATAAAATGTATAATAATGGCGCGGGATTTTTTAAAGCGAGTGCACGAGATCCTCTCAAAGTAGTGATAGAGTTAAATAAATTTCTTACCATTTTTTTCTTAAAACTTGTATTGTATGCATAATGCATATGAGTATATCGATCAAAATTTTAGCATAAATACGGGTAGCGCGAAAATCCGCAATCTAATCTACCCAAAGATTCTCGCCGCTCTCGAGAATACCTTCGATCTTTCCTGCACTTTTCATCGGTTCATCGCTGTATAGCATACGACACGTCCGTCAAAGCAAACATGCACCCAGAGAAAAAAACAAAAAAAAAAAAAACAGCAGAAAAAACCAACCTAATTTTCGACAGTACGCTGACTCTGTTGAGTCCTTGAGCCATGCTCGCCCTGAGGGAGCGCCTGTCCTGCGCCTGATTCAGCAGGCCCTCGGTCTGCTCCTTGTTGAGCAGGCAGCTCTGGCTGATGGCCAGGACTGCTCTTGGAGCTGGAGACCGAGTCGGCGAGGCTCGTCCTCGAGGAGCTCGTGTCCTGGGCGCCGTTCTCGTAGTCCTCGCTGCCGCTGCCGGGCAGGCTGAGGCTGCCGCGGCTGCCGGTCAGTCCCCGGTGCAGGCAGGTCTCGCTCTGGCTGAGCTCCATCGCCTGGTGGTGGCCGTTGAGCAGAGCCGCCCGCCGCAGGTTCTCGCGGCTGACGACGCGCTCGAGGAGGACCTCGCGCGACTTGGACAGGTATTTGCGCAGGTGGGCCGAGGCCTGGGTCGGGGCGCCTCGCAGCCACTCGTGGCGCAGGCACTGCTTCGCCGTCATCCGTGCACTGAGGTCCGGTCGCACGATAGACGAATTTAAGCGCGCAATGTGAAAAGAAAAATACGAGTACATGTATGCATAAGTAAAAAGAAAAATCTGGAGACGTTACAGGCGCGATTCGCTCCATTATATATATTCAAGCGCGTAACCATATTTTTTCAACCAAGTCCAAGTTATGTACACTTGATTAAATGTAAAAGTGCGACGACGATTTTTTTCGCTCGATAAATTGTTTCAAGAGCGGCCGATCCCCTTAAGTAACTCTCCGATAAGTAAAATAACGAATATGGCGAATTTCGTCCTTGAGAAACATGTTTCAACTCGGACTTGGCACACTGCACGCATATACGCACACGTATACATACTCGATAATTGTTTGATGTTCTTTATAGTTTTCCCGAGCGTCGCTCGCGCTAATAGGCTTTAACTCATTACTTAAACGCCAGAGATATCAGTCGTACGTATATACGTATAACAGTCGTAAAAATAAAGATCAATTTTTCAATTTTTGCTTTTAAGGCGCTCGCAGCTCCTCTCCCCTTGAGACGCTATGCATATATATATATAACTGCAGACCGGCATTGCAGAAGCGAGCGATACGACGCGAGATGAACTCGGAACGAGATCGCGCCCACGCGTTGACCCACGGGATTGAAATGCAATTAAATCTCGTGACGCGATGACGTCAAATTTCGAAGGCGCGCGCATCTCATTATATACGGCTCCGCGCGCAGCTGCGAGCTGCTCCTCCGTATTCAATCTGCGTGTAAACACATCGCGCGCGCGTGTCTGTATGTATATACACACGTGTATGTAGAGGCGGCAAAAGTCGCGCGTTACGCAATATGTAGAGGAGAGCCGCGGCCGATTTGTGTGTATTTTACCTTGGTTCAAGCACGAGAAGCTTGGCGACAAAGTCCTTAGCCTGAGTGGACACGTCCTCGAAGAGCTCTTCCGGGAAGTCGACCTGGCCGCGGATGATGTTCTTGAAGGTC
This sequence comes from Philotrypesis tridentata, assembly GCA_018906965.1. Classification (NCBI taxonomy): domain Eukaryota; kingdom Metazoa; phylum Arthropoda; class Insecta; order Hymenoptera; family Pteromalidae; genus Philotrypesis; species Philotrypesis tridentata. The sequence continues at coordinate 6,036,790 of JACCIB010000007.1, forward strand.
TCCTGGTCGGTCTCGCCGCCGAACGGCGAGAAGCCCGTGAGAAGTACGTAGGTGGTTACGCCGAGGGACCTGCGTTGCGTTTGCCGACAATGTTTTTGTTTTCGCAGAGAGATACGCAGAGAAAGATACATATATAGGTTTAGCGATTAGAAAAACTTTTTTTTCTCGTTCGTGTCTGTATAAGGTGCTCCGGCATGTTTATAATTTGCGTTAGGTCGCTTTGCGTCAACGCTGACTATGCAAAATTAAAAGCAGTGAAAATAGTTTCATTTTTTAAAAGATTGGCATATAGCTGCAACATAAAAATAAACGGTTCAAATTTCGCGCCACAATGTTGCGCAGATCGAAAAACAAGCAGCCTCTGTTTGTACTCGTAAATCAAGATACAGCCGCCCTCCGACACGTGTATAATTATCAATAATGCTCTACCAAGTCTAAGGTCAATATTTAAATGGCATTCAAATCACATGGTTTTGAAATATTAATCGAATGTCATTCGGCGAAACTCTCCAAGACGATAGATAATTACATAGAACAGAGGGCAGCATATACATCATGATTTATCGTTATTTCATTTGCATCTTTAGAGCAAATTATATAGCTGTGTATTCTATTTTTTTTTTTCATCCGCTATATATACATCGCGGCGCGAAATTTGAACTTTTCCTAGACTTTCGGACCCCCACAGTGCAGACCGTAAAAAAGCAACGGACAGATCACGGAACTCTCAATAAATATTACAAAAATTAATAACACAATCACACAGACACAGATACACAGACACACCGCGTGGGCCACAAGCTCATGAATAAATCTTAAAAATTCCAGCGTATTTTACCACATATCGGCGGCCAGCGTGATAGGCTCGTAGTGGAGGATTTCGGGCGCTGAAACACAGCGGGAGAAGGAGGAAAGGAAAAATTGAGAAGCGTTTACACAAACAAAAAAGCCAATAAGAACAAGAGAAATCGTCTCTCCTTTGTGCGGAACGATCTTTAAAATTGATCTCGCATTCGAAGCTGCGCGCGGATCGATCCCCGGAACGAAAACATATTCGATCGATCGCGCGTCGCTTTTACAGAATAGCTAATGCAAAGACGAGAGCCTATCCGTCAGGCCATTAGCGATTCCGCGGACGTCCGTTTAAGGACGTCCGCAAAGCTCGCGCGCGGCTGCGGAGCTCTAATAACGCGCGCGCGCGCGCGAGTCGCGGTCGTCGAACCGCCGCGGGAGAGACGATCATCTATACGAGTACAGGCTACAATAGAGAGGTGTCTATACACTTACCGACGTAGTCGGGCGTGCCGAGGATTTCCCGGACTTCCGTGCCCTCGAGCACGACCCGCGAGATCTCGAAGTCGCAGAGCTTGACGTTGCAGTCGGGGAAGCTGCCCATCATCACCAGGTTCTGCGGCTGTACACATCGGACGCATCGGGAGTGAGCGAGAGAAATTATAATTATTCCTATATACATTGCGCATTTGCGCGTCCCTCTCGCTCGCAGTGCACGAGTACACGCGCTTATATTTGGAACGTCCTTCGAACGCTTGATTTATTTATAATAAAACGCGATCCGGCAGATCTGATATATTGATTTCAGTTTTTCGACTACGTCACGATCGCGATACAAGCCGCTCGCGCGCGTTATTACGAGCTTATACATATATATACGCCTCTCGTCGCGATCGACCTTAAGCGGCGGTGCGCATATATATATATATATATATACACGTGTGTGTACGCGAAATGTGTATGAAGTCGCGAAACTTCGCCGTAAACACCGGGCCGCAACGATACGTCATTATACTTGAAGCTCTTATTCTCGGGCGCGCGGGGCTCGTCCTTGTGCACAGCGGCGACAACACGTATATAAAAGCCAGCAGAGCGCGCGGTGGAATGTGAAAGTTTGCGGAATATCCAGGCTTTTATCCGAGCTTTATTATACACTTCCTTTTCGGCCCGCGCGCGGTGTCAGTGTCCTCTCAACCGTCGCCGCCATCGTCGTCGTCGTCGTCGTCGTCGTCGTCGTCGTCGTCGCGCGCGCGCGGCTATAATACAAGCTCGTCATTAAAAACGCTCCAGTCGCGGCGGCCGCGACGACGACGACGACTCGCCGCTGCACGTATAAATTATGTCCGAAAACGAGGCGGGAGAGTACGAGTATAAATTAATCGGTAACTGCGCTTCGGCTGCTTCAATGCCTAATTACGGTACACATGTGTGCGTGCGTACGTGGAGAACAGCGGAAAATAACAGGAGCGACGAGTATATGTATATAGCTGCGGAGACGCGGCTTTACCTGCTCTATACGCAAAAACCCTGCGTACGACCTTAATGCATTTCTCTCTTTCTCTCTCTCTCTCTTTCTCGTCGACGCTGCTCGGAAAAAAAGTAGTCGTAGAGAGCAACAATGAGGATCTCTCGCGTCGACGAGAATATACGTGTCTATAATGTAATGCGAGAAAACAACTTTGTGTGCATATCGCGGAGAGGAGGCGAAAGTCGAGCGCCGCGTGAGAAAACGGCCAGACTCTTCTCCTCTCCGTCTCTCTCGTGCAGAGCGCAAAACCTTGACGTCCGCAACACACTTCGATCCATATGTATGGCACGCGTGGGCGATCTTGAATATTCAAAAAAAAAAAAAATATGCGTACACGCGAGTCTGTATTCGAGAAGATCGGCACAGTTGCCACAATATCGGACAATGAGTAATGGTCGAGTTGCTACTCGGGTGTATATAAATAATCTGCGCTCGTGCATACACACGCGAGTGAGATGAGAGAGAAAGAGAGAGAGAGAGAAAGAGATGAGAATTGTACGCGCACATGATATTCCGCTCGTATTGTCTTTTATGTTCCGAGCGAAATTTCAGCCGATTTCGTCATGTATATACCGATCTCTCGGGCTAATCGCGCGTATATTGCATGAGTACACGCATGAGAATATTATTGTTATTTTTTTTTTAAATTAATCGCCTTGCGCAACGCTCGTTCGTATACGCGAATACGTATACACATGTACTTGTAAACATAAGCGTATGTTGCTTGAACAGCGAGAAATGAGCGAGAAAAGCGCGTATAATGCAAGAGAGAAAAATTGGAGCTCTCGCGAAACCGCGACTACGAGATGAGTTTCTTCAATGAATACGTCAACTGCGTGTCGCGCGTGTGCGGTAAACTTCGCGACGCGAATTACATATATATACGAGATTTCATTTTCCCGGAATACGCGAGCGATTATTCCGTGCTCGCGATATAATCAAATGCGCGCGCGACTGCGGTAATGCGCGACTCGTCTCCATCGTTGCCAAACATAGTTTAATACTCGTATACAGGTATGCGAGTGTATGAAACGTACATTGCATTATATATAGTTACTCGATGCATCGAAAGAGAGAGACACATGTTTGCGGGAGAGCCAAATCGCGATTTACAGCTGCGTGAACTGATTGTATATTTTTCTCGAACGTATATATATATGCATATACTCGTACTTGTATATACATATGCTTGTAATCCGGCAAGCGATAAAGCGCGCGCGCGCGCGTTGTAATATCGAGGATTTCGCGCGCGCGTCCGTGTCCTTTATTGTAAATATCGAGAGCCGCCCCGCAGATAATATACGTATATACACCGGCGACGCGTCGTGTCCACATAAGCGGTTTCTTTTCAATATAATCGAATTTACGTATCTCACCATCTCGAATGCAAAAAACGATACGCACAAGCGTGTGTGTGTACCACGGCACTAAGTATAAACTGTGCAAAACTCTCTCTCGGCGTTTGGACATTACATACACAATAGAGGAAGTCGATCCTCGCGGATAACACAGAGCCGGCGGCGATTAAAGCGCGTGAGTATATATGAGAAAATCTACGAAGAGTTGGACGTTTTTTGACCGAAAAGTGGGAAGTGAGTAATTTTGAGGGTACGCTAACCGGACTAGATTTTTAACACTCGTTAGGACATAGAAAAAAAAGAAAACTCACCGAAACACATCGGCGCCCTATGCCAATAAAAAGTTACGGTGCGCGTGTTTTCATTCTCCAAAAAGTTTAAGAGCATCAGACCTGAATTTAAATAAAATTTTCAATCAATTAAAATAAAGTACCTGAAATACCTTTCATTTCGATATAAATTTGTCTAAATCGGATGCATTGATCAAAAGTTTCGCATTTTAGAAGACAATCAAACTTGGATTCAGACTTTCATGATAAAAGGGAAAAATCTCTGGATATTCCAAAATCCAGTGATTTCATGGACAGAAGCAAATTTTTTTCCTTTTTTCAAATTCTCGTACCTTCCGATCCAACCGACCGTTTTTGAAGTCTGATAGCTCAAATTAAAGCTCTTATCTTCAACTTTTTTCCTAAATTATATATAAAGTAGAAGTTTCTTATGCAATATGTTATACGTATGCTTCTCAAAATCAGTTAAAAACAATCAACTTGAGAAGCATGTATGTAGTTCATCAGATAAGAAAATTTTAATTCTGATGCACTAGAATGAAAGTAGAAGAAATGAGCTTTAATTTGAGACATTAAACTTGAAAAATGATTATTTGAACGATTATTTTAGCGCTTTCTTCCATGTAAATGCTTGACAAAATCCGGAGAATTTTACGTTTCTTCAAGTCTTTCTCAATTTTAAATTAAAGCTCTTTTCTTCTACTTTAAAATCGACTACTTTCATAAAAGCCTGAATCCAAGTTCGTCGGCTTCTAAAAAGCGAAAATTTTGATCAGTGCATCTGATTTATAGACAAAATTATATCGAAATGCAAGGTCTTTTAAAGTATTTTATTTCAATTGATTGGAAATTTTATATAACAGACGGCCTGCTCTTAAACTTTTAGGAGAATGAAAAAAAGGCGAAAAAAATTAGCGTATTTTTTTTCAGCGTTTTCTTTTTTTTTCTATGTGTCCTATACCGAGTGTAAAACAACTTAGTCCAGTGAGTGTGCCCTAAAAACTACTCACTTCCGAGTTTTAGGGCCAGAAAATTTCCAACTCTCGGTAGATTTCCTCGTATACGAGTACAGAAGCAAGAGAGAAGAGGTTCACACGGCGCGTTGACCCGCTCGCCGGGGCCTCAAGGCTACAAAGGCCGCGCGTTCGTGCACCCAAACGCCGCGACGGGTAAGAGTGATGGAGTAAGCGAGTATACACACAGAGAGTGCGAGACCTCGACCCTTCGCTCTCTCTCTCTCTCCCTCCTTATTGCTATACGAGGCCGCCTCAGCGGAGAAGGATCCCACATATCGAGTGCTATACGTATATTACCCGCGGCGGCGCGGCGCAGCGCACGTACGGCTTGTAACGCGCGCGCCGACCTCGCGACAATCGAAGAAAGAGAGAGTGACTTTAGAGGCGACAAGGAGAGGGAAAGTCGTAGGAGTCAGGAAGAAAAGGCGCTTTGTCGCGCAACGGTTTTCGGCTCGCGCATTCCTTATCTCTCTCTCTCTCTCTCACTCGTACTCATGCGACGACGACGAAGGAAACTTCGCGCGGCTTCCTTTTTCGCTGAAATTTATAATCGCGGACGTGCGTCTCTATACACACGGTACACACTTGCCGCTTATGGACATATATATTTCAGGTGAATCAACGCGAGCGCGCGCGTATTTACCGCTCGCGGCGCTTTTCCGCGGTGCGCGCGCGAATAATAGGATTTTGACGTCAGACCGCGCGTATATAATATAAGTGCGTCGAAAAACAAAGCGCGCGCAAAACTTTTCGCTCCGATATCTCCCGCTCGCCGTCTCCGATCTACAATACACTCTCGCACGCGCCTTTATATACGCGCGTTTTCCCCGTAAAAACTCAAGGGTATACTTGTATATACCGTGTATACATACGCAAGCGCGAAAACGAGTCGTCGTCGTCGTCGTCGTCGGATTAAAAAGAAGAAGCTACGTGCTGCGAGTCGCCTCTTCCGCGTGTTTGAAGCGAGCGATCGCGCGCGGGAGTTTTTTCTCCCCGTAATAAGCGCCTATAATGCGCTTATATACAGCGCGGAAAGGGTATATCGGGAGCAGCTTTTGCGTAAGACGACGCCGTTTTCCCGCGACCTTGACGGCTCCGATAATTACTCGCGGGTATACGTACGCGAGCGCGATAGCTTCTTTTTCTTGCTCTGCCTCTTCCTTACGGTGTCAATTAGATCGACGAACGCGAGGAGCGAACGGGAGGAGGCGAGAGACAGAGAGCGGGGCGAGAGAGACGGCGGAGAAACTGCTGGGCCTTATATGGGCGCTCGAACTTACCTTGATGTCCAAATGGGCGATATTTCTCTCGTGGAGGTAGGCAAGTCCTTCCACTAACTGTCTGACGAAGTGGACCACGTCACCTTCGAGCGGCACCAAATCCCCGTCTATCAGCGTCTGCATGTCTCCGCCAGGTGCGCTGTGGAAAACAATTTTTCTTTCTCGCGATCATAATGCATCTTTTTCGTTTCTCCCCCTCGAAATCGACGGCGGCGCAAGGCCTCGTAGTCGCGTTCCTCCCCCCTTTTGCAGCCGCGGCGCCGCGCGCAAATTCACGTGTATATATATATATATATACACATTTACGTGTACAGCACACACAAAGCGCCATGAAATATTCAGCGCGCGCGAGCCGTCGCGACGGAAAGCTCTCTCGCGCGCACTTGTCGCTTTGATTTCCTAGAATACGCGCGATCGAGTCTCCCGGCACGTCCCTCTCGCGCGCGCGTCTTCGCGAAAATCGATTATATTATATGTACTGTGTATACGCGTATATACGTATATAGCGTAAGCGCGCGCGAATAGCCGCCCCTCGTGCCGAATTAGCATCGGCTAAAGGAGCTTTTTAAAACTCATGAATATATATGCGAATACGTGCGCTCGCGCGACCAATGTTTTGTTAACGGCTCTTTGCCGATTCGTCGCAGCAGCAGGAGCAGCTGTACGCAGCCGATGCCCCGCTGGTAGTGGTAAGCAGTGCATATAGCAGCAGTGAGTCAAGCTCGCGCATAAAAGCGCGCGCGCGCGCGAGCGCTGAAAGTTCATGAATTATTCATTGTCTTCTCGCGCGCCGCCGTCCCGGGCTATAATAAGGAGCTTTATCGTTTATTACGCGCTTTTGTATAAATATATATACGCTTTGCATTTTTTTCGCTGATGTAACGATCGCAAACTCGTGTCACTCGGCGTCGCGCGCAATCTATGCTGATTTTATTCACCGAGAAATTACGATTCAAGGGTGCGAGCGTTTATATACCCCGCGCCGGAGAGACTCGCGCGCATGTTATGCGTATTATATGCATGCGATGTTTATACCGTATACACGTATGTATATACCTTATAATCGCGTCGAGAGACGACGGGTCCAGTGATATGAATGGAAAAAGGAAAAAGAAAGCAGCGTGTACTCACAACTCCATGACCATGATGATCTCTTTGGGCGTCTCGTAAACATCGTGGAGCCGGACGACTCTCGGCGACTGGGAGCAGAGCGAGAGCAGGGCGATCTCGTGCCTGAGCTCCGCGCTGCAGTCGGCGTTGAAGCGATTCCTCGAGGAGTACTTGGCCGCGTAGACGATGCCGGTCGATCTCGATCTGCACTTGTAGACTCGGGCCCACTGGCCGCTGAAACGCACAGAGTATACGTCGTGCAGTACATACATATATGTGTATTGTATACGTATATATGTACATATGGAAGATATGCGCGCGAATCGCTTATACAGGCGGACAGACGCACGCGCGCACACGTGTTCCTTTATCCCGGTATAATCTTGTAAAATACAAGTAAACAAGTCTCTTACGGAAGTCGTCGGCGGGCATTTCGCGTAAATCACGTTTAGACAGAGCGAGGCAGTGAGAGAGAGAGAGAGACCGAAATAACCGCGCGTATAATAATTTCCTTTGTGTAGTACGTCGCGGCCCGTAATTTACGTTTAATACACACGCGAGAGTATATACACATGTATACATAGCGAGCGAGCGAGCGCGCTTTTGATGAATTTTAAAGCGTCGAGTATATTAAAGTAAATTGTGTTCCGCGTGTCATTATTGCAATTTATTACGGAGGTATATATAACGCGCTCGCGCGTCCCGTTGCGGCGTTGCGGAGTTGGGGCTCGCTCGCTCGCTCGCTTGCGTGTATAATATTGCTGCTATGCCGCTGCAGTAATAATAACAAGCGAGAAAAATCCGATCGACCGGCCATAGTACAAATCACGCGTGCACACGTGATTATAATGACGTGTAATTTCACGCGAGCTCGTCGCGCCGCGGCTCGATACCGCGCTCGCATAAACTGCTGTGTATTACACGCGTTCTCGCGTTGGCGAATTTCCTCGAGTCCAAGCGCGCGCGCGTCCGTTAAGTTGATAAACGCTATCGTATATATAAAAAAAAAATTGCGACTCCTGTTCCCGCAGCAGTGCCCTCTCCCGCATGCACTGCACTCCGCACATACGTGTACATACCACGCGGGCTGCACTGCGCGCACACAAGGAAGCGATAAATTTCTCGGGCGGCGCATTGTACGCGCAGGTATGGAAAAAAGCCGCTCGTAAATTTTTGCCCCGAACTGCAGCGGCCGCGTGCTCTCTCGCGCTAAATTAATGATCCCGCCGAAAAAGGCCAGTCGAAAGGAATTTATTTATCGCAATCAGCGCGTTTGATTTTGCTTTTTAATTGCAGCAGCAGCAGCAGCAGCGGTGCGCGGTTTACGGAAACGAAGACGCTATGCGCGCGCGCGCGCGCGCGTCCTCCAAGCTCGCGCCGCGCATCGAGAGAAAGACCGAAAGAGCGCGCGAGAGAGAAGAGAAAAAAAGACTGAGGCGAAAATAAGGAGATTCCGGATCCGAAGGCCGCGGGGAGGGGGCGGGGGACAGGGGGGGAGGGAAAGGATAAAGGATACACGACGAGGAGCGTCAACATTGACTGAGTGCTCGTCGCGCAATAACACGTTTCTCTCTCGCTCGCTCGCTCGATCTCCGACGATGTATAATTGAAGGAGAGAGAGAGAGAGCGCCAAGCCGATATTATTATACACACCCTATATATACACTCCGCAACAACCTCTAGGATATAATAAACGTCCTCTCGCGGGATTTATACTTTCGCGTGTTTATATAGCCGCGCGGCGGCGATCTATATGTAAAGAGACGAGCGCCTCGAACCCTATGGCTTGCGCAGTAAATAATCCGATGCGCATCGTATAATATATAGATACACGATCGCGTACATACATCGCGCGCGGGGCTGTTTTGTATATGCGTTATTATATACGATATATATATATATATATATAAACGCACGCGCGCAAGGCCGGCGCGCCGCTGTTGGCGCCGTGTGGCGCCTCGCAAGGCCGTTGCCGCGCATCCATCTCTATATACACAGCGTTTCATTTTTTGTTTTTGTTTTGTTTCAACTCCTCATCCTGGTACGCGCTCTTCCTCTCAAACTTCCCGCTTTTCTTCGCGTATATGTCGAATTTCACTGAAATATTGCACTTTTCTTTGGTCTAGAAATCGAAAAAATTTTTTTACAACTAGAGGTTGCGGACCAATGGAACTTTCTTCTGTAAGCCAAAAGATGGTCAAAAATGCCGAGAAACATGCGAAATATAGGATATGAAAATTTAACATTCGAAGGCATATGGAGAAAAAAGAAAAAATCGACTATTCCGATTTTTATTATTATTATTTTTTTTAATGGGCATAACTTTTGATCAGAACATCGAAACTTGGCATATTTGTTTTTAAATTAAAGCTCTTTTGTAATACTTTATTACAGTATTATTTGAAATTTTATTGGTGTCTCGGGAGCATTCGTAGAAGAAAGTCTGATCGGTCCGAAACGTCTAGCTTTTTTTTCGATTTCTAGACGAAAAAAAAGTGCATTTTTTCAGTGAAATTCGACATATACCTGTGGCACAGGTACCTGCGCGTACAATACCGTATGTCTACCTGTGTCACGTGTCGTTTCGTATATGTACGTTATAGACGCCCAATTTTTGTTCTCCCCCACTATTATACATACACGGACGATGCAACAAGTGCGATTTGCCCTTCGCACTTTATCTCTCGAAGCCAAGTGAACGCGAGCTCAAGAAAAAAGAAACGAGAGAGACAGCGAGAGGCCATAGATATAGCGATGCGGAGTAATGGAAGGCGACGTGCGCGCATAGGTAAACGCAATCGACGAAATAACCCACGGGAGAAGCGCTTTTGCTCCTCTCTCTCTCTCTCTCTCTCTCTCTCTCTCTCTCTCTCTCTCTCTCTCTCGAAGGCGTTATGCAATTAGTCGGCGGGTAACTTTAGACGCATATATAATAAAATTGGCGCCGTGTATCCGGCGACGCTCCGCTGCGCCCGTCCGACCACGGCGACGATCTATAAAACTGACAGCTCGGAATACGACGTACATATTATACCTATATAATATATTAAGCGATGCCACGCACTCTCCATGAGCGCACGCGCGCGCGCGTAACGCACAACGATGAGTTATACTATATATACACGCCGGTCAATTTGCATAAGGCGACAAGCTCTATACCCGAGTGACGGATGGCGAGTAGATTATAAAATACGACACGCACTTTCGATGCGAGACTCGCCTGTCTCGCTGTGTAATTCGCTCTCGCTAATTCATCGGCTCTCTCGCATTGTCGTGCACTTGTATATATACCGCCCGCGAAGATGAGCAGGAGTTTCTTTGCGAGAAAAAAATTGCCCCCGCAGAGAGAGAGAGAGAGAGAGAGAGAGAGAGCGCGGCTTTTAACGGTCCATTTGCGGTTAATGGCTCGCTTTTTTCTCTCAGCTCTCTTCCGCCTCTCTTTCCCCTTTGCCGACGACTATATACGCAACGTATACACAACGCGCGCGCGCGCGAGAGGCGATTGTTTCGTGCTTAAGATCAAAGCTTAGTGTACACACTTGGCGGCCGACCAGACTCGGCACTTATCTACTGCGGGCCGTACAATCGGAAACTTTTAATTATCGTCAATTCTCTCCGCGCGTGCTGTATACTGCGCGCCGATAATAACAGCCCGGCACGCGTCGTCGTCGTCGTCGTCGTCATCGTGGTCGTGGCGCGAAAAAAAAGCAATACATACGGCGTGTGCACAACCGATAGTTTCCAAGCCAATAAAAGCGCGCGTTAAAAGTCGAGTACTCATTAGAGTGCAGGCGGCGCGTCGAGTGGGAAAGCGTAAGTGCCTGATGCGTATATACGTGTCCCGCTGCAGCTGAGAGTATAAGAGATGGAAACGACTTTATTTTCAGATGCCGCTGCTATGTGGGACGCAGTGCGAAAAATAGGGCCTCGCCAGAGATATGGTACCGAGAGTAATGTTGGCATTGTCTTGTCTCGTCTCGTATTTCAGGTTTCGGGACGCGATGTGTTATTATACACGCGCGTGTCCGTGAGGATGTTCGGAAAAAAATTGCCGAGACAATACACGCAGGGGAGCGTGTAAAGCGTCGGGAACATTGGTCGCGCCAATAATTATTGTTCCGACGAGAGGCGAATTAATTGAGAGATAGTTGTTGTTATTTGCTTGCCGCGCGCATTCGATTTAATCTGTTATTTATGCAACGATTTTATCTGGAGACGAATAAAAATGTGAATTGAGTGTTAACAATATGTCGTACAAATTAAAACGACTTTTTTTTTTAATATATGTTTTTTTAAAAGTAACTGCGAATTTACTTTTGTTGTAAATAAAAATTATGAAAAAATGGTAAATACAATAGAATTAAAATCAATTTTGAAATAAATATTTTAGATTTTTACTTTTGCATAATTACAATAGAACATTACTGTTTAAAGTAATGTGTGAAATTTTAATTCATCTTTAGAGTCATAAATAAAATAAGCAAATCGTGACAACGGATTTCGTTTCGCAATACCAAGGCGAAAAAAAAATATTTCAAAAATTATCAAAACCGAAAGACAATAGTTCCATTAAACATGTACGGACTCGGTTCATTAAGCGTGAAAATATACAATCTAACGCAGACACCGGCGACTACATAGAATACACGCACACAACATTCGCTTAACGCAGTTACATTATACGCACACGTAAAAAAAAAGTCTCTCGATCGCCTCGCCAACTAAGGATCGGCGAAAGCCTCGATAGGCCCGGGAGATCGTGTGCGTGTGTGCTACTGCTCTTTTGAAAATCGGCTGCACACCTACGCGCTTACGAAGTGAGAGCGACCGTTTCGTGTTTTTTTTTCTTTTTCATCAACCAAGAGACGAGCGTGTGTGTCTTTGACTCTCGGCCCACGTGTCCAACGGTGGTTTCTCTCTCTCCTCCGCCGTCTGTGTTTTCGTTCACGGAATGGTAATTTTTTTTCTCTTCTTACTCTCCTCTCTCTCGCCAAAAGGCTAGAACGCACTCGAGTAGCCTCTGCGCCGATAAAAAATCGCGAATCTGTGTCAGCAGGTGCTCCAGAAAATAAATTAATCGGCTTAATTGGCGATCGAGGATAGAGAAAGATGCGAGAGGGAGAGAGAAAAAAGAGTCAGCCTCGTTTGAATAATAAATTGTCTCGGATTTTTCAAACGACAGCTGCTCTCGCGCGCGCGCGTCTCTCGAAAACTTATTTCTCCAGATGGAGGCGCGCGATATGCCTCGCGACGAGTATCGCATATGCACGTATACCTACACGCACACGGAGACACGTGCAGCTTACATAGATAAGCGCGAAACGACGCAATTGCAGCGTTCGGCTTGCAAAATTCATGGTGCGCTGCACGTGGGGGAAGGAGAAAAAAAATCACACTCACGCACCGCGTGCAGCGGATTAGAGACTTCTCGTTGCGTTTTACGATTATTGTATAACGAGCGCGAGATCGTTATAGCGAGATATATATAAACGTCGCGCTCGTTTTTTGCGCGTATAAAAAGAGCCGCCGTCGACGCCGCTGCGCGCGTATTGCCATGCCGGATTTAATGTCTCTCTCGATGGAATAATATCGCAGTGTATATAGGGGGATGCTTTTATGGACTGGGAAATCGGCGATAAAGCCTGGGAATTATACTGCCGCGCCGCGCGCGTGTTATAAAACATCAGGCGGCATCGGAATGGCTTAATTTCGCGCGATTTATTATTATTCATCGAGTTTTTCTCTCTCTCTCTCTCTCTCTCTATAACGTAAGTGCACTCGAGGCGCATCGAAGCCTTAAATCGGAATAAAGTCTCCGGCTGCACGATCTGCATATTGGCGCATTGCGCTGCACGCAGATGGCGAGGGAGAGAGATCGACAGAGCGAGACGATTTAACGAGCAGTCGCGCTCTAAAATTGGGAAAGACTCGTATATGCAAAGCGCGCGCGCGCGCGCGTGACATCACCTGTCAAACGCAGCAGCGAACGTAAACAAAAACAAATATAGCGCACAGAGAGCTTGCGCAGCATATAGAGATCGGTATAGAAAAGAATACCTGGCGAAAGGCTTGGCGTCGATCTCGTAGTGCTCGGTGATGGGGCCGCTCTTGACGACCCGGGCGAGCTGGGCCTCCTGGACGAGGACCAGGCCCTCCTTGACGTGCTGCTCGCTCCATTGCACGCGACACCTGCCCCGACACCTGTTGTCCCCGGGATTACCAGCCGTCTGCTGCTGCTGCTGCTGCTGCTGCTGCTGCTTGCACTTGCCCGACGACGCTTTCGTGTTCTGCTGGAAGGACTTGCGACGCGGCCGCGGCGAGGTCCTGCCCCCGCTGCTGCCGCTCGACGCCTTCGTAGCCGTGGGCTGGTTGTAGATCATCGTTGCGCCGACGCTCCGGGAGCTGAGCTGTGAGAGCACGACCTCGAGGATCGACCCCCATAAAAAGTTGGGCTGCCGATTTTTTTTCCCCTTATCTTCGACTGCCTGCCTGCGTATATGCAACGAAGCGCGTTACATGCGCGTAATACGTAGATTGCAGACGTGTATCAATATATGTAACGCAGAAAACGTGCGGTATACGGAGGACTCGGAGCTATTGTCACATGTCGCCGATGTATGCGGCCGATCGACGCGCACTATCGCTGCGAGGCGCACACGCGTGTTTCACGGGCCAGCGCGAATCTCGAACTGTGCAGGCGGAGAGATGCCGGACAACGAGAGAGCTCGTGCCGCTCGAGCGCGCGACTCGCGTGCGTGTCCTTCTCCGCGCGCGCCGCGGCTCGCGCTTCGTGTGTTATACCTATATACACGTGTGGGTATAATACGCGCGCCGCTGATCTGGGGGGACGGCCGCGTCGCCGCTGCTTTTTCGATCGCGATCTTTTTCTGCCCCTCTACCGCACTCACTTCTCGCTCTCTCACTCTTTCGTGTATACACTGCAGACCCGCGCGCCGCTTATATGCTTCCAGGGATATGCTTTTGCGCGCGCTGTGCAGCGCGACGTGCTTTACACGTATTATATCGTATACGCGTTGTACTGCGTGTAGAAATTGAGGGAACGATCGGCTATATAGAGCAGCTTTAGCGCATAGGGCTATGCGCGTATGTAAGACGTATGATATATATGTATATGTACGTGTATAGGCGCCGTGTGCGCAACTGGTATCCTTCGTAGACGATGATCTAATGCGCGCCTTTGTGTGTGCTTGGGACAAGCTTCTCTCGCTACTCGCTCTCGAGGGAATTCGCCGCGTGCAGTGAGTACGCGTATGTTTGCGGGGACCTACTGCGCAAGCATCCTTGGGGATAGTCTGTGGGGAGCGTTAATTAAAATCGATCTATATATAAGCTGCGCGTCTATGTGCACCAATCTATGCACTGTCGCACTTTTATGTACGGCTGTTTATTCATAGGGTATATCGAGAGCTCTGTACAACGATTTTTCGACTGGTCAATCCAGATTTTTTGGGTATAACTTGATGGCTGCATTCGAGCCGCAGCTTCGATAAAACTGCAATGATCGCGTGTGATTTTGGTATACGGATATTCTTGGAATTTGTTCATGCGTTTCGTGTTACGGTATAACTTTTAGACCTGTACTGCGTATGTACTGCTACGAATACTCGATTGAAACAAGATAATCGGTTTTGTCATTTACGCGTTTTTCTTCCGAATTAACAAATTAAATATCCAAAGTATGGCTGAAATAATGACTTATGAGACTCTATACAATTAAAAAGTTTAATCGGATGCATAATCGCAGTTGTATTCCGAATCGAAGCACTGTATAAAAAGTTCCACTGCAAATGACAGCATATAGATTAATCCATTAAAGCCGAAATTAAATCGCGTTAAAGCCGAGAATAATTTGCCTCTCGGCTACGTAATGACAGGTAATATTCGTCCGGCGAAAAAATTCCCCGTCATTTCAATTTGTATCAATAATTTTTGAATGCGTATACGCGGCCCTCGCAAATAACGCGTCGTTATTTCGGCAGAGAACTGCACGAGCTCGGGCGCGCGGTATTAAGCGGATCGAAAACATGTGTATATAATCAAACACGAAATGAATATTTATAGCAGATAACTCGCGCGAGCGCTCGTTGCCGCGTCGGATATACATTTTATTTTCCAGAAAAGAAATTTGTTTACGCCGCGGCGCGCGCCGTGCCGTCGGCGCGAGAGAGAACTTTTATACTTATGCGCTTCATCGCGACGATCTCGCGCGCGAGGTATATTATTCTGCGTATATATGTATACCTATATACATGATGCGCGCGCGCGCGCGCGAGAGCCGCGAGCATCAGGTGTATTCAATTATCCTGTAACCATAAGCGTATATTTGCCCGCAAAACACATTCATCGTTTTTCCCTTATTGAAAATATTGTTCAGAGAAACGCTATTAATTCAGGAAATCCGTCACCGCAAAGCGTCACTTTCGACGTTCATTGAAAAACTGCTCGAATGCACACACACACACACATATACACACGGAGAGAACCTTGGAGGACCAAAGCGATGATCTAACGTATATCCCTCCGGTATATATTGTATATGGAGGAGCGAAATTCCTTGATTCTTCACATATTTACCCTAAGAATACATATACTTGTATTACTTGTGCCGACGCAGTGATTTGTCCTTCGCCGTCGCGTGTACTTGCGGTTCCGACGCCTTGTTCCTCACTCCCTTGAGTCGTTTTTCTCGCAATAATATTCGACTCGTGCTCATTTAAGGTTTTGAAATTGATACGCGAGACGAGTATACAATATTGTGATGCTCGGCGAAATTACATCATCGCTTTCATATCGAGAATGACGAAATTTTGCGTTGCACTATTACTGTTATAGCTCGAATCGATAAATCCTGTATTCATGAATATTTAAAAAAAAAATGCTTTATTAAATGCACCACTATTCCTCGTCTTTTATATTATATGTGTGTGTATTCGAGAGGCGCCGAGAATATTCCATATTGAGAAACGCAAGGCGCTCTCGGGAACTTTGCGCCATCTGACGTTCTCCACTTTCTTTTACCGACCGGGTGTAAATAATATTGTACTTACGATTTACCAGTTTAAGATTTGCGGGGATGCGCTTTGGCGAGAAATGAAACTGCACTCTCCTTACAAATGTCCACGTATATATTTCTATACAATATTATTCTTTGAGTTAATTTTACAGTTACACACTGACTGACGACGATATATTGCAACAATGTTATACATATACATAATATATACCGATATATAAAATAACAGAGTAGACTATGGATTTAAATAAAATGTGTATTCTACAACTTAGGAGCTTAAAGTCTTTCAGATTGACACCCTGATTTATCTGCGCGTATATGCACGTGTAATACGCGAGAGCAATATACAATGCGTTAAGTACAAGATATATCGCTATCCTGACATTCCCATCGGCCGTATACGCGTGCGCTCTTTACACGGTAAAGAGCGAGACAGGCCGAGGGAGCCTAGAACGTATACGTGTAATAAAAAATAAATCCACCTCGCGAGCTTGTGCAGTATACTACGAAGAACTCTACAAATACATTTTTCTCTAAGGTAATTAGCGTTGGGCGAAAACCGTCATGCTCTCGTTACAGAAAAAAAAAATAAACAAAAAAAAGCCACAACGCAACGTCATCGTCGTGATCATCGCGATCGGCGCACTACTTGTCGTACTTGCTGTCGCTCGGCGTCTGCTGCACGTACATCGGCACCGGCGAACTGTCGTAATAGCCGTAGATCGGCTGTATGCCCGGCGGCGTGGAGATGATCGGCAACTGCTGGACGATCGGCAGCATCGGCACCGGCTGCATCTGGCTGCTGTGCCCGAGGGTCGAGCGATTGTACGTGTTCATGTAGATGTCCTGGTTGAGCTTGCCGCCGTAGCTGCTCGCCGGGCGCAGCATCGACTCGTGGATGCTCGAGGCTATGGCGTTCTGCATGCAGGCCTCGTTCACCTGGCCGCTCCAGCGCAGCCGGCAGATGCAGATGATGATGACGACGATGGCGATGAAGGCGACCACGCCGCCGACGATGCCGATTATGAGGGTGTCGTCGGTGCCCGACAGCGCGCCGATCGAGATGTTGATCGGCTGCTCGCCGCTGCCGTGCTTCACGATTCGGGGATCCTGCGAAACCAGCGAATAGCGATGTGGATTATAGTCTCTGGGGCGTCTTGGCTGCACGTAGCGTAATTCGCTCGCCGAGGGAAAATAGTGTACAGGAGCCTTTTACTTTCGTCGTGTGAAAGGCAATGCGCGCGCTTTTGTTTATATGCCAGCTGCGCAGTATACGAAAAAGTGCGCGCAGCAGCACACACGGATTTTACTCCCCGCGCGGTTGGCTTATCGTTGCGAGCGACTGGAAGATCGCGTAACGATGTAATTAGCTAATTTGTCGTTAAGTTTTTGCCGAGCTTGGATTCCTCGCGAGAGGATAATTACGTGCCTTCGGCTGAAAAGAGTCCAACCGTTTGTACATACGTTCGAATTTTTTTTTTCCTCTTGTTTTTTGCAACTTTTTCTTCGAGTCGAATCTCAAAACTCTGGTTTCGATCGTTAAACAATGACACGCATCGATTGATAGCCTAGAGTTAGAGCCCAATAACTGTGGGGCCAATACTTTGCTACTTTTGCCAATTTCACAATAGCGTCGTATAGTGATCGAAATTCGCTGCTAATGTAATTAGCCGGATTGCCGCTCATGGGAGTCGGAAAAATTTTATATACCACTCTCAAGTACAGTAAACATACTACTAAAATTAGTGGGATTACCACACAACCATACGGAGCATAAAAATTTACTACCCATAAGAGCGGTATAAAACTCTTTCCGCTTTCAGTATACCGCATGTAATCTTACGAATGATATTCAATTTACAATGCAGAGAAAAGTTGATTTTTACATCGTTACGAATAGGCTCAACAAAAAAAAAGAAAGAAACGCTTCGTACCTGTGTCGTCGGGGCGACGGTCCAGATGATTTCGGGCTCGGAGTTGGTCGGTCGACTGATGCGATCGGTGCCGACGCTCGGCTCGGTGTTGAGCGACGTGTAGAGCACCGTGCTCTTCTCGACCTCGCAGGACAGCTGATCCTCGGCCAGGTCCATCAGCGACTTGCCGATCAGCGAGCTCGGCTTGTTGCACAATACGGAATTGTCCCTTTTGGTCATGAGTGCGTTGTACCACTTCCAGATCTGCTTGCTCTCGCAGTCGCACTTGACTTTGATGTTGAGGCCCTTGAGCCGGACGTTGCTGCCGCGCTCCTCGAACGTCGATATGAGGGCCGAGGGGATCGTCGTCAGTTTGCTGTTGCTAACGTCGATCTCGATCTGCGTGGAACGGGGCACTGGGAACAGGAGACTAGCGGGTATCGCGTCGATCGAGGTGTTCTTCAGTCCTATGGAGAGTCTCGAGGCCCTGATGCCGACGAGCAAGCTCGAGAGGACGTTCTTCAGTCGCTCGCCCCTGAGGGTCAGAGATTTCAGGCGGGGATAAGCTCGGACGGACACCTGCTCGTTACCCGCGCTCAAGTCCTTCATCTCGATGTCGAGGATCTCGAGGTTCTTCATGTCCTTGATGATGCCGCGAACGTCGAAGTAGCCCAGTCTCGGATAGTCGTAGGCCAGAAGCTGGCGCAGTCGTTTCAAGTTCTTGAACGCGCTCTTCTCTATTCTCGTGCAGTTCTGCAGGCTGAACATTTTCAGCACCTTGAGGTTCTCGAAGCCCACGAGGGAGTGCTCGCTGATGATGCCGATGTCGTTACCCGAGACGTCGAGCTGCTTGAGGGCAGCCAAAGACGCGAAGGCACTGGAGATGGTGTTGAGAGATTTGAGCTGGTTGTTCGACACTATCAACTCTTCCAGCATAGTTGTCCTCTCGAGGGCGTGTTGGTCGATGGCCTCGAGATGATTGTTGGACAGATTGAGATGACGCAAGAACGGAGCTTCCAATTTGGATATCCTAGTTATGCCGCAATTGGCGACGTTCAAAGTGCGCAACACCTTCGCCTCGTTGAGAAGTCCAGCTACGGCCTTTTCGCTCAACGAGTTCTCCGAGACGTCGAGAAGCTTGACTTTGTTTATCACGTCCTGAGTGAAGATCTCGGACAGACGGTTCCGCGAGATCCTCAAGTCCACCAGGTGAGACGTCTGCCTCTCCAGTGCGCGAATCGGTATCTCGGCGAAGCGATTACCCGAGAGATTGATGCTCTCGAGGCTGCGAACTCTGGACGTGTCCATGATTGACTCCGGTAACGATGACAATCGATTGTCCGTCAAATCGAATTTTTCCAGTCGGAAGATACCCTCCAGCATCCGCTCGTTCAAGTTTTCCAACCGATTTCTCGACAGATCGAGTCTCTGCAATTGAGTCGAATTGTGGAACGCCAGCTCCTCGACCGACTCGATGACATTGTTCGACAGACTGAGCTCTCGCAAACGGGACACCTGCGAGAACGTGAACTCCTTGACGACGGCCAACCGATTGTTCGACAGGTCGAGGCGCTCGAGAAACTGGAGGGTTTTTATCAGATCGTTGGTGAAGCTGGTCAACCGATTTCCGGACAAATTGAGCGTCCGCAACCTGGGATGAATGAGGAACGCCGTTATCGTCAGCTGTTCCAACATGTTGTTCGAGAGGTCCAAGACTTGCAAACCCGTACCCGTATTGAAGTGCTCGCCTCGGAAGACTCGCAGTTTGTTGCCGGATAAATTGAGACTGTAGAGATTGGTGAGGCCGACGAAGGATCCGTTGCCCAGTTCTGTGATCGCATTGTTCGACAGATCTACACTGGTGAGGTTCAAGTGATTCTTGAAAGTCCCTTCCGCCAGCTGTTGCAGCTTGTTACCCGTGAACGATATGCTCTCCAAGTGTTCCAGATTCAGCAGCAGAATGGCTGGCAGCACTTGGAGGCCGGTGCGCGATACGTCGAGAGAAATCAGGGTTCGTGGGAAGACCGGTGGGAAACCGCCGTAGAGTGGATTATCGCTGATGTTGAGATACTGGAGTTTCTGGAGGTGCTTGAAAGTTTCCGGTGAAACCTTCCTCAGCTGATTCCCAGCCAGATTCAGCGATATCAGATTCCTCAGCTGAAGCTCTCCCACGGAAGTCAGCCGATTGTAGGACAGGTCGAGGAAGATCAGGGTGTCCTCGACGCCCGCGAACGTCTGCTGGCCGATGCTGGGGATCGTGTTGCCGGACAGATCGATGCTCATGAGCTTGTCGAAGTGGTAGAAGAGCCGGGCCGGAAGCTCGCGCACGAGATTGCGAGTCAGGCTGAGGCTGATGAGGTGAGGTACGCTGGTTCGGAAGATCTCGCTCGACAGAGCGGCTATGCGATTGAACTCCAGGTGCAGGTGGATCAAGGACGGGAGACGAGACAGGGCGGCTGATGGCACGAGTAGAATGTTGTTGTCCTGGAGCGAGAGCCATTTGAGATTCGTCAGTCCCTCGAACGACGACTCCTCGATCTGCAAAACAATCGCTTAGTTGTGACGAGATAAATACACGCAATTTAGTCCTATATTGTAGATAACTCACGGTTCGCAAAGCGTTGAAACTTAAATCTAGCTGTACTAAGGAAGTGAGCGAACTGAACACGTTGGCGCCAAGTCGATTAACGCTATTTCGACTCAGATCCAAAACCTGAAGATCTCGGAGCCCCGTCAAGTGCGGACGGTCCAGTTCCTGAAAACAATGCAATCATTGCAGCTCGGAGTTACTCTACGCCTATCCAGTAGTATACACTCGAACCTCCAATATCGCACTTACGGTTATTAAATTATTCGAGATATTGAGGAATTTCAGCTCTTTTTGGTATCGCAATGGTTCGGTGGGGAACTCCTCGAGGAAGTTGGCCGAGATGTCGAGCTGCTCGAGACTGTAGGCGCCTGAAACAGCCAATAATGCACACGGCACGCGTTAAGCATTTTTACATCCCTCTCCCGCGAAGCCATTGCGTCGCGCCATTGTAATCGCATTTTTTGCGCAACGCAAGTACCTTTAAAAACGTCGCTGTTCAGCCGCGACAAATCGTTGTGCGAGACATTGAGCACGAGAAGATTTTCCATTCCCAACAATGCGCCGTCTTCCAAATGCGACAACTCATTGTCGCTCAGATCGAGGTGCAAAAGACTCGATCCCAGAGTCGAGAAAGTGCCTCTCTGCACGGAACCTGCAATGTCAGACGTTTGTTACAGTGTAAACAGAAAAAAAAGTATTAAGGTTAAAAAAAAGAATGAGAGAAGCAAACGATACGCCGAGACTTTCTCGCCGCGTGATACGGCGCGCTCTGATCGCCGCGAAAATCGCGCCTTTTTGTCACCTCGAAATATCTCTATGATATACAGCTGGTTCGAATGAAGGAGAGAAAAAAACGCCTCGAGTTTTCACCGAGCCCAGCTGCGCATTGTAATAAGAGGCAATTTGCTCGGACACCGCCGCGGCCGCCGACCGCCACAGGTGCGCGCTGCAATTACCGATTATTTTCGGTGCGCGCGCGGCGAATTAGCTTTCGGGCGATACGATAATTAGATCCTGTATAACCGAAATATTTTCGTGGAAGACATGCCGCGAGATGCATAATGAAGGTATAATTCGCACACCGCAAAAAAACGAGAACGTTTTCTCTCTACACGTCGTTTATAATATAGTATATACATCGGACCGCGAGTTGGAAATCATTTAGGGGGCGCCCATCACGCGCGTAGATTAATACATAACTCGTGCAAATTTACTGTAAACCTTTTGTAAAATATATTCATTTCTGAAATGGTAAAACTAGCATGTGTAAGTACATTCGAAATTGCGATCGCGCGCGCGCGCACCGCGTATACTAAATTGGAAATGAATAATTTCGCCGGATTTTATAGTGAATTCACACCTGTTACGTAGCGGTTTTACTGCTCGGCGAACGACTCCCGTAATTTCCAACTCCGAGAATAATAAATCTACAAAGCTTTATATTTTTCGCGGAGTATATAGCGCGCGGCTACTGTGTATGTAATACGCGCGCGCGGCCGGCAATTCGCTGCACAAATGTCGAACTGCTCAATTATGTATTCCAGTCGATGGAAAAATTTTCTCCGCTTGCTCTGCGCATAGAGAAGAAAAAAAACTTTCAAAAGCCGCCAGAGCCGCGCGCGGGAGAGCCGTTGTATGTTTAGCAGGTGAAAAGAATGAAAAGCGCGGAATTTCCCCGAGAGAGAAATAGAGAGTGCAACGACATCGCATATATCGTACCGATATTGTTGCCAGCGAGTCCGAGCACCCGCATGGAGGTCGGCCCCTTGAGCGACTCGGTGGGCGCGCTCGTCAAATTGTTGTAGTCCAGGTAGAGCTCCTCGAGGTCGACGCAGCCCTTGAATATGCCCTCCTCGATGCTGCGCAGTCCGTTGTAGCGGAGGTCCAGGAGCCTGAGGCTCGAGGCCTCGCGAAACTCGTTGCTCGAGAAAATGGGATTGAGATTGTCGCCGAGGGCGTTGTTCGCCAGTCTCAGCTCCTTGAGGCTCTCGTAGCCCTGCAGCTGGCGATCCATGAGGTGGTGGACGGCGTTACCGCTGAGATCGAGCCGCTCGACGAGCTCCCGCGGCAGGCTGCGGACGAGGGCCGCGGGCAGGCTCTGGTGGCCGCTGAGCCGCTGGCTGAACGAGACGATCGGCTGGCCGTAGAGGCTGGCCAGGGCGTCGTCGGCGAGGACCATCCGGTCGCAGTTCACCTCGAGGGCGAGCATCGGCTTGTTCGCGCTCGTGATCGTCGCGACGACCGCGCACTGGCACGGGACGCGCAGCTCGCGCTTTATCTCGACGCAGGGACGCCATCGGCCCTCGCCGCCCCGCAGCAGCAGTAGCAGGCCCAGCAAAGCTGGCAGGAGGATCGGCTGCAATCGCCCGCCGCTACGCGCGGGTATATGCAACAGAGGAGAGGATGAGACGGGGAGAAAAATATAAACGAACGTTCTCGCAGTATGCGATTAGAAAACTCTCGTCTCGGTGTGTGTGTGTGTGTGTGTGTGCAGTGTGCGCCAAGTGAAAATAGACGAGCTGCGCGGCAGTTATAAGTAATTGACACGGACCATAGAGGAGAGAGAATAACTTTTCCCTCGAGGAATTCGAGACGCGCCCGCCTGGCATTCCCCGACTGTTACTACTACTGCTACTACAACTGCCGCTGCTACACTCGTTTTTTTTCCCTCTTCGAGTATAGAAAGCGCAGAGCGCAGCTCGTTTTTGCAATGCGCGTGCAATTTGAATAATAATTTTCGACAAGCGCTCCATGTCGGCTATGCCGTCCCTCGTCTCGGGCGCAGTGTGTGCGCGATGTCGAAACTTTTACATAAGCTACTCTCCGTTTCTATACGGTAGCCGCGCTTTTTTCGCTGGAAATAACGCATCGACGTTGCGCACTGCACGGCGCACTGCCCGCCGAGAGAAAGAATAAGCAAATGCGAGACTCACCCCATTTTTCGGCTTTCTCGCTAAAATCCCACGCTGCGCACTGGCCCCGCTCAAATGGACATAGCACCGTGATTCACGCTCGGGACGCTCGTTTCCTCTGACATATTAAGAATCGGCATAGCCCGAGCGCCGCTGCACCCGCGACAGCGGCAAAAACACTGGCGCGCTGACGTAAACGAAGGGGACTCGAAAAACACCTCGAGGAGCATCAGCACACACACATGACGTACAGACGCGCGCGCGGAGAGCGCGGCGACCCCGCGGAGAGATGCAGTCACTCTCTCGAGGAAAAAGAGCAAAAGAGAGCGATGGACGGACGCACAGACACACACACGAGCGCGCGCGCGCGCGCAAGAGTTCGCCTTGAAAGCTCGCGGAAGACTGCGGGATGTGTATACGGTATAGACGCTGTGTCGTCGGCGCAGCTGATACCCGTGCACTGGGGGGAGAAAAAAGAATGCGAGAAACTACGAGTCCGAGGAATTGTACTCAACGGCGAAATAAAAGGCGAAATGCTGCGCGATGAGGGAAAGGTATATAGGCATACCCATACGTGTGTATACAATATAGAATAGAGACAGTGTGTGTGTGCGCGCGAGCGCGAGCAGACTGGAATCCAGCGCACTAACAACACATCCTATACTCTCCCTGATGGTAGCGCGGAGGGAACGACGAGGCGGCTCGCTCGCTCGCGTATAGCTGTATATCTTAGCGTTCGGAGTCGTTCGGCTGTGCTCGGGCGCGCGCGCACAGCGGATACTTGCGGCGGCGGCGGCGGCGATGCCCGCGTGGAATGGAAGGACTAAAATGGTGTCGCCGATCCCGCACTGCACACACAGGTGTGCTGCGGGGCCCAGCTGTGGGAGAGAGAGGATCGGAAGGAGAGAGAGAGAGAGCATTGAATTCGCGTAGTTTCTCTCCGCGCTCCCGGCATATACGATTTTTCATTTTTTTCGCATGCGCGCGCGCGCATATTATAACGATGTATTTATTTACGAGAGAACGGATCGGCTTTACGGTTACATCGATGCTCTCTCTCTCTCTCTCTCTCTCTCTTTCTCTGTCTGCGGGATATAGTCCGCTAATTACACGGAGCGCTCGCTTTTGCCTTTTTACGATTGGAAAAGAAAAAGAAAATATATCGATACACATACGCGTAAAAGACGAGCTCGTAATATAGCGCACGATCTCACTAATTTCGAAAGTCCCTCTCATCCCGTTCCCATCGGATCATCGCGGCATCCTCGTCCCTTAAGTGCCAGAAAATTTCACCGCCTAATGACGCGGGCCGCGCCGCATCGCATCGCGCAAAAAGTAGGCCACACCGGCGAAAACGAGCGCGAGCGCGCGGCGGCTTTTTTTATTTCCTCTTTTCACGCTTAATTACGCGCGGAGAGGCGGAGAATTCAAAAAATGAATTTTCCCCGTGCGCACACTTACAGCGAGCGAGCGAGCGCTCGCTGTAAACGCCCGAAGGCAATGCGCGCTCCGATCTCCGCCGCGAGAAACATAACGGATATATCAGAAGGGAATGACCGCGGCTCGAGCTGCGCTATACGCGGATAGTAGTGGGGGTCGCGTCGACGGATAAAAAGAAAAGGCTCGAGACACTCCACTATAATTTTGAGCGAGAGAGAGAGAGAGAGAGAGAGAGAGAGAGAGAGAGAGAGGACTTGGCGACTCCTCTAGGAGCGTCCGCGCGGGACTCTATGCTCGTGTATATATGCATATAACGAAAAATTTCTCGTCGCATTTTCACTGCGCGGTGCCTGCGTTGCGCGCGCTTGCTGCGGAAAAAAAAATATAAGCGAAAGAGAGAAGAAAATATAGGCGCGTATTTTATGGCGCGCGTCGTCGACTAGGACGAGCGAGTTTCGCCGCACGCGGGAGAGAGAGAGAGAGAGAGAGATGGGACACGAACGCGTATATTCACTCCTCGTCGAGTGTTGCGGATTTCGTGTATACCGTTAAGAGAAAAAAAATGTATGAATATGCAAGCTACTGCTCTCGTCTCCGCGAGACCGCGAGGGAAACGCCTTGTCGAATATAAAATGCGTCTATATAGTCGTTGTGTAATTATTTATGACACACTTACCTCGATATGTGCGTCTATAATGTATAGATATATACACGCGTATACATTATATCGTAGATGTGTAGTGAATGGTAGGACACGTCCTGTAATGTGGGAGAAGTGAATGAACGAATGTTCTACGCGTACACAGCTGTAGAATCGTCGAGTGTGTGTAGCTATGTGCTCGTGGTAAATTATGATGGAAAAAATTATGACAATAGTTTTCGTTGCGACACCGCCCCGCGATCGACCGATCGTAAACCGGTTTTTTGCCTCGTGCTCAGAACATTCCGCAAGCGTGTGAAAATCGGAAAAAAGTATAGATTCTATGGGTTGGAGGTGAAGTGCTACTGCTGTGTATACCCCGGGCGCTATTATTCTTATTATCGCGATTCTATAATGCTGTGCGTCGAAAGCAAATTTTGTAAAAAGTTTAATTTCTCCTTGTTGCATAATACTTATACACAATATCTGTAAATAATTTTTTTGTTCAGCGCATACGTTGTAATTATACTTCAAGCGCTGATCGTTGTCGAGTTCACGACTTTTATTCATTATCTGTAATGTAAGATTAGGTGTATAATGTATATCTGCCACTACTTTTCATAAGAGCTCATCGTCAAATCCTGCGGTACTACTCAATTTAAATTTTCGCGCCTTTTCGCTCGAACTCGTTAAAAAAAAGTATACCAAAGAATCGTCCCACCTAAATACATGTGTAATTTATGTGCCGACGCGAATGCGCACGAGTCCCCTTTGTTATGGTTTACGTGTGTATTATTTCCCTTTCTAAAATTCCTGTACGCCATATGCACCCCAAGCGGCTGCAACTCGAGAAATAGTATGAATTAACGAAAGCTTGTTTCAATCTCCAATATTTTCTCTGATCGCGCGGTTTCATAAATACATGAAACGCAGAGTTCCTCAGTCAAATTAATAGAACGACGAAATCAATTAACACCCTAGCCTGTAAACATATTTTTAATGTTCAAGTATGCATTTCCCACGTATCAGTTCAAAGGAAAATGCCGCTTAAATTAGTTAAATTACAAATAATTGCTCGCTGCGCGCACGTATACCTATATATAACGTAACATAGGAGATAGGGAAAACAAGTATGTATATATATATGTCGCGAGCGCTGTGCGCCGTGCGCACGCGCAGTCGCGCACCAGAAGCTGGTAAGTACTGCCGTACTGGCCGTACAGACCGTTCTGGCCTTCTGGCAGTGGTCTGCTAGTGTCGTTGCAAGGTTTTCCTGCATTAAGCATGCATGTATACGTATATATACATATGCATATATATACGTGTATATACGCGTACGTATGAATATAGGTATAGAACGTAGATTGTAGATTTGTAGATGTAGATATAATATTGCTGCCTCATCGAACCACCAGCCAGTGGTGGCGCCACCAATCGCCTAGTTCTAGTTTCAACACACATTATTAACAAGGTGTTGCCTATTCGCGACTGTGGAGTTTCAGCTAAGTTTCACAGCGAGAGCGAGAGAGAGAGACCCGATGATCCTCGGCTCGGCTGCAACGCCAACTCCTGCAGCGACGACGAAGACGACGACGACGGCGAAGCCAGTTGACAGCCAGCGCCGATGAACAGTCTCTGTAGACTCATCTCGCCGGCGGGGACTCCGGGTGTCCCGTGAGCTGTCTCCCCCTGGAATCGCTTCCATCGACGACCGAGACAATCGGATTTCCAGACACCATTGCTCTCTCTCTCTCTCGCTCGCTCGCTCCATCTCTCTCGCTCTCTCTCTCTCTCTCGCCTACAGTCATACTCTGCTTACTCACTTCCAAGTACGTATTATTACACATATACAGCACTCGTCGATTCCTTTGTGCAATTCTGCACTTCTCTCTGACTCTGTATGTACATGGACGAGTCACCTACGTCGTCATTCCCTGGAGAGGCACCAGGTCGGCCGACTGCGCGACTGGCTCTTTTCCCTTCTTGCAGCTCTTACTCAATTGCTGATAATCTAATAACAGAAAATTCTCTGTGACAGCGTCAAAACAAACAACTAAACAGCCATCTCACTGGACAACTTGGAGCTTGGAGCTGTCCCTTTAAATGTCAGGCAGGCCTTTGCTTTTATTCTGAGCAATACCGAGGAGCTACTGAAGCATTAACGAAGCAAACACACTCAAGTACGTATGTCTTTTTGTTTGCATACTTTTCCTTTCCATATACTCGATCATTATTTTTAATGATTAATCATTGCAAGTTAATCTATTCTTCATTCTTTTTAAATGTTGTAAGCTTTCAATTTTAGCCTTCCGTGGATTTATTAGTCTTTGTTATTGCCTTTCTAGGATGGCACACAGTTCTCAAACTTATGGCTCTACAGACCAGAGGACTGATGTGCCCGATGTGGGCTTCAGTCCTACAGAACTTTATAATTTGAGTGAAAATATAACAACAAATATATATACAATCAATAGCAGTTATATAACTCTGGATCGCGCCCTCAAAAATATTGGAACTAACAAGGATAGTCAAGGTCTTAGAGATAAAGTGTAAGTAGTTGCTATGTCAATCAAGTATGTTGCTGTCGTTACCTTTTTATACTTTTAATGCCAAACCTAATACCTTGGTACGATCGTTTACATTCCAGTCATGTTACACAGTTAAGCACAAATCAAGTGGTGACACAAACAAGTAAAGACATTACAAGATTAACCATTCTGATGAGACGTGGCGATAAACAACAAAAGTTGCAAATTGAGAAACTAACTAGTGATTTCAAAGATGCATTGCAAAAATACCATGACATGCAAAGAGTTAGTATTGTTTTCTTCTTACTCAAGTATGTGAACACACCCTCATTTATTTCATTTTAATTTACGAAATTTTTCACAGTCCATTGCTGATAAAATGAAGAGACACATACTGGTCATTGGCAGTGTAGAGACTCACAGTAATGGAGATGATGACAGGCAAACTCTGATTCAAATTCAAGAAGATGCTAGACGAAAAGCTGAACAAAGGTTAGTTGCAATTTAGTAGTATACAAAATTTATTCATTATATTTCAAACATGACTTGAAGTAAATTTTAATTACTCTAAGATTAGATATGATTGGATATTTTACACTACATTTTATTATCATCCCACACATATATTTTATTATCATTCTGCAAGTACTAAAATTAATATTTTATACTGTTTACAGGAATTTAGAATTTGATCATGGTCTAATTTTGGAGCAAGAAGAAAGGATAAAAAGAATTGAGGGTGACATCATAGATGTCAATCAAGTCATGAGAGAATTAGGAGGCCTTGTACATCAACAAGCAGATTCAATTAGTAAGTTTATTATTTTTCAGTATACAATATTTTCACAGAAGAAGTTCTGTTACTCAGATTCCTTTAATTACAGATAGCATTGAAAACAATATAGATAATACGCATGGACTTGTTGAAGCTGGAGCACAAGAATTGATAAAGGCTAGTAATTATCAAAATAAATTTCGGCGGAAAGTTTGCATTCTTTTAATAATAGCTACCGCGTTTGTGATTATTTTAATACTGTGCATAGTCTTAGCCAATAAATCAAGTTAGCCCTCCTGAGCATTCTTTATACATGTACATGTAGAAAGTCAAATTTGGTTGTCTCAATCTATTGCGTAGACTCAAAAATTATAACCGCCTTGTTCATTTTATTTTAATAAACGCGAATTCTTTCCCTTGTTTTTATACTTTGAATTGCGTGATGCTAAAGAAAAGAAACTCTAGAACGTAATGGTTCAAATATGTATAAAAGACTTTCTACATTTGTGCTTTAATAGCACGAAACCAGATGGTTGTTTCGAGAAAAATGATAAAAAGGTGCTTCTTAGTCTAATTAATGTATTTGTAAATTAGATAGGCGTGCTATATTTAATAATTAAATTTCAGAATAAACAAAATTGTAAAAACTCGGTCTGCATTAGAAAATTAATAGGTCACTAAAATTAAACTTCTATTGCTCTTATTCATTTATTTTATTGTACTGAAATCGGCTGTAGTAGTGTCTAATTTAAGATTAAAATTGATTTTATAGTATTTTTTATAAACGTTGTTTAAACGAAATCCCATTATTAGTCGTTACAAAGTAAATAATGGTAGTTAACAAAATTAATTTACAATGACTGTTAGACCTTTTAGCTTTCCACTTAATAAAAAATTATTATTTGTTAAAAATTATAAATCGTTAATGATATTTCTTATGAATATACCTGTTTAAAAAACGCTTATTGTGTATTCTATACAGTATATACAAAACTTATTTCAGTAAAGTTAATTTGCTCTCATCTTTAAGAATACACGACCATTTTTTGTATATTTTAAAATCTTTTGTGTCTGAAAAGTAATTTACTATATACAGAATCATGACCTAATATATTAAAATTTATGAATAAACAAACGGATCGCATCCATTCCGTTTTTAATGAGAATACTAAGAATAAATAGTAAGAAAAATGAAATATACGATAGTTACAATATGTTTCCGAATAAAAATTGCGGATTCAGTCTAAGAACAATAACTATTTTACTGAAGCTATATTTGTTCCGTCGTTATTTTGTTATAGACAGAAATTGATAGCCGTTCTGAGTATAGTGGAACTTTGTCAAAGGTCATTAAACCATGAGGTTATTCATGGCTATCAATGCTGTGATAAAATTTTAAGAAAATGCCTTTTTTATTTGTGTATTATTAAAACTTAAAGAAGGTAACTGCTCTGTTAGCTTAATATTGTGAATTGAAAACATCATTCATACAAAAAGAATAGTTAACCATAGAGAACCATTTGTTATTTACATTTTTATTTTAACTAAAAAATTATAAACAAAAAAGCTTTATATAGTTAGCAAAAAAACTAAAAATCTACAAAACAATGATGTCTTCAATAAGTGTAAATGTATATCGCCAAAAAAATGCGATTATTGCATAGGATGATAAAGAATGTTCACAAGTTGTGCTGTGATCAATCACTGTTTTATATTATGTAATATATTTCATGCTAATTAGTTTCTCACATTGAATATTTTCCCAAGGGTAAGAAAATTATATACTTCATCATTGAGACAGCCAGTTTTATAAAAAAAAAAGCCCAATCCAATCTTATACATAATAAATATTAAGAATTCCAGATTCCAAGAAGTTTAAACGATACACTATTACTATTATGATTATTATTAACATTATTATTATTATTATTATTATTATCATTATTATTAAAATTATTATTACTATTACAATAAATATTACAAAATTGGACAAATTTGTATATACAAGTGGTTGATATCGTTTCAAAAAATAAATGACATTAAATAATGAATAATGATATAATTCTAAAACGATTTATATAGTTTAAATGTCTATGTATATTTGTACAAATAGAACGTATAATCTTATAACAAAAAGAAGATTTGGATTTAATAATCTGCAAGCAGTTTTCTCTTTCAAATCAAGTTTATGGCAAGACACTATGTGTAATCATATGATTCACAACAAAAACGAACTTTACTTTTAAAAAAGCTTGAATTATATAATATTATCATCAAAAGTAGTAAGATTTTGTACTCGATAATCAAATAAATCAAATATAACAACTCTTCTTTTGTACATTAAAACAACCATATAATAAAAATAACTATTAAAAATTGAATTAAAAACTGTGACTTATAAATTTCGTTGGCGTATATTTTGAAAATTCATATTTAATATGCTTTAAAATATGTAAGAATTTTTAAAACATAACAATATATTAAAAATTAAATACGTAAATCATTGTATGTTTTACATTAAATATAACAATAAGGCACACATATTTAGTATTTTCTCCGAAAAGTTGGCAAAATCAATATTTTTATGCTAAATACAATGATTAAAAATTTATATATTTTTCATTTCCATATATTAATTCGAGGAACTTAGGCATAAATATAAAAATTAAGAAAAAAAAATAGCCTTTTAGGGTATAGTAATATCAGTCATGTGCTTAAAATACATAAACAGGAGTATAAAATTATATACAATATATCTTATAATCATCACATTTTCAAATTTTTAAAAATTGTCATCACTTCATTTCGCATTTTGTGGTCTCCTAGTTTTTATTCTTGCCTGCAATGTGGAAAGTAGTCCTGCTAAAACATCATGATTTGGTAATTTTTTAGCAAACAATAATCTTTTCACGGAATCATCGTATGTGAGAAGGGTAACCATATTCTGAAGCAGAAATCCTTGGCAATACTCTAATAATTGTACTGCATTATAGACCTATAAAAAAGAATCTTGGCAATAGAATCTAATGTAAATACAACAAATTGTCGTTTTGAAAAACTATACCTTAGCATGAATATACATGGACACAACATTATCAAGATCAACAACCGCTGAACATTGGGCTTCACAAAATCGTAATAAACCATCCAGTTGAAAAAAATTAGCTGCTGCCATTAATTCCAATACATCATTTTGATTGACTTGTAAAGTGGCACAACCTCCATGATATAAAAATTCCATAACCAACTGTACAATATTAAATTATAAATTGTGTTAAGAAACTTTGTCAATACAGAGAACGTTGAAGAAAATTTGAAATACTTTACCTGAAATATGTGATAGCGAATATCATTAATTTGCACAATGGGAGGGTTACCCTCGCATAATTTTGAACTCAACATATTTCGAAATCTAGGTGATGAAGTAACAAGTACAATTTTATGGCCATAAAAAACTCTTCCTTCTACCCGAAATTGTACATCACTCAATTCAGGATTATTCACAAACTTTGGATCTATTCTAGATCCACTAGAAAGAGATGCATCTTTGATAGGTTTTATTGGTTCCCAACCAAAACACGTGCAAAATATATCGGCTAATAATAGTGTCGTTCCTTCTTTTTGCTTTATAAATTAAAAAAATTAGAATATACAGTGAGAGCTTTTGCATTAGTCGTCTATAAAAATGTACAATACCTTGCTGTGTCGAAAAATATTAAATAATAAAGGAAGACATTCCTGAACGAATGGCGTTGAATAGTCGTCTGAACAAACTTGCAGAAAGTCTTGAAGAAGTTGATCAATAACAGAATCGAGTCGCCTTTCATGAGCCGTCAAGAGACTGTGCATCCAACAGTGCAATGTCCAAGAGACCTTCAAGCCCCTAAGTTCCATCGTTATATCTAGATGATTGCTTTCGGCGCTGTGATACATTGCCTCTTGAAGCGCTTTCATTTGAGCTTTGCTGAAAACCGATTCATTTCCGTCCCTCAGATTGGCTCGACTGTCGACTGCATGCTGTGGAACCGTACTTGCGTTTCCCTCAGCGAGTATCTCCTCGAGCGAAAGTACTTCCTTCTCTCCTCGTCTCGCCGAGAAGTTAAGAGGATGCGACAGCAACTGATGCAGAACGTTTCTCTGCCCGTGAGAAGTTGCAACGGAAATTGCGCTGAAAAAAGTATTTAGCTAAAAACAAGTTTGCTCATGCAAGAAGGAAATGGCTTGGCAATATGTTGTATACCTGTAGCATCCACGTTGAGCAGAACCGGAATAAGAAAAAGTGTCTTTGATCAGAGTCGAGAGGAAAGGTTGCGCACCGTGAGCCAGAAGCAACGCAACCATTTCCGTGTTTCCAGAGGCGGTCGCCGCTTGCAGTGGCGTTATCGTAGGCTTGTCATCCTCGCTGTGCTTGGCGCCGCCTTCCACAGCGGCACCTCGCTCTAATAATATCCTAGCAATCGTACAATGTCCAAGCACCGCCGTGTAAGTCAAAGCTGTCCAATGCTGTGTCTCCGCGTAAAAACCCTGACAACAACCAATTGAGAATTTAACATTGACTGGCGGTAAAAATTGCTATATGCATGTCGTGAGATAAAACGTTGCGTGACTGTACCATCGATGGACTAGTTTGCGTATGGTAATTGTTATTCGGATTTGAATTGATGCTCAGCGAGCTGGAAGGTGCGCTGAAATTCATGCTCTTGTTCGGAGTTAATGCCGAGGGCGATTGACAAGTGATATGCCTCGAAGGAGTAGTCGTCGCCGTACTTCCTGTCGTTACAGGAGACTGACTATACGTTGGCGCAGGGGTTTCCACATTTAGATCAGCGCCTGCATCGACGAGAGCAATAACCGCGCCTTCATCTCCGTTTATGCAGGCCAACATGAGGGCGGTCAAACCGTTGTCATTGATAGTGTTGATTTTCGTAGCTGGCAGCAATCCCAAAGCTTGCGATATTAGTTCGGCTCGACCGCTAGTCAACAGTTTGAAAGCCATTTCAAGACTAAACCGACGAACGTACTCTTTATCGTCAATTTTTTTCGAACTGGCGAACGGGGTAACTTGCTCGAATCTACAAGTAGAACAAGTTATTTTACAATAAGCAAGGTAAACGCACGTGACTCGAAAATGATTTTTTCACGTACGAGATCGGTCTAACTGGACAATCGACGCCAGGTAGGAGCAGCCTCGCCGCCTGGCCAATGTCGTCGTGATCGATGCACTGGGCATGGCGATGTTCAGCGTGAGCACTCGCTACGCGCAGCCACTCGACCAGCGGTGGCAGGACTACGTAGGCTCGTTCGTATGCCAGCTCCTGAATTCCGGAAGCGCGCTCGGCATGCTCCAGCTGCGCACGGGCATATCGTTGGATAGGAGAGAAGAGAATTTGAAAAGCTATATAGCGCAGCTGAGCAGAGAAGTACGCGGCATACCTGAGAGCAGCGCATGTAGTAAAACAGGACGTGCAAAGCCTTGCTCGTCAGCGGCAAAGGGCAGCGAGCAGAACGAGCGAGCTTAGCCACGAGATCTTGAAGTTCCTGCAGAGATCCGACGCAGGTCGTCAGCAGGGATGGCTCGAGACTACTAGGGTGCGACTGGGAAGAGATGGAGGAGCTTCCCAGCGAGCTGGCACTTGGCCAGCGCGGCATCGCCAGGGCCCCTATAGACAGTGAAAGTTATATATAGGCTGAAAATTTGAGCGACAGAAAGGTCGTCTACGCGTCGTTCGGAACGAAGAGTTACCAGAGGCCAGTCTCCCGGCGTTAAGGTGAGCGTACGGTTGCAGCAGCCCCCAGAGGTCCGAGCTGTTGGCGATCGCGTGCTCGAGCAAGCTCGCGGTCAGCTGGCCCCCGGCATCGGCGCAGGCCTGCAGGCACTGCAGCACCATCTCCTCGAGGAGATTCTCCAGCCCGGCCGCGAGGTAGACCGCCGCGTACTCGTGAACCATGCGACCCAGCCTCACCTCGGCGCTCATCCAGCTCAAGAATCTGCCGACGGGCATCTGCAGGCCGGCCCTCTCGGACTTGCTCTGGCGCAGCTGCTCGCCCGGCTGCCTCAGGCTGACCGCGTAGATGGCCGCGGCTCTGAGGCACGCCTTGATGCAGGAGTCGGCGAGCGCCGGGCAGAGGAGGATCCTGAAGGCGCTGCAGACCTCGTGCTTGCTGCACAGGCCGAGCGGTCGGCTCAGCCTCTGGCACTCGCGGGCCAGCCTCACGAGGGCCCTCTGCAGCAGGTAGGACAGCCTCGGCAGGGTCTCCATGTGCAGCCTGGCCAGGTGCTCCTTGGCCCTGCCCTGCTGCAGGCAGCGCAGCACGTCCTGCTGCGTCCAGGGCGGCTGCTGCAGCTCGACCAGTCGGCTCTGCGAGTCCAGCCAGACGAACTCGTCGGCGGCGCTGCAGCTCGCGTTCGTGTTGACCGTCTCGAGGCTGGAGTGCCTCTGCAGGGCGGCCCGGCTGCGGCCGCCGGCCGCCGACGACACGCCCGACAGCGAGGAGTAGGTGGAGCTCGAGGTCTGCGAGCGCATGGTCAGCTGCTGGATGGCCAGCTTGATGTCCTCGAGGCCGCTGCCGGAGCTCCGGAGCTCGCGGCCGGCCAGCTGCTGGTGGCGGCGCGCCGGCGAGCCGCTGCTCGACATGCTCGCGTGCCCCGACGATCGGTTCTCGTCCGACGAGCTCTCGGCCCTGCGGCCGCGCAACTCGCAGAACTGCGGCTGCTGGTGCGAGTGATGGGGCGTCGGGGTCGGCGCCACGCTGTCGGTGTCGCGCTCCGCTACCATCTTCCCGTAGCCGGCGTACAACTCCCGCGCGGCCGATCCATGCGCCGGCCTGCAACAGAAACGCGCGCGGTTACCACATCGACTGTATATATACAGCTCTTACGATTTCTCGCATAAATATTTGTCGCAGCACCCCCTAAGCCTCCACTGCTGCACGAAGCTCCAGTCGGGCTTGAAGCTGCAGTTCTCCTCGTCATTGTCCTGCTCGATCCTGAGCACGTCCTCCCGGCCGGGCTTGACGCTCAGCACGAAATCCGGCTCGTCCTCGCCGCGGGCCTCCGGCGCTTTGTTCTCCGCCTTGGCCGCGCTGGCCGCGCAGCTCTGCTCCCCGCGCGCTCGTTCCGCACTGTCGCCGAAGTAAATGACAGTCTTGTGCTGGGGAGTTGGCTCGTCGGGCTCGGGGTCCGAGGCCGCCTCTTCCTGCCACTCCCTCGTCGGCTCCCGGGCCACCAGGGGCAGCGCCCGGCGCAGGATGAAGTTGCTGCTCGGCTTCTCGCTCCTCATCATCGCCGACGACGACGACGGCGACGACGACGAGGACCGCTCGTTCGCCGGCGCCGTAGCTTCGCTGTCGCAGCAGCCGCTCAGCTCGAGGCAGATGATGCAGCTGCACTGGTCGCAGGCCTCGGCGGTGCAGGTCATCGCGCCGACTGCATCCCCGAGAACGTATGAGCTTACGCGCGATCGTCACACACGCCGGTTCATTGCGAACTGACTGACGAGCCAGCCGACGAGCGCGACGAGGTGAGAGTCAAGAGCGCCGACGTCGCGCGCCCTTTCTCCTCTCCTCGTGGGAGGATCATATATAGCTGAGCGCGCACGATATTTAGAGTGTGCGCGTACCACTCCTTGACGCGCTTCCTGCCGCTGGCGCTGCTGCTTCCGGTCTCCGCGCTCTTCAATTGCCCCGCGCGCCGAGGACTTCCATTGTGCGCGTTACGCGCGACGTTTACGCCGATTTTGCTTTTACGCGCGCGCCAGCGCGGAAAGACCGAGCCGAGCGCGCGTCGATCGAAAAAAACAGTCCGACGAACGAGGCGTACGCAGGTGCGAATACGCGCACTCGGATGTATATACACGTATATACGCGTAGCGCGAAACGCAGGATAGCATTGAAGCAGAGGCGAGATTTCGCGCGGATTTCATGGGAAAAGGAGAGTTCCTTTAATTAGGCGTCTGAAAGTTGAGGAGCCCGCGCGCGCGCGCGCGCACTTAAGCACATAGAAAGTAAAGGAACGCGCGCCGCAGACACTTCGGAGAAAAGTAAGCCGGAGCGCACATTTGATAGCGACACTGTATATGCACGCTATAGATGTGCACAGGAGAGCCGCCGCCGCCGCCGCCGCCGCCGCATGGGAACCGAAAGATCCGAGATAATAATGCGCGCACGCGTGGGATCAATTTTGTCCTTAAGGAGAAAAGAGCGCGTGCATCAGCGAGAGCTACACTGCAGCATTATCTTTCCTTTTCGTTTCGCCCTCTGCACTGTATAGGTACTCCTTGCGCCGATATATATACACGCAGACAATGTCTTTAGATATATATCCTGTGCGCGCGCGCAATATAATGCGCTCGCGCAAAGCGATCTCTATATGTATATGCGTGCGCGCCGTGTAGGTCAGGGTCATTGCTTTATGACTGTATATACATTGTGTATAACTCCAGCTCTCCTTCTATTGTTTTCCGTATATATATGTGTAATTGTGTACACAATGACACTGATGGTATAAGTACACTTTGAGAATATTATAATACGTATGGCATTGCGGAGGAAAAGAAACAAATTGTTACAAGTGTGTAAGTACATATAAGTGGTATACGTGCCTTCGTGGTTTGGGCTTGAGGATCTCGTGTCCGGGCTCGGGTATGCATACGCTCAAGCTCAACGGACTGCTGGTGTAATGATGATCCGTGTCGGAGGAGACGCCTCCGGTCGACTCGGTGACAAAGGATACCGCCTGCTGCGGATGACTGCGCCGTTGTCCCTCCATGTCCTTTGCTTTTCTCTCTCTCTCTCTTTCTCTCTCTCTCTCTCTCTCTCTCTCTCTCTCTCTCTCTCTGACTCTTTCTCCCCGTCGGATATCTATATATCAGTCAATCATCCTCCGGAAAACTGAAACGTCAAACGGAGTCGTCGTTCTTTAGACGTCTCTACACGAGTATACATGCGCGCACTCAATTAAATGCGTGTACACTTTCTTCTTACGAGTGTATATTACAGCGAGCGTGTACTGCACTATAGGCTCGAAAAAAAAATTCGAGGCTCGTTATTAACAAGTTCGCGCTTGTAATTAGGAACTGCCTTATCTGGATGAACTTGCCTGAGATTTCATTATAATTGTATTTGGATCTTATATGTTCATTAACGCGGTCAGGTGTGTATATGTGTGTAATGTGTATGCAATGTGTGCGCGCGCGCGTGCGTGTCTTCTTCCCGCGAGTAGAAACGTGCGGGCGTTTGTTCTCCTGTTAGACGTTCGGGAAAAATTATGGCTTTCCTCTCACACGGATCACAGCCTCGCGAGAGAGGCTTATCTCGCGCCGGAAACGGCTCGTTGTGCAGCGCCGAGCGTTGGAAAATCATCGATTGTGTGCCGGGGGAATTTGAAAATTGATATAACTTTTACTCGACGCGCATACACTTTGCCTGCGTGCAGTGTGTGAATGAGCGTCTGCTTTGATCAAGTTGCCTTCGGGCTTTCCGCCACCACGAGTACTTTCATTCTCTTTTCTTCCAACAATGCGGGCGCGCTGCGCGACGAGAGCACTGTATTTAGAAAAACAACTTTCGCTAGACTGAATGTAAGTACACGCGGACACGAGTGTTCGGAAAATTAATTTTTTGTGAATCGCGGATAGGAAAACATGCGGGTCGCTTTAAGATTTAATCTTAAGAAAATTTGAAACCGGAAATGTTTAACAAAACTGGAGCATGATATTAGGGTTGTATGAGAAGATATTTTTACGATTATGTATAATAGCTATAGAGGTATCAGATAATTAAGAATTTTTTGTTCTACTATAAATGTATACTAAATGACTATGTGAACAAAACAAAAAATTAATCATTTTAAAATCAAATGAGGCAACTAAATCTTCTTTAAGCAAAAAACATTTATCAAAATTGGATGAATCAATTAAAAATGATGTAAATTGAAGTAAAGTGAAAAATCATGAATATCTCGAAATTTTGTTAAATAACTGCGATATTTTATATTAATACAATTTAAAATGAGTGGGAAAATTGACATAGACATTAAAGAACTTTCGAATTTTTCTGATAACTTGAAAGTTCACATTTTTTAAAAATAAATTTTCTATGAAAATTAGTTAAAAACTACGAAAATCCTTGGAAAATATTTGTAAAAATGTTCGCTGAAAAATTGAAGTTGCTATATAATTTTGCTGTATTGTAACTATGCTGTTTTTTATGCTATTAACACATTACAAAATATTGAATACAAGATAGTTTAAGTAAAGCGCTTGAATAACGAAATAGACGCAAACGAACTTTCCAATCCGAAGATTATAAAGTTTTGTAAAAATCGTGAAAAATCTGCATTGTTCGCGAAAACATTGAACGTAAAAGAAGTACTTGTCCTTTCCATAATCTAAGAAGTCAAACACAAAATGAAACAGAAACAGAAAGTATTGCATCTTTTTTTTGAACATTAACCATTTCCTGATTCCTCGCCCCTCCGTAATTATTGATTTTAAAAATATTTCTTCGTATACACATACACCGATCGGAGCTTCGCACATAACTGTATCTCTAAATATAAAGTGAACGAGAGTCGAAAGATGCGTCGCTGGATATGCATCTACAGGGTGTGCAGCAGCGCAATATTGGTATGCAGTATACAGTTTGCAAGTATTTCTATGTATACACGTGTATGAGAGTTGAAAACTATGAGACACGGATCGAGAAGAGAAAGAGAGAGAAAGATGTGAGAGAGATATATATATAAGTATAAGTATAGGTAGGAGACAACTGGAACCCCGCACGAGTGTACAGTGCGAGGAAATCCAGTCATGGCCTTTCTCCCTCCCCCTCCCTTCCTCTTCTTTCGCTCTTTCTCTTTCTACCTATAATTGATTTTAAGTCATCGAAATATCTCGGGGCGTTGTTTACTTTACGAAAAATTCGATCGAAAATAATGAAGGTCTCCGTACTGCAGATATACTGGTATACATATCTATATGTATGTAAGCATCGATATCTGCACGAGTTATTATAATTAAGACTTTTTATATAGCGAGCTGTATGGAATTTTATGAGGATATAAAAAATATCTTTCGTACAAATTGTACGTAAGTGAAACTTGTCGATTCAAAAGCGAGCAAAGCAAACAGCGCTTTTCAGAAAGTAATTGCTCTAAAACTTTGCAAAAGTTTGAATTGTCGAATATTTTACATGCAACAAGTGTTTTCATCCCGTACACCGCAGATTATATTATACATCCTCACATATGCACGAGCCCGAGAGATATAACGACATTCCTCTGGAAAAACTCACCGTCGATTTCACTGCTTTTGATCGGTATTTCGTAGGACCCATGTGTGCTGCTGCAATACTGTATACACGCAGCAAGATGCACGAGTGCTCGCAGACTGCTCACATACGTTCGCCGCGGACGAAGCATTTTCCGTAAAAATGTAATATAGTCTTCTCGTAAGTAGCAGCACTGCTCGCACCGAGAGACCGACCGGAAAAATCTCGGTTCAATTACGAGAGGACACACACGGCGCACATAATATCGACTCGACGCACAGAATATCACACATACGGTGGGCGACACTCGCGTCCCGCGAGGAAAAAACCTCGGGCGCGCACGGCGAGATTCTCGGACTCTTTAAACCTTTGTTTGGATGTGAAAATAAGGCGAGGGAGCCCTGCATCTCTCTCTCTCGCTTATTCGGTGCGTGTATACGAGACCGCGCGCGCGCCGCCGCCAGCTCGCCCGAGCAAAAGTCGCTGACCTACGTATACAAACTAGGTGTACCAGTGTACCACAGAGCGAGAGAGAAAGAGAGCCCCGACTGATTCTCGGAAGCTGGACGGACTCCTCTCCCTCCGGCTACACGTACCGATCTATACCTATATATAGATATTCACTGCGGTGGCGAGTGGCCGCAACGCCGTGTGCCGCCGCCCGCCGCCACCGCCGCGCGCGGAGGCGGAGAGGGGAGAAAAGAGGATACGTTTATGCGCGTTATCCAAAAGGGAGTAAAAAACTTGGGGAATTTGTCCGCTCACCTTGCCTTCATGATCCTCATCTCTCCGCGACGCGCGGCAGTGGCCAGCGGCCGCTGCGGCATAGGACTCCGAATTCCCCGCGCGCTGCACGGCGCCACTTTACGGACTCGGGCTTCCATCTATCGGCTGCTGCGCCAGTCCTCACCCCCTCGCACTACACAGTACACATAACCTCGACTCGCGATGCGCTCGAGCAGACTGCACTTTTTCTCGAGATAAACAATCAACAATAACAGCATGTCGACGAGATGGTAAGTTTATGTGAATTTCTCTGTCGTCCCCGATTGAGAGAAACGAGTGCTTGACTCTATTTCCGCGTGTTTCGAAGTAACCTGGTCCGTTGTTCATTGCACCTAACCTTGCGCTTTGTATAGGTATCCCATATACCAAAGGGGGAATCCACAGTTGAGGATATTTCTTCCAAATTTTTGGATGAAAATCGTCAAACCAGACCATCACCTTCAGAATCAGCGTAAAAATGTCGTGCAATTTCACGTTTCAATGGAGATGACCAAGTACGACATAAAGAATTACCTGGAGAAGATTTACAAAATACCCGTTGTCAAAGTCAACACTATCATCAAGTTGGGAAAAATTAGGCGCAATGAATTGAATACTATTATTAAAGATGATGATATGAAGATTGCATACGTTTCTTTGGTAAACTTGAATTTTGCCTACAATCGATTACTCCTCTTATACTAAACTCTTATACTAAATATTCGTTATATGCAGCCAAGGTATGAGACTTTCGAATATCCTGAACTGTTCAAAGACGAACGAAAGCTAGAAGAAAAGAAGAAAGAAGAAAGTGTCATGGAGGATGCGAAACAAGCATTTCAAGATTCAATCAAGCCTCAGCGAGAATCTAGACCTGGTTTACCACCATGGTTCAG
The DNA here is from genome assembly GCA_018906965.1 of Philotrypesis tridentata. NCBI lineage: Eukaryota > Metazoa > Arthropoda > Insecta > Hymenoptera > Pteromalidae > Philotrypesis > Philotrypesis tridentata. Next base: position 6,078,925 of record JACCIB010000007.1, read on the forward strand.
CATTTGATCATACCAATGATACAATATAAAGTTATACTTTTATGATAGTTTTAATAAATAAGTTTCTATATTTAATTCTACATTGAGTATGTTTATTTGCTCAAAATGGTTGCAAAATTCGTTTAAAGGGCAGAGCTCTTTTATGGTAGGCTCGTATTATACAAATCCCCTGTTGCCATAGATGCGGATTAGGATTGATCAAACGGCTTTTTCGGTAGCGATCTTTTTCTCTTTCTTGCGATCCGCAAGAAATGGCAAATGTAGACAATAAGCGATTGGGTAATAACAACTCCACCAATATGTACGGCAGGTAATAAAATTTCGAACGCATAATAAATATAGTACACATGTACATTATATGTAAGGGTGTGAATCCTGCAGTGTGAACACCAACGCATATCTTACGATTTGACACGTTCATAACCATATCGTGAAAATGAAGTGCTGCGTGCGTTTGCCCCTTTTGAAAATCTCTTTTCAAAAAACTCCTTTTTCTACCTCTAACAACCCTGTCTCTAAATTCCAAGAGTACCTACGGTGGGGCCGGACAAAATGAAGGTGACGTTTTGCACGGATATGGACAAATCGGTTATTGTTTACAATTTGGAAAAGCGCGGATGGACGCAAGTCGGTCCTGAAGATGATTGGAACTTTTACTGGTAATGACTAAGTATATTTCTATTAAAAAAAAAAGAGAAAAATCTGATCTTCCATGAATTTATTGCTCTGACGTGTACACAAATTTAAATGGATCGTCATCGTCGCACAGGTCTATCACACAGTCGTGCAGAAACATCTTCAGTGTCGAAACCGGTTACCGAATGACCGACAATCAGTAAGTCGCCGCATGATATACGAGCCGTTTAAGAAAAAAGAAACTTCAAGACAACGGATGAAATACTTTTTCCAGAACCATAAACCACTTTCCAAATCATTACGAGCTGACTCGCAAGGATCTACTGGTGAAGAACATTAAGAGGTATCGAAAAGAGTTGGAGCGCGAAGGCAATCCTTTAGCAGAGAGAGGCGATGGTCCCGGAAAGTATCTCTATCTCGACTTCATACCAGTGACTTTCGTACTGCCCGCAGGTGATGCGCACAGCCGTATTTAATTTTATGCTTTATTTATTGTTTTAGTTTCAAAAAAAATGTATTCTTGAATGTTTCAAAAGATTACAACATGTTTGTCGAGGAGTATCGAAAATCGCCGCAAAGCACGTGGATCATGAAGCCCTGCGGCAAGTCCCAGGGTGCTGGGATATTTTTGATAAACAAACTGAGCAAATTGAAGAAATGGTCGAGGGAAGCGAGGAACCCGTTCAATCCGAATCTCACGAAAGAGACTTACGTTATATCGAGGTGCGCGCGTTCATCGTATATACACCGTGTTCCATTATTTTTTAAAAATCCACTATACGTTTCAGGTACATCGATAATCCGCTTTTGATCGGTGGAAAAAAGTTTGATCTTCGGCTCTACGTTCTGATCACGTCTTTCAGACCTCTGAAGGCATACCTGTTCAAGCTGGGATTCTGTCGTTTCTGTACAGTGAAATACGATACCAGTATCCAGGAATTAGATAATATGTACGTTCATCTGACCAACGTTGCCGTTCAAAAACACGGGGTGAGAATCCTCTCTTTTTAAATTCGAAATTGCGATTATAGGCATATGTCTGCATTAGTGTAATCAATCGAAAAGATTTCAAAATAAATTAACGATGTAGGAGGAGTACAATAGCTTGCATGGCGGTAAATTGACCGTTCAGAATCTTCGACTTTACCTGGAAAGCACGAGAGGAAAGGCAGTCACGGAAAAGCTGTTTGCCAATATTTCTTGGTGCATAGTTCATTCGCTGAAAGCCGTGTCTCCGGTTATGGCGAATGATCGGCACTGCTTCGAGTGCTACGGCTACGATATTATCATTGACAATAAGCTGAAGCCTTGGTTAATAGAGGTACTCAACGTTTCTTTGTAGTGTTAAAGATAAGCTTTGATTTTAAATTCTGCACTAACATATTTACGCATATTTCAAATATTATTTAAACTAATCAAGAAATATACTACTCGTTCAAGCTACTTACATTAAAAGTAAAATTTGTGCACAATAGGTGAATGCTTCGCCTTCGCTGACATCGACGACCGTCAACGATAGAATACTGAAATACAAACTCATCGACAATATTCTATCTGTCGTTTTACCTCCCGACGGAGTACCAGAGTAGGTGCATCAATAATTTTATAATTTATCCTCCTTATTTGATCATAATTTCATTCAATGCTGTAATTATCTTTGTTTCAAGCGTTCGGTGGAATAAATGTCCGTCACAAGAAGCAATGGGCAACTTCGAGCTTCTCATAGACGAAGAACTGCAGGTTCAGGATGAAAGGGATAATCCAGGAAAATATAGAAATTCATCAAACAAATGGAAATAAGTTATTCTAGCTTTTATTGTTATAGCATTCTAATGACAGGGTCAAATTGAATAATTGTATTTAAAACCCAATCAGGTTCACAATGTTCTGAATGATTTTAAAAATTCAACTTTTGTTCCACGATATTATTATTGTTATAAAAACTAATGTATATGTAATTACTACAAAGAATAACTGATAGAAAATGAACTTTAACTTTCCTTTCGTTGATTGTTAACAAGTCCACTGCAAATGATAAACTAATTTTTCAAAATTAAATTTTGGTTGTTATATTTTAAGATAAAAAATTTAATTTTTTAATTCACTCTCACAAATTCTCCAAGGTTATATAGTGATGTTTCCAATTAAATAACGTCGATTATTTAAAATATATAATAATTATCTATACATAGTGATGTAATGATATATATAGTGATATCCGTTCAGTGGTATATGACATCAACGTTTGATACTTGAGCAATTTAATCGAGCGTCGAGGGTATGCATCTCAGTTACTATACAGAGGCATTTTTGGTGTTACCGTCCTTCCATTCTTTCAAGTGCATTATTATTGAACATTATACGCTGATCATTAGTCGAGTCCAACTTCCAGCAACATAAATGCTAAACATTGAGGGCATTTAGATAGATCGTAAAGATAAAAGACCTACAAATATAAGAAAATCGAATGAAAAATGCGAATTCTCGTCTACAATACCGTTGCCATAATTATACTGTATATTATTGTTATAATTTACCTGTGGTCCATGTCTTTTGCAGACAGTTTTCACTCTGCCGAACGTAACGTATCCACAATTTTCGCACATAACAACGGTCTTTGATCGTAAGCAATTGCACGGACGGCGATTGTAATCTTGCTGCACGTTGGGATAATGGTGAACCATATTTGCGAAGAGATCGGTACTTTTCAAAGAACAAATTTTTAATACAAAAACTTGATGCGAAATCGCTCGACACTGTTTGTTAGAAGCACAAAAACTTAAAGCAAAAACTTGCCACGATGTCGTGTTTATTCAAAACTGTCTCTGAAACTGACGAGGCGACTGCTGCTGCAGAAGTGTCGCTATTCTCGGTAGAAGAAAACGAGAACAGGGGCTGTGTCCTTAAAGCTCGAACCATTTTAATGAAGGGAAATGTAACGAACTCTTCGATTGGCCGGTGTAAGGGACAGCCCCTCGGATGAGCCTCGTGTATTATATTTTCGGTTTCAAGCCAGCCTACGGTTTTCCCCAAGTAAATAATTGCATTTTATGACACGCCATTCAACCGGTAGTAAACCGGTGTAAGGGATCACCGCCAGGGTCGGTTTTATTATTTTATGACATATTATTGGGCTGTAGTTGCTACTTTCATTATGTGATCCACTCGTTTTCGAAGAGATTATTTTTCCCTGTCTCGTACTTGAATATGTTGTATAAAGTGTTCTATAGTGGCTAGAAATTTTATGGATCTCGTGGCATACCTGTACTCAGCACAAGTATACATACAGATGCATCAGAAGAGTGTAGAAAATAACGACAAAATATTGAAATTCGAAGATTAGTACCTTCAATTAAAGTATATGAAATTGTATTCAACGCATTTAACGTTAATAATGAAACTTTTACTAAAAACTACTGAACATTTGCTGAAAATATAGTACCATAGATGAAATCAAAATACAGCTTATTTAAAATCATTTAACAAATGTTTTTATTTCTTTTCTGTACAAATATATTACATATAAAGGTGTAATAACGTGATACATTGTTACAAAATGTAAAAAAATATACTTAGAGTCTTCTAAGTCAGTCTTATCTTACTAAATAAAGATACGCTTTTAATACAAAACTATTATCAGAATTATTTAATTCAGTGCCAATTCTTCAATGTCAGTTGGTAGTAGCGCCTGCATCTACACAAAAACTCGAAAGCAACTCATGCATTGTAACGATTCTTTTTTCAAAATTACAGGAGTCGCATTCATTTAAACGATTAGTTATGGCACGACGAGCGTGACTTTCATCACAGGAACAGTCATTTTTTTGAAAACATTTTCACTCTTCAATTATTACATGAACTTATTTGCGAAAGAATAAAAGTACCGTAGAAAACAAATCACCATTGAGAAAAATTCGAAAACGAAAAAAAACTGGACTTAACAGAAATTATTGTCAACAAAAAAATGTTCGTATTCGTTTTGTTATAAGCACTAAAATATTCGATCTTTCATAAATTCTTTTTTTCTATAACATTAACTGTCAATGGCAGATTTCTATTTTTCAAATTGAAGCGCTATGCCGTGCATCATATGATTAAAAGTGAATAACCACTTTTTGATTACACTATTGTAAGATTATACGTGCGTATTATACTGAATAATCTTATGCAGTTGGGAATGATATGCTTATTTTCCAAGAAAGTTTCTGTCCAGTCAATGGACCATAATGCTTCTTTACTGTTATTTCATAATTTCAGTGCTTATCGTATGACTTAAACATTTTATAATGTATAAATAATTATAATGTACCTTTGTGGCAGCAACATTGGCTTGCTTTAATATCGATAAAATAATCTCTCAACGCATGTATTATAGTGTAATTATTTATATCAAAGTCTTAAATTACTTTTAAAAATTTACAAAAACCGACCAAAACTCCGAACAGTAACGACTAAAAAGTCGGCATCTCAGAACTAATAATTTAACTCGGTTGCTCACAACAGCATGAATATAATAAATTCCATGTAAATATAAAAATGTTTATAGACACGATTAATATCTGGGCATATCTGAACATTCGTTGTATATGAATCTGTTATAGTGTGCGCATTATATTCAATATTAAATATGTGCATTTGTATATATTTATGCTTTTGTGGCACCTCATTACTTTGATTCTTCATTTAAAAATCCATGAACAAGTTTTTAAAGTATCCATAATAAACATTTGAATGTTATGCATAATTTAAAAACATGGTTTATTAATAGTTTGTGATTTAAAAAATGAAGAAACGTTATGTAAGAAACGTAATAATTTGTATAGACATTTTTAATTAAAATTAAATTGTACAAAATAAATAAAATTAAGCATGACAGTAACAGAGTCTTAACGTAAAGTTTATGTGACTCATCACATAGTTTAACCATTTTAGTTACAGCAAAAGAGGCAGCGAAATTTAAAACAACCGCTATATAACATTTTTAAGATGATTTTAAAATACAAGATTTAAAAATTTTAAATCTTAAATAATGACAAATAAAAAAGTGTAATTTTGGGATCGGATTAACTCAACACTTAATCAGCGTAGAAATTGTTCTCTTACACTTCTATACTCGTAAAACTCTTCTGTCGAAAAATTCCACAATCGCAATTCTATTATGTACAGGAGATCACGAAAGTATCATGATCATAGGCACAATGGCATTTTGAGCTTTGTACAAATTATCCGCATCATGAGATTATGTTAATGAACGAGAGTAAAAGAATGAGAAAAATTGTGAGTGACAGATGATATCGTAAATAGATCTGTGATAGAGAAAAGGGTACTTAGGAAGAATAATCGGATGAGGCAAGTGGCGATTCAAGGTACAGGCGATGGAGGCGGCGGTAAGGGACTGAAGTAGGTCGAGGACCTCGAACTCGGCGAGGGCGGGCAGCTGATGGCCGTGTCGCTTTGGTATACCGACCTCGGGGTCGGCGGTGGCGGAAAGGGCTCCCCAGCATGACCGTACCTGAAGCGTGGCATAGCCGGGTAATTGCTGTCGGACTCATCACACACGTCGGTGCTGCAAGGCGTCGGTGGGGGTGGCTGATTGATGCTCCGATAGTTTCGGTAGGGCCTATACCGCGAGGCATTACTGCTAGAACATCGAGTAGAATTGGCAGTGGTTGCGGGACTCGGTGGTGGATTAAGTGTCTCCTGAGGATAGCCCCCAGCTGAGCTACCATGAGTTGAGCTTGATGCACCTGAAACGTCAAGGCCATTTTAGAGAATTTATTCAAGATTTTTATAAAAAATAAAAACAAAATTAAAAAAATTACGAACAATATGAAAACCCCGTGATATGGCTCCGGTCGTAACTTGAACTAATACTGCTACCGTTGAGGGTAGACATTCTAACTGCCATGCCTGGTTTGAGCGGCTCTTTTCTGCCATTTTTATAGCTGTTTAGCATGGGTTTAGCTGTCCTGCAGCTCTTAGGAGAAAGCGGATCACCCGCCGAATCATGCAGAATGTCTGGTAATTCTTCACTACCAGCTCCGGCCACTGCAGCTGCATTAGCTGCAAGTCGTCGTCGACAATAATAAAAACTGAAAATAACGAGAGCCGTTCCACCCATGACCAGCAGCACAGCAACAACGTAGGTACTTTTCCCTGATTCAAGAGCAGGTTCAACTGCTTGTCGGTGATTATTTGCTGAAGCACAAGCCGGTGCAGATTCGTCGCTACCATCCGCGCAATTTTCCCAACCATCGCAAAGCGCAGTTGCCAGAATACATACACCAGAGCTAGCGCAACGAAATTGTCCTGCACGGCAGCAATTGACCTCATCTTCACCGGCACTGCACTGTCTTCTACCATCGCAGACCCAAGCATTTTCTACAAAACGTCATTCGACAAAACATGAAAAAATATTTTTAGATCCGTATAATGCTTCTACACATATTTTTGAAGATCTATTTATTACCTATACATTGACCGTTGTGACACTCAAAGTAGAGTTCTCGATTACAAGGAGGGCAACCGAGTTCGTCGCTACCATCTGCACAGTCACGTTGACCATCGCATTTCCAACTACCAGGTATACAATCTTTAGAGTCTGCCATTTTTGAAGTCAAACATGTAAAATGTTCGGGGCCACAGCTTGGTGCTACTCGACAGTTCTTTCCATCATCTGCGAGAACAAGCGACTGAGGACAAGAGCACCGAGAACCAAGACAAATATGTGAACAACCACCGTATTCATGCAACGGACTACAAAGGTTGTCTTCCATTGCAAGTCCGCTCGGAGTGTGCACCGAAACCAAATCAGTTAGTGGTCGATTGTTCATCATCGTCTTTCTACCTGCACCCGTTCGCTTGTCGATCCTCTCGACTATCTGACTTTCACGATCAAACCTGCAAGACCATAAGTGTCAAAATTAAATTTGTCATAATGATAAATAAAGATATCTAAAGAATGTGCAGTATTTCTTACCAGTAGAGATGATCGAAAAGTACTGAGAGATGATGAATAGAACCTTGCAGCCCTGCAATTAGTATGCGCCTGTTGCCTCCTCCAATCTCAGCATATTCAATTTGTCGTCCATGAACCCAGAAAATGAGATTGGCAGTAGTATCAACAGCAAGACTTGATGGCGATTCAAGATCTGAAGCTATAACGATTCTCTCTTTGCCGTCCATTAAACTCTGCATGACGCGCATTTTTTCTCCTAAATCTGTCCAAAATAGCAGTCTTTTCTCTGGATGCAATGCAATATTTCTAGGTTTTTCACCTTCGCCTTTTACAACTACCCCTAAACTCGAATCACTATCTAGCCGAGTAACATTGATAGCGTCGTTCTGCGAGCAAGACCAGAACAGCAGTCGGCCAAGTGGGTCGAGAGCTAGATCAAAGGGGTGGCCACTTCCACCAGGTAGCACTAGAACTGCATGCGTTCGATTTTCTAAAGCTTTTCGAATCGAAGAACTACGCCCATCGCCAGTACGAATCCAGTAAATATACTGACTAATTGGATCGAACTCAATGGCTCGTACGTTTTTCAGACCTTGTACGCGTAGAGATATGTCGGGACAGTCGTTACTTGAATCGGGTAAAAATCTTCCCATTACGTTACGGTAGCTGTAAACCATGAAATTTTTTGGTCCCAAACAAGTTCTATTATCGGCAGCAAGAGTATAATGTGTCGGACAGGCACACTTGTGATTTTTCGATAGCCCTCCACCGTAGCCAGGTAAAGCTATACATAAGTGACTGCATTCCCCGTTGTTAATTGCACATGTATTCCAGCCGGGTTGCCTAGATTTATGAACTACTAATAAGTCCGTCACAGATTCCAAATTATCGTGAATCTCTGTACGATTGCCACCAGTTGTCTTGTTTGCGCGTTCAATATCTCCCGTATTAAAGTCAGTCCAGTAAATATAATCCTGATACTGGGTGATACTGAACGGATATCCGATTTTCTGAGTGATAATTTCTCTACGTTTTCCAGTCATTAAGTCGTAACTATCAATAGCAGGCGTGAATAAATCAGCCCAGTAGAGCCGATGCGATGCATGATCTATTGTTAATCCATTCGTGCGGCCGATACCGGATATAATAACTTGACGATCTGTACCATCAAGCCAAGCGCGTTCAATACTACCAGTGTTCGCCCATTCCGTCCAGTAGATAAATCTGAAACCGATGAGAATAAATTTAAAATTTGTTTCAAACTAGTCATGTGTAAATGATTAATATCCTTACCCCCTCTCTGGATTAAGAGCGAGACATCGGGGTTCAATGAGATCTTGCCAAATGATAACTCTCCTGCTGTAACCATCAAGATGAATGAGTTCGATTCGGTGTGTACCCGTATCACTCCAATATAAATTGTGTGCAATCCAATCGACTGCCAAACCGTCTGGCGTCTCAAGACCAAGATCTACTACTTTTTCAACTTCTGATCCATTCATAAAGGCACGAGTTATGGTTTTCAATTTGACATCTGTCCAGTATATGCGATTGTCGGATAAATCAAAATCAAGAGCACTGTTTGACAAATTAAAGTTTAGTTAGCACAAGAAAAAAAGGAGAATAAACTCAAGAAAATAAATTAACAAACCTTGCATCTTTGATCCCAGTGATAGGAATAATGTTGTCATTGTTTGCATTTTCTATGCTCGTCCTACCGATCTTGTCTTTTCTCGTGAACAACATAAAAGACTCAGGAACAAGACAAGTCCTCATATCGTTAGCTAGTTCGTAACCGATTTGACACGCGCAAACATATTTATTTTGAGGTCGATTCAAACATAATTGAGTGCAGCCACCATTTGCATGAGCGCAAGGATTAGTACCATTCGGCTTTCCACGATGGACAGCCTTTAGACCCATAACGTTAGGAAACTGTTCAACAATAATCTCGCGTTGGTCTCCGGTGAGCTTGTGAGCCCGATCAATACTACGTCTCTGCCAATCAGTCCAATAGAGAAAATCGCCAAGCAAACTGAAGCCGAAGAGATGAGGTAAATTATCAGTGATAACTTCGCGGCGCTCGCTTCCATCCATGTTGCAAACCTCGATCTTATCAGTCTTAGCATCGCACCAATAGACCTTATTACGCTCTAAATCCAGAGCAATTCCGTTCGGCCAAACGATATCTTTATTTACGATGATTGTTCTTTCTGTGCCGTCGAGATTACTGCGCTCGATTTTAGGCCGTTTGTCATCCCAATCGGTCCAAAACATCCAGCCGAGTTCAAGGCCTAAAGATATAGCACGCGGCTCACCCAAATCTTCGTGAATGAGGACCTTGCGATAAGCACCATCGAGTCGAGACACTTGAATTCGATCTGTGCCAGTATCAGTCCAGTATAAATTTCGCGCTATCCAGTCCACAGCGATACCATCAGCGCTCTTGACCTCGCTTGTAAGTATGTCCTGCTGCCCAGAACCGTTTAAATACGCCCTGCGGATGACATGAGCTTGTTCATCGGTCCAGTACAGCATCTCGTCAATAGGATCCCAGTCGATGGCGATCGCGTGTTTGATGCCCTGAAGCGGCAACACAAAATTGGTGTAATCGGGCGAATCGAGACTGATCGTGCTGATCTCATTGCGCTGTACGATGAGTAGTAGTTCCTGGGGTCCCGCAGCGCAGTTGTGTCCATCACTCAAGAGCTTAACGCCAGTGGGACAGGCGCAACTGTAACCCGGCGACTTGGTGCTCAACAGGCAGAGATGGGAACAGTTGGCATTGTTAACTCCACAGGGGTTGGCACCTGGTTTCGGTGGAGGCTGTCTGCTTGGCTCCCAAACCTCGATATCCCCTGGTATGTACTCGCCATGCAATAGTTCCCGCGGCTTTTGTTGAGCGCCTGCACCGTTGCGAGTGAGCTCGAGGCTGTGGATGCACCAGGTTCGCCAATCAGTCCAGTAGAGCCGCTGCTCGAAGTAGCTAATGGCAAAGGGGTACTCGAGACCCTCGGTCAAGATTTTTCGCCTGTTCCTGCCATTGTAATCCATGACAGCGATGAACTTGTAACGGCCATCGACCCAGTAAACCAGCTCGTTGTCGTAATCAACGGTTAATCCGTTCGGCCAGAAAATATCCTCGGACACGAGTACACTCCTCGTCGTGGGATCACCGTTCATGGCAGCTCGCTCGATTTTGGGCACGTCTCCCCAGTCGGTCCAGAAGAATATGCTCGCCTGCGGCACGAGCGCTATCGCCCTCGGCTGATAGATCTCCGTCCAGAAGAGGACCTTGCGCATACTGCCCTCGATACTGGTCACCTCGATCCTGTTCTTCTCGCCGTCCGTCCAGTAGAGCTTGCCGGTGTACCAGTCGCAGGCGAGTCCGTCGGGCGAGATGAGACTCGAGTTGACAACGGTGATGGGCTCGTGGGTGTAGCTGCCATTGCTGCGAACGCACTGGATCGTCTCGAGTGCGCTATTACTCCAGCAGACTAAGCCGCGCTCGTAATAGAAGTCCAGCGTCGTGCCCTCCGACAGCTCCTTCACAACAGTCCCGACAAGCTTGTTAGCTCGCGAGACGTTTGCCACCCGGATGTCCTTGTTCGTCGCGAACAGCAGCCTAGGCGAGCCTGCAAATAAATGCATCCAGTTAGCGCGCACTCGTTTATGTATACGCAAGTAGGTACTTGCAGAGGGGAATTTTTTTCACAATTTAAAAAAAAGCAAGTAAAAATTAAAAAAAAAGCTATTCGCAGATTGGTTACCAGTCTGCGGCTGGCGCCCGCTCTCGCTCCCGGGGAAGAGTCATTAAAATTGATTTAATGCAATTAAAATTAATGAAGCGACTTGGCAGGAACAGCGCGAAAGAGTATGTGCAGCTATTAACGGAAAATATATGGGGGTGCGCGCGAGACAAGTCACAAGGTAGTACAGAGTGTGTAACTGTATATATGTATAGCATACTCTGTCTCTCTCTCTCTCTCTCTCTCTCTCTCTCTCTCTTAAATAAGTATATGCAGACATGTAAACCGCGCGAGCAAGCGAACGAGCGAAAAAGGGGGAGAGGAGTAATGTAGGTGTATAGCGTACGTATATATGTATACAGCTACTGCAGCAGGCAGCAGCAGCAGCAGCAGCAGCAGCAACGAGAAAAAAATCCACGAGGCCTTATCGCATCCTACCCTCGCGCACATGACGCTGAGGGGGAGGGGGCTCTCTCGTTCTCGAGTAGAGCGAGTTTTTCGCCAAGTGGACAATTAATGCACCTGCAAATCTGCACTACTCGGCCGAGTAATTAGGAAAAAAGAAACTTTGGATTTAGGGACGTGAGAGAGATAGAAAGAGAGAGAGAGAGAGAGAGCGAGAGTAAGAGAGAGTGGAAGGTGTGCACAGCTATATAGGTATACAGCAGCGTGTATAATATAGTGCTGCGATGCTACGAAGCTCGGAGTAGCGCGGAGAGGGGGAGGAAGCAAACAAGGAGCCAAGCCAAGCTAAGGAGGTGGAGAGAAGGAGAAGAAGAAAAAAGAGCCGAGAGAGGCGAGACTCTACATTCCTGAGGTTTGCTCTCTTCTCTTCTCCCTGCAGGCTAAACTCGCTCTCTCTCTCTCTCTCTCTCTCTCGCGTGCGCTTATCTCAGATTGTAATGTTTTATGACTAGAACGATTCCCTGGCGGTAGTACGTACGCTTGTGCACCTATTTGCAATGTGCATGTGTACTTATATACTTTGTACTTATATGTATGCGTATAAATATCATACCATGAGTTAGGTCGGCGGCGAAGCAGCAGAGTAGACAGGCGGTGCCGAGGAGAAAAGCCTGGAATCTCGCCATCTCCGCAGGGGGGGACACTCTCTCGAGATTCTCTCGCTAACTCGTCCTGCACCTCCGCATCTTCGACTTTTCTCTTCTTCTCTCGGATATCACGTATTTGAATATATTAACCACGCTGTGTGTCTATTAGCTACAGTAGTCTACGCGACGAGAGCCATCCAACGCGTCGTCATATCTCTTTCTCTCCCTTTTCTGCACTTTGCTCTCGCGGAGAAATCGCTCGTCGAGAGATGCACTGTGCGTGCTATATTCACTGAGATATTGTATACACACGCACTTCCGCTCTATTCCCCGCGCGCGTGTATATGTAAGTATATAGGGCCGTCCGCAGTGTTTATCTGAACTCGCGCGGGACAACGAGAATGGCTTGGTCGCGGGTTTCCGGGAACGCGTCCAGCACACGCGACCGACTGCACTTGTGCAGGCCCTGCGCGACTACTGCTCTTTCCCTCTCTGTAGTGTTTGGCTCGAGAGACATTCTCGCTCTCGCTCTCTCTCAGCGTGATATTCCCTCTCCTAGTCTCCTTCTCGCGCACACGCACGCAACGGGATGTTTGCGCCCCCGCAGGCCGATTTTAGTATCTACCGCATGGAGTGAGAATAAGGAGAAGCTATACTCTCTGCAGCAACCAGGCCACTGTATAGATATATAAGTATATATATTGCGGTATAAACAATGAGGGCCAGTCTAAGTTTCATTGCGATTCGATGCATCACTTTACGCTAAGTCTGGAAATTGCAGAACTTCTATACCTATACCTGCTATCTCGTGAGAGTGGCTTTGTTTTTGTTTAGTTTGATTGTAATATGTTTATTGCAGCGTTCAATTATCGACAAGATCTGTAGGTAAGTTAGTGTTTGTTGAGCATCGCAGCTGAACAGTCGATAACCAAATATAATATATATATAGACGAGAAGATCTATATTAGCTCTGTCTGTACACGTATGTACCGACTACTGATACTGACAAGTATAGAATATGAAGTAAACGATGTTAATCCCGCGGCTCTCCAGAGAATTTGAAAAAAAATCTAGATTCTCATCGCTTATAATATATACTGAATATTATGGCACATATTAATAATATTCTAAGATAATTAAATTGTTTTATTGAAATTTATTGAAATAATTAGTTTTAAGAGGTAAAAGTTGATACATTTTCAACCAACTGAAATTATACTAATCTTTATATTGATGAATAATATATGTTCATAGTAGCAAATATAATATTTATACGTAAAACTAATTTATGTAAAGAAAAATAAACATTTTTCATCTCTTACATACATGTGAACATGAAGTTGTTACATATAAATTATTTTTATATAAAAACTTTATTCGTCTACAGATCTTCATCTTCTATCTTGCTACACTCACAAAGCATATGCGTTAAGCTTTTGCATCTCGGACAATGAGTGATATCAATCAGAAATGTAATCTGGAATATATAGTACACATTTTCATTAAGAATTTCTCATAAATTTTGAATACTTATGCATAATAATTTGTTAATTAGTAACAACTTACCATGGGGTGTTTTGGACATTGATATCTTACACGTCCAAACATAAGATGTCCACAATTCTGGCAAAGGATGTCTGTGTATGCCCTTTGACATAGACACCAACCTGGTGTTAAACCACATTTTGCTAAGCCTCTACCTTTGTAAAGGCCTTGAATTAAGGGTTTAGCAATATTTTCTTCCACTGAAAAATAAAAGATTTTTAATAATTCTTACATAAATATAAAACACAATTCGTGCTAATTACATTCACAGTAACAATTAACACACATTGAATAATAAAAAAAAAACATTTCATACACTTAAAAATATTAGCAGGATGCACACTGAGTGAAAACCCGTGTTGCAGGACACTTTTTCTTTGTCTATTACATTTTATAACACATAAATTTTACTATCAAATGGTTTAAATACACTCAATACGAAATTCCATCTTTAAAAAACATCAAACTTCACGAAAATGTCTTTAAAAACGAAAGAAAACACTTTTTTCGAAAAAAAACATCGCGTCGCTAGTGGAAGCTATACACATGAGAGCAAAACAAAAGATCGCACAATAATAAAAAATACTAACCTTCGATATCGTGACCCATTTTGTAGAAAGCGTTTTACAAAAACGAAACCTTGATTTTCACAACTCCTCGCCGAAAGATTCACTTGCAACAGTATTATCTTAATAAGTTTAAAATCGTAGTTAGGACTATTCTCTACGAAAGCTGGCGTAGGAATGACGGCACATCGGTCGTATAGTTGAAGCCGGTGCCGGTTTCTGCCGTCCCCTTTGTATTGAGAGTATTGGAGACTTGCGGGCTCAAAATGTAAACAAACACACTATACCTATAGTATGCGCTTATATGAAATCAGTTTGAAGTTTATCCCATGCGAGATCCCGCCTATAAGAATTTCCTGGAATTAGTGCACACGAATTTTAAATGAAATATATACTGATTGTTTAAATTACAAGGATGAATGCGCTCATCGATTCGCAGTTGTCTTAATGCTCTTGTTAATGCATAGTATTTTTTTGAATCTAGTGACAATATAATATTGCTATCTTCAAAAGAAACCCGTTCCTAAATTTTCACGTCTTTAAATTAATACTAGTCCTCGACGATCCTTCTGAAACTCTCGTCTCTCCCCTTCGAACCCTATTTTTTTTACAGCTCAAGCCCTGCTATATAATAGTTTTGAATTCGGAAACATGTGTTGTGATCAGTGACGCACTTTCTCCTGCACGGGAAAAACACTTGAAAAGTCGTTAAATTTTCAAATTCTGAAATTTCATCGAACAAAGGATTTGCATGTTTACAAATACCAATAATAAAATTTTAATTTTTTTCAATTTTAACGCTTAAAGATACTGATGAGGTATATAAGAAAGTAAAAAAATATATTTTTTCACGTAATAATTGGTATAGATGTTGGGAAAAAATGAATATCTAAAATTATTTATCATTATATTAAAATCATTAAAATATTTTTGGTGGGCTGAGTCATGCACAATACAATAAATAATATAAATTAACATATACAGTAACAGTATATTTTCTCGCACTGCTCGCACATATAAAGTTACACATACTTATTACTTACATATGAGTAATAGTTACATGTTACATCGGACATATTCAAAAAACAGATGATCATGTGGCGAACGACTGTATCGACACTACAGAATACGAAAGGACAGACGGCGGCGCACGCTTCGAGCAGGTTCGAGCTTCTGCTTATTCGATCGGACGCTAAAAGTTTAAGAAATAGTGTTTTTACATAATAATGAAAGTAAAGATACCCAATTTCACAGTATTTGATTGAAGAGCGTTTTTTTTGTAATTCATTATACAACGAAGTTTGTGTCAGCAATGAGAATCAGTGCAATGTTTTGTTCATGATAACAATAACCCCACTTTTTATCTCAACCTAAAGCCAAAGGTGAAGAAGACAGTATAGTGTTCATTTGTAATTTTAGTTTTATTACATTACTTTAAAAGATCACTTGCAATGAATGTCAATCATCTTATTAGTCGATCTGCAATTCTACCAATGCAAACATTGATGAATGTACCAAAATGCTACTATGCAACAAAGGTGAGAGGTATCATTGCTGATTTAGATGTTGAAGAAGCACCAGTTTATGACACAGAAGTTGTAGTTAACACAGAGGAAATTAATGAAATAAGAAACAAATCTCGCCTGTGGCCACAGCATTACAGAGTACTTCATGGTCAAAGACCGTATGATGAAAGCAAAGAATTTTATCATAACACTGTTTGGTACAAGAAGAGATTGTTAGGTAGATATGGTATAGATGCAGCTGAAATTAATCTCGGTATATGTTGGCCTACCAAAGAGGATATTGAATATAAAAATGAATTTGAAGCACTTGCATATCCAAGTAACATAAAGGAACTATGGAAAGAAATAGAAGAGCGAAAAAGAGAAGCAGCTGAAGCAATTCGTACAAGGTAATATATCGGCTATTTGCATTGATTGAATTGTTATCGTAGTTTGGGCTAAGCAGTTAGAAAATCTTTTTGTAAAAACTAATATTTGTTTGAATGTACTAATTAAATTTACTGATCAAAGTTATTAAACTAACTTTTTTGTTTAAATAATCAAATTTCAGGGAAGAAGAAATAGACAAAATTGTGTCTAAATTTGATGAATATCAAGCAGTTTTGAAAGCAAAATTTCAAAAGAAAGAGGCTGAATTGAAAGAAGCTAAAGAAAAGAAAGAAAGAATGATGCAAGAAATTAAAGAAGAGTTTGGTTTCAACATAGACCCACGAGATGATCGATTCAAGGAGATGTTGGCAAAGAAGGAATTAGAGGATAAAAAGCGAAAGAAACTAGAAATGAAAGAAAGAAAGAAAGAAAAAATGATGGAATTGTTAAAGAAAAAGGCTATGCTTGAAGCCGAAAAAGTTCAACTAGCAGAGGAAAATCTTCAGCCTAAACCAAGTGAGACAGTGAAACAGAAAACTAAAAAAAGTAATGAAAAAATAGAATAATTGTGTTTAAAATCTTGTACAGTTTGTTATATAACTATTAAAAAAAATTAAAAAAAAACAAACTATATAAAATACATTTATTTCATGGATTTCAATCATCATAATTTTATGACTAATCATTTTCATTTATTATTTTGTTTTATATTACAAAGTTGACAAAGTTTTACATCCTATTAATTGAACTAAGGAATTAAGGAAGAAAACAAAACTATTAGAGTATTCACACTTCATGCAACATTCAACGAACAGAGCTATATAACGATAGGTTCATCACAAGACGTAAGAATTGAAAGAACAGCTTGTAAAAGCATCTATGAAATTGTAAATATTATATTTAATATTTCCTTGGCTAATACAAAAAAGAAAACATTACACACGCTTCTACGAGGACTAGGGTAATCTCAATTGTTACAGTTACGTTGGTAATAATAAATAACGCGTTATGTATTTTCGCTCGCACACAATCATCATCAGGCACTGTATATTTTGCATCCCCCCGGCCGTCTCAGCTCAATCATATCGTCGTAAGTACAATGTCGAAAGGAAAAACAAGTCCCGCGCGCGTGTCCCCCAATTCAGCGATGCTCCTGGCTTTTCAGCAGCAGAGGCTCTAAGCTTTCGGGCGTTATGTACTCGGAGAGTTGGTCCCTGTCCTCGAAGAGCTTCGACTCGTCGATGAGGATGAGGCGAATTTTACCGCCCGATGAGGGTCAGGCAGACTGAAGCTGGGAGGCCGAGGCGAATTCGTAGAACTGGAAGCTCAGCTCCTCGCCGAAGAGATTGTCCGCCGTCACGACTTCCGACTCGGCCATGTTCAAGCCGAGGGACGAGGGATTGAGGTCCGTCACGAGGTAGCCCTCGCCGATCAGACCACACTCCTCTGCCACGACCTCCTTCGAGACTGGGTTCAAGAAATCTGGGGTCAAAACATTCGGATTAGCTTTTTAACGCATGCAGCCTTTTGAAATGTTGAAGGGATGTAATTCACCGGTTTCTTTGACAGGACAAAGGGCGTCCGACTGTCCGTTCGTCTGGCACTGTTGATTGTGAACGACCTCTGCGTTATTTGAGATCATCATCGGCACGAGATATTGCACTTCCACCTCCTTTTTGATTCCGCTGAGAATTTGCTCGGCGCAATGCTCCAGCGTTATTGTATCGACGATGTTGTCCTCCTCCACGGGCTGGGCAATGCTGGCCGTCGCTGCGGCGACTTCGTCTAGTGTGACTATTCGTCTGCAAATTTTGTACACAATATGTTAAGATTTTTATAAATCTGCAGAAGAAATGATAAGTATTAACAAGCTTTATAAAGATTGCAAATATCTGATCTTTAAGATACAAATTTTCCGCCACAGTATATTATATACTAGTGAGCTTTTCAAAGCGAGCTTTCGTTACAGTGCAAATAAATACCAAATTCGGATTGTCTACATCGCTTCACAAAAATCGCCGCACATACGTAATTCAATGTACCCACTTCATTACAATTAACGCATTAGTATATAGTATAAAAGATGAAATCGCTGATACATTGCCGCGATAAATTTGAATCCTCAACAATAGACTTGCGCAAGTCGCGCGGAAAAAAGGAAAATGAAAAAAGCGTATTATGTTATCGGGTAATCGAGTGGCTGCTTAACGTACGAGTCGGGCTTTTGCATCGCGTTATTTGCCTCCTCATTCTTGAGCGCCTGCCTGATCGAAGCTATGTTGAATAGCTGACGCGGCGTCTTTGACTCGTCCTGGCTGGCAATGGCCCACAAATGTCCGGCTCCGTGCGGCGCTTTCGAGCCCTTGCGAAAGTGCGGATTTATGGATAGATTGTGCCGCACCGAGTTCTTCCATCGGTCGTCGTTGCTCTTGTAGTACGGAAAGTGTTCTCTGGAAAAAACAAATGTTTCAAAAATATCCTGCAACTGTATGCGTTATAACATCGGAGAAAAAAAAACTGCATCGAGGAGAACGAAATCCCCTAGGAGGGCGACCTTTCATGCTTCGATCTCGCGGCTCGCGACGATATACTCCGAAAAGATAGAATCAAAGAACCCGTGCGGGAGGCAAGCGCACTAGTATTCTAACGTATAATGCTTATCAGAAACGACGAGACGGCTATTAAGAGCCACTGGGCGAGAGAGTTAAACGCGGGGGCTGTAGTGAGTTATAGATATAGTCGGCGAGGCACCGACGAATCGTATAGGCTCGTCTTCGCGGCGCACGACTGCTTACACACGCGCATATATATACGTGAACTTTAATCGTGTCCGTTATAGA
The DNA here is from genome assembly GCA_018906965.1 of Philotrypesis tridentata. Taxonomy (NCBI): domain Eukaryota; kingdom Metazoa; phylum Arthropoda; class Insecta; order Hymenoptera; family Pteromalidae; genus Philotrypesis; species Philotrypesis tridentata. The sequence continues at coordinate 6,098,166 of JACCIB010000007.1, forward strand.
AGCGGCAGATTATTGTCCTAAGCAAGGGTAGAGGTATATATAGACGTGTACTGCGCTCGTATATTGCTCTAGCCGACAGAGCAACTTTTTAATGGCTGTTTTAGGATTACTTTTTTTCATTGCGCCTTTAAAAAAACTTTCCTTCGTATATACACTATAATACTCTATACACGTATACTGTTGTCACATTGCGGGGACGGTTTCGTAAGAAATACCATTGCTCTCGCGTCGATGCAATATGAAATTAAATGTAAGGTTGCACATATCCTATACGTATATACAAAATAAACTTTATTCTCCCAGCAATCGCTGAAAGCTCTCCCTCGCGCGCCTTCCCATGCCCCTCTTATTCCACGAGAACGTCGCTGATCGGCAGACATCGTGTCTTTTCCAAATTTTCCTCCCCCGCGCGTCGAGACGTCTCCCAAGCCGTTCTCATTTCCACATACACTCTGTAAATTGCACCCCAATAAAAAAGCAGCCCTCGCGTACATGATATTCAGCGCACAGCTGTAAATAACTCTCTCTCACACTCTACAATGTATATACATTACACACAACAGACACACGACGAGCGAAGAGAGGTCGCGTCGACGGAAGCAAGTGAAAGAGAGAACAGGCGATACGCACACACTGCTGCTCTCTCTCTCTCTCTCTCACCTGGCGATCGGTTCAGGGGTCACGGCACGTTAACCACCGCCGGCCCTATATGCTCGTCTAATTATTTCTCGGCTTATACGCTCCTTCGCTCCACACGCGTAAACACGTAAATATATAGTATATACACATGCGTGTAAGCGTGTGTGTGTATGTCTCTCTCTCTCTCTCTCTCTCTCTCTCCGTTATACATATAGACACGAGCGCGAGCAGCTCACCTGCAGCACGCGCGCGCTTGCACGCGATTAAACGGCGCACTTACGCGCTTCGCTGAGCACGAGTTCTCATGCGTGAAAGGCCGCGCGCGCGCGAGCGAGCGAGCGAGCGAGCGGCGTTTTTCGGATTGATGCTACTCCTCTCCTTCTTCTGTCTATTGGGGCTTTACTGCTGATTATGCTGATAAGCTTATCCGGCTATTAGTTATACACGCGTTTACACGTCTGCTTCTTTTTCGTTCTCGAGCGCGCGCCTCGCTCGCTGCTGCGTATATACATATACATATACTCTCGCGGGAGAGCTGTACACAGATATATATTTGGAGATACGTGATATATGGTTTACGTATTACGTAGATCGTATCGCCGCGCGCGATGCCGATATATCGTTTATTTGCGTCACGTACTTTCGCTCCTCGGGTATTAAGGGTACAGCGTGTATATGGATTTTCTTATTTTCTTGATGATATAGTGGCCGCGAGCGCGAGCTCGCGCACACGACAGAAATCGACTCCTTATATACCTGCGCTGTGACGACGAGAGACTCTCAGCCGAGCAAACCAGGCTGGTGAAACCTCGGTAAACTGGTCAATATTGGGTGTATATGTTTGCCGATCGATTACGAGCTTGAGGGTTGAACAAAGGGCAAAGCCGCGATGCTCCGACCTTATAAGTGTACACAATATCACGCTCGTGAATTGCCCTTTTCTCTAATCGCTTTCGACAAAAAAAAAAAAAAAAAATTACGTCCGAAAACGAGTGTAAAGCTTTTTTTTTCTGCTTTATTATTCGAGCGCGCACGTGTTCAGCGAGATAATCGTAGTTTACTTGGCTGTACACGCGAAATTAATTAGATTAGATATATATGCATCACTGACGCAATTTCTTCTGCGCGAAAAACGCCTCTACAATTATTTTCGACTAAAAAAAAATAAAGTTCTTCTCCGCTCGATAACAGTCTCCCGCGAGTCAGTGCAGTATTCGACTGCGTTACGTCAACTGCACACAAACCCGCAAGCTCTTAATTAAATAAGCCATATATCTTTTCCACATAGTTATACTCTTGAAAATTATCGTCCAAAAAGTAAAGTTCTTCCCCCGTTCGATAAAATTCAACCGAGTCGCCGTTATGCATCCGACTGCATCGCCTCGTCTCCGCAAGCTCAAAATACAAAAATGAAGAAAAAGCAAAACAGAACACATCCGACGATTCGAAATCGCGGCGAAACGAGCTGAGAAAAGAAAAATGCGACCGAAAGCAAAAGCCAAGAAAAAAAGGCATCTTCTCGCGCGCCCGAAAGGTCGATCGCTTCGAGTCGCACAATGGCCGTCATCCGAAAGTTCTTCCCTCTGCGACTCGGCGGAATGGCCAGTGGGGTGTGCGTGGCGCGCACGGGGGGTTGGCTCTTCGCCGCCGACTATACATACACCTATACAGCCAGCTTGCATATAGACGTCGAGAGGTAGCAGGGGGCGGCGCCGAGCCGACGCGCTGCCAGGCTCGTACCACCTGCCCTGGCCTTCTCGGCTCGCTCGCGCGCGCAAGCTCTCCCCCCCCCCCCCCGCGCGCTCGCGAGCTTTCGGACTCGGCTGCGCTGTGCGCAGGCTGTTCGCTCGCTATATACACTCGCTTTTATCCGAGGAAGTAGGAGGTAGCGTATGCGCGATAAGATGGCCGCGGCGAGCTTGCAAGCTCTCGCTTTATTCTCTCTTTCTGCTTTCGAGAACGAGAGCTTGCAGACAGGGGGGAAATACAGTTATCGGTGACGCTGGCTGCGGAGAGACGCCCGCAGACGCATTGCGGTGCGAGTCGCTGTATAAAACGCCGTCGGTGAGATTTCGAGGGAGAGATTTTGTTTTGGGAGGATTTTTTTTTTTTTTTTTTTTTTGACGCGTTTCACAGAGCTTGTATCGCACGTTTTCCGAGAGAAAAATGTTGGTATGTATATGCAAGGTGACGCAGGAGCCGATGCTAATGCCGGCCTCTGTATATCGCGTGAAAGGTCGGAATAAACCTTTTTATAGATTAATGCCATTTCGTGCACCTCGTGAGCGAAGGGCGAATAATATATCCGTGATTTACCGATGAAATAGACACGCGGCGATGGGACGTTCGGAAATGCCGCGGAGGAAGTTTTTATGCAAAGTAAGAAGATAAAAAAAAAAGAAGAAAAAAATACACGCGGCCTGGATCTCTAGATACGTTGTGGGGCGAAGGCTCGACGGGAATTATTAAAGTCCGTTTCTCTTTCGTATTACGATAGTCGTGTAGATGTATAAGCGAATGTATATTATGCAGTGACTCACGAGATCCACTGGTAAATGGCGGAGACGGTGAGCTCGCCGCGTTCCTGAAGCGCGTGTTCTATGAGCTCGGTGTAGGTAAACGGCGGCTTCTTCGGGCCTTGGCTTCGATTTCGATTCTCCGCAAGTCCGCCGTTGTAGGAGCTATTGTTGCTCGCTGCCGCCGAGTAGCCGCTGTCGTACCTCGTCGCTCCGGACGCCTCGAAACCCGGACACGCCGCTCGCTTCGCGTTTTCGTACGAGATTGGCGTTCTATTGCTGTTGTTGTTGTTGTTGTTGTTGTTGCTGCTGCTGTTATTATTGTTGTTGTTGTTGTTGTTAAATTTGCTTTTGTTGCCTGAAAAAACGACAGATTTTAGTTTCTTTTTAACGAAACATGGAATCTATACAGACAGACATGCAAAAGATCGAATATTTTGAGGCTTTGAAAATTTAAATGGCCATCGGGAAGCCTGTCGCCAAGACTGTACGGGTGGAGCTGAATAATTCCAATAGGTAATAAATATCTTTTGGCTATACAGTTAGGGGCGCACATTTCTGTTCACACAATTTACTTCTTTCCCCCGAAACGGACACCCCGAGTTTCTTTATTCCTTCCGACGGAACCGTCTGTAAATGGAATGTAACGTCCGATGCCATATGGTGTAATTCTTTTACGAATTTTCGTTTTCACGTTTCGCCAGTGTGCTATGCGCGTGTATGTGTGCAAATGAAAAAAAAAACTGACTCGATTATAATAAGCGTATTTCCGTGCAATCGATGAAAGTATTGCTCGACCGCAACGATAATCCACTCGAAATGCATGCAGTCGCTCGAGAGCGAGCAACAATACCTTGAAGATCCTTGGGCAGTAGAACGCAGCTCCTGTCCTCCGGTGCCTCGATAAACGAGTCCAACTTGAAATCCAAGAGCCACGAGAGATTTCCGTTCTCCTGATCCTCGTAATTCTGCCCGGCCGTCGGCAAAGCTCCGAAAGCTCCGGCTCGCGGTCTTCCGGAGTCACTGTTTTGCTGCTGAACTTTTGGCATTGTCGTCTGCTGCTGTTGCCGATGTTGTTGCTGCTGCTGCTGTTCTTGCTGTGACTGTTGTTGTTGTTGCTGCTGCTGCTGCTGCTGCTGCGTTTGCTGGTGATGATTCCAATAGATGTCCTGAAAGTCGACGCCTTGAAGATTGTGAATCTCGTGTTGCTGTTGTTGCTGATGCAGTAGCTGCTGCTGCTGCTGTTGTTGTTGTTGTTGTTGTTGGAATAGGGGTAGGTTGAGTTCGGTGAGACTGGACGTCGTGGCTCCAGCGACTGCTGCGAACGCAGTTTTCAAAAGAGAGAACGAAGAAGGTGAGAAAGGGTATAGTGGATGGCGTGTCGACTACTCGTCAACGAGTGAGACTTTGATTGGCTGCGGGGCTTTCATGCGTTTTGCTCTCCGCTCGCTTTTCGTTTTTTCTTTTCCCTTCTTTCCCCTTTTTCCTTTAACGCAACAACGCTGTCCAAGTCGCCGCGCCTGCCACGGTGCTCTATACCTTTGAACCCCGGCGCAAAGAGAAATAACCTCACCAGCGATCGAATAATCCTCTGGTCTTTCGCCCCGAGTTCTGCGCGGAAGTCGCGCGAGGAAGCGCGAGCTCCGACGAAAAAACCGAATCGTCCTTACGGGGCGGCGAAGCGACTACTATACTCCCTGCTGTATGCGACGTGCTCACCAGCGTACAATCCGCCACAGAAAGTCCCGTCAGCCGAAGTCGGGGGAGAATTGCCGAGACGAATCCCGCACACCCGTCATTTTTCCGAGAAACAAAAAAGTATCGCCGCGATCGCGCACAATCGATCGGCTCTCCCGATTATAGCGCCTCCAGCCGAAACAATGAATTATTTAAAAAATGACTTCGAACGATTATTAACCGAGGTTTCCAAGTAACCCCGCATATTTATTTACTTTCCCTCAGTCTCTCTCGCGCAGCGACGAGCATTTCGATTGTCGCGACGGCGAAAGGGGCGAATTCATGTGCCCTGCAGCAGCACGGATACAGAGAGAGAGAGAGATAAAGAAAAATAATTTTCATCCGAACTCACCGGCCTCGAAGCTGTCGAGCGCGTCGTCCCAGTTGCCGTCGACGACGAGGACCTCGAGCCTCGTCACCGGCGTCTCCTGCTGCGGCTGAACGATCTGCGGCTGCTGCTGCTGCTGCTGCTGATGATGATGATGATGATGAGTCTCGAAGAGGTCGGAGGCGTAGATCGCCTGGTGCACCTCGTGCTCGAGGAGGCCGCCCTGATGGTGGAGATCCAGCCGTGGCTTTTTGAGCGAGGACTGCTGGCCGAGAGTCGCGAGGCTGTGGTGCTGGTGTCCGCAGACCTCGTCGCAGATGCTCTCGATGTCGAGCTCCTCGAGGGCCCGGCGCTTCTGCGGGAGCTGCTGCTGCTGCTGCTGCTGCTGCTCGTGGTGGTCGTAGAGCTGCGTCTGATGGTGGAGGTGGTGAGCCTCGTCGCTCGACTCCGAGGACGGCCCGATCATGGTCGCGAGGGCCTCGGGCTTTTCTCTGTAGGCGCTCTCGAGCTCCACTTTGAAATCGAGGAGCAGGAGCTTGCGGGTAGCGTTTTCCGAGACGAGGAGGGGGGGGGGTGAGATTTAGTCGCCGATGTGAGGTGAATCACAGGGGATCGCGATTTCTCAGCGCGATCGAGAGCATCGTCGTCGCGCGCGATGGTATATATTAGGTCTATAGATATGTAAAATGAGAAGATGTACTGCTGGGGAGCCCGACGTTTCCGGAGAGTCGCAAGTATATATCCGTAACGATCGGAGCTAGCCGAGCGACTCCTGCAGCGAGTCTCCTTTTGGTCGCGGGCACTCTATACGATACACGCTACCGAATGCGCGCGCAACCGATCGCAACCCTCCGTTTAATATATACGCGAGACGCGAGCACCTTCTGTGTATGTGTATAACGCATACAGGTTCATACATAATACGTGCGCGTTATATATGTATATAATGTACTGTATACATATATATACACATGTATTATATAGTTTTGGTGTCTATAGCGTGTCCGATTCGTAAATTGCCGTGGCGCTCATCGCTGGATCAACGATTTTCTGGGGTGGACGGTCTAATTGCCTTAGATATATCGCAGAAGGTATATATCTATACTTATATATGTACGTGAGTTTAACCGAGAGGGTCGCTTTGGGCTTTGACTTGTGCGAATCTTATGTGGAGAGCTTGATTTGTACTTTATGGTAATTTAAATTGCGCATTATATATAAGGGCTGCTTGAATTAATATGGAATTTTTTATTATTGGCATATACGTAAATACAGCATGTGTCGCACATGGGTTTGAATAATGCAGAAACGTTGATACATTTCAGGATGAATTTTTTGTTGTTTAAGGTAAGTAAGGTGCGATAACTTTGAATTTTGTTAAAATTTATCTCGAATACAAGATGACGGATTATATAATAATATTAATAGAAGTAATATGTTTTGAGAATAAAAACCAACTTTAATAGTAGTCGAAGATCTGCAGTTGCGAATTTCTCGAAAAAAATACAAAATTCGAGTAATTTGTATTATATTCTTGTAAGGTTACCCGTACAAATGATGATACTTATATAGCATTGCGATAACACGTGTATATTAAACTAATTTCATGTAGTAAACTCGTAGCAGTCTAAAATGTTTGTAGTATACTTATATAGTATATGATTTTTTATTCTGCTCTATAGAATACTCGGAAAGAAGTGTGGAATGATTTAAACAATGCGAAATTGAAAAAGTATAATTTAAAATTAGTTCTTATACTAATTATGCGGGATCTTTCACTCCAAGATTTTTATGTCGAGGGGGATCCCTGCAGTTTTAAATCGCATTCCTATATTTATAATCTTATATTTTTTTAATATCTTTAATGGTTTCATGAGATTCAATTAACATGTATTGCAATCCTTAATTATTAATTTATTTCCCGCCAAAAACCCCACGAAAAATTGTGATGTTTGGGATCAGCACAGGCTATTATTTAATATGAGAGAAAGATTCAAGAAGAGAATTTTGTTCGTAAACATTTACATCCAAAATTTGAATCATATTGATCATAATGTATACTCAATTACTCATACATTACTATTATTTACTTCTACTACTGTACTTCTTTTTAAACTATTTCTTTTATTATACTACTTCTTTTTTGTACTACAGGATGGCCTGTGCACTCGTGGCAAAAACAATTATTATACTCCATAATCAAAAAAGCAACATCGATTTTTTAAATATATACTTGTTTATATGATTATAGTTATATTTTAAGTAGTTATATATCAGATTTATTTATACAGCAATATACAAAATCAATGTTGCGCTCTTTCGATTTTGAAGGAACATTATATTTTATCGCGTTTTCATACCTCTTACGATTTGACTAATATAGAATAAGAAAAAAGAGGCACAGGAAGTTTACTATACTTAGCACATTTTTTTTTAATTTAAGGAATTTAAAAACTTTATGGATTTCCTTCCATTCTTTTTTTCCTCTATTCGAATAGCAAAATACTGTGTAGTAGCTTTTCTATTATTAAAATTTTAGGGACTTCTTTTTAATTTAATACGAAAAATCTATTAAAAAAGACATTATACATTCTGATCGATATCCATATACAATGATCGAGTAAACAATATATTATATATTGTGTGTAAAATAGTTGCTGTTAAAAATTAAAAAATATTTACCAATCCATCACGACCCTAAAATAGATCATATTATTATATAAAATACAAGAAAATGCGAGAGAAAATAACGCCAAAACGGAAAATGTAAATACACATAGCAGCAACTAATGGGCCATTTTATTACTCGAAGATAATGCTTGTAATAATAATAACATTTGAATATACGCTTATATATTATTCATCTTTTTGCAAGTTTATATACCTCAAGCCTGAAATGATAAATATATATTAGACGCGTCGGGAATCGGGATGGCAAGATAAGTACCTATATATAATAATATACACATGCGTTTCGAAGATACACGTCAATGCGATAAAAACAAAACACTAAGCTGATATAGATAATACAATAATGTATGCAATGACGTTGACGCAAGTAAACCGGTGATACAGGTGTGTGCTATATTTACAAGCACGAGATTCGATCAACATCAAATTCAATGAAGCTGTAGAAAAACTATATGTATATAGCTATATACATATATACACAATAAGTGCTATAAGTATACCTAACGAGCTCACCAAAAGATGAAATCCATGCACAAGGATCGTTTGCTACAGCACACCAAATCAGAAACATTTGTCGTAAATACAAATCTATCGCATACATCCATATATTCCAATAGGTAAGGTATATACAAAAAAAAAATGCATACTCTGCAAGTTGCACACGTGAAAGCATCTATAATCTTCTGGTCAGATATAAACAGAAGCTCTCTAGATAACGTCAGAGTCATCTTTACGAGACTATTCCCGATACTTATCTTTTTATTCACACGTAACGTTAATAGTAGTATTAGTAGTGCATCGGCAGAGTGCCAAATTGCCTGCATACAGTACACAGACTCAGGCCATATAAACATTACCTAGACTCTTTCATTTTTCCCTCGCGAGTCGCGACTGTATAGAGCCTAAAACTACAGCATCAAGCAATCGCACACCGATCAAGACAAGAGTTTCGCCTGTTTTATTCGCTGATGATTTACACGGGCAAAGCGGCGGCAAACATGGCGAGAGCAAGAAACAGCTGATCCCCGCCCGCGAGAGAGGCGGCGTGTGTGTATGTGTGTGCATCAAGCATAAGCATCTCGCGCACGGATACAGAGAGATCAGATCAGTCGTCGGTCGTCGTCGAATGGTCGTCGTCCGCAGCAGCAGCAGCAGTCAAGCGGGACGATGTTTCGAGAACCGCAGCCTCGTCGCCCTTGACCTTCTCTCTCTCTCTCTCTTTCTCTCTCTCCTCCCTCTGTCTGGTATATAAAGTAATTTTTACACTCGCAGTTTTTGCATTTCGCGTCTGCTCGCGCGTGCTAGAGCTGATAAAAAGCGCACCATCCAGGCTAAAAAAAGAAAATGTTCCCGCCGTGGTTTGGCTGCTGCAGTTGTGGCTTTTGTCGGTCTCAATATCTACATTCGGAGCACTCGGTCTCTCGCTGAAGTGATGGCCATTGTCTTTCGCGCAACTAACATCAGGTGTTGTTGCTCTCCTTTTCTTATCAGCAGCCTCCAAGATGACCCTGCCAGGGGCTCGTAAACGCGACTCCTCTGTCAGCTTCACACACACCAAGGATGAGAACAATGATGCTAATGACGAGATACACATCTCCCTGGCTCCATATATCCAGACCTACCTGGCGCACAGTGGCCAGGGTTTGGGCTGTTGCGGAGTTGGATTGCCCGTACCATTTGAGAGAGCCGCACCCAGGTCCTGGTGGAATCCAAAATTCGACTCCGAAATACTGGAGGGACAGTACAAGTGCAGCGCTTTTCCACAGATTAGACTACGCTTTAGGTGAGCTTCTCATTGCTTACTTGTATAAACTTAAATTAACTTTATCACAGTTTTAATGACTTTATGAGTCCTAGAATGACATTAAATTTAAACTCACCTTATATCAGCGAGAAGCTACAAGTTGTATTTTTAGTGGACACTCAATAAGATATTTCATTGATATGCTACTAGAACACTTTTACAACTATGCTTTCAAGTACAAAGAAGAATAATTAATGTAACTGCATATTCATGCTGCCATTCTTTGTTTTTAATTTAGTTCCTATATAAGTTTGTATGAATATTCCTACATTTAAGAGTGAATATAACCTTTTCAGATACGCGCTCACCTACATTCTTTTGGTATCAGTTTCCTGGCTGGTTTATTTTGTAATTCTTGGAACAGAAAACAACAGTATATTTTGGCCATATATAGCAGTTATGTTCACTATCGTTGGTGTAATGGTCACAGCAATTCTTTACCTCACTCACACAGACCATTACAGAAGTATTGTCTTGCCTATATCTGTAGGAGTTGCCTTAATGCTTTGTTGTTTATCAATAGTATTTCTGGTCTATGTGCCACCTTATTCAGGTGGCTTAACATTGGTAAGTGTTAATTTAAATTTAAAACACTTTTTTAAAAATAGATTTAATTATATTTTCCAAACGACTATTTGAATTAATTGCATTTTATATTAATTTTAGGTTGGACATTTTGCATTATGCTCAGAAATTTTGTTGCTCATATATACAGTCTTGCCAATGCCACTGTATGCGTGTACACTAATTTGTACATTATATTCATTCCTGTTTGAATTTCTCACTGCCTACTACTATGGCTTAGAGAGTGCTAGACAGGAATATTTCAATGGAGAAATCAAAACACCAACTTCTGTACACCTAAATCTTGAAGACAGCAACTTTATGGCGGGCCCAAAAGATGCTTCTTTAAACAATTCAAGCAGCTTACGGAGGCTAAAAAGACTCTTAAACATTACTAACAATGCCATCAATAACACAGCAACGAAAATTCCGGGAGTTTTACCCGTACTAATGTCCAATCTGAACACCAATCGTAATCTTCTGAATGCCAGCGAGGGCGTCCACATCACCTCCGTTGACATATCAGTCGCTCCACACGAAGACATTAATTTTGCAACTACGTTGACGATTCGTATCCTGATGCAGATCTGCATTCACCTCATCGGCGTCCACATCCTCATAATGACATTTGTGCGGATGCGGGGTACCTTTATGAAGGTAGGCCAGTCGCTCTTGGTACGTCGTCAGCTCGAGATGGAGAAGCAGCTCAAGGAGAAAATGATACATTCGGTGATGCCACCTAAAGTCGCCGACTGGCTAATGGAGGAAAGTGAAAGGGAAAGGGAAAGAGAGGATTCATTAAAAAAAGGTTCGATACCGTCCAACAACACAGATATCCGTTCTCTATTCCGTCCGTTTAATATGCATTCAATGGATGATGTTAGTATATTGTTCGCTGATATCGTTGGCTTTACTAAAATGAGTAGCAACAAGACTGCCGAGGAGCTAGTTGGAATACTGAACGATTTGTTCGAAAGATTTGATGACCTGTGCGAGTTGCATGGATGCGAGAAAATTTCTACTTTGGGAGATTGTTATTATTGCGTCAGTGGCTGTCCAGAACCCAGGCTTGATCACGCTAAATGCTGTGTAGAAATGGGATTAGGTGAGTCATTCTTTTTGTATTTACATAAAATGATTAGTTAAAGCTTCTTTCAGTGTAGAATAATTAACATTGTCACAGTAACTTCCTTGTGTCACATAAAAACGGTACATTATTTTTAAACTTAAAGAGGAAACTTTACTTCAATGTAGGTACGCGCTCCGTTTGTCATTTCGATATTGACAGTGCATTATCTTTTTCTAAACAATCAGCACAGTATAGTCTTCTTTACATTTTTTGATAACAATTACATAAAATTTTACATTGAATTAAAGCAATTGAAAACACATATAGAAACATTCTTCTCTTTTCGCTGTTTACTTAATCCCACTTATCAGCTAAGCTGATTATTAAAAAGAAACAGCCTAACAAGAAAAACCTAAAAAGTCTGATAAGTACATTTGCTCTGATTCTGTTTGCCCAGTGCAAATCTGCGATACTATTACACCTTCATTGTTATAACTGAATACAAAGCTTAGATAACTTTTTATCATTTCAGCTATGATCGAGGCCATAAAGCAATTCGATATTGAGCGCAGGGAGGGAGTGAACATGCGAGTAGGTGTGCATACCGGTACTGTACTCTGCGGCATAGTTGGCACCAAAAGGTTCAAGTTCGACGTTTGGTCAAACGATGTCACTCTGGCAAATAAACTTGAAAGCACTGGCAAACCTGGAAGGGTACATCTCAGTGAGAAGACGTTGAGCTTCCTTGAGGAACAGTATCTTACGGAAGACGGGGAGCCGGTCAACGGTAATTTTATTATGCTGAGAGATGGATATGTGTGTTTGAGGAGAGAGAGAGAGAGAGAGAGAGAGAGAGAGAGATTTTATGATGAGCTATCGAGCTCTTGCCTGCGGGTGCTGTATACAGTATTACAGTTAATTTATGCCGTATCAGGGGTGTCGTTAAATTATTTTCCAAAATACGGAATTTCATCCAAGCCTACTTACCCCATACACAACACACCTACCTTTACCCATATTCAACTAATTTCCATTTCATAGCCACTATACCGGTAACGACGTCCCTATCTTATATTAGCGATTTTATGTTAAAATTGGTAGAAATTATTATGTATAACTTTTGCTTGAGTTGTTCTTATTTCTTTTACGATTGATTTTTAAAACGAAGATTTATAAAAATACAATTTTATAATTATTTTAAAAACTGATTTCAAATTGTTTGAAAATAGGCATCAAGACGTATTTTATCAAAACTAGGAAGGCAGATTTCATGTCGCAGTTTATAAGTAACATCAATGCACCAACAAGTATATCTCCAGTACTGCACGCACGTCATCGACTGGCCTCTTGCAGTAATCAAACAAAACCACGGCCTCACTACCTGCACATGGTAACGAACGCGAGTAGCTATCGAATGAAAGCAAACTCCCTGCCAAGCATTCTTGATTCGGATAACGATGCAGACCAGGTCGACGACAAGGATGATACCAATAAATCACCTACTTCGACAGCCAGTTATGGCAAGAAGAAATCCGGTCGAAGTAAAGCTTGGAGGTACCTGCAACGTCAGCGAACCACTGAAGAGATGACTCCTCTCGATATCGAGGACAAAAAAAGTGTTATCGCCGAGGCTAATCAAGGACTGATGGCTGCCAGTGCTACTTCGGCTTCCGTTGAGAGCAATGGATTACAAAAGGTAAGAAATTACTTATGGAAGCATGCGGTTTTTTGGAGTGGTGTTGCAAAATAAAGCATGATTTTTGGGGAGAATCTCAAGCGTATAAAACTTCTTGTCCAGGCTACCGTCAGTAATGGTGTAGAAATGGATCCAAATCCAATGCCTTCCAGTCCGTTACTTCCTGGGCAAGATACATTAAGTCACGCATCTTCTATATGCAGTAGAAAAGATTCTGGCATCCGTAGCAACAGTAGACGTAGTAGTATACAGCAACAGGTATTTCACGATAATGCTTGGTGATAGTCCCATGTGTTTTTGCCTTGCGTATCGCTAATCAGATGTATTTTTTATCAGCTATTCTTGATGAATGGAATGGCTCAAGGTGACTTATTGGGACCAAGAGTAAGCGGTTATTATACGTCGAGTTCAACGCTTAATTCTACTCACGAGCCTTCATCATCTGTTCCGCCCTATCCTTTTCCTCCAGCTGTTACTGATACTTTTGGTGCATGCTTTCATAAGCTTAGAAAGCAGTCTGACTTACAATTAATAAGGTAAGCTTTTTTAATTCCAGCTAGGTTTTATTGTTAGTTTAAATATTCTTATGAACATCGGTGTTATTATAGGTGCGTGCAGGATAATGTATCCTCGCAAAGCTCATACTTTGTGAAACCACCTCTTTCGAGCGTCACATTATTTTTCAAGAACAAAGAAATGGAGAACGAGTACCGGCAAAATGCTCACAAGGCCTCAGAAGGCATAGGTGGAAATCCACCTACCCTTGCTACTTCGCGGTTCAACACTTACTTTGACATTTTGATCTCAGCCCTCGTTTACACGGCCATTACAGTAGCTCTGTTTTTGCTATGCGAGCCCACGATTCATTACCTTGTTTTTTTTGGTCTCGCAACTCTTGTGCAAATTTTTGCTGTCACGCTGTGCATACGTCAACTATTCGACCCAAGGTAAAATCACAAATGAGAAACAAAGATAACAATTGAATAAATATTAAATTAAATTATTTATTTTTAGTGCAATGCATGCTACCTTCGCTCATCGAATCTTCAAATTTTTTTCAAAATGGTATCCATGGCATGTCTGTGGTGCGTTTCTTGTCGGCCTGCCTATCGTTTCCATTCTTATGAACTTTTCTTGCAACAGTTTCCGCTCAAGCCTCAGCCACTTTGAGTACTACTACAGCTACCTCGTTGTTGTTGGTCTCGTGCATTTTTGCAACTTCACCCAACTGAACTGCTGGATGAAGAATCTCCTTGTGACTCTTGCCGGAATCCTGTTTATTTGTCTAGTTATGAGTCATGTCACGTATTATAATCAGCAAAGAGTAATTACACTGCAACCAAACGTATCAATGGAGCTTAATGTTAAATTAGGTAAGTAATGCTTTTAACAATGATTGACGTGTTAACTTGATTTCTAAATAGAAAATTTGTTTCTGCTCTAGGTGATAACAATTCTTTGTTGATTGATCGTCCAGTATTCGCCATTCCACCCTTGACCTCCGACGATTTACCTATAACAAATACTTTAAGATCTGAGGTACCGGATGTTCCGCCAGATGTACCCAGCGAGGACACACATGAAGGAATTGCTTCAAGAATTGAAAAGGCTCGTAAATACAATGAGCGCTTGTATAATTCGGAAATCTTTCTTGATCTCGCATTACTACTTCTTCTTGTCTGGTTTTTGAACCGAGAATTTGAAATCAGCTATCGATTAAGTTTTCATGGTAATGCTGTGGCAGCACGTGATAAAAGCCGTGTTCAGTCAATGAAGAATCAGGCAGATTGGCTACTACATAACATAATACCAAAGTACGTGGCTGATCAACTGAAGACCACCGCCAAATACTCCCAAAATCACAAGGCTGTGGGTATTATATTTGCTACTATTGTGAATTTTAATGAACTGTATGACGAATCGTATCTCGGTGGCAAAGAGTATTTAAGAGTGCTTAATGAGCTAATAGGAGACTTTGACGAGTTGCTCGAAAAACAAGAGTATTCAAACGTTGAAAAAATCAAGACGATCGGAAGTACTTTCATGGCTGCTAGTGGTTTAAATCCTCAGGTACAAAAAATTATACTGTTAAAAATAATAGTTTGTACAGAAAAATACGTAATTGGACTTAATTTTTTTTAATCAACAGGTGAGGCAGCAAAGTGAACATGAAAATACTCATCTCTATCAACTATTGAACTTCGCGATAGCCATGCATAAAGTTATTTATGACTTTAATCAAGATCTCCTTGGTTTCAAGCTTATTCTTCGTGTAGGCTTTAATTTCGGTGATGTAACAGCTGGAGTCATAGGTTCCAGTAAACTATACTACGATATATGGGGTGATGCAGTGAATATCGCCTCGAGAATGGATTCAACTGGTGTAGCCGGTGAAATACAGTTTGCCAGCAATTGTCTCAATTTTATTACTGAAAGATACAATTACGAGCCCAGGGGCCAAGTCTATGTAAAAGGCAAAGACAACATGAATGTATTTCTGCTAAAGGGTAAGAAGAGTTGAATGAATGATATTAACATTCGTTTATTTGCAAAAAATTGGTTTGAGTTGGAGTTTGCTAATGGTATAGCGGTAAGTAAGTAATTATTGTAAAAATTAAATTGCGCATGGGTGCATTGTTGTCAAACTCGAGCATGAAAATGTAGGATAGCGTTTAAACATTTATACTTTGAATTGAAACTTTGATATTCATGGGTGAATTAATAGGGAAATATTTTTCAATTTGAAATTGTTATGAAAATTTACACTAATGCTAGTTAATTAAGAATCGCTTAGTGAAAGCGGTAAACAAATTATAAAGATATTATTAAACTTAAAACAAAATATTTTACAATAGCTGTTGTGCAAAATGGATTAAAATTATTATCCGAAAATTATTGTACGTGTATATATTAAAAATCAGGTTTAAAATATAAAAAATGCAAGTTTTTTACATACATCCAAATTATATAAGATTTTCATTACTTGTTATGCGATAAATACTTACATATTAGATAGAAGATAGGCTTTTAAAGATTTAATATATTTTAAATTCATCAAAAAATAGAAAGACTCAATATTTGTAAAAATATGAAGAAAATATTGCTAAACATTCAATAAATCTAAAGGAATCTATAATGTGCATAGTAAAAATATTTGCACAACTATTATTAGCTTAATAACTTTATTCTAAAATAATTCAATTTTATCACATGCAAAAATATACAAATATATAATTATAGTCAATACAAAAATAAATTATAAATTTTAATGACTGATTAATACATAAAGAGGACTTTATAAATAATCAATAAAAAAAATATTTATTACTTTTGAAATAAATATTTAAGAGAATTAAAAATTGCTCGAAATAACCACTGTGATAATTAATATTAAAATGCCTTCATTCTTTAACTAAAATTATTAATTCACCCGAAGTATCACATTTCAATTAATTTATAAGCTTAACGTAAAAGAAACAAAAATGGCCAAAAGATGTTTTTTCTTACTATGAAATATGTGTATAAAAGTCAGGCGCATATTGTTACTCAATTTGTTCGAGGTGTAATACATTAAATTGCATACCTGTTCAATTGCGATATGCACACACCTCATTATGCCTCGTTGAATGCTCGAAGAAATTAAACTATTAACTCATGTGAAATATATTTATTCCAAAATATTGTATTTTTGTAAATATGTAAAAGCAGAAATCGAATATAAAGCAAGTTCAAGAAAAGTAAAGGTCGCGACTGCTTGAGAGAACTATATAAAGAGAAAATTTGTATAAATATATTCAGATAACCGTAATTGTAAAAAGCATCGCGATGTCAAACATATATTTAAAAATGAAATTTGTAAGCTTTTTTGAACCTCGTGTTCGTAAGTGTCTTGTTTTATTCGTAAAACATTGTAATATTCAATTTAACTAGATCACATTCATTACTTTATTAGTCAAAAGTACGTACCAAACCATTTGCCAGTACTATCGAAAGTTGAGGGAAATGGGATTATGACTTTCTGGCAGTATTGCTCAGCTTCGATATCACGAGCGGTAGATCCGCAGGAAGCGTAAAGTTAGACAATTGCGTTTTTATCAATCAAAGTCAAAATATCGCAAAATATTGTCATTTATAATACATTTAATTGTTTATTTATTGTTTTTATGTATTTTACTTTACAGTTAATCTATTAATGAATTATTGCAGATCTTTATCGAGAATTTTAAAGTTGAATCACAGCGATTTTTATTATAATTATACGCCTACGCTAATAAATTTTAATAATCAAATGTGATCGAGAAAATCTATTCACCATAGTATTTTGTTATTAATTATTTAAATTTTCAATTTTTATTTTAACTACGTTTTTATTGTATAAAACTAATGTAAATTTGATTTTATAGAACACTTACCCATACGTATTATTTTATTTATTACATAATCACAAAATAAAAAAATACCGCTCGTGCGAAATATCCGGCAACAAAAATTTCATATTTTCAGTTAACCAACTATAATATTGTCTTCCGCAGGGTAGCTCGGTGCTCCTACCTTAATACGTACAGTGAGATGTTTTATTAGCGTTCACGTAAGATATATTGTCGACGATGTTTTGTATATTACGCGCTCCAAAAGCATACATGAGATATTGCATACCCGAGTCTAGCAAATTGTTTTCTTTTTATCTTGTGACTCTTTGTATAGTGATTGTAAATTTCTTGCCGTGTGAATCTCTCGTAAGGAATAACGTATTGTCAGCTCTACTAGAGCAGATAGATTTTGCATTTCAAAGTTCTGCATGCTTTCTTGACGAAGATTTTTTACTCTACATTCTATAGTATATTTTAAAAAAAGAATCTGCACTTTTTGACTTTGAACATTTATTAATATTTTGTCAAACAATGGTAGATATGTGAATTTCTTCCTCTAAATACCTTTCTCATAGCTTAAATTATGCACTCTAATAAAAAAACTTTATAAACAGAATATTAAATTGTAGACAAAACGATATTTGGTAGGTTTTAAGAAAATCAAGTTTAAGAAGAAAAAATTTTCGTCGAAATCATGCATTCCTCAACTCAATTACTGAATCTCCATGTATACCAATGATATATTTTAGTCAACTTTTTTTAATGAAAGATATACTTGGAGATAAATAAATTGTCAAAAAAATTCAATGCTATTTTGTACATAGACGATGTGAGTAGACTGTTTTGTAAGTAGTTTGAGCACGAAAAATGATTTTTCGTGTATCTCTGCCTTGATCTGCCAGGGAGTGTCAAAATTCCGTATACCAAACTCGATTTTATACTGAAAATATCCATTTTTTACATATTAATGGTTAGGAATGCGAGAGAAAATGAAAAGAGAGTGAGTTATATGTATATTGCTGGTTTATTGGCTTTGAACCTTTTACAGCATCAAGTCGCGTGATGCGTGTTATACATATATATTATATTATAAATATATATATTATTGTATATTGAAACTTTACAAGAAAATGAAAAATGTAAGATGAGAGTATCTTCATATATATGTATAATTATGTCAATGTATATATCATTTAGTTTCGTCACTAAAAAAAAGGCGTATCTACGTTGTGAAGTGTTATATGAATTATATTCTCGCCTCGATTTTAAAAACATCTAACGAGTTGTTATGTAAACTAAGCAAGAGATACAAAAATTCTATTGAATGTGTGTGCATGTGCAAAAGAGTATGAAAATGAATGCGAAATATATTCATATATATGAAATTAATCCATTGCGCGTACATATCTCCGATTGTTATTGTCAATGCATTTATTTATTACAATAAAAATATTTTACAAAATTACAGTGCATCACGAAACTGTATAGAACAAAAAAATATAATAATTAAGTAATCGACGGCAAACCATTTTTTAAAATTTCATTTATAAACTAAGTTACTCCGGTATTATGAATTTTATTGAATCGTGACGATTAAATTTTAAATTCTATAAATTTAATCGACAGATCTATACTTCAGGTAGAAAGAATTTCATTATTATGTTAAGTTCACAAAGAAAATAATCATTGTTATGTTTGTTGTATGTAGATGATCAATTGCGATTAGATCTTTTATAATTTAAGTTGTACATGCAAATAATTTATCTTCATTTACTTTTGATCAATAAAAACAATATTTTAATGAAAATTTACAAAGCGCCATTTAAATAATCATACTCCGTTGAATCAAAATAGAATTAAGATCCCAACAGTAAGTACTGTTTAGTTCGTCTATAATCGATAAAAATATACCTCGTATCTCTAGTAATATATTCAAAATTCTAAAATGCAGCGTTTCATTCAAAACAAGGATCGATTTCCATGTTTCAAGTCATCGAGCAAGCACCTGAGTTCCATATCACTGGGTATAGTCTCAGCAACGATCTTCGTAAATTCTTGTAAAGGACAAAATTCTGAACATCCTCTCAGCTGAATCGGAAACATCTTCTCGCTCACTCCAGTCCATATGATAGTCCTGACGAACACCTTATTAGTAGCTCCAACTTCTCTTCTCTTTTCAAGAATAATGGCACTGCCGTAATGAGGCACACGAGGAAATCGCTTTCCGAGAGCTCGACCAAGAGCTGCTACGTTGCGGCCCTCGCCACTGTACAGGTGAATTCTGGCACTCGGTTTTACTGATGACATTGTGTCGAGGAAGCGACGTATAAGCGGACCACCGTTCAACAATCGCAAATCGACGTTCTGGGATTCGAAATTGTAGTGCACATAGGACATATCGTGTAGCAGACCGTAGACACCTTCCGGACACCAGTCGGGCAAAGTTAGATTCATACTACGTTGAGATTCTAGAAGGCTGTAAAGCTGATGAAGACGTTTGGCTGTGCTCGCAGTATCCAGAGTCAAACCGGTCTTTTCGGTGATGTATCTAGCGAATTTTTATACTTGTATAGACTCCGTTTATTATTATTTTTTAATGTCGAAATATTATTAGAAATATGTATAGGTATAATGGAAATTTTATATTCTAAGATTTACCGTGCATGCGCCCAATCGCTCAATATAAGAAATGCATGCATAACTGCATACATTTGGGAATCTCTAAATTATGCCAAAATATTGTCATCATATAAAATCTCGGCATCGCATGATTTTATGTGATTTTATATAAAAAAAAAATATTTACTGTTAAAAATTTCTCTTTCGATTTTCTGTAGTTCACCATAGGCAAAAAAATATTTTAAAAAATAAAAAAAATTTGTACATGATAAATGGACATTCATTGATTTGGTTTCTTCAAACAAAAAGATACATATTTTCTAACATTTTTCGAAAAAATAGTACGCATTAAATATCTGTAGCTTGCAGGAAGAACCACTTAAGTGACATTTTGCGAAAAAATTTTTTATGTCGAATTCGAGGTGCTCTTAGTACCCTTTTTCATTGTACAATAGTAGGATTTCCGAAATGCACAAATATTTTAAATGCCAGCCGATTGCATAATCACTTAACTGCGTCTCTCGTAAAAATGTTACCGCAGAACCACTTAAGTGCACTCGTTTTTTTTATTTTTGTGCGAGATACACCGCGTGGAGTACATTAAAGCGGTATAATATATATCTAATTACCTATACTGATGTATTCGTCGGTTTTTTTTAATTTAAAAAAACTTTTTTTAACGTTTTTAAATTTTTCAAAAATTGTCAATTTGCAAAAACAAAAAAATTACTGGAATCGCTCTGATAAAATTCATACGTATTCCTTAGCTGATTCTAAGAACTTATTACTGTTGAAAATTTTTTCCAAAAGTTTGTGGTTTCTGAATAAAAAATTCGTAAAAGTCTTCGTAAAAAATTTTCAATAATAATATGCGCCAGTTTGACCACACCGAGGTTCAAAATCAATCCCCAAATCACGTATCTTTTAGGTTTGGACATTTATCCCATTGGTTAGAGGGGTTCCAGATACATTGCAAATGAAAACGTTCTTGAAATTTCGAATTAAAACAAAAAATTGTGGAAAAACCATGCTTTTTTCCTTTAAACCGTTTTTTTTTTCATAGTTAATAACAATTTTTGAAAATTTTAATTATACCATTGGAAAGGGCATGAGTTAAACTTTAAAAATATGCCCCGCCCGAATTTTTTTAATCGCAAATTACATTAGTTACGAGCCCTCAAAGAAAGTGACCGCATAACCACTTATCTGCAAGGTTCCCGCAGAACCACTTAACTCGAGTTATTTGTTTAGCTTGGGCGTCGAGAAAGAAACTATTTACAAATGTAATACTTCGGTTGTATCCGTATCAGATACCTAATCAAATGAGCCAATACTTAGATCTTTTCTCTGACATTTCGATCTTACGTATTACTCCAAACATTGAAATCGCTTTTTCTCGAAAACACGAAAATGTCACTTAAGTGGTTCTTTCTGTAAGCCACAGATAGATATATGGTGATTCTCTGTGAAATCGACCGAACAAAATTAAAATTTTTTTCCAACCACATTAAATCACTTCAGCTTGATGAAATACACTTCCCTGAATTTTTTCAGATTTTTTGCATTGATTATCTCTGAGCTACAGGAGGTCAAAGTTGATAAAATCAGGTTTTTTTGCATTTTTTGCTGATTTTCAAAAATGCATAGCTTCTCAGGGAAGCACTTTTCACTACAGACATGAATAGGAGTCTTTTAAGATAATTTTGTCTAGTTTTCTTAAAAGACTCCTTAAGAAAATTTTGTCTAGTTTTCTTGTGTAGTTGTGTGTGTGTGTGTGCGTGTGTGTATATATATGTATGTGTGTGTGTGTGTGTGTCTGCGCGCGTGATACCGAAATAATTATTTTTTAAAAAAGGCTTACAAAATATGTTTGTTTTATTGTAGAATGGATCTTCTGAGGACTTTTTATCTAATAAAAAAATTATAATTTTTTCAACGTATTTAATATTTATATACGTATATAAATTACTCACCTAAATAAACCGTCGTACTGCGCGAGAATTTTCTTTGCTTCGTTCGACCTCTTGAGCTTATCCATTATTTCTTCATACCTCGAGCAGGTTCTACTATTCAAAATAACGTCGATCTTTGGTGTAATACTCTTTTTGGTTCTATCACATTCTCCGTGGGCGCACAAAGTCTGAATGACTTCATGAAGTGATTCCTTGCAACTGTCCAATGAAGAACTGTAGGTATAAAGTCCGTCTTGGAGAAGCTTGAAATAGTCTCGACGCAGAGCAAGTCCTAAACGACGGGCTCGATAGTGACCGAGATCTGTAAGTCGACCATCGTAAGGGATGACTGAGATATAGGGGTCCAGAGGGTAACTTTCGTCAAGACGTGGTCTACGTTCACCGTTTCGAAAAATCAGTTGCACGAATTCAAGCTCGGTGTTGAGTTGTTGCTGCTGATAGTAGTTTAAAGACGAACTATTGCAGCTGTAAGAGAGGATCGCGACGATGACGATGGCGAGGATATTCATTTCAGCTGTTGCAATTTTATTGAATTAGTTTAAAGTTTAGTTATACACAAACTCTTGCTTTAATCATAATGAATAAATACTTACGCTACCTTATCACACGCTATTGAACACTGCTTGCATACTTAAATTAAAGCATTAGTAAGTACTATACTGGTATACACATGTATGCAGTACATACAATGTACACAATACACACTGTTCTCGCGATGAGCACAACAAAGCATATTTCAGCTGGCATGTGTATACGCGTATAGATTCTATATTATATTTGCGGCAGAACAAATCACATCACATTCTACATATTTATTCATTCACGATTTATAATTAATTTATTATAAAGATAAGAAAAACTATAATACCTCAATAAAGTTGCTTTATGAAAAAAATACAATCAGTTATTCTTTTATTATTATATACAATAAGAAACAAAAATGTGTTGTTTAAAATATAGCAATCACTGAATAAATTCCGCTCTTCAAATCAATTAATAACATTTAACAAGGATTTTATTACCCCTGTGAATCAATCATACAATGTGCAGCGAAAATAATATACAATTATTTTTTTACCTATTTAATTTCACATACATTTTTTTAGTTTTGTTTCGTCTAACAAAGAATATAAATAAAATATTCAAAGACTATTGTCAATGCATTTATTTATTACAATACAATATATACAAGTTATAGCAACTTTTAAAGCCGATGTATACAAAAACTTAGTTATGTCATTGGCAGCATGAAATAACAAATTACTAATTTTAATTGCTTACAGGGAAGCAAGGGGCAAGGCCATTTAGTCGGCTTCACATTCATAATTTATTTATTTCGTAATTTACATTTAAATACTTGTAAATTTAGTTTAAAAAACTATGTGATTCAGTAAAATAAAAAATATTTGAAAGGCGTTTTATTGATATTTAGCTTCGCTGCAAATATGAATAAAAAGCAGATAATAGCCTCACACACCTTTTCTTATTAAAAAAAATCGAAAAATTACATCTGCTGTAAAAAAAAGGAAAAAAAATCTACAGTTATATCATACATTTACGATTTTAGAAGTCGTAATTGATCGTTCAGTGACGTTATTACTTATATAATTAAATTGATTAATTTGTATATATAAGAATAACGTTTGATCATAGAATTATTCTAAAATTAAATTAAACAAAGTGATTTCAATGGAATTATTTTTCTGCATAAAATTTTGAATCATCGAATAAATAAATTATAAAATTAACTGCAGTGGTACACTTTTTCATTAGTGCGTAAATGCAGTGAAAGCTGTTCAATAACTGGGAATGCAAAACGTT
Source organism: Philotrypesis tridentata (assembly GCA_018906965.1). NCBI lineage: Eukaryota > Metazoa > Arthropoda > Insecta > Hymenoptera > Pteromalidae > Philotrypesis > Philotrypesis tridentata. The sequence goes on from JACCIB010000007.1 coordinate 6,121,993, forward strand.
TAAATAATAAAATAGTAACAAAGTAATAGTTCTTCTAATTTTCCATATGCATGAGAAGAATATGATCTGTAATAAATCACATTTACAATAAAACTTTTAAATTAACTAACAGTACTTATTGAATTAATTTTTTTAAACAATGTTTTAGAAATTTACGGCAAATTGACTCATTAACCTTTCGATTAATTGTTTACATAAATAAACTTAAGATTTCTTGGTTTCATTGTGCTTTGGCTCGGTACCAGCTGTGCTTACTAAATTTTGTAGACGATTATGATAAATTTTTATTCATTTCATTAAAAAAATTCTCGTAAGAAATGGCAATTTACATTTCTGCAATATAATTTACTTTACTTAATGCGCTTTCATTACACATAGTTATTGATTGATGCAGATAATGTATATATCTATAAAAGTGCACGAACTTCACATACTCGCAGTCATTTCATTCATACTATTAAGATGTATATAAAAAACTAGATTAAAATAATGCTCATCTCGATCCATTTGCACAATGAACGCGTGAGAACCCTATTGACAAAAAATGTATAACAATAAAATTAATAACAAAGCAGAACAGAATTTGAAAAATAGACCTAAAATGAAATTTATTAAAATTAACGAAGTCGCATTCGCCACGTTTCTCCAACAACAATTTTGAAGGAATAAGAACAGACTGAAGAAAAGTCTTAGTACAACATACAAATACTTGACATACCACTTCACTATAATCAAGTGATATACTTATAATTTTTATTTACCAAGCGCACATCCTTATTCCTCAAAATTTTTATCCAAGTAATTCTACAGTAATTTGTTATCACTTATCCAGCTGTACCAATTTTTAATGCTATGGCTAGCAATCATTTGCTACGTAGGTCCGGCGAATAATGCTGTCAATCCAGAATCATGAGAGTTTTTTGAGATTTCATCCACTCGAACTACATCTTTACTTGCAACCTCGAGTCGAGGAAGATTTGCAATTTTCACTTCTTTGCGAAACAGTTGACCAATATTTCTTCCAATCAACTGTTAACAAAAAAAAACATTAGTAAAAGTTTTAAAAGTAAATAAGAATTAAATACGAAAAACATACTTGATTCGTAATCTTTTTAAATAAATCCTTTTTGCCTTTTTCAACTTTATTGCCTTTAGTGGTGACAACAGCAGACATTTTTTCATCGAAACGCTGCAAATCGGCTGGATTAACACCGGGTATCTGTTGCATGACCTCGATGATGTTCGGGAATTTGGGTCTGAGACACTCATAGACTTGAGCGCCAAGAGTTATTAGTGATCCTTGATTGGCCTCGTGTTGCCCATGAAGCTGTAAACCCTGGAGAATCGCCACCATGATATGTGCTGCCATTCCTGGAGTTAAACTACCGTCAGCTGCTAGTGCTCGTACCACTGGACCTGTCAGCATAGTCGCTCTCAGACTTGCATTTGAATCGTTCCACGATAGTGCACTACAATTAAGAAAATAAATTCGTAAATGCTGTTATATTTCATTATTAAAATGTATGTACTAAAAGCGTTTAAAGAAGCCCAAAATCTGAGAATTGCTTTTACCCTAATATGCAAAGCACAACGCTATGGCAGGTTGATGGGTGCCGTAGTATAAAGGCACCAAGTTCGCTGACAACTTCAGCGACGATACTGTTGCTACCTCTAGCTGGTGGAGAGTCTACTGCCATACCACCACTATCCTGTTCCATCGAATCTGGTGGAGAGGCGTCACTCGCCGCTCCACCAACAAGAACCACCTTTAGCACATCCACAAAATCGCGTGTCATATTTCTATTAAGCATGTCGTCGATCACCTCCTGGGCGTCGGTGTTGTCTTCATCGAGACTCCCGGCCTCATACAAACGACTCATATGTTGCCACTTGGCACTCAATCTCTGGTACACTGAAAATTTGAATTATATTAATCAATATTATTTAAAAAATGTTTCAGTAATTGCGACAAATCTTATTTAAGAGAAATAATAAAAAAACTTAGACATATTTTTAATATTCTTAATAATTAATAATATACTTTCGCAGTCAACTGCTCGTGGTTTCAAACAATATTTATAAACTTCAAGTACTGTTCATTAAAATAAGCATTTACTTACTGTGATTCGATACATGTGCCAGTACAGGAACAAGGACCGTTTCGTAGAAAGCTGATGGGCATGAGTATATAAAAGGTTTCATAAAAACTCGAATAATAGGTCGTAGCCTGTGATCTGGAATAAGCTGTAAGAACGATAAATTTCCGATTAATTCCATTACTTTTTTAAAGGAGCATTTTTTAAAAGTAGTTTACCTCCATGTTTGAGAAAACGGAATTCAATAATGCAGCAGCAAATCCAGGTAGCTGATACAAGTCTCGACCAATAGTGTGACAACCACTACCCAGCATGTGATAACAATTATCATGAATGGTTGTGAGGAAGCCCTGCATCCTAGCAAGGGGTACAGACTGCTGGTCTAAGTCAGAAGCATTTTCACTATTATTGGATGTGTGCAAACCCAAAAGATTAGCCTTTTCTATCTCAATAATTCCATGAACATTTCGATATCCCTGATTAATCAAAACAAAAAATGAACAATTACAATAAGAAAATTACAATAAGACTTATAACAATAAATATATCTTCATAAGAAAATATATTTATATCAAACAAAATAATTGAAAATAAAATTTAAAATATTTCACCTCTGACAAAAGACTGATTGCAGCAGGAGTAAATAATGCATTCATGGCTCTCAGCAAATCAAAAAGAGGCGGCAATACAGGAACAATATGAGGGGTAGCTGGATTTCGATAGATCGGGTTACCGCTTTCACTTAGGGCAGCGACAAAACCACCTCTAGCTGCTCGATCTGGATCTTCTGGTATTGCGCAACGTTTTACAACACTCAATACTGTATTAACGCAGTACATGAGGTCTGAACGATTATTGCCCGTGCGCTCATCCACATTGTTTTCAAGAGCTGGTCTATCTAGGCCGAGAAAACGCACTAAATCCACAGGACTCTTAAAGGCTTCGGCTCCTATCGCTATGAAGCGCGTCGATGTGTCGCCTATAATCTGTAAAAAATATTGATTTAATTGATATTATTTTTACCTTATTTTTATTTTAAATTATGTTCATTTTTTAATTTCATAACTCACCTCAGCAACAAATCTGGTCTGCCTTTCGTAATCGCAGAAGTGATTTGATATGAGTAGCAGTGACTCGTATAACGCAAGACTTTCCATCCTCGAGACTTGACTGGGTTCCCTAACTAGACTTCTTACAGTTGTAATAATTTGCTCGAAAACTGGCAACAGCAATAACGGATATTTTAAGCCTATTTTGACCATGAGACTTGCAGCGTGCCGTCGGACGTTTTTTGAAGCTTTGGATCTGTTCTCTTTATTTTCACCTGGTGCATTAAAAACGAGCGCGGCAAATATCTTTTCCAAAACTCGGGGTAGTATTGCAACGCCGGGCATTGCCATTGATCCAGTCGACATCGACATAAATACAAACAATGCACTAATACATGACAACAAAGCTGACAATATCCAAGCGTCTTGGGGCGAGTAGCCTAGACAAAGCTCGAGTAGCTGCAACCCCGTCTGTACATTAGGTCGCTCATTTACCATGAGAATTCGTGCCATCACTGAATCTAGAGCAAGTGCTAATGCCTCCCATTCGAGATACTCTGGGTCGAGTGGATCACTCGAGTAAGACAGATTTTCCGATCCCTTGCGAATTTTTACAGTTAACCATTGCTGTACATAAGCAAAAGTCACAAGGGGTGCAACCATGGTAGCATTGCGAAAACCTTCAAGTAGATCCATGCGCAAACGGTGGAAGAACATCCTAAATTCTTCTTCGGTATCATAGTCCACGAAGTAAGAGGCCATGCCATTTGCATGACGCTTATTTGGGAAGGAGACCTATAATAAAAAATTATTATTATTCGTTTTATAATTTATTTTTTGGTTTACTGGTAATTAGAATTAAAAGTAAATGTACCTTCACAATTTTAGGACCACTATTCTCTACGTATTTGGGTACATAGCTCAGTAGCAAAGAGTCAGTCTTAATATATTCATGTTTAAAAAACATAATCCAGATTGTATTTGCCAATTGCACAATTGTTAAACTGGAGTGCATTGTAAAAGTAAGCACTGTATCAAGAAACAAACCAAAGTTCGCTGGACGGACGCCATTAGCATCATCCTTACTCCACAAAGAGCAAAGCTGAGTCGCCATACCTGTTAAAAATTGTAGCAAAATTTAACAAAATTATTTGAAAATTTAAAATCTTACATTTTGAAAATTTGAAATATAAGGTACTTCAGAGATGTTGACAAAACTTTAGATTACGTACCATTCAAAACTTGAGTAAGTTTTTTCAAAAACAAATAATGGTTCTCTTGCAGTTCGGTTGGTCCAGTTGGTGGTGGAGCTGTTGCAGCAGCATACATATATCCTAATGCTTCTTCTGTAAAGAGAATCATCAATTGTTTTCTGTCTTCTATTTTTCCTTTCCTATTTACGACTTGTTGCAAACACTCAGCAGAAGGACATCGAAATGTAGGGTGGCTCAATAAAATGCAGAAAATTTGAAGAAGACGCCCTTTATCTGCCATGATGTGATTTATGGGAACCCATTCAACAAATCCTGATAATGTTAAAAGTACTACCTATAAAAATTAAACAAAAGTTAGATGAGTTGCATCAATTTAACTAAAATTCACAGTGTTTATAAAATTTAATTGTACCTGAACTACTCTACCATGTGCAGATGCCTCTGTTGTTCTACCTAAAGTACTTTGCTTTTGAAATTCAGCAAAATGTTGCTCCATCAGTCTTAAGAAAAAGGCAAAAATCTCTGTCATATTTGTTACTAAAGCTTGATAAATATCTTTTCTCCGTTGATTTGATTCAAGAGTCTCTAAAATTGCAACATCTTCTACCAATCGCAAAAATACCAAAAGCACAAGTTCCGTTTGAGTTTCACCTCTGGTACATGCTTGACTGAGCTCTACTAACAATGTGGGCCATTGTTGAGGCCACTCCCTTTTGATCATTTCTACAACAATACGTGACAAAGCATCTTTAATATGATTTTCTTCCTGAAGCAGAGGCTCAGTTCCTTCTTGTAGAAGTTTCATTGCATTTTCTTTGATGAAAACTTTCTCACTCTGGGACATCTGTGTCCACCGATATTTCACACAGTGCTCCATTAGTTGCAGACCAAAATGTCTAACAATTGGACTCCTATTTGAAGCCTTCTGTGCAAGAAATAAACCACATTGAGCACAGAGTGGAGATGATTCCTTGAAGCGCTCACAAGCATTGAGAACTTCAATGCGTTGCTGCTGTGAAACATTATGAGACATCATAACTTCCACCAATCGAGCAAGCTCTGCTGATATCTGGGCAATATCACCTCCTACTCCAAAATCCATGTCGAGGAGTTATCCTAAAATTAAAAAAAAATTAAATTTTAATGTTGAAATATGAATTCTTCTATTATTGATATTGTACAGAGTAAAAAACTTATTTTATGAAAGTTTTCTCTTTATATAATCTCATAGTATTTTATTCTTCAGATATAACATTATTGCATTAGAAATCAGTAGAATCAGCATACATAGAGAAAGAATGATGAAATAAAGCAACATTATTTGCAAAGAAAAAGAGATATTAAATGAAAATTAAACAATTTTATTTAAAATATGAAGTAAATGCTGAGCAAGTTCAAGCAATAATAATAGCTTGCAAACTAAACTTTGAAACAAGACTTTCTTCATATAAGTATATTATTGCACTACAAAATTATAAAAACAAACAGAAAATCACTGATGACCTCTTAGTTCTCTGTTGTACAAAACTTTTTATAGATACAACAAAAGAACACCCCCTTGGAGAATCTCACAAAATCATAAAATTTCGAGTATAAGTAAACAAATGTGCAATGTGAAAAAGCTTAGTTTTTATAAAATCGTAGCCGAAAAAGGGTATAGGTATATGCGCACGTGAGTCGACTTTAATCACCGATAAAGAAAAACTGATTTTATTGAAAATCGTTGAAATTCAGTTTGAATAGCACATCTTCAACTACAGCAATCGACCTCGTTGTTTACATGAATTGTGCAGGAAGCGGTACCTCTTACAGCCTCACCACATGCCTGAGATGCCGCCGACCTCGTCCCATCGCACAGTTAACCGCCACTCTCTCTTTCTTACTCTCCCACTCTATATAGGTTTCTCATAGGCACACCTTACAGCCAATCGAGAAAATTAAAAAGGAATGCAAGTTCGCGATTACTGCATTTAAAAGAAACCGGAGCAACAACAGGAGCATCGCAGCCGGTCGGACTCCGAAAATTCGCGTACCACGAGGCCGCGCTTTGGAACAGCTTGTTGCGGAAGTAAAAACGCGCGTGCACCTGCCCGGTGATGCGAGATGCATAGCGTCGTCTTCGACTTTATAAGAGACGATGAGCTCGTGCTGTCGAAAGGTTGGATGAGGTGCACGTACGTACCAGAGTGTCTGGATCAGGTCAGAGTCTTCTGCCTCGTCGTCGCCTCTGCGCTGCTGCTTTTTTCGCCTCTGCCTCCGACCAGAGAGCGAACGGCAGAGATAAATTTGCGCGAGAGCAGCGGCACACGTTGTGTGCTATGCGCTGCTTAGGCCTTAGGCTCGATCGCGAGTCTTGTTAGTGATACACGATGGTAAGTATGAGAGGTTGGATTCGTGCGTTTCTGTATGGACAACTGGCCTGGCAGCAACGACGCGAATATTGGCGCGAATGAATGAGATGCGGTCGCGATTCGACTTTTTCAGCGGGATATTCGAAAGTTCGGTCAATTTTTTTACGCACTGAGATTTTTAGCGTCCATTTATTTCGGAAACGTTAAAATACTTTCTTTTTACACTACAATTGTAGAACGCTGCAGATCATATATTTTTGTACAATCGTTCAGCACATTTGATGAATTTTATTCTGATAAGAACGACGAATTCAAGCGTGTTGTTACAATCCAAATAGAGCTGTCCTATATACCTATTACAATACCAAAACAGACTCAACGTGTGTGCGTCTAAAGTCTTAATTGTTTACCAACACACAATAGTACGCCGCCTTAATGATACTGTGCGCGCAGGCCGCAGGTATACAGAACATTTTCTAGAAAAGGTGTAATAAAAGCATTAAGCTTGGGTCCTTTTATGACAAGCTCCAATAAGCCCAAGCAGCCCGGACGCATCATTTAATTTCGAACCTCCGACCAGATAATGTGCGAAGCCCCAAATGGAAATCGTTAGGAGATTGGTCTACCTGTCCTCCAGTAAGTTGACGCATCATTATCGAAGCGCAAAGCCGAAGCCGCTTCCTTCTCTACTTCAAAGCATCTTCGCCCCTCGTCGAAGTAGTTGCAGTAGAGAACAGCGGTGCAAGGATCACTCTTCTGTGGTCAGTGACTTGAGAACGACGCGATCGAGCTCGGCTAATAACGCTGCCAACACTGATTGCAAACTCGACTCAAACTTTGTCATCACTTTCAACTTTTCCTAAACGTGAGTTCGTATAATTAATGTATATTTATTTTTTACCAACAATTCTATACGAGAATGTGTATACATACAACATATAGGTTATACTTACTTTAAATTTTTATTTTTAACCCGTGCGCCTTTTACTCTAAATATACCTCTAGTCATCTCTGCTATACCTCTCTCTCTCTCTCTCTCTCTCGCGTATATATATTATATAGACTGTATTCGCGTTACTATTGAATTGCCTATATCTATATGTATAATTTTATAAGTATACCTGTATATATATGCATAAGTAGACACATGCATAACCTGCACTCCATATGCACGTAATGGATATATTTTATAACTTATATATAGTTATATACATAGAAACAATTCTCTGCACACAAACGTAAATGTGTGTGTAATTGTGTATATATATATGCGCGTTGAATTTTAACGCCAAAGTTTCGCTTCTATACACATACTTATTAAGTATATATGTATATACCTACTGTGCGCGAGCCAATCTAATCTTCTTCCACGAATTAGTGATGAAGTCAGCGACTACATACTGCATTAAAGCTTATTTTTTCGTTAGTGACTGTAGCGTTTTTTAAGGGGTACAGACCTCCTCGCGGCTAATTGTTGTTCTCGGTGTATAAGTATAGCTGTTGGAATAAACGGTTTTTCAATATATTTCAGAATGGCCAAGACAAAGACTATCAGCAAAGGCTGCCCGAAATGTGAACAACAGGTATGGAAGTAATTTTTTTTGTTTCGCCTTCTTCGTGCATAGTTTAATTTGTTAACCTCAAATAAAATACTATTTTTATGATAAATTGATCATGACTAATGCCACATATTTTTAAACATAATTTTAATATTTGCATTATTTGGATATTGATTAAATTATTATTATTATACCATGTATATTGTATATATATGTGTGCGTGTGTGTATGTAGGTTCCTGTTGCTTGCAAAGCTTGTCCTTGTGGACATTCCTTCTTCAATGCCCGTAGAAATTCTATAAAAAGCCCTCCCAGTCCTGAGGGTGGAGCTATGAAAACAAGAAGGACAAATCGAATAAAGAGAGAAAAGCCAAATTACTATGATTCCCTCGAGTATGACAAACAAACACGTAAAAGTGCTAAGGTATAGGTTTTTATTGTTATATATTTTATATGTACTAGTAGTACTTGAGTTTTTGCCAATTCTTAATTAGTTGTTTCAAAAGATCTATAAAATGTTAGCAGTGTTCGCTTGTGGTAAAAAAGTGTTTTTAAAATAAATTTATCAAACAACCGAATATCATTATTATTTGCCACAATTTTCTTAAATAAATTTTTTATTAAATTAAAAAATGATCATAATCGACATAATACATCAAATACTGCAATTTTTTTAGTTGAGAAGAGCTGCTGAAACAGGGTCAGATAATGACTGCCGTCAATTAAATAAGAAAAAGAAAAGGAAAGGAAAAGGTAAAGGTAAAGGAGGTGGAAGTAGTGGGGCTGGAGATGATGATGATGAAATGGAAGGTGTCAGCAGTTTATCTCCAGAGAAACAACTTACATGTTCACTAATTCTACAAGAACTTAATAACAAAATGAGTACTGTTGCTTGGAAGCCTATGTGAAAAAAATTGTGACAAGATTTTTTCCAATGTGATGACGAGGTGTTGTTTCTGTTTTATATGACTTTTGCCAATTTTTTTTATGACTACCTCGATTAATTTCTAAGTTTGTATGTATAATTCATACATAGATATGCTAGATTCACTAGATCTGTACATATTAGATAAAAATAATCATATGTAATACAAGTAAATGATAAAATTGTGCAAAGATAAACTACAGTCATGTGATTTCTTGTTTTGTATAATAGAACATCATTTAACATGTCAATGATGATTCTTTTTCAATACAAATCAAGCAATATGCATAAAAATTTTCAAATATTTGATGTTATTTCCTCAAACATCGATTCATGCATTAAGACTTACTTTTATCTTTAGCATTCTGTATTACAGTTTCTCATGATTTTGTAATAGAAAATAAGTTTAATATGGTACTGATTATACTTAATTAAAAGTTTTCAGATGTTTAAAACTTAATAAGGTATTTGATGTTGATTTTCAAATATCAAGCATAAATATTGTCAACAACTTTTATTTTGTCTTACTGTAATGATCATTGCATATCGTAAATTTTTTTTGTTAAAAAAAGCGAATATGTTTAAGACGATAAATACTTTTGTATAATAAGGCTGTTACTTTAAACATACGATTCCTGTATAGTACATTTATTTTAACATAAGATATTATACATATGTACATGTACATGAAATTAAAAAATTTAAAAGCAGTCAGCACCAAAGCTCTATCTTGAAGCAATTTTTAAGATGAATAAATGTAAATTTTTTATTAAAATCGGATTGATTTTTTTAATTTATAAAACTTAGAAATTTAAGGAACTTGGGGATTGAAGGGTTAATGTAAATATGCTAATACACACATGTATATATATATATAGATTGTTCCATAATATACATTATTTATTACAATTGTTTACAATACATATTAAAATCCAATCGTAAGATTTATTCCAAGATATCTACATAACATTAGCAATGCCTATTTGCGGTAAAAAAAAGCGTTTTTGACAAAAATTCATATAACTGCTAATAAATTTATCACGAAAACCGAATATAAAACACTATTCAGTTTTTAAAAGATAAGTTAAACTTAATAATTTTTATGTAGATTATTTTAGAAGAATAAGTGAAATTAAATTCATGAGTCATGTATTATCCAATCAAATAAAAAAAATTGCACTGGAATAGTTTTAGCAAGCTCATAGCTTCGATGTGCTTATACAAATACCATTAGGTTAATAAAAATAAAAAATATACATAGTACATCCTAATTGAGTAATAATTACCTTACACATTCGTGTTTCTCGCATTGCCTTATTTTTCGCCGCTGGCTTCTTTTTTTCATTTCTATGCAGTCTTTTATATCAGTCAGCGTCATCAGGTCATACTTATCAATACTCGACAAGCATTCAAAACTTTTGCTTCTGCCGGTAAAGAAAGAGAAACCATCGTTAACATTATCAAGAAGGCAATCGAAGCTTTGAGATTTAGTAAGGAATTGGATCTCCCCTGGTTTAAATTCAACTTTCAACTTTTCATTCATACTATAAACACGCAGCCTTCTAACGCCATTATTTTTAGTTTTAAAAAATAAATCTGGTTTGGCGCTTATAAGGTTACTTATTTTTTGTAAATCGATACTGACTTTAAAGTCCGAGTCCATGTGAAAATCATTGTTATTGTGCGCGCCGTTCATATTATTTGTAAGCGTAAGTTTTAGATTATCAATGTCAACATTCTTCAAATGTTTCTTGCTGTCTTGTTGTTCCATAACGTCCGCTAAGTTGTTAAGTACCTTGAGCGATCTAGAGATTTTGATGGACTGTTCGTCAACCGCCATTTGATTGGATTTACCGAGCGAGGGAGAAAAATTTGTTATATTTGAGTCTGTAAAGTCTTCATTGATCTGACCATTAAATTTTGATTCTTGCACGGATTGAAAATGCCGAACGGTTCGATTACTTCTGCGCAAAAAACGCTGCATGCTGCTCAAATCCTCTTTTTGAGACTGTGAGAAACTGTGTTCCTCGATCTTACTTGGTTTTTCACGATTGACACTGTTATCTCTTAGGTCCACAGAAGTCGACTGCTTATTGTTACCAATTATAGAGCTATCAAAATCGTTATTACTAGAGCTCGACACCTCTGGATCCCAGTTTTCTTTCAAATCGCTTTTGATCAGCTTCTTGCCCGTGGTTATGAAGGATGACTTTTTTGTACTATTAAGTGCATCACTAGCGGACGTTGGATACTCGAGCAACGTATTATCGTCCTCGTAGACGAAGCTCCGCAGACTCCGAGTTCTTAAGGATCTGGAAATACGGTCAGACTCATCGGTGGAGTCATCGGAGCGCAATGGAAACGATTTACTGCTTTTCTCACTCGATAAATGCTGATTCGATCCTGCGAATGGAGACACTGAAGCGGTCGCAGCACTGCTCACATCGTTCAATGTGGTCGAGTTGCTACTTTGCACACCATTCATTTTCACCTGAATACGGCATGTGCGATATGACAACTGAAAATTAGAAGAGCTCGTTAGCGACTGTTTCTATTAATGAATATATGAAAATCAGATATGTATGGATTAGTAAACTCTTACTTCTACGTCACTTCCGCAAATTTTGAACTTAAGATCGCTAAGACGTACGTAATCTGGAATCAATCCAGATCTATCACCGGAGGAGTATCTTGACTTGGAGCTTCCGCCACTGCCGCCGCTGCTGCTGCAATGGGAACTTGAACCATTTTCGAGAACGGTACGACTGGAAGTGTTGAAAAAAATAATTTTGAATAGAATCACGCTGCAAAATCTTGTGGCACACGCGTACTCACATCTTTCGTGCACAATCAATATATCAGTGATGGAAGATTGATGGATCACGGGAAAGGGGGTGGAACATTCAACCGGACTATATTAAGTGCAAAAAAATAATTAGATCTATGTAGAACCATACGTTGAATACTCAAGAAAAAAAGTTTGTTGAGACAGTGATTTTGTTTTTATATCGTCTATATTTGCAATAGATTTGTATAACTTTGTACAAAAAATTGAAACTCAAACGTGATAGCGATACTAATGACGTATGTACATTAATTCAAAACTCAGGCGTTTAATATCAAAAAGAACAATGAACTTATATTGAGTCTTTAAGTGTTTAACATAATTGTGTTCATAATATGTATAAATATATATGTATAAAACGATAATTGATTAATTGACACTGTTTAATTTTGACAATTCAAATAATTCTAAATAACTTGCGAGCTCAAAAGAGTTCGAGCTTTGGAAATAGCGCAACGATTAAATTAATACTGACAGATGACACAAACAACAAACTTTTTTCTTCTTACGACTCTTGAACAAATCTACACTCACAACACATAAACCATACACTTACATGGCAAGTTCAGGTCGGTCGACTGCGGATTCCGCATCAGTGGATTGAGAATCGGGCAATTCAGCCTCGACGCCAACAGCAATTGCAGATTGTCCATTTGTGAGGGGTTGGTCATTGACGTTAAGTATCGCTGGTCCGGTGCCTGCAGCCCCGTGACACTGTTAGAACCCCAAGAGTAAGTCTAAAGAGCAAGTACGGGGTAGTACACGTACACTAATATACATTTTTCCCGTACAATATTATAGTGAAGGTGAATTTAATAAAAACCCATTTGACATACAAATTCTGTTTCCGTTTAGTCTTGAGAGATTTTTTAAAAAATTTCTCTCATTCACTCGTTTTCTTTCTCTCCTCTCTTTCACACTCGAGTACAAAACTAATTAATTTTGAACTAACATTTCTCTTAGTAAATAAATCTTGCAACAGAATTGTCGTGTTTCAACAAGTAAAGAATTGTGGTGCTTACATTTTCGTGGGAGGAAGACGCGCCGCTACTGGATCCGGCTAAAGCAAGAGCTTCGCTTTCAATTTTACTTGGGCTTTGCTTAATATTGGACAATGGCATAGACTCTATCGCATTTTGCTCGCCTATCTTCGAGCCACTGTTCCCACTAGTTTGGGCTGCACTCGTTACCTGTTCACTAGGTACACTACTTACAAAACTATGATTCATAGCAATGTTATTTTCAAGGCGTGGACGCTTCGGCGGCTCTTCCACAATCAAAACCTCAACCCCGTCATCGCGCGGATAACTCCTCTTTAAACTAGTGGTTGAAGGAGGCACTTCGATCGGCGATTCATAAGTCACTTGTTGCACTACTCCTTCTTCCGTTGGTTCGGATACGCTAGCAAAAAACTCGGGTGGTACCGAGGTAACGTTGCTAATAATTATGTTAAATGGAGAATCATCAGTTTCGTCGGGCATTACTTTCGCAATCGTTGAAGAAGCACAGTTGATTTGATTCGAGAGGCTTGATGAATCGCTACTGCTCATGCCAATAACATTTCTTTTTAAAAAAGCCCTTTTATTTCTTTTTGTACTTTTCATTACGTTCTCACAAACGATCTAAAAACAAAAATACGAATTAATACTATTTAGATATAAAACAATATCGCTTCATTTTCAATGTAAATAAATACCTCAATGGTTTCTTCATCACTATCTATGCAAATAACATCATTCGCTACTTTTGCAGGAACTGCTGATAGTGTTGTAACACCAAAATTGTTTAGGACATCCTTACTACCCGTTGAATTTGAATCATTGTTTTCATTTATATTTAAGGTTTCTTTGTAAGCATCCGAGCTAAAAAAAAAACAATAAAATTATTAGTGCCCGTTTTATATAATTACAAAATGCTAAATAAAAATGACTAACCTTTGTAATTTTTTAATTTGTTGCAATTTAAATGACCTCGGTCCAGGGCGTAATTTTATCTGAGGCATAATGGTTGGAATGTTAGTTAAATTAGTTTCTAATGGTATAGATTCATTTCCAACTGATATATCAGAGTCACTATCTTCATTGCATTCTCTTATTGTAACATTAAGTGTAGTTTCAGTTCTGAAAAAAAAAAATAAATAAATAAAAATTGGTTAAAGAAACTTGTATAATTTCTTAGTTTTATGTATTCAAATTACTTACTGAATACGACTTTCATTAGAATTAGTTGTAGAATTATCAGTTGTTACCGCGCTTTCGGTGGGCTTATCTACGACAATTTTTATGGTAATTAATCACATATCATTAATTGATTCAAGAGTTTCTGTAAAAGTACTCACTTAATATAGTAATACACTCTTGACAATCCCATACTGTATTTACTGATCTCAATCCACTACAAAGTATATGAGTTCCTTGTGAACCACACATTCGGCACAATACTAACTCCCATCGACTATAAATTCATGATACTCTTTTTAGTATTTATAGAAAATTACAAATTTTCGATTTTAATATACGTTATACTTACGTATTATTTTTATTGTACGTTCTACCTCTAGGGCACGAGCATGTAGCAGCATCACAACGATCATGCCTGTACAAAAGTTCTTCAAATGCATTTGGCACCAGTTCCCACGATGCGTCCCTAAAAAATAATAGATATTACTCATTAATTGCTTTTAGCAAGTGTACAGTATATTACGGCATGTATCATTCTTTTTAAAAATATACTAATGCTATAAATCTTTTCATCATGCCTAACTGTATTATAAGCAGCCCATTATTGAATCGCGCTATTAATACCCGAATGTAACAGCGATAAATTCGGTGCAATAATAGGTTACTTCTGCTACGATTAGGTATGACTTAGCTGCAGATTTTTTATATTACTACGATATTGTTACATATTACGCAGTGCTATAAATAAGTTTTTGTATTTCATACGTACTGCCGTGGAATGTAAATTCCATACTCTAACATAGCTGTTTGAAATTCTCTTTTGTTGTTGCATAATGGACACTTGAAAAAGTATCCTGCGCTCATTGCAAGTTGCTACAAGATTAAGTAATAACGATAGTTTAACAATAAAATTTTTGTGGATTGAAAGAACTAGTTATTAATGTGCGATGACTTACTTGAACACATTTTCGATGAAACCAGGCATTTTTCTTACAGCATGGTGCCCATAGTGTCCCATTGCTATCTAATGGTGCAACATCTTCATAGCAAATATAGCATAAAATATTTTTCATAGTTTCAATTTCTTTTTTTAACCTTTCATCGATCTTTTGTTTTGGTCTGTGGTTAATGCAATAGGACCTGTTGCGATATAAACATTTAATAGTTATTGATATTTTAAGAATTATTTTTATAATATCATAAAACAATGTATGTACCTGAATTCTCCAAAAAACTGATGTAAAGATCCAGCCTTTAAGCCACAAGGAAAATGAAAAATACGTTTGCATTTTGCATTGCAGCATCCTAAAGTTGCGCCATTTTTTTTGCAAAAAGAACATACCTTGAAAAGTATATTTTATTAGAAATTAAAATTGTTACAATTTTATAAAAATAATATGTACAAAACGTCTTACAAGTCTTTTTCCTCTTTTTATTTCTTTGTGTATATCATCTGCTAAAAATCCTAGAATGCCTTCATCATCATTCCCTTTTTGTTCCATGTTGGAAGACAAAAGCTAAAAGTAAAGATTAGATACTTCAAAAATAATAATAACAAAATAGAAACTAAAATTTAATAAATGTAATAATTATTAAAATTTTTAAATTAAAAATTTTTTTTTCCCACTGTTACATATATAATATATGCTCTACAATGAAAGATAAGAAATAAAGATGGCTGCTCACTGCAAGCACATGTTTTATATTTTTGTATTGTACTTATTTAATGCCATGGATGGATAGATTAAAAATATGAATGAACCACAAGTCTTTATGTAACAAATTATACATTACGATACTCGATTAATTAGAAAACCTTGATTTGCGAGTTTCAGTGTTATTATTTAAGTAACTAGACACACTGCAGCAGTCTGATGCAACCCAAGCTACTCTTCGAAGTATGAACATTGCAAGTGTTGCATGTGTAACTTAATACTTGTAACTCACCAGACAATAGTAATGGGTGACGATTCCATTATGATGATAAAACTTGCCGAATTCCACCTCATTGTCTTCAGTTGAGCCACAAAAACAGCAGATTTGCATGACAGGGCCTATGAATGGATGCAATAAATTTGACTGTGTCTGCTGTTGCTGCTGTTGCTGCGGTCGGGGTCTGCTGCGCCTCGACATGGCGTGGACCAGTAACGCATTCGACTCGACTAAAACATCCAGTATACAAAAGGATCAGATACATTTGCTTTTTTTTTCTCGTAAGTATATGTACACATCGTGCAAGCCCAGCCTTGAAACAATAACAATGTTGTATAGGTACCGGTATACAGAATTTCACAGACGACGGCGACGAGTCATTCTTGGGGCCCGCACACGTTAGCGGCTATACTCTCCCAGAATCATTCCTGCAAGCACCGGTGCAAACGCGACAGCGAGAGACCGACATCTTCCCGAGTGTCGGCGACTCTCGGGCGTGTTATACTTATAAATACATATAGTACTTACACAAGTGTATACAAGTGAACTAAGTCAGAGGGCTACAATTATATTATCGTACACGCACACACAGCACTATAGACGACTGCAGGGTTCATCGTGCTTCAAATTAGATTTAGATACGACTATACATAGGTATGCACACGATACACGAATGTCGGAGCGTGCGTAAATGTGACTAGAGTTTGTATATATAACACACCAAACTGGCGGATTTAAACGATTGGCGGTGTGTGACTCCGATCTCTCTCTGCAGCGTTGCCGCGATTGCTTTGCATCTCTCTTCTCTTCCTCGCCCAAAAGGAATCGAATCGACGAAAAGAAAAAAAAATTATGAATACGGGAGATCGATGATGCGGTATATAGAATGATAAAAGATTCAGCGCGGGTATACCTTTAATCGACGCCTTGAGAGAGGTTTGCTCCGCGCGATATCGCTTGTCTATTTATACACACGCGCGCGCAGACTCTGAGTTGACTATTAAATCGACAGACAAAGCGTATTAATATAATTCGCAAGTGCCTATACGATTAACACACATCAATGACCGAAATACGCATGGTATACATAAATTTAACATTACACGTGTGTGCGTGCACTTAATTACTCACGTATAACTGATCAGCTTATAGGAGAGGGGTCTTTCTTAAACTTGTTCAACATTGTAAAGTAACCGACCGGTGTCTTTGAATCATCAAAAAAGAATTCAAGGCAAGTATAAACAGACTTTGTCTTAGGAGTTTGTAGTTCACTCTGTACTCGCGCGAGCGGGGCGGCGGGTGCCGCGAGCGCCACAATACTGCAAACGGTGAAAGAAAATAAGAGAAGAGCACGTGGACGTGGTGTTGTCTACTTCGAATCACGTATGTGTCATGTGTGTGTGTGTGTGTGTGTGTGTGTGGGCAACGCTGCGGGCTGCGGGTTCTTTCGAGGAATCGATTGTTGACTAGCGGCGCGGCGAGCGCGACGTGATTATATACTAAATTCCGACGGTTCGTACGCTTTTTTTGTTGTCTTTATCCGACCAGTCTCGATCAGACTCAATTTCCACGCGGGAATTTTGCTCCGAATTTTCCTTTGAAATAACGTTGACGCACATCATAAAAAAGACTGATTTTTCCGGCTTATCACACTGTGGGTCGTATAGATACATTCGTGCACACAGATTTTTGGAAGGTTAGCTTATTCGCGTAAATCTAGAAGTTGCCATATCATAAGTATATATACGTGTACATATCTAATGCGCAATCATTAAAAAACATGACTTCGACGAAGGTGAGTTACATTCAATTTTGATAAAAAAGTAATTTTTAATTGTAGAATTAAGAATATGATGTTATACGAGTGTGTGTAAAAAAGAGCTCATAAATAAAATGTTTTAATGACTTTCAGATTCAGTTTGATGTACAAATGACATGTCAGAAGTGTGTTAATGCTGTGGAGAGTGCACTATCTTCAGTGGAAGGAGTGAATTCTTATCAGATATCTTTGGAACAAGGATCAGTTGTTGTTGACACCAACTTGTCCCATTCAAAGATTCAAGAAATTATAGAGACAACGGGAAGGAAGGCTGTACTCAAAGGCTATGGAGGTGAGATTGAAATTCGAATATTAAGAGTTTTTTAATTAAAATGATTAACTTTTATTGTTTATACCGTAGAGTTTAATATTAGTGCAGTATCAATGCTCGGAGGAAATTCTGGGTACAGTTTTGGTGACTTAGTAAGAGGAGTTATAAGATTTGTTCAGACAAAAGAAGGTTGTATTGTTGATGGTACTATCGATGGTCTAACAAGTGGTCCACATGGACTGCATGTACACGAATGTGGTGATATATCGAAAGGCTGTGTAAGGTAATTTATTTGTAATCATTGTTCTCTTGTGACACTGATTTAAAGTGCATTATTAATTGTAGTGTTGGTGACCACTTTAATCCAAATAATACACCACACGGAGGACCAAGTGACTTACCCTCGCAAAGAGTAATCAACAATTTATATTTTGATACTTAAAATCAACAGTGTTTACCTTTTTTTTCTTAAAACATCAAACTTGATTTTTTACAGCATGTTGGTGATTTAGGAAATATAGTAGCAGATGAGACAGGAAGAGTTACATTCAGGATAATGGATAATCTTCTCAAAGTGGATGATATTATTGGAAGATCACTGGTTGTTACGGAAAACGCAGATGATCTCGGCAAAGGTGATAATCCTACATCCAAAATTGATGGAAACAGTGGGAAAAGGTGAGTTAATAATAATAATTATCATTTATTCATTTATTCGATTTAAAAGATCGCACTATCTAGGGGACAGCACCGTCTACCGTGGACAGTCGACGATGGTGAACGCGGTGGACGTTAGACGGTAGCCTTAGCCACCCTCACTCGACACGGTAACACCCCGTGATCGGTTATTGTCAAAGTCGGGGGAGGATAGGGATGGTTATTTTTAACAAATAGAGATGCTTACATATATTTTCCGGAAAATTTTTCGGAAAACGGCCAAACACTTTTCTGTTAAACCGTCTATCGACAACGTTCAACGCCGAACGGTTGACAAGAGCTTTTTATATACCGTTTATCGTTCACCGTCGACCGTCTACGCTACGGTAGACGATGCTGTCCCCCTAGACAGTGCCTTAGAAAATTTAGATTTCGTTTCACTTATGCGATATCGGCCATTAAATCGTAGTTTTTAATTGACGAATTGAAAAAAGCAATATGGTCTTGCAATTTTAGATAAAAAGAAAAACAAATTGCGAATTAGTAGATGCCCTTGAATAAGCGTCCACTTTCGCCGAAAACGCAACAAGTATGCAATGTATATCATACAATACTATATATAGGTACATATATAGGGAGAGAGCGTGTTCGTTAGGGCATAACATATACACCGTATAAGTAATACAGTGAGAGACTGAGGACAGCCGGCAGGCCGCATGAGATGCAGTTATAGGAGAACGCCTGTACGTAAAAAGCGCGGGCAAATTTTGTATAGACTTACCTTCTAGGTTAGAGACCGCGTAGCCAGATCCGTTAGATGAGCCAGGCGTATCTTGTTCGTCTTCTTTGAACAAACTCTCTATCGCTCTTTTATCAGCTTCGCTACTGGCCGTTACTGTCATCGTCACCTGTTTGATAGGCATAGGACTGGCAGTGGCGGCAGGAGGTTCGCTCCTTCTAGGCTGTTGTTGTAGCCGTGGCTGTGCTGGCTGCGGTCTCGACAGTTCGGAGCGTCTCCTGTCGAGACCTCCCTTGTTATTCAGCCTTTCCGAGGGTTTCAGCTGCTTTCGCTCCTTGAGCATCTGGTAGACGCGATGTCGGCAAGAGTCGCATATTTTTACTCCGAAATGCACGTGGGCCAGTCGTTCGCGAATGAGCTGCGGCACGTTGCGAAGCCCGGCCCTAATTGCCTTGTGCTGCGGGATCCGGAACGGATTGCTGCAGTACAGGATTTGCTTGTTATCCACGACATTGTCCGAGGCTTTATTAGTCTTGTTGGCGGTACCTGCTGCCGACAAACCTGCAGCTTGCGTCACCGCCGGCATAGTCGCGACACTTTGCCAATATTTCCAATCTCAAAAACTAACACTGTGCGATGCGTATTGCGTGTATGTGCGGGACGGCTCGCTCGCGAACTGTTGAGTATTGCTGACATCAGCGGTGGCGGGACGCTACTGGTGCAGTCGCCGATCGCAACCATCGCCCTCTCTGCGCCTCTTCTCTCTCTCTTTCCCCGCAATGTTTTTTTGGGGGTCGCTGCTGTCTGCTGAATCCAGTCATATTTTGTGTTTACAAATAAGTCGTGCATTGTGTAAAACATACTTCGTCTCGCATTTTTAAATATTTTTTTTTTCATTGAAAGTAAAATAATAGATTATAGAATGTTTCAATAAATGTTCCAAGGACAAATATTTACATGCGTGCAGGGCAGGACCAAATTCCTTTTGCCCATACACACACACACACACATTCACACACATAGGTATATATATACAGTTATACGTCAGGTTTTGCGGCAGTCGGCACCTGTAAAAAAGTATTCGTATTGTACCGCAGCGGTCAGCGTCGCATATACAAACAATTCGTTGTAAGACTATTAATTATAGCGTATATACTTATACATGCCAGTGTATTATATGTAGATATATTTTGACACATGTATGCGAGGTAAACATTAGAGATATATACATTTTGATATAACCGGAATCAATGGAAACCGATTCATGGGATGTAGATATCTATCTTTTTTTTCCAAACTTGCTTTTACAATGTAGGTAAAAACCAGATTTCCGTTTAGTATTCAAGTATTTCCTCGAGTATTTCCTGCTTATAAGATTGTTATATACCAAAATGACGTTTATAATAAAATAAAAAAATAGATCTAAAACGTGTAATTTGTTAATGTACAACGTACTTTTAAACAAAATATTGCAGTTAAAAAAATCTAAATAATATGAATAAGATACATGTATGATATATTGATTAGAAGGATATTTTTTAATGCTTAACTTTGACAACCAGGTGTAATTATTTATTATAGAATAAATATTTTATTGCATTTCTAAAATAGTACAAAATACAAAAAAGCTATGAATAATTGATATTATAGTACGCATTCTATTTATAAAAATCTTTTAAATAAAATTAATTTACATAAATTAGGGATTGACCTCATGTGATAAATAATAACATAATTGAAATTGATCATTGACAGATTGGCTTGTGGCATCATTGCGAGATCATCAGGACTTTTCCAGAATGCAAAAAAAATCTGTGCTTGTGATGGGCTTACCTTGTGGGATGAAAGAGATAAAAGCATCATCAATAAGAAGAATGGAGACAGTAGTGTCATATCAAATAATGCTGTATGCATTATTCTTTAAAATTAATCTTGTTTTTAATTTATTGTTATTGTATGATAGTCTTTTTATAAAAGTTATGGAATTATTTTATAATTTCTCTAGTCTGCTATCAAATTTTAGAAGTTTTAAAAAGTAATAAATAACTCTAAGTTTACTCTTTTATTTCAGTGAACCTGGTTGAACAAATTTAAAACAAGGAGGTTTCCAGAAATGCCACAGCTTACTTAAAGTTACATTCAATGTAATCATTCCCTGAAGAGCGATATTTTTTTATGTGTAAAAAGATATAAAAGATATTTAATAACAATATGTTGTAAGACAAGCATTATTTCGATTTTAAAATTTACACCTCCATTATAAATTATCTTAAGTGGTGCAGAAAGCACGAAAAAATTGCGTGAATACTTTACTTTTGAAGGCCAAAACTTACAAAGCTTGAAAATCATTTCTAATAATCTGAATCTGAATTATCAGAATCATCTCCACGTATAGTTTTCTTTGTTACCGGTTTCTTTTGCATTTTTGTCACATCAGGTGGATATAATAAGTCACCACTGTAGTTGATAGCACCTGCTTGTGCGATTCTCCATTCCAACATTTCAGTTGAAAAATCATCACAATTACCTACATCTGTGAATCCTACAATGTAATCTTTTGTTTTACTATCGACTACTAAAGATATCGTAGGTATAACTTTTATCCGCAAACGCCCTAAAAATTTTAAAATATTTATTATTTTAATAAAAATTTGTTTTAAATATAATTTTCAAACATTTTACCTGTTAAGAAGGGGCACTTCTCGACATTCAATTTGATAAAAAGAGTTTCTATGTGTTTTTTACAAAGTAATTTAAGATGCATATCCACGATTTTGCATCTTTCAGTTCCATCTTTGTAAAAGTGACAAACGACTTTATCTGATTTTTTACAAGCATCAAAAAATTCTTTTTCTTCTGTTAATTCTGTGTACTCTCCATGACCCTGAATAATTAAAATGTGAAATTAAAAATGGTTTAACGATCATGAAATCACGCAAGGTGAAAAATATATAAATACCAATGAAAGCCATATTTGCTTTTGATGTTGCATTTTTTTCATCTCTTTTAATCGCTGTTCACGTAACTTTTCAATATCATCAATATTCAAATTATCTAATTTCTCTATCTCAGAATCTAACTGTTTTTCAACATGAGATGCCAGTTCCACAACTTTTTGTTGAATTAATTGCTCCATTTTCTTTGTTGGAATTTTGCTGTACACAAATTTTATTAATGAAACTTTATTATTATTTATTTTTACAACTAGTTATAGTTAGAAATGGAAATAGTTTGTAATTTTACAATAAAAGAAATTAAATAAATAATTTCAATAGTTTATCTGATATTAGACTTATAAAAAATTTGTAGATTGATGTTATACTTTTGTTTTAAATCAATTTATGCTTCGAATATTTAGAATAAGTCTGTAGTATAAATGGCCTGTAGCAATAAATTTATGACTCACTGGTGCAAAGCAAAGTACTATAAGTAAATGTCAAACTGAAAACCGGTCTAAATTATCAAAATTGCAATGTTATAAAACGTATTAGGTTTATCCAATTTAAAAATTTTGTTCGTGCAAAAGAAAAGCGTATGAATGTGTGGAAATTTACAGACTTGTCGCAGACCTTTCTTGATACCTTATATGGCAAAAAATTCTCGCGTAAGTATACTGACTGTGCTTACTTTTTCTCGCAAGGATTGTTTTGGTTAGGTTAGATTGGGGTGTACCAACCTTCAGATGCAACAAATATGAATACAGTCACAAGCATTGTAAAATTTTCTTTGAAGTTACGTTACCTTCGAAGGTTACCTTCGATGTTCGATGTTTCGATGTTTGGATTTCAGACATGAGCAAGTTCATTCTTGTTGATCCGGTTGATTGAGCCATTTAAACCGTCGTTTAAACGTATTCTCTAAAACTCGTTCAGTGCGTGTAATTGTTTATTAATCTTAGACATTATGCTTAGACCCATTGTTACTCTAAACTTGTCAAATACAGTAATTAATGAATTGAGCAAAAAAGGAATTTTTTACGCTGAAGATCTTTTAAATCTTAATTCCGGTATTTATTCAACAAATTTGACTCTGCACATTCGCTTTATATGCGACTGTACTTGTAATTATTCAAGTTCAAATGGTCAATTTTAAACTTTTCAGAACAATTAAAAAAATTCAATTTGAGTAAATCAGATATAGAAAAACAATTACAATTATCTGAAGCCCTGGGGTTGGATGTTTGGCAGGTAAATCTTCAAATAATCGAAAGTTATGCATAATTCTTATTCAATATCAATTTATTAACAGAGTGAAACTCAGCGAAACTACATATCTCTATGCTGTTCTGAATTGGAGGCTGTTCTTGAGGGTGGAGTTCAATGTGGACTAATAACAGAATTCAGCGGAGTCCCATTTTCAGGAAAAACACAAATCTGGTAATTTTCAACATGGCAGTGCATTTGTTAACAATCAATGTTTTTACATTTATTTTAATAAGTTCTTATACAGAAAATTTTTATTTAACAAAGATACTTTCCAGCATGCAACTTTGCATTTCAGTGCAATTAAACAAATGTGACGGTGGTTTAAATGGAAGAGCTATATACATAGATACTAGAAGTGGAACTTCTGCCTTAAGATTTAGAGGTAAGACTAAGTTATAAAATTATATCTAAATTGATTTTGTACTTGACAGAATTATTAAAACCTTTTGTACGCTTTTGGCAGATATAATATGTATATGTCTAAAATACAAAATGCATGTTTCTTAAAATAATCTATTGAAAAATGTTAATGTCATACATCATTTTACTTCTTTAAAGTTATAAGTGTAAATCATTATTTTTTTTCAAATTTTTTTTCGTGCAGTTCTTTTAAGAAACAAATTGAAAATAGAAATAGATTCTTTAAGGAGAACTAAAATTAATGTAGATATGACCTTGTATTTATACAAATTTTCATGACTTAACTATCAATAATTATCATTTTTGAAGATAAATTATTGATAATTACTATTTCAATACTGTAAAATTTATATAAAAAATTATTCAACAAGAATCTTGCTAAAAGATTATGTTTTTATAACAATATTTGTATTTACTTTTATTACAACAACTTCTAAAAAACTATAAATAGACTTGGTGTTCAATCTATGATTGAAACAATGGTGTAAAAATTGTGAGTTTCTATTTTACATTTAATAGTGTATATTTTTATGAGTACTGAAAAATATTCTAAACAGCTATTAAATGTATTATTTACTTATTAATATATATTGACTTATCTTTTATCTATATGTGAGTGAGAGCATGACTTTTTAATAAATGTTATAATAAAACTAAAAACTATTTCATCACACTGCAACTCATTTAGTAATTATCAATAATTTTTCATTTTATACTATTACCTAAATATTTAAAGACTTTTTACATTGAAGAGAGAAAAATGGATATCACACAGAAATCACATTAAAAAACACATTTTTTAATTGATCAGTTCAGGTCTCTGTAGATAGTTATGTACTGATTTTGATAGTAAACACCTTCAGTTTCATAATCTCTATGAGGCCTTAAGCTGGAAAAAGGATTTTTTTCATAGCATAAGTAAGTCACTTTTCTTTCAAAAATATTACACAGCCTTTTGTGTTCTTTTTGAGTTTCTTCAGATGTGTAAGATGTTAAGACAAATGGACATTTTTGTTCAGGCAACATTCGTATAGATTGTGACCATGTATCTATATCAGAGTCAATATTTTCACATTCATGGATTCCTAAGTTATATCCAACAATAATATCAGGTTTAACAAAATCTTCATTAATAACATAGTCCTTATATAAAGAACCATGTGTTTCGAGGTAGAGTTTCATTCCCTTCTCGTTGCAACAATCACAAATGTTGCACTCTGACTTTTCATTATTGCTATCAAGTTCTGGACCGATTAAAATTAAATTCAATGTAGTCAAAGATGGAAGCCAATGCAATAGCGTCTCCCACATTTCTATTCCATCAACTTCAATCATATTTGCTCCTATTATGTGCACAGTCATTTCAGAACCGGTTACGTATTCTAATTTTTCCACTGCATGGAGCAGAGTTAATGGTCTTGTTAAATACTCTGATATGTGAGATTTTTGTATATCACTGGATACAAGGATTGACTTATCTTCATTGACATATAATTCGATAAAACCTCTTATTGAAGCTGGCAAGTAAGCCATTTCAGTGTGAAAAGGTACAACATTTCTTGGTGGATTTCTCATAAAAACAGTGGATGCAATATCCAAATCATAACATAAACTAAGATTATCACAAATTTTAGCATGGTCTGGGTCGTTCTGATGTTCTTCACAAAAACTTGCACAAGGGCACATTTGGCAATCAATAATTGATTTTGAATTCACTTCATGGCAAACAGCACAAGCTTTGGGAAACTTAAACATGTCCTCTTCGTAAGGTAACAGCTTTCGTTTAAGCTTTAAGCTTACTAATAGCATCAGATTCATTTTTGCTTTAACCCAGTCATCCATACTAACATTTCGTAGACCCTCCAACAGATTTGATTTATCTTGTTCATCAAGCATCTCCGATAAAACTCTGCACAAATTTTTGTGTTGAAGCCAGTGCTGTTTTTGGTGTTCTTTACTGCAGTACGAAATCATCTTGCAATTACTACATTTTCTGATAGGTGATTCGTTTCCGCTGGACTTGCAAACATGACAAGTGTTGGCATAGAAGAAAAGATTGTGCAGGTCGTCGTCATTCATTTTGCGACGAATCTAAAGTTATCCTTATGAAGTAGCAAAACAACAATTACTTATTTAAACCAAGACTATGGCTCATTAAAAGAGATTTTCATTCATAACTACTCACCGAATAAACAGGAAGATTATTATAAATATTAAACGAGGTTATAAATTTCTACTGTCATTTTACAGAAGACTTGTGAATGGCTTCAACTCCCAAAATCATTCGGCACTGTATTTCCAAGACACATTCGGAAATGACTATACTTTCTTGTTCTAAAAACATACGATTTTCAACAATGAAATGCGAGCCAGTGGTGAACAATTGTATGCACCAGTTTGGTTGCGCAGGCACGAATAGCGAATTTTGTTGTGGAAATCAGTAGTACTTATATATATAGGGAATCTGACGATACTATAAGTCGTAAAGAAGTAATACAATAATAGTATATATACTTACTGACGATTTCGCATTTGCGCCTTCTTTATTCTTATTCGTGCGAATGTGCGAATGTGCGAATGTGCGATGTCGTGCGATATAGAAAAGAAAAACGCGAGAAATGCGAGAATTGCACCCGCGGAGCATGCGCACCTGCAAAGGAAATGAAAATGCGCGATTCCCGCGATCAGCGGTACTTACTTATAAACTCTTAGTTAAAACTCACGAGTCTTTCGATCGAGTACTCACGTTTAAAAAACGGTAAATTACGCATAGGATATAGAATATTATAGATATATACATTGTGAATATTTTCTGAAAAATTGTAATACCTTTCGACGAATATCAGACTGTAAGTACTGTAAAGTATTTAAAAAAAGTTTAAAATAAGTATTTTATGTGTAAAATATTAATATTGTTCATTTATTATTTATTTGCAGGTAAAACAAGAAAAAGTTATTGCAAAGATATGCTTGTTACTCTTATACTGAATTTTTTAATGAATTCTCAAAATGTAACATTAATTAATTGTTTATATGTGTCAGAGTCATATAAGATAAAAAAATAGATACTATTTTTTGATGACTTCAAGAAAACACGCAGAATGTCTCGCTTTCAACACATGCACATCAATACAAAATTTTACCTGCCATTCATGCAAAAGAAATCTCCCAATATATTGTTACCTACGCAGAAAAAATAAAAACTGCAGCCTTTTTTTAAAACAGACGAACAATTGAATTTATTGCATCTATGTAATTAAAATGTTTAATTCTTTATCACGTATTAATCATTTACAAACTCACAATTTAGATTTGAACTTCCCACCACTAATAAAAATAGCTTCTGCTTTTGCTGATCTGCTTATCACTCATGGCACTTCAGAAAATACTTCGATGTTCAAAACATAACCTTTTGTAATAACTTATTGCTCAAAACATGAATTTTCGTAAGATTCAAATGTAAAAATATCTGCAAATGGTAAATAAATTGAGAATCGTTTATATTAGCAATTAAATGAAAAAAAAATACAATTATTATGTGACATTTGAGTTCAATTTGAGAGTTTAAACATTTTTCAGAGTGGAACTGTTTACTAAAACTTATTCATTACAAAAGCAATTGAAAATGGGGATACCAGGATTAATGACATATATTGCTCAAAATTCTGATATTTATCTTCAAAATTACAGTTTACATAACACCTATTTAGTTATTGATGGTAATAGTATTGCTTCTCAATTGTATACACGAGAAGCAAAAGGTAATTGTTGTTTTGGTGGAGATTATGATAAGTATGCTTACTGCGTATCAAATTTTTTTGATGAGTTATTAAAATGCAATGTAACACCTTTAATCATTATTGATGGAGGATCAGAAGATAAAAAATTAAGTACGATCTATAAAAGAACAAAAGATAGAGTTCGCACTGCAGCTGGTATGACACCACAGAAGCAAGCAAGAACACAGTTATTTCCTTTGCTTTTGAAACAAGTATTTAAACATGTAGCTCTACAAAAAAGGATTAAATGTGCTCAATCCTTATTTGAAGCAGACGATGACATTGCCTCTGTGGCAAGAATTTTAAATTGCCCAGTGCTGAGTTTTGACTCTGATTTTTACATATTTGATGTTATGTATATTCCATTTAATACTTTAGATTTTAATGTTGTTAAAAATCCAAATGGAAATGGATTTATGAAAAATTGTAAAGTGTACAAAATTGATTATTTTTTGAGTCGCTTCCCTGGTATGAACAAATCTGTTATGCCATTAGCAGCAACACTTTTAGGTAACGATTATATCAATAGAAGTACTTTTAAAGATTTTTTTAGTACTTTACGACTTTCAAAAACATCCAAAAGAAGATATAATGAGCAGCAAAGGCGAATAGAGGCAACTTTTAGATGGCTTCAAAAACAAAATTTAGACAGTGCTGTGGCTATTGTGTTAAGTAAGTTAGATGAAAAAAAACGAAAGCAAATACTTGAAGTTATGGAAATGATTATAAATGGATATTTAATAGCATCACCTAGAATGTTATATCCTTTGGGATTTTCAAACGAATATATTAATCATAAAATGCAAGGTATGCCAAATCATACATATAAGTTTCAACAAGATATTAATAATTTGAAGGTGAAAGAAGAACCCAAAGCAGATGATGAATCAGATTTGAGTTGTAATGAAGATGAAACAGTATCTGAAGATTTAGGTATAATTAAACCAGAGAATGAAAATCATTTATATAGTATAGCTCCAAGATGGTTCATAGAAGAATTCAATGCTGCCCACTTTCCTTCATACTTCATAGACATTCTTACACGCCAACTTTATGTTTGTCCAGTTCAAGTGGAAGATTTCTCTCGCCCCACATGCATTAATATTAGTTTAAAAATTATTCGCGTCATTTTTAAACTGTTAAATGGAGGTACAACCAATGCAAATGTCTTAGAATATGTTGCAAGAAGCAATCTCGTGAATATTACCACCTACAAGCTACATTGTGAAGATCACATATTTTTATGTAAATTTCCTTCTCTGTCACAATTACGTGAACTTCCACTCATTATAAGAAAACAAATTTACGACAGCACCTTAGGTATCAGTGATCATTTATTAAATGCATTTCCACCAGAATGGAGATTGTATATAGCAACAGCAAAATATTGGATAACTGAAGCTGATGAACCATTCAGAACAAATTGTCATTTGTATACTTTATTATTTGGGCTGTTGTATCATGTTATTGATAGAAAAGTTGGATTTCATCGATCACAATTATACTTTGAAAGAAAGTATGGTGAACATTTACATATGCTGCATCAACATCGAAATAATACTATGCCTTACACTCCAATTCCCAACATGCCAATTTTTGAAGCTCTCAATCTGGTAAATCCAGATGATTGTTTGGTTGCTATACCGTTTTTTTTAACAAATTTTGTTATGGATAACAAACTTTTAATGAATCCAAAAAAGTTTCACATATCTACAGTTCATGGATTTTCACTCTTTCAAAATGCTTTAAGACACAGTATTCACTTGAATGCATTGCTTGGTTATCCATATCAACAGGCAAATATTGCTGAACTTTTTAATGGTACTTTATTGTACAATTTATATAATAATTTAAAAAGTCGACATGATATTGATGTTTATATCAGTACTGTTTTGCGTAACTCACCAAGTCTACTTCAATTATTTATTTCTATTTTGACAAGTATTCAATCTATGTTTACTGAAGTTCCAGTATCAAAGACTAATACTGGAAGGCGAAGAAAGAATCGAAACAGACGCAGAAACTGTTCACACCCAAATGAAGATGTGTTAGAAGATGAAAGTGACGTACCATATTACGATGTAAATAATCGATATGCTGCATTAAACACTCATTTTTATTAACTCATGTAAAAATGTATAAAATTTTGTTTATCTAATAAATGATTCGTTTATAAAAATAAAATATTTCTTTGTTAATGTTACATTTCAGTATTAAGAACTTTCACAACACAATCATTATTATTTTTTGCAGACAATGTTAGTATTTAAATAATATAATTTGATATTTTAGATATTGTTCAAGGCTATAGAAAATATAATAAAAATGTGAATTTGAGTGAATGCGAAGCATTAAAAAACATTGAAGTTTTGTCACCAAATTCTTTTGAAGAATTTTTACAAGCTATCAATAGTTTAAAAGTTAAATTAAAAACTAAAAACAAAAGACAGGTAATAGATTCAGTAATAAATAAATGCTTTTAATGACATTTAAAATTAAAAATTTTTAATTTAATAGGTGCAACTTATTATTATTGACAGTTTATCAATGCCAATTCTTTGTTGTATCAATGATCCATTGAAACGACCTTATTATTATTCGCAAATTCTTTATAAACTTCACAAGCTTGCTTTAAAAAATGAACTGGCAGTAAGTTGAGATTTTTAATTTGCAAATTTACAAAATCTTCATCCTTAAATTACTTTCATCCTTAATTTATAAATTATATAATATTAACAGGTAGTTGTAACAAATGAATTAATTACTCAAGTAGACAAAGATGGAAAGTCTTATTTTGCTGGAGCTGGTGGTCAATATGTTGCTGATTATGCTACTGTAAAATTAGAATTAACGAGATTAACCGATAATAAATTCGCAACTCGCCTATTGAAAAGTCCAATGATGCCTGAAATATCAATAACTTTTATGGTAAGTGAATAAAAACGATTTTACCTTAACAAGTACATACATATATATATTTAGCAGAATTACAACTTGAAAAAGAAATATACATATGATCAATTCATTTAATTTAGTAATTTTAAATTCATTAAAATTTTTCAGATTACTGAAGACGGTGTAAGGAACGTTTTTTAAATATAAAAATGGCTAGGCCGTCTTAATAAAATTATAAAAAATTTACATTTGTTTAACAAAAAAGCAAAAGTTTTCATGAATATCTAAGACACGAATGTGATAGCACATCCTATTAGGTGCAAACATATCAAGCATAAATTATCCCGATATGAGCGATACCAAGGCACGTCTGTAATCACCAGAAATATCATCCTGAAAACACAATTACGTCATAATTAAAATTATAATTTGATTATCTAAATTTATAGCGTGCATTCTCCACATACATCATGTAAATATCATAAACTCTCTTTCCATTTGTTTTTAAAATATTTATTTGACAAGCTTAAATAGTAACACGCAAGTAATTTATATGTTTGTATAGTTAAAATAAATTTATTTAAAACTAATATGAAGCGCTAATTTGTCGTAAAATATATAATGTACAAAAATATTCGATGTAAATATTTTTAGATACTGCAAGTAAAAAAAATAAAGAAATCATTTGTGTAAATAGTTTTTCTTAAATTTAGCAGTGCAGGCCACCTGTGTGCCAAGCATTGCAATCTTTGTTTTATTTGATTCCTATTTGTTACGTGTAACATTGAAACATGTGACAAAGGCATTATCTATTTTTATATTTATTTTTCTTAGGTACTTTCATGGTTTCATTGTACAGGAATATTTTCTATTCTTTAATAAATCTTTTAAGAAATGTTCAACTTAAACTGATTAATATAAAATGGTGGTGGAAAACTATAATGGTATCTTCTAAAATATAGTTATAGGAGAAAAAATCAAGAGTAAAAAAATAAATCTAGATTTATAATACTTGTTTTGTTCAAAAGTTAAATATAGTTGAATCAAAAAACTGCATAAAAATTGATTTCTTTTCTTGTTTTTTATCTGTCTTTACAAGTGACAGAAGTTATTCAAATTGACTTCATGTGTAGCAAATAGAGCATTCCATTTACAGTAATTACACATCTTTTTCACCAACTTTTAGTTTCGGAAAAAGTAGTAAAAATATACAAAATTGATCTGAACACATTGACTATCAACATCAAATATGCTTATGTCTCGACGAAAATATAAGCATATTTACTGAAAAAATAATTATTGAAGTTTCATTGTATTGGCGCAGTATGATAAAGCGAACGCGATAGAGATTCTTTAAAACTTAATGGACGCAATAATTTGAAAACATTGTCACAATGACATGAATTGTGATTTATGTCGATATGAGAGAAAGAAGAGCTCTCTTATAGTCTCCAGATGTGTCTCCCTGGAACAGACAAAATATGTTCTCGCTGATTTGAAAATATCAATAATATTGATAATCAAAAGAGATAATAATAATAAGTGTGAAAGTGCTTTGTGCAGATGAAACATTTTTTTTATGTTAAGTTTTAATCAATGGAAAGAGAGGTCGATATGCATATTTTAAAGTGAAAAAATATACGCTTCTAAAGCACAAATATTTCTTTAAAATATCTACAGATAATCTCACTATTCAAATAAGTTTAATTGAAACTTATTTTCTCCATATTAACAAGAAATCTATTCATTTACATATACATAAGTATTATAGCCTTGGAGCCAATTCCGTGGCAAATTGACGTGTATGGGATCACTAAACGTTTTATTACATATTTTGGCCCGCTATAATGTTAATTACATTATAATTGTTTCAATTTAGAGCGATTTAAACAATTAATTTGTTTATAACTTTTTTCGATGCCACTTTTCGGCTCAGCACCATTGAAATTCGGATTCAGCGGGCCAAAATACGTAAAAAAATATTTGGTATATACGTGGAGGTTTGGCCCCTAGACTAATACATGCATGTTTTCATTTGTGACCTATTGTCACATAAATAATTGAATACATGTAAAAATCATGCAAACAAAGGTATCTTCGAATTCATATGCAATGTACATCATAAAATTGTTTTTTAAGGGACACGTTAAGTAGTTTGTGCTTAATATTGCATACTATAGTAATGATTACAGGAATAGAAGAATTTCAAGAGAGTATAACTTACAGCAACCCAACTTTCAAGGGACTTTCCATAACGTTCTTCAAATGCTTTTTTAATATCACCAAGATCAATTTCGCTGCGCGAAACAATGATGCGAATTAATGTACGATCCTTAGTACCAATACCATGCATGCTAGCGTAAAGTCGTTCGGCAAAGAAACCGATCTTTGACTTGACACACTTAACTGTAATCAAATTAAAAAAAAAAATTAAGAATTATGTGTACAATGAATTTTCAAAACAATTTAGTTGTGCCATTCTTTTTACCAATTCCAAGCAGCCCTTTTTCAATACTTCCAGAAAATTCCTTTTTAATAGCTACTTCAATGTCGTGTCCTGAAACCTTTTCATATTCAATAAAGGTTTGTCTAAGCTGTTGATAGCTACGAGTAACGAGAATCGCATTGAATTGAGACTCGTCAGTTCCCCACTGCTTTTCACCTATGACAAAATGATATTATTATTATTATTACTTTATTCAATCATTCGTGAACTGTACAAAGCGAATATTAGCGCTGAAGGCTACGTTAATTTTATTACATGTTTTATTACTCTAAGAATTAAGCTAAAGCGAAGCAAAGTATTTTTATAAAAAGCTCTGTTTTCGAAGTCTTTAAATCGGACTTAAAACTCATAAACTTGAAATCATTTTTACCGGCTTCGAAAAGAGCTTGAGCGTCAGCAACGGCTTGTGCATGATCGACACCCTGATTCTCGTCCCGGTTAGCCTGAACTAACGACACAAGCAGCCTCTTAAAGTGACCAGACGTGTCGTCTTTGACGTCGCTCTCCAGGGTCTTGCCGTATACTGTACAAAAATAAAACTCTTATCAATGTCGTCATCTCTTTGGAACGGAAAGTTTTCATGTAAATTTAATTCCGTAGTAAAAGGAAGGACATGCATGCGTGCGAAGGAATAGGGGTATACATACGCAGACGGTGCTGCGCTTAGATCATAAAAAGTGATGACATCATAACTACGTGTATACGCGCTTCTCTTCGTTGGTGTACCAGTAAATATAGAAGTCTAGTCATCTCACACGTTGTCTCACTTCGAAACTGAATTTTTTTTCAGAGGCCGGTTTTGAGCGCATATGCTGCTCTAGCACAGAGTACAAAAATTGCGAGTGCAAACGTATAGAGCCGTATCGAGGTACCGTTGAAGCACACGAATTAATACTATGTGACTCATGCTTTCTTTCTTTAAGCTTCTTTACGCAATCGTTCCTATATTAGTTACTTCATGAGAGATAACACTCTGGGACATATTCTTAATAATGTTTGAAGTTCTGATGAAGTTTCTGATTTAATGAAAAATTGATCATTCCCGCACGTTTTAAATTTTGTTAAACGTTTAAAAACTTGAACAGGTGAAATCCTACTAAATAAATCATAAATACGTACAATTTTCATAGAATGCAGCAATGGACCTAATTCCATAGTTGCTTAGAGTACAGAGGATTTCCACAAGCGCTTCCTCATCAGTACCCAGCCCAGAGATGGCATCGTGTAGTTCTTTGGCATAGTAGTGTGGAAGAGGTGTCATGAGTGCTACAATGACATCCTCTAATTTTCCAGTGAGTTCACTCTTAAGGTCACTCACTAGATCCTTTCCATATAAGGTCTTATAAGCTTCAGCGATCTCTAATCGTTGAACGATTCCACGCTTTGTCAGAACATCAATGATGGCCTTCTCATCGGTGCCAAAGCCTTTCATCGCTTTCCTTAGTACTGCAGCATCTGCATTAGCATCGAATGGCTCTGCAGGGTACACTGTTGGAGTGCACTAAAATAATAAAGATCCTTAAATTCAATATTAATAACATGATGCTTATTTTAAAAATTCTAATGAATGCATTAGTCAACTCATTAATCATAGAGACAGAAATAGATATCTATTCAAATTTATCAATGTTTTGAGTCATCGCTTCATTTATCATAATGATTTAATAATGCTCATTCCAAGAATGCCTGCAGAAACAAAAACATTCAATTGACCTTAAACATATCAGTACTGCTCCAAAATTAAAAAACTTATTTGCATAAAAATATATGAGTTTAGTGTAAACAAACGATACGTTCTCGCACATTGTAAAAGTAGTAGACTTAGCACAAAGTTATTATATTATTAAACAAAACGATCTCAAAAAAAAAAAGCAAAGTGTGTCAGTGACGCGTGACTAAACTCGAAGAACACAGTCAATCACGCACTACCTATATACTTATATGTATCATTGACGAAAGAGCGGCGAGAGTGCGAGACTCACCTTGAAAGGATAGTACTGCTGCTGTGACATTTTGGATTTCCTATGCGTTATTATTTGATTCTTTTCTGAAAAAGCACAAACGAAAAAGTATTAAAAATCCACTTGTGCACAGAATCTACATACGTATCTAAGTATATACAACGGTGTAACACGTCCTTCTCACGATGCACGCACGCGAGAGTCGATATAAAAGCACATGTACTTTTATGCAGGCAGAGAATTACCTGCGGGGGTATATACAGTAATAAACGCATATCGATCTCCTATAGCTAAGCGGGTCAGTTCAAGAAAATAGAGATCCTATCGCGAATTCCCGGCGCGCTTTCGTCTAGCCGATCCTTTTGTAGATATATAATTTGCGCAAGCACACAGGCACACATACATACACACACACACACACACACACTATTACATTACACAATACACATGTAACACATGAGCCGCCTGCAGGCAGGCAGGCCATCAGGCACGTACTACACACGATGGAACGTACACGATTCATGCCGGCGAAAAAGGAGCGATTCCGTTTTTTATTTCATCACCGCGGTGCAATCCAAGACTCGCCATACTCGCGAGATCTGTTCGCACGAACACATTGCTCGAAAGCACAACAATAACAAGCACTGCACGTTATATATAGGCCGAAGGAAAAGCGAATGAATCGCGAAAAATCGGATATTTTGATGTGTAAAACGACAGAGAGGCTGCGCGCGCGGAGGCAGTACTTATAACTTACCGCTCTGAGAGACCGCGGCTCAATGACGGGTCACACCCACTTTCGCTCAGCAGCGGCCGGCAACTCGCCGATTCGCGACGATGTCTCGATGGCGTGGGGATGAGAAGGAGCGAGATAGACACAGACGAGAGGAGAGAGAGAGGGACAACGTAATTTCCCGCTCGTGATTAATGTCGCTATATAGGTATAGGTATATAACGCGAATGTAATATGCGTATATGTGTTCGTGCGTTCGTTTATGGCGTGTGTGAGGTATATAGATACTGTATTTTCGGAGTAAATACATTAGCGTGAGAGACAAACGTATAAGATGTAATCTGATGCGTTTCGTGTGTAAAGGATTAAAAGAATCGAGTCTCAATTTTGTAGAAGATTATGTACTTATAAAGTTAGTATATTTTATTTTCGCGTATTTATCGGCTTATAACGATAAACTTCTCTGCTAGAATCAACATAAAGCGAAAATACAGAATTTATTATATTTTATCCTCCTGTTTTTATTAAATTTATGTAATCGAAATGAGTCTCATCAACTCTTTGTGTACTTTTTTTTCGATGATTAGTAAACTACATGGTAGTTCAAGCTGAGATGATAATAACTGTATAGAGGATAAAAAAGTGTAGGCGTTTCTAAAAAGCTCTTAAAGACACAAAACACTGACAACGGATATAGTTCAGAGAATAAGAACACGTGCTGTGCAAAAAAGAGCTAAAATCGTAGACTGCGTGTATATATTCATGGACATTACGAAACTACCTATGGAACAACCAAACGCTTTTCTAAAACAAAATGACTTTGACTGCATTTACGTAAGACTTAGAGAGAACCCGTTTTTTTCCCAGCTAAATAATAGCTCTGTCCTTCGATGTGCTCCAAAGATTACACTCATTTTAACGCGTATTTCATATACGAATAGAGAAATAAACAGTGAACTTATAATTGATAAAAATATAATATTCGACTGGAAGCGTGTAAGATCGATTTTTAAAAATAAAAAAAAAATGCTTCGCGCATCAAGCGAACGCGGCCGTCATCGTCTCTTCGGCGTATATTGTAAGCTAATTTAAAATCAGACTGGCGCCCAGTTATATTGGGAGAGGATTATAGGTAAGGCGCGAAGAATATATATATATAGGTGTGTTATACGTGGAACTATAAAAACACCATCTCGCGAGTTCGTCGCAAGTTTTCGCGTATATATTCCAGAGATGAGCGTGAGTCAGAGAGCGAGCTACGCGCGAAATCATTGATTTTCTTTTTCAGCCAATTCATGCGGATGTTGTTTTTCTGCGTCATGCTTCGTTTTTTTTGCAAATTTTACGATGAGACACATGTGTGTATATCGTGCACGCTGTTGCAAAAAAATAATAAAAAGCATCTGCGGATTTTTTTACACACATGTGGCTTTAACATATGCGCAGTACATGTAATACAATATATTATATAAATACACAGATGGGGTATTCTATGCATCCATATAGTATGTGTAAAGCTTTTATTGTGACACACGTGTGCGAAATTCAATTGTGAATTGAATATTAATCATTCTTTCTTACTGTTTATCAAGAATTGTGCGACAGAGTTGGTCTTCACCTTGCGCAGCATTTTCGCATACTAACCCACTAACTTCACCTTCGTGAAAATGGAAAATTTTCGTAACGAACCGGCATCGATTTGTGCGAAATCGATCACATGGTTTAGAGCATTTTTACGATCCAATTGTCAGCTAAACGTATGCAAGGTATAGACATACAAAGTCAACAGTGTAAATTCACTTAAAAGTCTGGTTGCCTTAGTTTTATTTGAGCTAAATTGAAAAGGCAATGTATGTATGTACATACAATATTTAACAAGTAGCGGTGTATAATATAACTTATATAGACATCATTATTTATGCAAAAAAACTGAGCACGTATAGTGTGTGTGTATGCAATACGTATACGCGTATCAGGTATACGATATAATATATTGAAGCTCTTGTGACTCACATGTTGACGGATTTATTAAAAATTGTTCAATGATTATGCTCTCGAGCTGCCTACAGTCAGTCTTATGATATTATGACAAACATGAAAAATCTAGTCATCGCGTTTCTGCAAATCATTCTCGCTGCACGCGAAAACAATCAAGACGCTATAGGCATATACTTACCTGCATGGCAATGAGCTTTTGCGCTTCGTTGCGCTATATTTTTAAAAGTATCTGTGTATACAGTGTATCGTGTATATTACACTATCAGACTCTATATCTCTTGATCTCGCGGTTCGCCTCGTTATCATATATATATATAGATATAGATATAGCTCACAGTCGCAAAGTCGAATGTATAGTATAGTCGAATCAGGCCGATACACGACATCGTGGCTTCGGCCTTCGGCCAACTTCGGCAGTTCTCGTGTGAACTCGTGTGTGCGATTGTACTATAGATGTTGCAGGTATACCTATATATCTTCGTTGGTAACTGGCTATAGTCAGCTCATATGTATAACTGGTAAAGCTCTGACAACAACGTGGCAGCATGTGCACCGCTGCCGCTCCAATATATTTTCCTTTTGTCACTTGAGTTGACTGCGGAAAGCGTGTGGAGAGAAAAATTTCGCATATGCTGCCCGCAGACGAGTTGACCTGAAGTTGTTTTTTCATCGCCGAGGTTGTTATCAAAGTTAAATATCTTACTTTTTACCTGTACCTTGCACCGTCATAAAAAACCTAATTCGAGCAGTGCCGTGTAGTGTCACGCATATACTTAATTAACTCGGCTCTCGGCTTTATTCTGTCATAAGTATGCTCGTATAAGCTCGGAGGGAATGATAATGACACGATAAAAATCGCATACTTTCCTTGTGTCTGTGCTGCACAAATGTGTCTTCTCGTTCTCGCATAGACGTTGCTATCTGTTGCACTTCATGGGATTTTAAGATAAAATTTTAGTTAAGGTTATACCGTCTGATAATAGAGACAGTTTGACTCACACAGCTGTTTTTCGTCCTGACCTTATTGGCAGAGTTTTTGTATCATTAAGTCTTGACGGATATATATTAGGGACCAGAGATGAAGCGTAAGGCTGACAAGGAGAGGAATGTCATGGAGGAAGCTGGTGAGGCCAATGGACTCCTAGTGGAGCATGGAGATATCAAGGGTGATGAGACCAATATTGCGATACTTCTGTTTCTCTACCTGCTGCAAGGGATACCACTTGGGCTTTGCAGCTCTATTCCTATGATTCTTCAGAATCATGGAGTATCGTACAAACAACAGGTGAGCATATAATCTGGCAGCTATTAATAAAGAAATTGGCATTGAAATATTTGTAAAACATTGCATTTTATTGTTACAGGCTGAATTTAGTTTTGTATTATGGCCATTTTCTTTAAAGCTACTTTGGGCACCAATAGTTGATTCAGTTTTTGTTTCAAAGTTTGGCAGAAGGAAAACATGGCTGCTGCCAGTTCAATATCTAATGGGTATTTTTATGTTGTACTTATCTGGTCATGTAAATCGTTGGTTAGGCAACGAAGAAGGTAGTCAGTTAAATATTGAAATGTTGACTGCTGTATTCTTTATTTTGAATGTTCTGGCTGCAACGCAAGACATTGTTGTTGATGGTTGGGCACTTACAATGTTAAAAAGGTAATTAAATGTATTGTTTATGTTAAAATTCAGTTGAGTTATATAATTACAGTTCAAAAACTTATAAATCTTTGCTATTGTTGCAGATGTAACGTTGGTTATGCTTCAACTTGTAACAGTGTAGGACAAACAGCTGGATTTTTCCTAGGTTATGTACTTTTCATGGCTTTTGAGTCAGCAGACTTTTGCAATAATTATTTGAGATCAGTGCCTTCAAAGGAGGGAATGGTGACATTACCAGGTAAGGAACTTTATAAGCATAAGATTCATTCTGAAATCATAAATAATGTTAAAAATCTAACATTTTAATCCATAATTAATGTTTTAGGATTTTTGTACTTCTGGGGTTGTGTATTCATTGTTGTAACAACTCTTATTGGCATATTTAAACATGAGAATCCAGAGAACAGTTCAAAAAGTGAAAACATGAATATATATACAGCTTATCATCTTCTTTGGAGAACAATGAAATTACCAAATATAAAGCTCATGATATTAATTTTATTAACTGCAAAAGTAATATTTAGATATATAAAGCAAAAGAAGAACAATCGATGGATATATTCATAACAATTGTCATTTTTATACTTTTAGATTGGCTTTTCAGCAAGTGATGCTGTGACTGGATTGAAAATGGTAGAAGCTGGAATACCAAAAGAAAAATTTGCTCTTATGGCTGTACCAATGATACCTTTGCAAATTGTCTTACCAATATTTATATCTAGATACACTGCAGGTCCAAAACCAATGGATATTTACTTAAAAGCAACACCTTACAGGTAACCATACTTGTTGTATGAATCAATTTCTCACTTACAGCATTTATTTAATATTAAATTGTTTTTAGATTAATGTTTGG
The DNA here is from genome assembly GCA_018906965.1 of Philotrypesis tridentata. Classification (NCBI taxonomy): domain Eukaryota; kingdom Metazoa; phylum Arthropoda; class Insecta; order Hymenoptera; family Pteromalidae; genus Philotrypesis; species Philotrypesis tridentata. Next base: position 6,162,642 of record JACCIB010000007.1, read on the forward strand.
ATTAGTAGCAGCATTTCTAGTCTGGATTACACCTCAATTTGTGCGACATGGAGAAGTACCAGCATATTATTTTGTAATGTTAGTCGTATTATACCTTCTTCATCAGGTAAATTTTTAATAATAATGAATGAATACGTACGTTTATACATATTTAATATTTGTATATCTATTTATATATCGTTGCATTGATACTTTTTTAGGTTTGCACAAGTTGCATGTTTGTTGCATCAATGGCATTCTTTGCAAGGGTTAGCGATCCGACTGTTGGTGGAACTTATATGACCTTTTTGAATACCTTAAGTAATCTTGGTGGTAATTGGCCAGCTACAGCTGCATTATATTTTGTTGACGCTCTAACTTTTAGGCAGTGTAACAATGATCCCACAAATGACTGTAGTACAGCTGATGAAAAAGAAGTAAGCCTGAATAAAATTAAATAATATATTGTAAAATTTTTTCAATCAAGAAAGTGTAATATATTTCTACTTATTTATTTCAGACTTGTACTAAAACTGATGGCGTGTGCAATTTGCGGTTAGACGGATATTATATTGAAAGTTTTCTTTGCGTTATCATTGGCTATTTCTGGTTTAGATGGGGAAAAAGGAAAATTCAACATTTACAGCACATGCCATTGTCTAGTTGGAAAGTAGTTCGACAAAAATATTGAACTGTTTACGTGGCACTAGAAAAAAAATTGTTTTCTTTAAGTTTCACTCTTATTGAAACTTAAATTAGGAAAATTTTATTATAATGTATATACATCCGGGTTGATGTAAATCAAATACGAACGTTTGTTTATACACCATTTTTTGAAGTTGCACAAAATTTTTTAACAAGTGTCATAAAATATTAATAGTATAAGAGGCTTTTGGCACATTTGAAATCTTCCAATCCATTATTTTCACTCTGTCAAGGGTTTTTTCTAATTGCTTTAGAAATATTGTAAATAATTGTACTGATGTTAGATAATATAGAATACTGAGATTTCCATTAAAAAAGCACATAAAAATCTTATAGATAGAGAAAACTGTTGAAAATTTGTCCCGTATATATAATTATTCGATCAAATTTAGGATTTTTAAAAAGGATTCTTGTAAATTAAATACTGTATTTGTGGATATCTGTGATTAATATTTTTATTGAAAAATTTAAGATGAAATTTTTCTACACTATGATAATTTTTTACTGTTATGTTAATAGTTTTTATTGCTGTAGCAATATTATAACTAACATTGTCTGAAATAATCATGTACAATAGACTCCATTTACTTGTATTGAAAAGAGAACTGATAAAAAAACTAATTTATTAACATTAAAAATATTATCATGCAGCTATTATTTAGAATTTTATAACTACCCTTGAAATGTACAATAGAAAGACTGCTACAAAATGGTTGTTTTACAAAAGTCATTGAAAAGAACTATAAATGTTGTAAATATGAGTCTTTTATTCTAAATTTGTATAAGAAAAATTCAAATATATGAATGGAATCGTAATGCATAAACTGTATGCATAATATAATTATAAAATAAAATTTACTTAATTATTAACTATATGTAGTGTCAGATGTTTTGGAAAAAATATTGTTTTTTGCTGTTACTATTTCTTACTATGGAAGTTTTAATAATTTCTATAACAGAAATTACAGGTATACAATAAGGTTGTTTAAGTTGAAAAATTACTTAATAAAATGTTTTTAAGTTTATTCTTAATTACCAAAAATATATTTTAAAATTGTGCTTAGACATTCCATGAAATGGTATATTGTATAAAAAGCATAGTATGAAAATGAAAACATGTTAATGGAAATTTTAAACTATTAATGGGTTCAAGCTTTACACATGATATAAAAATTATGGTATTCCTTTTATCATCTAGTATTATAGTGAACCATATAGTTTAGAGTCTCCTCAAAAAATATAAAGATTCGACAAATGGAATTATGTAAATACTAAATATAGTACAGAACTGCCGTATGTCTTGCTTATAAAGCTTTTTTATTATCTACGGAAAATCTACATATTAAAAGTTTGTAATTTAACGACTAAGTTGTAAAATATAGGAAATATTAAAATAAGCACATATTTGACACAAAAATGTTTGAAAACCAACAAAAATAACAAATAAATAATTTTCCAGCATGAAGAAAGATGCGTTTCATTATTGTCCAGCACACTTAAAATGCGGAAATTTGGTAAAACAAATGTTTCATATTCGTAAAGAAAATGTCAATATTTTAGCAACAAACAATGGATAATAGGTTTCATTACGCAATAGTAAAATACACAGCAAAAGTTACAAATTAAGAAGCAAACACGTGATAATCGTGGAAAACAAATTTAAAAGTTAAAAGAAAGAAGAAAACGTCTATGTATATAAAAACAAAGAATACGACGATAAAGGGGAAACGAAACAGAAGATGAAGCAGGAAGGCGGAGATTAAATCATACCCGACGAGAAGTCAGACAAGTTGTATACATTGTGTATATGTATATGTATAGAGTGCAAGGTGGTAAAAAGATGTACACTGTACAGCCAGACAAAGAAATAGATATTATGTGAGCCAGGTCGACTTTTGCAAAGAAGACGATTATCGCAATTATTTGTGATTCTCTATGCTTCTGCAGGTGCGCGAACACTTGCATTTCTTTTTTCGTTTAGGATGCTTTAAAGTGCCCGAATAATTGGGTTTGGCAGGTGTGCTCCGAAAAATTATTTTTATCTTCTGCGCAATCCCCATCTTATTATTTTTCACATTTTATTCTCGGCATACGAAATCTTTCTTGGACTTCAAAAACGGAGAAATAAATTTGACTTTCGTTTTTCGTTAAAATATTAAATGCCATTTTCGTGCATCAAACAGCTCAATTTACCGGTCAATAGACTCATTTTTTGTTAATTGTTTGAAAGACACATTTCGGAGCATTTGGAGCAGAAAAGGTGAAAGAGCTACAAGAACGTATAGTTTCTTTTGAAAAAGTAGTATAGATTTCCTATTAAACTGAATTGAATAGACGAAAAATAAACTCTCTTGCTAATGATTTTTCATCCCAACGGATTTTCAATCACAGCGAAGAAGAAAAATTCCCCGACTCCGAAAACCCAGCATCTTTAAAACCCCCACCGATCCGCAGGTGCTGTACCGAACCTAACCTATGCGACAAATGCGATCTATACTCTATATAGAATGAGAAACTCGCGGCTCGCGGCGCGGCAGATGGTGCCGTAGCTATACGATCTGTATACCTATACAGTATGCATACGTATATACGCACACGGTGGCGGCGCATTGTATATAGAGACGAGGTGGGGAGGAACCAAGCGCAGAGAGAGACAGAGAGAAACTCGGAGCAGGCTACAGCAGCGGCGGCGGCGGCCAGTCGTGCGAGTGCAGCGAGCGCGAGAGTCTCTGCGTGCTCCGGCCGACTTGTTTTTTTCGCCAAGGAAGAGCGAGAGAGAGGAGAGAGACGGGTCGCTGCTCTCCTGCTGCAGTGTCGTTCCCTCTCGCGACTCTTCCGAGAAGAAGCTCCGCACGGACGACAGAGAGAACTAAGTATATAGAGAAGAGGAGAGACGTTCCGTGGATCGGGATTGCCCGGGGAGAGCGCGTGCGTCTGCCTCTCCTTCTGTATATACAGGCGGGTTATACACAGATATACGCGAACGCGCTGCTGTAGCAGGGCAAGATTAAAAAGTGTCGTTTGTATATACGATATATAGCTATATATGTAGGTGCACGCACACGCGCGGCCCGCGAGCGAGCGAAAGAGAGTTGCGAGTGTGCAGCGCGCACTCGAGGATTAGGAGAGTGCCGCGGGAGAGGCGTGAAAGGCGGCTAGAGCGAACGGAACCTTGAAAGAGAGACGTGGAGAGAAAGATATTCGTGCCAGTGCCGTAGCAACTCTGCTCCGAAGCCCCGCTTCTTCTCCTCCGCGCGCTGCACGCACATAATACACACACATCTTATATATATGCAGCTGGGAGAAAAATTCTCTCTCTCACGATCGAGATGCAGCCGCAGCAGTGGAGGACATCGGTCGCATAGTCGAGCATGAGACAGGTGCAGCAGCAGCAGTGCAGGACGGTCGGGCGAGTAGCTCAGCCTGCTCTCGTGATGGCCCTCCGCCGAGCGCTTGGCTTTTCTCCTTTGTATTCGTAAACAACTCACCGCAGCGCGCGCCGAGGATTAAGGATAAACAACTCTGCGCCTCAGCAGCAGCGGCAGCGTGTGCGTGCGTGCGAGTGCGTGTGGGGGCAGTGCAAAAAACGTAGAATACGGCCTGTCCCAGGAACGAGAAAGGAGAGAGAGAGAGCGAGCGAGCGAGAGAGAGAGAGAGAGAGAGAGATGGAAGGAGCAGAGTGAAGTGCGCGAGAGCGGAGGGTTCGATCGGCGTCGCGCAAACGGACAGGACAGAGAGAGAGAGAGAGAGAGAGAAAGAGAAAGAACGAGTAAGAGGAGAGGACACAGTGCCTGTGTGTGTGCGCGCGTGTGTTGCTGCTGCTGCTGCTGCTGCTCCTGCTGCCGTAGCCATCAGTTAACTGGGGGAGAGGGAGAGGATGACGGGAGGAGCGACGATGAGGCCGCCGGAGAGGGCTTGCTGCTGTTTCCTTCTCCTGATGCTGCTCCTCTTGGCCGAGGTAAATATCTCTCCCTTCGCGGCCTCGAATCCCTAATATCGCTCCTTTTTCTGTCTCTCTTCGACCAACTCTATACACACACACACACACACACACACACACACACACACATATATATACGCGCGCACACACCCCGGCGAATCTTATCGTTCGACGAGAATTTCCATTGTCCTCCCCCCACACGCGAAATTTAGCGCCTTCGAGGAGGAATAAATAATTCATCGCGTGGTGCTCAACTTGTTTATCGACTTCTCTCTCTTTCTCTCTTACACCTCACTGCATGTATGCATCATTCGTGTCCTCTCTCTCCCTCTCTCGCTCTCTTCCTTTGTGCATCAGCGCCTGACGGAAAAGGCTCGTCTGCTGCGTCCTTTTTGCACTTTAATTTTAGCGAGGCTAATCGATAGCGAGGACGTCAGGTGCAAACACACGCCCGCCAAGAATTTTCTCTCCTTATATCAGGCTTTAACGCTAAACGAGTTGCGGGATCATTTTTTCTTTGCGAGAAGTGTGTGTGTGTGTGTGAGAGAGAGAGAGAGAGAGAGAGAGAGAGAGAGAGAGATGAATACCGCGATAAGCTATTAGCCGATGATGTGCACATATCTAACGGGTATAAGTAGCGGGTGTATCTATATATACGTAATATCCTCTCGCGCGAAGGAGAAAAAATCTGTGTACTGTTACACACGCGTCTGTATATATGTGTGTGTCTACTGTCACACGCGAACGCGGAGGATCTCAGCTCGTTATACACGTATGGAAATTACGCAAACACGATCGTACAGCAGCGACGACCAGTCGCGGGATTATCGAATAATTTTCTAATACACGGCGGGATGCGCAATCCGATGATGCGTCGATTGAGGCGTCGCGCGCGCGTTCATTCGCCGGTGTGCAGGATCCAACATTTTTTCCCCGCAACAGAACCGCGGAGGAGAGGATGCGTTCGTTTTTTCCTGACGATAAGCGCATGTGACAACCTCCTTCGAGAGGACGTGTTCGGAGGAACCGGAGAAGAAAATCGATGATCCTCCTCGGCGAAAGGTCAGCGACCTCTGACAATTTCACACTTAACTAATATACGTGAGTGTGGAACACACATATACACACAAGCGCGAACACCCACGTTCTTTGACTGTATATTATACACTAACACAACGATAATTGATGAGTAATCGGTGGATTTCGTGCGATGCCGGCATGTACATATACGTGTACAAAAGTGTAACTCAATCCTCTCCGGCTGTGCGTCTGCTCTTTTTTTCTCCTGATGCGGTCAAACGACGAGTATGTACTGTCTATGCGCGCGATTAACAATGCAAGTCTGCTCCGATATAGGGGAATCCGTTTGGCTCTATCTATAAGCGCGTATGTGTATTGATTACAATTTAATGCTGAACGAGAGTCTCTTGACGTTCACGAGATGTATAAAGTCTGCTGACAGTGTGTAAGCAGACCAATGTTCGCGAAAGGTATAGGAATATATACTATACAGCAGAAGGAAAAAGTGCCGATTTTCTTTTCTATCGATCGAAATGGACTTATCCGAAAATCGTATACATATAAACACGACTATATATAGCTTAGCGCACTCGCGGGAGAGGCCGTAACCGGTTGGACAAGGTGAAAAAGCAACAGAGGCAACGAGAGAGAGAGAGGATGAAAAAAGATAAAATATCTAAGCCTACAGCATCACTTGGACCCAATCGCACGAGGGTCCGCGCGTGTATGTGTTTGCTCGTACGTGTAATGTGTATAAAGGTATATACATACGTATTATATATTTTGCGGTGAGGATGTTTTTCTCCAGGGGCGGATGACCTTATCAACTTGTGGGGTCTTCGTGTACGTATTGCATTTTTAAGTTATTATAACGCACGTTGACTTATTTCAAAGAAAAGTTCGATTAAAATTGGATGTTGTGTCAAAAGGAAGATTTGACCGAAGTAAAAAAAAATTTTTTTTTAAATACTTTAGGAAAAATTATTCGAGTTCCATGGCAAACAGTTTCAATTAATATGCTTACTCAAAATTTACTAAGTAGTATTTAAACATTTTGATTCTTGTCCTTTGGTTAAATTGAATTTGAGAACATCTATCTCAATCGAGCTTGTTGTCACTTAAATTCTTTAAACTTAATAATTGAGATAGGGCAAAAATATTTGGTTTGTAGTGCGTACAACATTACTGGAGTGCCAACATTAGTTTCCCAAGAAAATACTTTCTCTTTTATAAACACAGTTCACCAAGATTTCTCGAGATGAAAATCGTGCTTTAACGAATCATCAGTCAAATACAACCAGTTTAAATGTTGTCTTACGCTTTTTTCTTCCACACGCGAAAAGGAAGTAGCCAATTAGCAAGAGCTATTCTGAGCGCTAAGAAATAATTTTTATACGTTATTAAGTAATCAGTAATATTTACAGTTGAATAATCGTAATTGATATTACGTATCTTGATTGCAGTCACGTATTACAAGGTTCAAGAAAAAAAAATGCTTAAGATTGTCGTTCGAAGATAGTTGACTCGTGTTCAGTTTAGTTTATACAAAATTCACGATCCAGTATAATATATTATCGTAGTGTTTAAAAAAATGTAATCTATCAAATAAATAATGTAATTATGTCTAAATCATAATTTGTCCGATAAAGAAATAGCTTGGTCAACAGCATACATGTATATATGATTAAACAGCGACTACGGATAGCATCATTCGGTTCTCTTTAGTTATCGAATTTTTTCAGTCACTTCCACATCCGTATAATTTTCTGATTCTCCTTACACACTGCAGCGCGACTTTCGAAATCGAAATGGCTAAATGGCCACGTATTTATATTCATACGAGAGGAAATAATTGAGAAACTATACTTGTATTAATCGCACGGTTCTCTCTCTCTCTCTCTCTCTCTCTCTCTCTCTCTCTCTCTCTCTCGTAGCATTAGACCGGCAGTGTTTTTAAAACGTCGAATAACGGGAAAATACCTCTATTAACGAAGAAAGGCTTATTACGCCTGAACAAAAAGGAATTTCAGTCGCGCAGGAATTTTCAGTGTTATGCATTCTCCTTTTTCCGCCAACGCCAGGTCATTTCCATACTCCGAGAGGAGCGTTCGAAAATTGAGAAGAATTTTTTTCGAAGCCGCTTTTTATGTTACTCGGACGCGGATGTGTGCTGAGAGGAAACTCTCGTTCACAGTTGAAATAGGAACCGGATGGAAAATCGCAGGCTGCAAGTCGTGTTATATATATACTTCGTATATAGTAAATGTAACGTGAGATTTATAAAAGTGCACACGAGTCGAACGTGAAATTTTCGAGAAAGTAGCTTATAAAGTTACAATGAGTAGTTTCGTTGGCACTGACCGAGGAAATAGAACTTATGTGTACATATAACAATCTGAGTAAAAAAAATGTTTCTAGAGCTGGGTCAAAGTTAGTCTCTATATACGAAATTTAAAAGCCACAATTAATTTGAAATATCAGCTTGTAAAACAACCGCTTCAGTTGCTTTCATCAGCTACTGGCGCAGTGACCCTGTTTTCTCAAGATTCTTCTTTTTTCTTCTTCTTTCAATTCCGCAAAAACAATCACGATATAACAGCAGCTGCGCATCGTCGACCTCGAAAATGAAAATCACCATCAGTCGCGATCGTCCGCGCGCGGGCTGCTGATGTGTATACTGTAACGGTTGCGATGGCGGCGCATTGAACGTAAACTTTCGATATTCTTGACCCGAAATATGCATCGAGGCGAAATAAGCCATACGTTCTCTGCCCTCAACGTTAGCATCAATAGCAGCTTGCTGTGCGCAGCGCGATATCATTCGAGTCTGCGCCGGTCAACAGCCGCTCGCTTGCGAAACGAGGCTGCGCTTTCCCGCGGCACGAAACGGCTCTCCTCTCTGAATTATGCCGGCGAGACTCGGCCCGTTATATATACATGCTTACGCGCGCCGAAAAATCTTATCGAGCCTTTTATTCGAAAGTTTTTGTCGGGCGCGGTGTGTGCGACGATCGATCGAGACAGCGAGTCGACTATGATGTCTGTACGCGCGGGCAGATCGTAATATAGAGATAGTGAGATTTGGACGGATTTGATTTTGGCACTCACTGTTTATTGTGATTGATAGGGTATCTGTAGGGGCGAGCGGCTTTGATAGATTGATAATAGATATGGACACTCGAATTTGGAGTGCTCGTGTACGTCTATAAATGTAAATGTAAGTGGGAATTTAGATAAAAATGTGTGAACTACTTTTATTAAAGGAGTTTTGGTTTTTTGTCAATACTAAAATAATGGAATGTCCAACAAAAAAAGCTAAAGTCATAAATTAATTCCGTGATGGGCGATAGAATCACCCAAGAGAATGATTACTTTATTCCCGTGATGCATGTATGAAACTTTGTTCATGTCGCTTAACTGCGAGCGAAGATACTTTTTTGTTTTAAAAAGTCAGATCTACCCTTTCATTGCGAACGTTATAAGTATATGAAGTGTTTTTTAATAGAAATGAAATGAAACTTTTAAAAAACAGCGGGAGCTTTTGTTTTTTTTATCTTCATTCAATTGAATTAAAAATATAAGCACGGGACTATATAGAATTCGTTTTTTGTGCAAATGTGGGGGAAGGCGCTTGGTTTAATTAAAAGCTACATTATAATTCTGCTTTATAGAAAAAAATCTGCTTTTTGATTGAGGCAATAGTAACAAAAAAAATTTGTTTTCTTTGGCAATTGATGTATTATTTTAGTATGTGTGAGATTAAAGATGATTTGACAGTAGTATAGAATATACTATTATAGGAGTATCAAATTATGATTAGAGCGTGAAGATATTAGGCTTCTCTTTGAGCGTAAGAAGTTTTTTCCAAATGTAAAAGGTCGAAAAAAAGTGACGTTGATGTATCACGTTAGTATATTACCTAACGGAATAACATAATTATAGCCTATTCTACGCAGGTATTTCGAGATTGCGTATCTAAAAAGATTCTGACAATCCTATTTCTTTAACATAATTATTTATCCAGTTTGATTAATTTTTGAATACGCAATATACGTCATATATCATCTTAATAATAATAATAAAAAAATCAGTCACTGTTGCGGATTTGAGCGTTATTTATGCCGGAGTGATCTCATTTGACAATTGTATTGTGAACCTATCTTTATTCTGGCTTTGTCAATTTTAACAAAAAAAAGCTCAACGACTTTTGTTGCACGCTCTGACGATTTGCAAGCTTTTCAACAAACAATGATTTACAAGCGTCATTTATTTATATACAGTATCGTTTGGAGCAACAGCCACCACGTTTGTCGTCTAACAAGGCCAATGTTTTCATGACAGTGTAATAAACTTTAATAAATAATCTAGTATACAAATCCATTTATACATGCTCACTGCGTGCTTTCGCAAGTTTTTCTAACGATGCTGAAAACGCGCGTTCGTCGTTAATGAAACTGCTGAGCGAATATTTATATCCACATGTGCTGTTTACTTGATATACATGTAATACACGATATTACATTTCTATGTTCTTTGATAAATCATGCTAGTTATGACCCTTATTCAACTCCTCCATGAATTTGCTCAGCCTTGCACATGTTCTTTTTTATGTAATATGTAAAGTTTCCTATTAATATGTTAACGTATTCAAATCGTATGATATTGCAAATAAAGCTTTCTACACTCAAAGAAAAAAACCAATTCTTGATATATTCGACTGCTACATATGCAAGGAATCTTCAAAATTTATGGCAATATTCACGAAAGCAAGATTAGCAGAGGCAGGTTTGAGGTTTTGCTGAGATCGAGTGTTTGCATGTTACATTCGATTTGTCAGAGCGAAGATACGAAACAACGCATTTCTCGGAGTGTGAATGAAATTTTCGTAGAATATCATGATGCTTTTAAGTGCGTATTTTTCTTGTGTTTCAGAGTTTTTTAGAGTTGTTAATTTGTCTGTCGAAAAACGACTTCCGCGCATTATTTTCGAGCGTCACCTTATGACTATTAAAAAGTTTACAGCATCAAAATTCGACGAAGTCTTTTTCGTGAAACATTATTTTGTAAAAGATCTTGTTTTTTTCATCGATCCATTAACGCAGCGTGAAGCGAGAACGAACCGAAGAACGAGAGAGAGAGAGAGAAGAGAGAGAGAGAGAGAGAGAGAGAGAGAGAGAGAAGCAGAGAGAGAGAGAGAAGGAGGAGAGAGAGAGAGAGAGAGAGAGAGAGAGAGAAACAAGTAATTTTTATTTGTACGGGTGAAGTAATGGATGCCAATGCTTAGTTTTCCACTTATACGACTCGGTAGAGTTGTTACACAAAACCTTCATGTAACTTTATGGAAGAAAAGCAGCAAAAAACAAGTTTTACATTAGAAAAAAAGGCGCAGAGATCGATTTGTTCACACTTGGTAATGTGTGAGCTGAAGAACGGGATTCATGATTGAAAAAGTGAATGGATATTTTTTTGTAAACTATCGTTTGACCATTGTATGAATTATAAAGGCGCATTAAAAAAATCCGATACTTACGCTTCGTTTAAAAATATGCCTGAGAAGAGGAAAGAAATATTATTTAAGTCTATGAATATTATAATTCGGTTGATAAACAGTTGATGATATTTCAGCGATGACTGCGTTAAAGCCGTGCCGCTCGTAAATAACGTATTATATACATTCTTTTTGTATTTTAGTCTAAAGATAAGAGAAACTATCGAGCATTTAAGAGACCAATTGTCACGCGGCTATAAATATTCCGAAATAGATAATTTTTTCTTCGTCATAAATATCCTGCAATAATAAATCCCAATTTTATTTCTTCCATCAAATACACATGTATATAGGTATATGCTTATATATACAGACGTGCGTAAAACACGGCAAAATTAACCTCCAAAAGCGACAGTAAAAAGAAGCGATGTACTCAGCAAGTCGACAGCCCAACAAATCGCAACAGACACTACAGACACCAGCCTCTTCTTATTTTCTCGGTTCAGAGCGAAAACGCGCACGCAAGGATTTCGCAAGTTAGCAGTTCTCGGCTGTATGGCTGCGGTGCACACTCGACGCGCGTATAATACAACAACCCATAGATATCCAGACTCTCCAATAGACTGCGCAGGCAAAAGTCAGCAGTCGAAGCGATCTCTCTCTCTCTCTCTCTCTCTCTCTCTCTCTCTCTCTCTCTCACGGACAATTTGCTCGCGTGTATACACATATACATGTATATATATGAGCAGTATATACGTTCGGATTTCTCGAGGCCACTGCTGCAGCGCTAGCTTTCTGGGCAAATTAAATCTTTACGCGCCAGAGAGTACGCGAATTACGTTGCATCGCCGCTGCTATACGGCCAGTACAGCGCACCGCGCGCGCGCATATATAACGGATTATGCAACGCGCGCCGAGAGAGCCGCGTGTGCATTGCTGTGCTGCTTATACTTACACTGCGCTGTGTTGCTCTCTGCGCTGTGCATAGCGCTTGCTGTGCGTTGCCGCGCTTCCTTCGCATCTTGCCGCAAAATCGCGAGAGCTGCCGGTATTGCGCGTTAATGTTGGGTGAATTTTGTTTTTTTTTGTTTCTCTGGGAAGAATTTTCGGGTGCAGCGTAATGTTGGTGCGAGACGCCGACTCGAGGAATCGTTCGGATATTGCTTCCCATGCGCTTTATGGAACGATTTGGCTATTGACAATAGTAGTTGGGTTTATTTATGTAAAGATGAATGTAATATCTATCTACATAAATGATCGATAGTTACTGAAAATAGGACTTAAAGACTTTACAAGCATATTTGCACAAACCAAAAGACGGCGTGTGAATCAGCAAATGAGTCATTCCGGTATGTGCGCTACCTCTGCGATGTATGTATGTGTTGCATCGAGAGGATTGTTGATGATTAACATTTTAATAATAACATTGATAGAATCGTTTCTTCGCGTGCGCGCGCGCACACACTATTCAAACTTCAATTATGTCGTGAGAATTTTCACGCAAATTTTGTTGATTTTGACGCAAGCGCTCCTTCTCGTAATAATCACGTCCAGTATAAAAATATTCCAAAGGCTATATATTCTCTCGTGACAATAAACCATAATAAAATTACAAAGTCTCAGAGATTCCCGATGTAACATTGTAAATATACAGTCGTTATCTAAACTGTTTGCAGTAGACCTTACAAAACGTTATATGCGCTCGCATAATATATAGAAACATACTATGTAATACATTACAATTTTTACGTAACACACTGCGTGCAGGAGAGCCGCCTTTCGTGGGAGCGCGATTATTACGTGAAATGTACGCTCCATCGCGTTAATCCTGCAAATATTTTGCGAAGTCGCGGAGCTCGTTATCAATTCTCTTGACGAATTTGGCCGATTGCACGTGAATGCTGTTACAATTTCCTACGTAAATCTGTTGGCGCGCGTGAAAAATTCCGCTAAAACACTTAATCGAAACTGGTTGTAACTTGAGAAGAGAGAAAGAGAGAGAGAGAGAGAGAGAGAGAGAGAGAGAGAGAGAGAGAGAGCGATTTATGCATGGAAGAATATTTGCGTCCGTTTCGTTTTGTTCCCGCGTGGCGAGAAAAAAAATTTTTTTTATTATGATTTTATTTGATTCGATCCGGTAATTACGTACCAACATCGCACAACACACACGTGCGCAGTGCAAAACTCGAACTGCCTCGTGCGCGCCTTGATCGTTGAAATAAAAATTATTATGCAACGAACCGCAAAAGACGCCATAAGTTTATTCAACCTAAACGAGAAAGAGAGAGGAATCTCTCTCACTCTCTCTCTCTCTCTCTCTCTCTCTTTCTTTCGAATATATAGGCTGAATAATGCATCTCAATGTAAATGCGCATTCGACGCCGGTAGCGCAGACCGCGAAAAACGCTCTTCGAATAAGCCACGTCTACATATACGTGTGTATACTGTATATGACGAAATCCGTATTTTTCATTCACTTTTTTGCCCCTAAAAGTTGCGATAAAAAATCTCGGGCTGCATCAACCGGATAAGATTTTTTCTGTTCTATAGGATGTACAGAACAAGAAAAAAATAGTGTACCCACGAAATCGATCTTGTGACACCGTTTTTTTGGCCATCTTTGTGGTTTTATGCAAAGATTAATTATTACACATTTTTTAGTAAAATATTCTGGAATTTTTCAAATGCAAAGCTAAATAGGCATTTAAATAAGCTTAGAGTACGCTAAAAGAGCTGCCATTTGAACCCAAATTGGTCTAGATCGGATGCAATGATCAAAAGTCACGTACTTTTAAAACAAACGGATTTTGCTTCAGACTCCGGCCCTTTAGCTCAAATTAAAAGCTCTTTTCTTCTTCTTTTCTACCAATGAGTCTAAATTAAACTTTTTTAATATGGTGAGCTATATATATGCTTTCAAAAAATGATTTACTTGAGAGACGTATACATTAATTAAAAAATCATTGCATTAAAAAATTTAAATTTAGACCTATTAGAAAAAAGTAGAGGAAAAAAGTTTTAATTTGACCTATTAAACGTTAAAATCGAATCACCGAATCAAAAGTTCGAAGAAAAAAAATGTAAAATTGAGAATTTCCGTAACAACTTAGAGGAAGTCTGATGTAAAATTCGTTTGATCAGTGCATCAAATCTAGACAAGTTTGGTTTCAAAAGACAGCTCTTTTAGTGTACTTTAAGCCTATTTATATGCCTATTTAGCCTTGCATTCGAAAAAATCCAGAATATTTTGCTAAAAAATTTGTAATAATCTCTGCATAAAATCAAAAAGATGGCCAAAAAAAAAACGGTGTCACAAGATCGATTTCGTGGGCACACTATTTTTTTCTTGTTTTGTGCGTCCTGTAGAACAGAAAAAACCTTATTTTTTTCGCAACTTTTGAGGGCAAAAAAGTGAATGAAAAATGCAGATTTCGTCATATATACTCTCCACATCATAATTTCGTTAAAAGCCGCGACTGCTGCTCGCGAGAATCCGCGCGCACGCTTTGTTCGGCGAAAAATATTGTTTCGAGCGTGCATATATGTATGTATATACAGTACAGGAGCGCATCGAAGCGTGAAAATGTCTATAACCGCGTCCATGGAAAAATTCGATCGACTCTCCGCAAAAAAAAGGAAGAGAGAGAGAGAGGGAATGATGAAATACAAGACCAATGGCCATTATCGCATTCGCGTACATGTATACGTATACACTCGTGTGCATGCAGTGCATATATAGTCGCGTAGGATTCCTTCCGATTGACGCTTGTTTGCGCTTTCCATTATCGCCTCGGCTTATCTTTCTCTCAGCGTCGCGGCTGCGGAAATGAAAAATTCCACACACGCGAAGGTGCGCGCGAGCGCGTGTATATACCTGGCGCGCAGATTTATTGGTGGTGTATAGTTGTATACGGTTGAGTAGGTGACGGTATGCGCGCGCATGTGTCTATATGTATGTGCACTGTGCAGTGTGTTCTTTTGGTGTAGTTGAACACATATATATCGTGATTTATCTGTGTAATATATACATATAGGCGCGAGAGTTTTTATACCGCACGGGATTATACACTTTTGAGTTCTATGCACATTTGTGTGTGTGTGTGTGTGTATATTGTATGGTATATATGCATACGTAATTTAAGCATAGACGCGTATAAGTCGCCGAGTCGTAATTTACATCGGGCAACGTGGGCTTGATGAATTAGGTTGGGTAGTGTAACTTTCCCTCTGCGCTATATAAGTACTGTCAGTATAGTTGTATGAGCTTCGCGCGTGGGTAGGAGGAGGGCCATGCAAGTTTAGATTATCCATTATTTCACTGAGCCCCACGAGTCAAGTGCAGCGAGAAAGATATGAGGAATCGCGAGCACACTTGACGGAAGCGAACGCTTTGTGTGCAGAAACAAAACTCGTTCCAAATATATATATACTGCCGTGTGTACATGTGTCTGTGTGCGTATATGTTTATACTTTCTTATATTTCCTTGGAGTCTCTGATGTGCCTGTGCGGCAAGAGGATGTGCAAAATGCATTGGCTTCTCCATCGAGTTGATTTTTATTGTACGCGTTTAAAGGGTAATTTAATGTAACGGGTATTTAGTGCGCGGCGCGTATTTATATATATATTTATGTACGCGTTTCCAAGCGATTCGAAGAAAATTTTCGCGTCGCGTTTTGGGGTAGATCGAGGGGAACTAATTTTCTACATATAAAACGAGGAGAAATGTTCCGGAGTTTATTACTGGTTTCCATTGATCATGATCGGGGTTCTTTTCTCTCCTTGAATTAGCATCATGCGAGTATTATGTACACCAGTTGTTCGTACGGTTGCTTTTTATACAGTTTTATATATAGGACATATTGTAGATTTTCTATACTCTCACTTGATGTGCAGTATACAATTAGAGGAGTTAAACAACTGGAAACAATTTTGATGGATGGTACATGCTTATATACCGATGACACAATTTCGAGTTTGATAAACCCATGATAAAATATACATACTATGCACACAGACTGTTCGTAATATACAGGTAACTGTCTTGTTTTTTTTTTGCAAGGAATATAAATTTAAGTCTTTAATCGTATGGAATATCTTGGATTAGAAATGTATACACAACAAAACGATGCCATCAACATCAAAAAGCCAATATATTAATAAAATATAAGCGCGGGCTTGCGTTAGCTATAAATATTTAATCAATTTTTCTGATGCGCACATTAGAAACTGTACATTGTAAGGCTAATGAAAGAAGAACTTTATTGACAACGGGTTGAATCTCTCATCGTCCTCGAGCTTCAAGGATTTATAATCGAGAATCTAATGCGCTTCTAACCGCGCGTGCACTTTCATTACAGCTTATCTAGTATATAGTAGATGGATTTTTTCTTATACATATCCTACCCATTAATTCTTTCTTCTTCTTCTTCTTCTTCTTCTTCTTCTCATCCATTTATTAACTAAATGACACAAGGCGCCATACAGTCTGCGGAAATTTTATATTTGCGCGTCTTGGATACTCATTTAACGGATTTCATTTTTCAAAAATAATCCTCCAGCGCAAATCCTCGAGAAAATAGTTAATCATCAGAATTTCAACGACAGCGATAAATCAAGTCTCTCTCTCTCTCTCTCTCTCTCTCTCTCTCTCTCTCTCTCTCTCTCTCTCTCTCTCTCTCTCTCTCTTGTGGCATCGACGAGAAATTCCGAATATCATCGCTCTTATAACCGGCCATTTCGGCAGAAGTAAAGAGCGCGTTAACGACCGGAGAGCACAAGCCCTAATTACGTGAATCATCGCCATCCTCATTATTCGACACTATGCAGCGCTGTGTTGTCGTATCCTCGAAACCTTGATCGGAATCGGCGCTGAAGCGGTAGCAGCAGCAGAGCAGAGCAGAGCAGCAGCGGCTCTGACGCATTCCCAAAATACGCGACGCGTGTTCCCCCCAATCTCACGGTATAAACTGTCTAACTAACGTCTTTCCTCGTTACAAGAGCGTTGTGCTCGCGACGTCACTCTATATAAGCAACGCATCGCTCGGCCGAATGTGTGTGCCTGTGTGTAGGTATATATACTCTGACAGCCATAAAACCGTATGTGCGCGCCGTACGCGCGATAAACAAACAAGCTTACACACAGGTATACATGAACATAAAAGAGGCCCAAGTGCGCACGTGTAAAAAGAGCAGAACGAAACGCTCGTATACGCGCGCGTGCATATGACGTGAATAATGAAAAAAAGGCCCGCCGGCGCGTTTCCAGGAAGCCTCCGCAGCACAGGGGCGTGGTATATACATTATACACTGATGCAGCTGTGTACAGCCGCGTGTTCGTGAACTCGCGCGCGCGTGTCTGTGTGATCGTAAGCGTAACCCATCCGAGCTCAGCCGTGTCCGTGTGTATATTCACTTGCGGCGTTGCTGCTCCGAATTCGCTCTGTTGTGCCGCTTGCGCGCGACTATTAGGTCGATATGGATGAGGCGAGGAGGAGCAGAAAAAGAGATGTGTCACCAGACAGCTGGTGTGGATGACGATGCGCGCACACGGGATATTCGGAGGGAAAATTCGGTCACGCGAGGCTCTGCGTGTAATGCATATAGCTTTCTGTTGGAGAGTTTACAATCTCGGGGATTGTGACTTCGGGTCAATGCACCTGTCACACACTTATCAATCTCGCCGCGAGTTGTTTGTGTATACTCGCGAAGAAAATCTCGACGCGAACGTGTGTAGTTTTTCTGCGGGAGTGCATTCACTCCGTCAACTTGAACATGCAGTTTACACCACGTAACGCAGACACACGCCGTGTGCTTCGTAATTTTATAACCGCAATTTCATCGCGCTATATACGTACATATGCGCCTATGTGCGGCTTTCCCAAAAAAGGAAATCTATAGATCGCTGCATAGAGTCGCGATGACGCTGCAGACGAACGACCGGAAAACGAATGATATATGAGCGTTTGTTTACGGAGATCTCTCTCGAGTTGGCAAATTCGCGGTGGATCGTGATGCGTATGCGCGCCGCAGCACGTGTGTATATATGTATATGGTTAAATTAAAAAGGCGAATAAGTGAAAAAAGTGAGATTGCGGCGCGCGCGCGTCTACAGCTTTTTTTCTCTTAGACGGCAATTTCTAAAAACATAAAAACTTCTTTTACGGGCTTGTATTTCTGGCTCCCGTAGTGTTGAAGATAAAATTATAAATACGGAGAGTTAAATGCCTCGGTGCCCTTTACCTCGAGAGAAGAGAGTGAGTGAGAGAGAGAGAGAGAGAGAGAGAGAGAGAGAGAGAGAGAGAGAGAGAGAGAGATAAAAAGAAAGAGAGAAGTGGCTCGCATATTAAACTATAAATATATCGCCACTCGGCAAGAGTGGCATCGGGAATATGCATTTTAATTTAGAGGCTGTCGTTAAGTTCGAAAATAAAGCGGACGCGCCTGCGTATATATACACCTCTTTTGTCTGAAGAGATCCGTCTTCTGTATAACAAGACTTTTTTTTTTTTGTTCAATTATTTTCCTCAATAAATTCTTATTTTCTTCTTCCCCCGACGAGAGGCAAAAGTATATTATAAATAATTACGAGGAAACTTTCTTGCTACACCACATTCGAATGCCTCGTTGGGCTGTGTTTACGTGTGTGCACTATATATCCAATTATTCGCTCGTACATAATACAAGAACAAATAGACATCCCTCTATCCCTGCTTACGAAAATATCCGCACACAACAAACCAAGAGCCCATTTCTCACCCTCTCTCGCGTACATAATTTAATTCATCAAAGCGAGCGAAAGCTCCCCCTCCCCCCCTCTGAACAGCTTTCAGCGGATGTATATATGGAGAAGGTGGTGTTTTTTTATCATTTATACCCCGGCTAAATTTAAAATCGCCCTCGCCCTTCTCGTTTTCCTTATACAATATCACGGTCTCGAGACTTTTGGCTCCGGCTGTGCTCTCCGCTGCTTTCTTATTTGCTCTCCGCGCGTCTTCCTCTCTTTCTTTCTCTCTCTCTCTCTCTCTCTCTCTCTCTCTCTCTCTCTCTCTCTCTCTCTCTCTTCTCTCTCTCTCTCTGTTTCTGTTTCTTCGGAGAATTTTTCCCCTTTTACGCCCGACTGTGTAAATATGTGTACGTATATAGCCATGCGAGTAGTGCTCGAGGTGTATATACATAATTCATTCATACGCGCTTTCGGCTATATTTACGCTCGTCTCCGCGAGAAGAAGAAAACCTTTTATTTCGCGTTTTAACTGACGTTCGCGTTTCTCGTACGTATATATCGAATTTAGAAAAATAAATGCACTTTTCTTTAGTCTAGGATTCGAAAAAAATATATATGGCATATGGAGGAACAAGAAAAGTAACTTTTTCCGTGTTAGTTCTTCTGCATTTTTGACTATCTTTCGGGTTACAGAAGAAAGTCTGATCGATCTGAAGCCTCTAGCTTTAACAAAATTTTTTCTATTTCTAGACCAAAGAAAACTGCATTTATTTTTTGAAATTCGGCATATATGTATGTATAATTTTAATTGACGCTGACAAGCCGTTCACAGATATACATATAATTATGTAGACTTCTCGCTGCAATTTCAAATCTTGAATAGGTATACGAGGAGGGATGCGAGCAGCTGTGTTTAGACTGCGTAACACACGTCCTCTGCGCAATTTAATTATCATCATCGCGAATCTTATCTTAAACGCCAGGATTAACAATTACAGAGATATTATATTATATCTTGTAATACCCTCGGCTTACCACACACTCGATCCTGCGAAGCGATAGATCAAGATGTACTTATACGTATAAACAACACACTTTCTTTAATAAACGCGTGTGACACTTTCGCTTCTAATTAACATTCTCTCTATATATATCTCTCTCTCCCGTCGCGAATAAGTAATTAAAAGCGAGGAGCTTTTGCGCTCCCACGACAATTTATTTTCGCGAGTCTCTCAAGGGAGAGAAATCCACTAGAGTTGCGCGTATCCTTAATCTTCGCTCACGCGTATACATACGCTTGAACTTCAACTCGTTTTTTTCCTTTTTGCCTTTTGGGCATCAGCAGCAGCAGCAGCAGCAGCAGCAGCGCAGTAGCCACACCGCCGCAAAAACGGTTTCTCTCATATATTCTCGGCTCGTCGCGCGCGCCGCCGCGAGTTCGTGCGACGAATGTCTCTCTCGGCGCGCAATTGGAATAATCGTCTCGCGCTCTGCGCGCTCTCGATCGTCATGTACACACACACACACACACACACACACACACACATATATACGTGTATACACATACGCTACTATTTTTTATCTCTTTTCGGTGGTAGACGGCGCGGCGAAAGTTTCGCACGCAGTGCGTCGCGGATACACGCTCTGTGCGCGCGCGCACGCCTTATTTGCGGGAGATGAGGCGAAAAATGCGAGTTCGTTGCGCCTAATTGATGGGATAAGAGTTGGTTTATAAAGTCTGCCTGGTAGTGTCGCAGCGCAAGAATATTATTTCGAATCAGTGTCGATCGATGTATACGCGTATAAGCATATGTACTGCAGACTTGCGGAGTCGATCGGAATTCATTGCGGCTGGTACACACTTGTGCATATAGTTTATACATGCATGTCTCTTCATTAACGTCGCGCTCGAATTAAACGAGTGCATTAAAAGTTGTGCTGCAGAGTCATTTGTTAGGTGGCGAAGAAACCGCGACGCACTTTCAGACGTCTGGAATAACACTCAACGAGGTCGCTTTCTATCTCTCGCTTCATTCGATGTACGTATACGCATATATGTATATATATATATATATATATATACATCACGCTCGTTACAGTAGCTGGAAAAGGAACAATGCCGCCGTGTCTTATTCGATTCTGGCCGATTGGGATTAGATAAAGAGCTCCAGTTGTGGTGTGTGTTTGCGATTGAGAAATTGTGTGCGATATATGTGAATGAGAATTAAGCATCTCTTATTAAATACGCTAAATGTATTTTAATGAAAGTGCTTTTAGAGTTAGCCCAGAATTGTAAAACTGAAGATTTTATGGAAATTTTTTACGCGGAAGTTCACGTGTCCCTCTATACAATAAGTTTTCCTTCAGGTTGGGTACTTTCAGGTCGAAAAGTTAATGTTCCAATTTTTCGCATTTCACGCACAGGAAATTTCTAGCAGGAAATCGTGATTTCTTTGTGCTGAATTTGAAAAATTTCAACCGAAAGAAAAATAAACTTGATCTGTAATAAAAAAAAATCATATACAACCTTAAAAATTAAACAAACCAACTTCTAATATACAGAACTTTTTACTTGTTGGTAAATTTGATCGTTAATATATACCTGCCTGGCTTACTTGAGTATTACATGCATATTGACATTGAATAATAAGAGTGAGCCAAAATTCTGCCTATAGCATTTGTAACAGTATACTATAAAACCTCATTAAGCAGAACATGAATTTTTATCTATACAGCACTTCCCACGCAAAAGTAATGTACATCCATCACTCGTTGTTTAAACAATTTCCATTACATCACCCTAACGACTATACGCGCTAGTAGAATCCTGTTCAGAGAAAAATATAAAATAACCCACATATTCTTTCTCGATTTCATAAACAAAGCTCATTAGCCCACTAACCAAACGTTCTCTCTTTTCTGTTCCAGGTAAGAGACTTCACACCCGAGAAACTATACGCCTGCACTCGGTCACGTAAGCCTTCGCGTATACATTTAAACTTCAGTTTAATAAAAAAAAGAAGGTGCATGCATGTGAGAAGCGCGCGAAAATAAGGCCGTGCACTCGAGAAGCGGAGCAGCGAAGCGCGTAAACGCTGCGGCGCGCGCGAGACACACATCGCTCGCGCTCTCGTCGCGGAGAAACGCCTCGAATTGTCACGCTCGTATGCACGCGCATACCGAAGAAGCTTCAATTGCGCCTTCAATTATTATCATCATTGTCTCGTGCGCGCGCGCGCGCGAGACTCAAGAATGCAAGCCTTTCGCCGCCGCCGCCGCCGCCGAGCGCGTTGAAAATTCGTTGCGAAAGCCTCGCTGCCTCCGCGCATATATACATATACATATTATGCTGTATACTACTCAGGAGAGCCATTTGTGTATATATATTATATATAGTATGTACCGAGAGACTCTGGCATAGCATCGGGGTTACTCAGGGATAACCGCGGTACAGCTTTTCAGAAATATTGGGAAAAATTTTCCTATATAACAGTGACTATCTTATACTACTATACTATCACCGATATATGTATAATGAGTGGAATATATACATGCGGCTCGTAAAATCTGGACGGCGCGAGCGCATATAATAATATAAAAAAAGAATTACGCGCCGGTGGCTCGCCGAAAGTTTCGCTCTGACCTTTTCTATTAAAATCCTTATGCTCAGCCTATCGGCCGCTCTGAATTGTTCCTCCAAATCTCTCCTCCCATCGGGGGATACAGTGCAACTCGTTGTTACGTGTGTATAGCCCGCTAACGAAATCGACGAATATTTCATGCCTGTCTACGCGTATATTACGTACACTTTCTCGTTGTTTGCGCCGCGCGCTCGCGGCTAAGCGAATTCTTACACACGTTTGTCCTGCAGAAAATATCTCATTTTCCAAGTGCGGATACTTGTATACATATATATACGCGCGCGTTTTGCGCAATAACGCGCGAGCCGCCTGCGCAGCGCACGCAAGAGAGAAAATCCAAAGCTCATTACCCCTCCGCGCGTGCGTGTATCAATCCTCGTGATCCGCGCGCATAAATGCAGCGTGCTATTTGCATTGGATTAGTTACGCGCTTATATCACCGGACGCTATCGCGATTCTCCGAAAAATAGACGACTGATCATCAGGCACATATACATGCACACATGTGTACACGACGAGGTAAGCGGAAGCCGAGAAAAAGAACGCGCAGTCATTATGCAGAGAGGCGGATTCTCTCGCTCGCGAATATACGTGTGTGTGTGTGCGTGTGTGTGTGTGTATATATATATATAGCCCGACTTCCTCATTCGAACATAAGCTCATACGTATTATACAGACAGCAGACTCGCATATAGAGACGAATGAGACAGACGGGGTCTCTAACGCGGGACTGTCACTGAGTCGCGCGGAGCTGATAACTTCTATTTCGGTACATATAATATATATTCCAGCTCGCGCATACGTATGGGGAGCTTCTCTATATCTTACGTACGGACGCAGGAACGTTAAAGCGCTATTAATCTGCCGTATGATTAGCACACAATATGTATACGGACTATCCGCTTTCACCTCGCGCGCGCTCTGCCTCTATATATACGTCGCGTGCGCTTATGCGTATACGTGATACGTACGCGGGCGCGCGGCGCGATATATCTCTATAATAGACACTGTAGAATACAAAGTTGAGCGAATCTGCGAATGCATATGTGATATTGTTCGCGTATTACGTGGTACAGCCAAGTACGCGCGCGAGCATTTTGCAGACGCGCATTATTGCACGACGCTATGCGAGCAGCAGCAGCAGCGAGAGACGTTTCGTGCGAAATGAGCTGACGAGCTCTTCTGATGCGCGCGCGCGCGCGTGGCTATATTATGAGCAAAAAATATATACTGAATACAATGCCGGTCCGCAGTGTAATTTATATTGAAGGTGTAAGTATGTAAAAGATTTATTCGAACAATAAGATGAGTTCTTGGGATTCGATGCGCGTTTCAATATTTGTTTAATGTTAAATATTATAAAAATATAATTATAAGAAAATATTTGAATCGCGACTACCAGCGCGTTGTATCGTCCATTTAATTCAATATAAGTCTCGTTTGTATCAAAATAAGGGAGTGTTTCGTAATTAAAAATACCCTGCACACCGGAAGTATATATTTGATTTAAATGCGTTTGAAATATATATATATATATAATTTTGTCTCCGCTATATACTATAATAATTATAACACAAGAAAAAACACGGGAATTCGAAGCTCCAGAAGCATAATTCGTCTCGTCTACAGTAGCTGCGTATATCACGTGCACAATACACATAGAAAAGCATATAGAACTTTGGTCTATTCGCGTGTTAAAGAGCGAGACCACGCAGCAGCCGTATAATAATGAGGGAGAAATATGCGCTTTCTCATTATTTCATTAGAAGATTTACGACGAGCCGCGCGGGCGCGACAGCAGTCGAGGCGGCGGCTCTCTCGCGTTATAGGAAGACAAAAAAAAAAGAGGGAAAGTTCCGCAGTGCCAGGAAGAGACTTTAAGCTTTTATTCTCTGTTCTACCGCAGGACATGCGATTGCGGCAAAATATACCGGCGCCTCGACGCCGTTTGTTCGAGGCTGAAATGAGAGTTGCTCCTTTAATTAATTAGGAAGACAGCACGGTCGCGGCTGTTTGCTCCTATTACGAGAGATTCCCATTTTCGAGAGAGACACAGAGAGCGAAGAATTATTTGCGCTTACGTTTTATGAATTATTCATCTTCCGCTTTGGCTTTCTCGCAAGAATATAATGCACACGCGCGCGCGCGTATGTGCTGGAAGGAAAAATTTCACAAGGAAAATAAGTAATCTCGTGCGTAGCTCGTAAACTTCGCCACCGCGCGCGGGAAAAACAACGCCGAAAGATGCAAACGAGACAATATCTCTCTCTCTCTATGTACGTGTGCGAGCTCGTGCGTGCGTGCGTATATGCGTGTACAGATAGACGTTTGTGTAAAGCGCACACACGCACATATCGAGCGGGAGAGAAATGCGGAAACGCTGCAAATGTCCGCTTGCGCGCGATTCGGTATTCCGGAGCGACACGCCACGTCGCGCATTTGCAGATTCGGGTCTCGTATATGGCTCGCGTCACGAAGCCGGAATGCGGGAGTGTGATCGTCGCCGCCGTGGACGCAGCTGTCATTCTTCTGGCGTTATGTGTCTGCGCGCGCGCAGCTGTGTAGGATATATATATGGAAACCTGTACTTTTCATTCACTTTTTGGAGAAAGAGAAAAATCTCGGGCTACATCTACCGGATAAGGTTTTTTCTGTTCCATTGGAGGTACAGAACAAGAAAAAAAGGGTACCAACGATATCGACCTTATGACACTGTTCTACTTTGTCCATCTTTGTGATTTTATGCAGAGATTATTAAGCATTTCTTAATAAAATATTCTGGATTTTTTCAAATGTAACGTTATGTTCATATAGACTAATGAAAAGTTCCGTACGCTTGAAAAAACGATTTTTACTTTAGGCCTTGAGCTGGCTGTCACCAAAATTCTCGATTTTACTCTTTTTCTTTCAATAATCCTAACTTTTGATTCAATCACTCGATTATAACTTTTAATAGCTAAAATTAAAGCTCTTTTGAGCTATATATACGGTTTTCAAAAACGATCTACTTGAGAAGCATATATATAACTCACTACATAAGAAAATTTTAATTTGGACTCATTGGAAGAAAAGTTGAATAAAGAGCTGTAATTTGATCTATTAAACGTTAAAATGAAGCAACTGAATACAAAATTATGAGGATTGAAAGAACAAAAAGTATAAATTAGAGAATTTTGATAACAGTCTAAAGCGAGCCTAAAGCAAAAATGCTTTATTTCAAGCCAAGGGAACTTTTGATCAGTACATTCGATCTAGACCAATTTATAGGTTCAAATGGAAAGACTAGTACACTTCCAGCCTGTTTGAACTTAACGTCACATTTGAAAAAAATCCAGATTAGTTTGCTAAAAAATGTTTAACATAATATCTGAAAAAAATCACAAAGATGGCCAAAAGAAAACAGTGTCACAAGATCGATATCGTAGTTGCTCTATTTTTTTCTTGATTTGTGCATTCTAAAAAACGCGTTATCTGGTCGATACAGCCCAAGATTTTTTTTTGCCAATTTTGGGACCAAAAAAGTAAATGAAAAATAGAAACATCCTCATATTATACGTATACAATGTTCCTGAAAAATCTTTGCGGGAACGTTCAATGCGACATTAGCTGCGATGATACAGCATCGAATGCATGTCTTTTTTAGGGTAGGGTTGTGCAGTAATTAAGGACGTTGCCCTGTTTTATAAGATGATAACAGGACTTAATAAAAACTTAGAATATGAAAGTTAAGCGTCTCCTGAACGTATATTGTCATTGTTTTTAACGTATGTTATAATAATCAATTCCGAGAAATATCAAGTTGAAAATGCTATGTTTAACAATAGGCTCTTATGATGCAACTTATAAATAATTAATAAAAACTGTGATAGAAACAACACATGAATAAGCGTCAGAGAATTGATAGTTAACTGTTAATAGAATAAAACTGCAAGTAGTTTGAGCTACGTTATAATGATCTTTGAAAGATATTAATTGAAAACAGCTCTCGACAATAAGGTTGTGTTATAAATTTTCATTCTCTAATTGATAAAACAAGAGTCCGGAGCTTATTTGCAAGTATCTTCGTCTTTTTATTAATGTTTTCTAACTTTTGAAATTAAATTTTGTGTCGATAATATAGGTTGCTATTACAATTCTGAGCTAGGCAGGGAGACATCCTTAAGGTTCTTATATTGTTTGTGTTTGGAAAAAAGAGTTCGTTTAGTATAGCGCTTTATATTCAAAGACACCGCGGTAAAGCTTCTTGAGTCCTAACATTCGGATTATGCGTGTATAGAATTTAATTCGTGCATGCATGTATAATTCAAATTTGATACTTAACGAGAATATAGATAACGGGCGATAAGCTTTTGCGATGAACTAATGTAATCATAAACGATTTCATTGTAATAAGAATAATCTAATTTTAGTGCAGAAAAAAACAATTAAAATTATTGACTGTATATCATCATCAACCACTCTCTGTATTATACTCAAAGTTATTCATAGAACTTATATCTTCTTTATATATAAGCGCTTCATGCGTGCAACGGATTCGTTGATGAATTCTTACCCAGTATAATACCGATGTACCTCTTTGCAAATTAAAAAAAACCATTAGTAAAAAATATATAATCCGTTCCTCCCCCTACAAGCAGTTCTCGCAATAAAAAAAAAACAGTGTATAGCCCTCTTATCCGAGCTCGGCAAACACCTTGTCCTTTGTAATTGAACAAGCCATCGTGCGCGCGCGCTCGCAGAAAAAGGGCCGCACGTGCGTGCAGAGCGGCTTTCATCCTGTACAAGGAAGGAAAAAAAGTCTCGCGCACTACCGCGTAGGATATACGTGTCCCTCGAGACGTTATCGCTCGTCTTTTGCCCTGTAACATATATATATATTATATATATATAACGTAGATATGCTATATACACCCGAAGATCAAGGCCGAAGTAAAAGGCTGTATGTATATAGCTAAAAGACTTTCATGAAAAGTCAGCCGTCTTGATGCATATATCCTTGGCTCTGCTATAATTGGACTTTATACACACGCTTCACGTGTGTGATTATATATTTTTCGAGCGAACAAAACGACTATCTCGGCATCGCTTCGCACGCGGGAGGTTTCTTTTCGAGGATTTGATTTAATTTGTGCGGGCACCGCCAGAGAGACGCGATAACGGGGATGAGAGGGACACATTGTTTTACTTTTGCGCTGATGAGCCTCGCGCGCGAGCACTGTAAGTATATTGTTCGTCGGCGAAGGTCTCGGGCTCTGATTTCCCACGTTAGAACTGTTGCGAGGCGGTTTTTCTTGATGGAGTCATTAGCGAGGATTAATGAAAGTTGCGATAAATAACGACGTGTTTTTCAGCGTGATCGTCGAATCGAGAGATTGGAAATAACTATATATGCTTCTGGTGGACTAATTTTCCGAGCTGCAGTGGAGAGAAAGAATAGATAGATAAATAGAGAGAGAGGGGGGGGGAAGGAAAAAGTTTATTCCGAATAAGCGTGCTAACAGCCAGGGAGGATATTAGAGGACTATTCGGTCGTCTACTCGCGCTGCAGAGAAGGGAAGCAAATACGATTTACCCTCTATTCTGGCTCGTGACAGCTGTAGCAGTCTCCTAAAATCTCGCTAAATCCATTACCCACAGCCCATTAAATCCGAGCGCGACGATTCGGTCCTCTCGTCGCCAGCTTATCGAAGAGCAATCTCATCTTGGTAATGACCTTATCGTCAACTTTCGGCTTGGTTTCGTCGCTATACACTGTACCTGTCTCCTTATCTAACAATTTGCAGTTTCTGCTTCGAGCTTGTGCACTTACACAATTTTCACACGTCAAATTTGTTCGCAATTGTCAAAGAACAAAATCTTTTTTTCCCGACTTTTATAGCTCCAAATGAAATACACAACCAGCAGGAGGTGCGTAAAGCACTGGTTTATGCATATAGCGTTAATTTTTCACCTCCACACCCAGTGCGGCAACAATAAAAAGATTCATCTCGGTTTTCCAGCCGTGAAAAACAGCTCGCGTCAAAAGCCAAAGCCGTAGGAGTAGCAGTGCGTTGAGATAAGAGCGGAGGGACGACGTGAGAGAGGGATCGATCAATATACGCCGCTGCTGCAGCGGCAGCAGCCGAGGCGTCGTCGGCGAGACCGGATGTGCCGGAAAAGACGGTTCGCGTACGTTTCCCCCAAAGTTTCTATGTACACGTGTACACATATATGTATACTTGCTATATGTATATAGTACAGAGACGAAAATTAAAAGCCTGCCAGGAAAATGGTCGCTCACTGCAGTCGCTTTCTCTGTCTCTCTCTCTCTCCTTTCTCTCTCTCTCTCTCTCTCTCTCTCTCTCTCTCTCTCTCTCTCTCTCTAACGTATGGGAGATGGAATTTTCCGTATTATTTCGCGAGGGATTGAATCGGAGGCATGTACACGTGCGGTATTCGTGGCTCTCTGTATTTTTCTCTGGTGCTGGAATGGAAATATTGCGGCTATGGATGTATTGTAAATGGCGCGAGTGTGCCGCAGTCACGAGCGGCTTCAATCGACTCTGGAAAATTCAGCTTTTGCAGTGTCTGACTGTCCGATCTACAGTTCCGAAATATATAGTTTCTCATTTTACCGTTATATATATATATTCAACAATTCAAAATTCCTCACCCCATCTCGTTTCTCTCTCGACGCCTCGAATCGCGAACTGCTCTCTGGAAATCTTCGGCAAACTACATCTCATTATACGCGGCGGCACTCGAGGAAAACAAACATCCCGTCGTCCCTCCCATAGACACGCAGCCCCTCGAGCTTCTGATACGAAGGCACTATATATTGCGACATCTCGAAGGGTCGTCTCTTCAAAAGCCGAGAGAGTATAGAGAGAGAGAGAGAGAGAGAGAGAGAGAGAGAGAGAAACACGACAGCTTCGTCGCGCATATCCGGAAAACGAGAGCAGATAGGCAGAAGACAGCTTTTTGAATGAAACTCGAGATCAAAAAGCGGTTGCGCAACGTCAATGTAGATAACGAAGCGGTTTTATATGTATGTATACGTGTAAGGTGTACCCTCTTGCCGAAAAAAAAAATTGAGCTCTACATCCCCGCGTTGATAGAAAAATCATAGGTCGTGAACCCTCCACGAAATTATTAATAGTAGGCGACTCCGGCGAAGCAGCAAATAGGCTTCAAAGAAGCGGATGGAGACGGCTAGTTTTCCACGTGCATAAATGTGAGAGTGTGTGTGCGTATGTATGTGTGTGTATACGCAGGGGGAAGAGCGATATACGTATCAAGCAAAAAAAAGGGCAGCTCGTTTCCAGGCTACCGAAGTTTCTTCTTCTCGTTCGATGTTGGCATAAGACTGCGTGTATTACTGCTACCACCCCCTTCATACGTATACACTATACAATACATATGAGTGTATCTAGGAAATTTCGGAAACAACTCGGACGGAAAAGTTGCAAAAAATTTTCTTGAAGGCACACCTACCAGACCTGTTTTTTCTCATTCCTTAGGCCATTCTCAAAGAGAAAAAGCTCGCGTGCACGGAAAATCTTAGAGTATATTTTTTTCCGGAGCAAAAACGACTTGAAAAACGAGAAATAATTAAAAAACAAGAATACATAGATTTTTTTTTCTCGAAAACTATGGACTTTTAAAAATATTTCATTACAACAAAAATGTCTTAAAATTCGTAAAAGAATGCTCTGAAATTTTTTTAGATTGATCTGGTAGAATTTTTGATTTTTCAAAAATCCAAAAAAATTGAAATTTCGAAAAACGTCGTAAAAAATCTGAAAAATTTTCAGAGCTTTTTCTCTTTTAGAATGACCTAAGGAATGAGAAAAAACAGGTCTGGTAGGTGTGCCTTCAAGAAAATTTTTTGCAACTTTTCCGTCCGAGTTGTTTCCGAAATTTCCTGGAAATGCTCATATACACACGCCCACACACACACACACACAGACAGACGTATACTTTTATTTCACTTTTATTTCCGAGAGAGAGAGAGAGAGAGAGAGAGAGAGAGAGAGAGAGAGAGAGAGAGAGAGAGAGAGAGACGAATCATACATTACGGCTGGGCCGACTCTTTTCGTGTGCGTATATGTACCTGGCCGGTAAATCAATAGCGTGCGCTTGCGCAAAATCGTATATATATGTATATACAAACGCTCGCGCAGGCAGCTCATTGAAATTTCCAATCGACAGCCGTATTTAGAGCCCGAGTCCAATACGTCGACTCTACTTATGCACGCGTCAGAGGTCCATCGCGCGCACGGCAGCCGCGAGGAGAGATCTGCCAGCCGATAAAGCAAAGACAATAGATACTTTCGTAATGCGACAAGTCTTCCGACTCTCGAGCGAGAGAGCCGTCGCGCGCGGCATCGATGGCTCGTGGCAGCGATTTTATCGCTAAATTTTCACTTAACGGTATTATATACATACGACGTACGTCGCTCTCGCCTCACTCGTCTTTTTCTTTTCCTCCTCGTTCCGCGACGCGTATATAGGTATATATATATATAAGCGAGTAACGCGCGTACGAGTGTTTTATCGCGCGTACATATAGATAGATACGTATGTATGCGCACGGCATCGGCAGAAAGAGAGAGAGAGAGAGATGCGCGAACGCGAAAATAATGGCATAATCATCGTAATGGTCGTCGCAGGCGCTCGAGCAGCGCCGAGTCCTTTATGGCGCATCCGCTGCCGCTTCCGCTATATGTGTATATACGTGTGTGACTGCACTATATGTCTGCGCTATATGAGTTCGTGTGTCGGTAAAATCGATGCCGGGAAGAAGGCCGTTTTTTTCTTTTTTTTTTCTTTGTGTATTACATGGCGTGTGTCTATAGAGGCTCTGTCTTTGAGAGTTGATGGAGGTGTGGCTGATGGACGATGATGAACGAGGAAGTTTAGCCGTCGGTTATACTGCAGGTGCAAGTGGCTCGTTTTCAATTTTTTTTTCCTTTTTTCAATCGAGGTGTAGACTATTCGAGCTGCGGTGCGTTCTTTTTTTTCTTTTTTAAAGGATCGTGCGAACCGAAGAGACGATTGGTTTCTTTTGAGATAGATTCTCAAGGTGACGTTAGGATGTGTTCAGGTTTATAACGTGCTTATTGATCGTGAATCAATGCTGGAAAGTATGAGCTATAAAATTCTATTTTAACTGGAGGAAACAGGATAGGCTAACTGTTTGCATCAGCCATTCCGATCTATCAGCATGTAATATATCTTGTTCTCTGTTTTTAATTTGCTCTTATAGACTATATTTCTATACATATATTCCGCGTACCGTTAATAACATTTTTTGGTAGGGCTGTCGATGTTGTGACTATTTTTTCTAGCAGTTGAAACTGTACATACACATCAAGGAGCTGCGCTAATTCTTCTATAGCCATCGCGTGAATAAAATACAATAAAGCATACTCTGATGTACTTATTAAAATTATAGAAAAAAGGGAATACGCAAATAATTCGATAAGCAAGGAACGATTCTCGTTGATACTCGCGCATGATTATTTCATTTACCGAACAAACTCAAGCTATACACATGCTGTATATAACGCCTCGACGAGTCATACGAATATTCTACAAGCATAAGTGTATTTCGCGATTTCCGATGAGCGCGCATAACTCGCACTCTCGAACTCGTATAGGTACACTCGCATAGCATTGGCTCACTTTTTCCTCTGGATGATGAGCTCTAAATTTAGAATGGGTATATTTGTACGTGGATACGTATGTGTATATGATTGACTGACGCGTATTGTGGGGTTCGACATGTTAAATGGAGCTATGTGGGGTGTTCGAGAGGGAGACGCCTGAATTCCGATTCGATACGTTCACACGTGGCTTCAAGCTTATGGATAGTGGTTTATCTCCGCCATAAAGGGTTGGGTGGTATTTCCACTCTTGGAATTTAATCGATATGCGCGGCTTCGGCGCACGTGCGCGTGTAAATTAATTGTTTAAAATTTACCGTATTATATATATGAGAGAGGTACATATATACATATACTGTATTATAAATGCGATATGTTTATGTTCTATATTAAGAGGAGGTATTCGATAAATTGTTGCATAAAATTATCATAACGAATGAAAATCAGCGAGACTTTTTATCAGCAATGAAGGAGCATTCAACGCAGCTGCGCGCAATCGTCCGCTAAATCCGAAATAGTACGGGGCGCATTTTATTGATTCAACTCATTCTCGGGCGGCCTAACGAGAAGTGTCTGGAATTTCAATAACCTCCTTTGTTTGAAATTGCATTCGATCGCTTTCTAGAAGCTTTTACGTGGATATTGAACTTTTGATTATCGTAGAGAATTGGGATTATCGGTTCTCTATATACTACACAAAGTGCCTCTGAGATTTCTTGTTTTTTGCTTGATGAAAGCGGTTTGAAACTCTTATCAATAGCGTTACATAAAATTATTACGCATAATGATATAATAATATCATTTTGAACCAAAAAGAAATGATTTTATAAGTATTATAAAGCCAAAAAAATACTAATTATTTTAAACAATAAAGTTATTCATAGATATTCAAGTAGCATCATTTTACGTTTTATAAAATAGTAAGATAAACACAATAATCAAAAGTTTATACTTTTCACTCAATTCATAAAATCCACAAACATTTTTGGCTTTTAATAGAGTATTATTTCTTTGGTTTATCGTTGAAAATTTCTGTAAATTTTAAAACCACGTATATAATACTGTAATAAAAAGACATACAAGAAATTACGTTGTCAGAAATGTAGGTTGCATCTAATGTCTCGTAAAAATCGATCGCCGTAACAATTTTTTTGATTAAACTAACGAAGCATACGTATAACAGATAAAAAGTCTACTTCTCTCTGATAAATGCACTGTATATAATCCAGCAGTATTAACAAAAAACAATATTGTTTTTATCTCCCCAGGTAACAAGATCAGCAGACTTGGCAATCGAAATTCCGGGTAACCTGAGCCAGGGTGGCAGCTGGTACCGACTGGATTACAGTCCGCGAATAGGTGATCCTCCACCGAACACGACGATAGCCGCCTCGGAAATTGGCGACGTCATCAAGTTCCGAAATGGATTGCCCGGTACGAGATACGAGTACTGGCTCTACTACAGCAACGATACGCTTCATGACTGGCTCACCTGGACGGCCTCCATCACTACTCGTGAGTATTTTTTTTCAATATTTTTCGACTACATATTTGCCGCTGAGTTATGCGGTGTTGAGATACGTGTAAAATGTACATGTACATGCGCGTGTTTCGGATGATTCATATATGTATATAGCGGATGCACGCGGATTGCAGACTTTTCGACGTTTTTTTTTTAACTTGCGCTTATTTGTGGTGCGACGCCGCGCTATTATCGTTAATTATGAAATGGCTTTGAAATTTATTTAATGGGTTAGCATACTGAGAATAGTTTGCTGATGCTTTCTAAATTGTAAATTTAACTTGGTTTTGCGGCTTTGTAGAAAATTTGTGCGCTACAGCTCGTCTTGTGCTGAAAATGAAAACTTGATTTTTCTCTTTATTTTTATTATTTCATTTCTGAATTTTATTATTAGAAGACGCCGATGAAACTCTTTTAAAGCACAGCGTCAAATTTATTACGATTTTCATCATGATTGCAGCCGTATACTGCACAATACCTGTGCAATTCATTCTCCTCGCTCCAATCAACGCCTCTTAAAATCCTCGAATCAAAAGAGACCGCGCAGAAAACAAACTTTGGCCATCTCGTATACACAAGCCGAAAACTCAGACGAAACTCCATCATCCGCAAGGCTTCTTAAAGTCCAAACAATGTAGCCAAGTTCTTTCGCGTACGCGGCTTTTGTTCGCCGCGAGACGCCGCATGACGCCTCGCGAAAACGAGGTCTCTCTCTCTGTCTCTCACGTCGCTCGAATAAGCGAAATTTCGCTTCTGGGTCATGCGCGCCGTGAGCTCGATGATGTCAATTTTCTCGGGAATAAATGTCGCCCGGCACTCCGAAGCCGCGCCGCGTTTCAAAACATCGCCTACTGCGTCCTTTCTGCGCGCGCGTATGATAGATAAGAATTTAAGAACCGCGAGACTAAAAATGGCCTCCCGCGCTGAATTTCGCCGAGGATAGAATCGTCGTGACGAGCCTTGAAGTATATATATACGCGATTTTTGTACAAAACGAGATTTGTACATAAAACACATGTAGTTTTTGCGGTACGTGCGAATTCGGACGTCATTCGGTGCCTCGAACCGTTTACTGACCCGCTTGTCTCTTATAATGCCATCATAAAAATACGTACATATTAAGAAAAACGATTCGCGCTCGCGCGCGCATTGTCGTAAAAATGTATACTACATCGGCTGAATGAATTTCGTCGCTTACTGGAAATTGAAATATTAATGAGCGCATAGCATCGTGCCAATTAGCCTCGTGCGTGTGCGTGTGTAATACTGTCCGTCCCAGCGGCCCAGTTCCCTAAATTCCTTCGAATTCCACGAGACAAGTGGCGATTGTCGAGAACCAGATGCGGCCGATCCGCCTCTCGCAATGATCTTCCTAGAACTATGATAGCATAACCTCGTGCGATTTTGGCAGCCCCTCTCGCGCCGCCTCGACTATTTCTGTCGCCTCTCAACGCCTGCGGTATAATACCGCGCGATTTCTCATCGCGGCGACGATAATACTTACGCGGCGGCGAAAGAAACGATCGATCGTCGGGACGCTATACTGCTGCATCGATGTAATGGGAAAAAAATGTTTTCTCCGTTTTCAGCTCCCGATCCGCCGTCGAACCTCACGGTGTCGGTGAAGAACGGCAAGTCGGTGGTCGTCCACTGGGAGCCACCGCGTCACGGCAACTACTCGGGCTTCCGGCTGCGCGTCCAGAGCTTCAACGACGCCAGCAATCCCTGGACGAGCGTCATCCCCGCCGACGCGGCACCCTACACTCTGCGAGACCTGACGCCCGGTGCCACCTACTCCCTCCAGCTCTTCACCGTTCTCGAGACCAAGGAGAGCGTTGCCTACACCAGCAGGAACTTTACCACCAGTTAGTTTGCTTTTTTTGCCTTTTAACCGCGAGCGAGTCTTCGAAATCGAGAGAACTGTGCTGATCGACGAGGGGAAAAGTTGTAATTACAGTGCTATTGCAACAAAGAGCTCAAGTCTGTAGAATCATCCTTGTCCGAGATTTTATATGCTTCTAGGAACGTGAAATTCGTGCTTTCGTTCCTTTAAATTACACATTCGCGCGTCTTTCAGAAGTATACAAATGTTTCGAAAATGCATAAAATGTGTTTATTATTCGAGGCGTTCAAAACAAAAAAATGAATGTATTTTTCAAGTTTAACGTTGAAATGCTATGTGAAATGTGCATTGTAATTTGCTAAAACGCATAAGTGTGTTTATTTTGAAACACTTCGAGTACCTACTAGGCATTGACAGCACGGTACAGATATCTTCAAAGGAAAACATTAAATATGCATTATAAATAAATACATATATCCTATAATATATTTTTTACAAACCCTTATACTCGCAGTGTATTCAAATTTCAAGCACAGACGCGCCCTTCGCTTTATAAAACGTGTAATGTACTTGAATTATGGATAAGAGAGTTGCGCGACGTCACTTGATTATTGGACATTTAACTTGGAAAGTGCGATTGCCGTAAGGAGCGCTTTATATATCGCCCGGGAGGAGAAAAAAAAATCCAATAATTACGCCTGCGCCGCGCATAAAAGGGTAAATAACGAACAACACCGTTCTCGCATTTCCAGAGCCAAATACTCCCGGAAAGTTCATCGTCTGGTTCAGAAATGAGACGACGCTCCTAGTCCTCTGGCAGCCGCCTTATCCAGCTGGAATTTACACTTATTATAAAGTTAGCATAGATCCTCAAGATGCCGCTGAATCCGTCCTTTACATCGAGAAGGAATCGGAACCGCCAGGACCAGCTCAAGCGGCTTTCAAAGGCCTTATTCCCGGTAAGCCCCCTTTATACATTCCTTAATTGAGTCCTCGAGGACTGTATATAGAACGCCTAAGTCGAATGAGCGATGTCTTTTAATTGCTTGTTTCATACTGCTCTCTCTCTCTCTCTCTCTCTCTCTCTCTCTCTCTCTCTCTCTCTCTCTCTCGTTCCTTTTCACTTTGCCCCGAGCAGCCATCCGGATGAATTTATTGCGATCTACAAATTGCAGGCGTTTCTTTAGTTTTCGCGATTGCCTCGTATTGCATTAATTAAATTTAAATTTCCTCGAGATGCCTTTATCCTTGAAATTTAATAGAACAATCAAAATATCACGGCTATCTTAATATTATATGCGACTTTACATTATTTATATGTACATTTGTTGCTTGAACGCTTTTTATCCATTCGTAATATTACAGGTCGAGCTTACAACATCTCGGTGCAGACGGTCTCGGAGGACGAAACGTCGGCGCCAACGACGGCTCAATACCGCACAGTACCACTGCGTCCCTTGAACGTCACCTTCGACAATTCCTCGGTCACGTCGACGTCGTTCCGGGTTTACTGGTCACCTCCTAACGGTAGCTCGGAATTCGACAAGTATCAGATCTCGCTGGCGGGCAACCGACGCTTCGCCCCTGTGACTCGTAACCGCGAGGACGAATGTCGCTGGGAGTTCAAGGATCTCGAGCCCGGTAAAACTTACCAGGTTGTCGTCAAGACTTTCTCCGGCAAAGTCTCCAGTTGGCCCGCCAGCAAAGACGTCACGCTGAGTATGTTTTCCTTCATTCCACATTGTTTACGGCTTTTCAAGAGCCGCGGGGCGAGATTCGATCAATAAGTCCGTATTTTTACAGCGCGAAATGGTAGTCGAGATTGAAACTCGTTTGTATAAAGCAAGTTCTGTCGTAGATTTGCCTACTTTTGTTTGTACAGGCACGACCGCGAATCGGGAAAGCCTTATAGTTTCGTTTAAGTTTGAAAACTATTTCGAAATGAATCCGCATCTGTAAAAACGTTGGAACTCCATTGTAGATTTTATTGTCAAATATCATTCAAAGCGATTTCTATAGTTTCTATCAAAAATGATAAATACACTGTTTTTTCAACGCATGATGCGTAAATACATCATTGACGCAATGACGAAGCGCCATATACACTATGTAAAAAAAGACGTATACGATACAAACGGGGGATTTCATTCGCCTCGCGGCACTAATAGGATTTCAGCCGATTGGCTTGCGATTAGAGCGGCTGGGATAACGAGATACGAAGTCTATGAGCTCGTCGGCTTTTTAGAAAGTAAAGTTTTAAAGGTTTTTTTTGCACAGCCCCAGACGGTCCTTTTACTTTGATCCGGCCAACTTTTTACAACTAGCGCCGAAGAGTTTTATCACTATAAACTTAAAGTCTGTGTAATAAAATGTCCCCCTTCGGTTGGGTGTAGTTTAACGTTAACGATGTTAAACCTGGGATAAATTGTATTATTATCTGATCTCGCGTAAA
Source organism: Philotrypesis tridentata (assembly GCA_018906965.1). Lineage (NCBI taxonomy): Eukaryota > Metazoa > Arthropoda > Insecta > Hymenoptera > Pteromalidae > Philotrypesis > Philotrypesis tridentata. Next base: position 6,200,603 of record JACCIB010000007.1, read on the forward strand.
GGATAAAACTGGTTAGTTTGTCGTAAACTGTATTAATCGCGACATACTTTTCGTTTTATATTTCTACTGGATATCGTACGTGCGGTGTAGTTTTTTAAGAATAAGGGTAATAAAAGTCGGAGTGCGAGTTACAAAATTGTAATTGCGTCACTTAAATCTTGAACGTTTACGCAGACCGTGACGGTTTTTTTTTGCTCACAAGATCTTTTTCGACTAAAAATAAATTTCATTCTCTGAGTTGAATTTACCTCTAGGAAGTCGAAATTCTTAACTATCCTTAGCAAAGGAAGAACCAACTACTTTCGTTGTTATTACATTTTGAAATGAACAAAAGCCATTGTGTTTACGTAAAATCCAGCAATTTTAATTTGCTTTACATAACCGTTGAGACAATCTCAGTTGGAATTTATGTTTACGACAACTGCGAAATTCCAAGAAGCGATGTACTCAATTAATTTGTATGTTTTGTAGGGCCTTTGCCGGTTCGGGATCTTCGAGCCGAGATTGACGAAAAAACGTGGATGGTGGAGATTTCTTGGAGCCCTGAAAACACCAGCACTCAAGACACTTACAGAGTCCAATACCACGAAGTTGAGGCCACAATCGGAGGCGACAGCAACATTTTATCGACGAATAAAACAAGGGTAATAAACGATAACTACTTCTGTGTTGTTACTTCGTTCGGTGTAGTAATAAAAAGTTTCTTCTTTGGATTGTGCTCATCAAAAATTGTATTTAAATGTAGATTTTTAGCTTCTTGATCGTGGCTCTAATAAATGTATAACATATTTTGTATCTACATAGTTTCGATGTAGAAAACAGGAATTACAAAAAAATCCTGAAAAAAAGGCAAAATGAACATATAACTTTCTGAATTCCGCGACCTCGTTGATGAGGACGCGTATGTAAGTTGTGGATAGAATCTATGAATTTCTGAGAAAAAAAGAGAGATCTGCGCTAAAATCCGTCATCATGATAATGAAACCGCGCATACATACTTTAATCGTATAATAATACTCTTTATTACTATCAAGCGCAAAACGAGGACGTAAGTGCACTTGAAAGACCAACAGTTTACAGATTTAATTTTGAGAACTTTTCAGAATTGTTTTTATATTGTCTCTATGTATGTCTATTTTTCGTAAAGCTATTCACTAATGTAATTTTATAATATTCTAGATAACTTTGGAAGCACTTCTGCCGGGGCGAAATTACTCGATAATTGTCCAGGCCATAAGTAACAAGGTGGAGTCGAACGAAACAGTACTCTACCAGGTTACTAAGCCATCTAGTCCTATAATCGAGGATCTCAAAAGCATTGAGAAGGGTCTGAATATCTCGTGGAAGAGCGATGTCAATTCTCGACAGGAGAAATTCGAGGTGACTCACAACCGCAACGATACTGGGGAGAGCGCGACGACTCTCACTACTGAATCGCACATCGTTCTCGAGGATCTGTACCCCGGAGCCGGCTATGAGGTCAAGGTCTTTGCCATAAGTCACGGACTGCGGAGTGAACCCCATGCGTACTTCCAAGCTGTTTGTGAGTAACCACCCAGCGCTTATTTTTTATTATTCATTCCTGTTGCCGAGAGCAATGACACATTGTGCTGATTTACTCACCTCTTGCGGATTACTCTGCTTATGATATTTAGGCCTTTTACGAAGCGACTGCAGTCATTGTATTTATTTTGGGTTTCATTTCGCCGAGTTTGTTACAAAGTTATGAACGCCAAGTATTCGGTGTGATAAATTGGACACTGACTGTGGAACTGAGCCAAGAATATTTGTTCATTCGATAGGTCTAAAGAAAACGATGGGCTTTAAAATATCTTATTTTACATAGAATATTGTTGGAATCAAATATTTTTTTTGCAATTATTTTAATTTTTAATTTGTCTCGATCAGCTTACATACGATAAAAAAAATTACAATGAGAAATTTATAGTTAGATAACTTTAATCTAGAAATGTTTTAATGTTCCTATGATGATTAGAAGACTTTGATTATAATTTTTTTTAAATACACAACTATGATATTATATCTTCATTATTCACAGTGCCACATGCCCCACGAAATCTTAGCATCGAGAAGGTCACTAGCAATACCGTACTGGTGCATTGGGAAGCACCAACGGACTCGATCTTTTCTGAATATGCCATCAGGTATCGTACGGAAGATGATCCACGATGGGTTAAATTGCCAAGTGTAAAAGAAACGGAGGCCGAGGTTGCTGACATGACGCCTGGAGAGCGCTACACTATACAAGTCAACACTGTCAGCTTTGGTGTTGAAAGCCTTTATCCTCTTCAAGTTAATCATACTATTCGTAAGTATCAGCATTTAAAAGTAATTAATAATGTATTTGAATTTAATAAATTGTATTTGCTTTAGGTCCAAATCCAGTACTGAACGTAACACCAGTGATCGATTCGACGAATGTGACACTTGAGTGGCCACGACCCGAGGGTCGAATCGAGTATTATGCTCTCAAGTGGTGGCCTTTGGATATACCGGAAAGTATACGTGTGAAAAACGTAACTGCAAGCAGTGATCTGTCTAACATAGGCTACGAGGATGGCTCTGCAATTTCTCTAAATCACAATATTGAGAGGATTCTGGTGGGTGATCTCATGCCCGGAGTTGAATACGTTTTCACCGTATTCACAGTCTCTTACGACCTCGTCAGCGACATCACCAATCTGAAGACCCGAACGAGTTAGTTAATCAAATTTTTTGTTTTTTTTTTCGGGGGCTTTTGGTCTATCAAAATATTGATGAGGGTGTAAAAAGTTACTGCATGATTTCTGTTTCTACAGACCTTCGAAAGTGGTACAATATTAATCCATTAAATAGATATTTGAAATTATAGTCATTTGATCGTCTTCAAATCTATATTTTTTTAGTTTTAATTATGAAACAAGTTAGAGCATGATATAAGATTTTAAGAAACGCAAACTTCAAGAAAAAAATTTAATTTAGAAATTTAAAAAAAAACACAAAAATATTTTTTTCTAAAAAGTCTATTTCATTTATGCTTTTTAGGATACATAACAACTAATAAACTAATATTTTCACGAGTCATTAAGTTTAATAAAAAAAATCCATGCATAATATTTAAAACGCATTGAGTATATTAACACATTTAACCGTTTTAGTGAGCTTTCATAATTTTGTAGTATCACTATCATTAATAAATGCAGATTTAGAGAATCACAACTTATGCTTGATTAGATAGTGTAAGGGCCAAAACTAACAAAAAATCCAAATTGTAATACTGTTTATAATAGACAACAATCATTTAATACTAATAAACATCAATTTTTCCATTGCCTTCGTAACACTTCTAAAGGTGAAAAGGAACTGGGAACAGATCAAGGTACATTTTTTTTTCGTAAGTGTCGTAAGCATATACTAATAAACAGTAGTGTGATGCAATAGTGACTAACAATATATTAAAAAAAACACACTGTTGTTATTTATGTACATTTACACTAAATATGAGGATTTGTAATTTAAATTGATCTTTATTTTTGTTGCTGAATATAATTTTATAATTCATGGATTTCTTCAATTGATAACGCTGTAGCTACGATAAATTTACAAAACCTCATCCGCATGATTCACGCATTAATATATTTGATGGTAGATGTAGACTTGCTTGTCATATTTTTAATGTATTGAAATTTAAACATTAAGTGGCCCACCAAACTTATGTGTCCGATCAGCGCATGTTAAAATCGGCACAAAAACCCATTAGATATGTAGGCATGCACAACGTTGTAGCTGCCGCTTGCGCTTTATATATACACAAACACAATGACACTCGGCCACATGTACTCGGCGACACAAGTCTGTCTGTCTGTCTCTCTCTCTCTCTCTCTCTCTCTCTCTCTCTCTCTCTCTCTCTCTCTCTCGCTGTCTGTCTGTCTCTCTTTCTCTCACTTTTTGCGTGCGCTCGCCTATCCCAACGTGATGTACTTATCTGTTCGCATCGCAGTGCCGCTGATTCAGTCGGAGGTTGTGGTGGTGGTCGATCGCGACCAGCCGGATTCACTGACGTTACGCTACACACCGACGCCTGTCCAGTCGTCGCGCTTTGATCTCTATCGGTTTCGCATAAGCGACGGCGTCAACACCACCCAGGAACGCATCGTCAACGACACTGATACCAAGGTCACGTTTATCGGATTAACACCAGGGAGATTGTACAACGTGACCGTCTGGACCGTCAGCGATAAGGTGGAGAGCAGACCACTACTCAGACAAGACAGACTATGTAAGTATTTTGATATTTTAAAGTATTTTATGCTAAAGCTGAGATGGGTTTGGGAACTTTGGGAAAGTTTAAATAAAAAAAATTGAATAGCGAATCCGAGCTGCCGCTGTTTAAAATCACGCTGTTTACATATACTTCCTAGTTAAGATCCTAGTGAACCGTGTAGCGATTCGTTTTGTTAGAAAACTTTCAGTTGGTATAGTGAGATACTTCTTGCTTCATTACCTTGGCGGATTGCATCTATTACCTTGGCGGAAGTTTCAACCTCATTCTAGTTGAATATTCTTTGACAGTGAAAAAAAACGTAACAGAATTTTAGATCGACACAGTAAATGAGCTAATATTAATTTTGCATAATTGATTACACTCAAAGAACATCGTTAAATAAAAAAAATAAATTTATGGTCATAGATGCAAATCGAAAAGTAAGAATGTATTTTGAAAATAAAGTTTAGTCGTTTAAGTTTATTGTTGACATCAGTACGTTAGAACGTCGGAACTTTTGCATGCGAGACTGCGAGAGTTGTGCGCAACTCGGTAATATATATGTACTCTAATAGAGATTCCATCTCAGTCACGGTAGGAATGACGTATTCCAAACAACCCACTTATTCTAAATTCGATTCTAATCGACCTTCACTCTCCTTTTGCAGATCCTGAGCCGATAACGGCAATTAATGCAACGGAGATCAATGACACGAAGATAACCCTGACTTGGGATCCGCCTCGCGGCGAGTACGACGCTTTCGAAGTTCAGTACATTAACGCCGACGACAACTACGTCCAAAACATTACCTCGATGAACAGCATCACCATAACTGATCTCAAACCGCATCGCAATTACACTTTCACTCTTGTCGTACGTTCTGGTACGGAATCCAGCTACCTCAGAAGATCGAATCCTCTAAGTGCTAGCTTCACCACAAGTGAGTCGTATCCTGGAAGGGTCGACAAATTCCATCCAACTGATATTCAACCCAGTGACATAAGCTTTGAGTGGTCTTTACCGAGTCAGGAACGTAATGGCATCATCAGAAAATTCAGCATCACTTATGGTCTCGAGGTACTTAAAAATGCAGCTATTTTGTTCGTTATCTTTACAACCGTCATAGCTTAAAAATATTGTGTATTAAAAATACCGTATAGCATGTTATAAGAGAATATAAATCTTAGATCATAAAATCGTAGTATAGGTACTATTTTTGAATTTGTCATTTGTAAACGATGATAAGATACGTAATCGCATAGTCATTTTTTTTATAATGAACTGATAGTACTTTAGAAGATTTTCAACTATATCAGTAAGCATTTAAATCGGTTGACGTACAGTCGCACGGGGAGTCTATAGTCCTTTAAAGTTTTAAACTTCAAAATAGAAGTTGACGCTTCTCAGAACAATTACATTTAACTGAATAAGGTAACCCATTCATTTAAACTATTATTAAAAGCAATGCGCCACATGAGGCTGCGTTGTGATAAATCAGACTTGTCTGTACTCATCTATATACAAATGAGACTAAAAGCTCGTGGGAGTAAGCAATAAGTATACTTACTTATACTCTACTCGCGGCTCTTCAATGCTATCGTCATGTCTTACATAATCTTTGCGTTCGCTTGTCGCATACAGGGCTCGACGCACACGCAAGCGCGCGACTTTAAGTCCAACGAGTTCCACGGCACGATCAAGAACCTGATTCCCGGTAAGACGTACATCTTCCGGATTCAGGCGGAGACGAGCGTCGGCTTTGGCCAAGAGGCCATCTGGAAGCAGAAGATGCCGATTCTTGCACCACCAAAACCGTTGTCGCAGGTTGTGCCTACTGAAGTATGCCGAAGTAGTACGACTATACAGATCAGATTTAGGAAGAACTACTTTAGTGAACAAAACGGTGCCGTAACGTCGTACACGATTATCGTTGCCGAGGACGACACGAAGAACGCGAGCGGCTTGGAAATGCCCAGTTGGAAAGATGTGCAAGCTTACAGTATTTGGCCGCCTTATCAGGTAGGATACTTTGAATAGTGGTAATATACTGTGCGTTAATTGGAGTAATTGATGCAAATAAGAGTTTAGAAGTGGACGTTTAGAATTTGCTGCATTAAAGACGATTAAAGTCTGTCGTTCAAAAAGAAAATAGCTTTTGTGAAGTTAACGATAACTAGAAAATTCATATTTCTTTTCTGAAATAAAATATTGTTTGGTTCAGAGTTGACAATGTATAAGATATTACTGTGCTAAGTGCTAAATCAATTCATTTAAAGTTCAATTAACAATAATCTTTAAAGTATTTCATAATTCAAATAGTTAATAATTAAATTATTCTATTACTAATTTATATTTAATTGTATAGTTTACGCCGCGTTAAATCTGCTAAATAAGGGAAAAAACTTAGAAAAATTATAATTAAAAATAATTTAGTCTTTCTATTTATTTTATAAATAATATTGAATTAGAGTTATTTTTTCAAGTTAAATCCAGAATTAGCGTTATATTATTAATAACCTGGGAAACTGCTTAAAAATTTTCACCAAATAATCAATTTCCTTCTTAAAAACAATTTCTAATTGATTCGTCGGCTTCACAGGTAATGGAACCATACTACCCTTTTAAAAATGGCACTGTAGAAGACTTCACCATTGGCAAAGAGAACTGCGAAAATAAAAATGGCTATTGCAATGGTCCACTCAAGTCCGGCTCGACATATCGAGTGAAAGTCCGAGCTTTCACAGCACCTGACAAGTTCACAGATACCAGTTACAGTTTCCCCATTCAAACTGGTGAGTATCGAATTTTTGGCTATTTAATAAATCAATTTAGGTCTTGTAGTATTTAGAGAAATATAGTATACAGAACATATTTATTTAATCCTTTAAGTTCTATAAGTTATGTGATAATCTATAATTGTCTGTTTTTTATGTAATAACACATGAAATCAGTTTTCTTAGGACTTTAAGGATTAAATTTAAACATGAATAAATTTTACGAAATCTTTAAGCTCTGCAATTAATCACGACAAATAATATTCTTGTTAATGATTCCATATTCCAAAAAGTATATTTTAAGATGAACTAAACTCTATCAATAATCAATTAGTACTGTGAGAATTCTCAAAATCATACGTAATCCTCGAAAACTCGATAAAAAGTTTTAAATCCGTTAAAATTTAAAAAGTATATTTAAAACGTGTGCGGGTTTACGAGTTAAATATAAAAATCAAGACATTCGCAAAAAATTCATGCTTAATTATTTCGTGCACATGCCTCGCCTAAGGATTGCTGTTGGCAGGAGGTAAGCTAATAGAAAGCAACAACAAAAAAAAACCCAGCTGCAATGTATATTTTTGTGTCTCCCCCCTCTTCCCGAAAAACTATCGCAGCAACAACGACCGTCAACATCCGATAAACCTCATTGTCACACAAACAATGCAGCAAGAAAAAAAAGAAAACGTGAACCATATACCATTGACACACATTCGCGCGTACTCATATATACAAAGTCAATACACATCACCCATATACAAAACAGCTGCAGCAAGCGAGCTAAAACCAACAGAGAGAATAATACAGACGCGCACACATGCATATACCCTTTACTTACTCTCTCTTTTGCCATTGCCATGTGCACGTTGCTTTGGTATTTTCGTTGTTGTCGTGTGCAGTGTTCAGTCTGTGTGTGTGTTCGTGTTATTATACAAGCGCGCAAGAGACGCGTCGTGTCCCATACTAATTGTTTTTGCGAGTCTCAATTTCTGTTTTTCTGTTCTGTGCATCGTCGAACAGATAAGGACAATACTGCAATCATAGTCGGGGTGACTGTACCGATCGTGTTGCTGCTGGCTCTGCTCGGCATCGGACTACTAATCAGGCGGCACAGGAGCCAAGGCCGCAAGACCACGGAGACCAGAGCGACTGACGAGCTCTCGCTGCCCGACAGCGTCATCGAGACCAGGTAAGGCTGAGAATCGATTTTTTTTTTCATGTTCTTCGAGGATTTGTTTTTTAGTTGACGTGAGAAGGAAGCGAGGTGATGGTTTTTTTTGCGATGCAATGTCGTGGATGATGAATTATGGATTAGCCCCTGACATCGTCGCGTTTCGAAACATTTGCCAATTGTTTAAAGTGGTGCTGGGCGAATTTAAAAGCATTTGGATGTTCTTTTTTTTAAACGAAATTTATAAGTTATATAGTTCTGTAACAGTTGCTCTTTTGCATTTTCATCGCAGATCCCGTCCAAGTATTCAGTTAGTGAAGCGAACGTGAGTCACCTCCAGCTTGTACATCAGACCTAAGCATAAACAATATATGGGCGCACCTTGTTTTAAATTTAAAAATTGTCACTTGCAGTTGTCCCACTGCATCCGATTTGCATAAGTAGAAACTAAATAGCACGTTCAACATAAATAATCTGTTTGTAGAGACTAAGCCATTATGTGTAATGCAATGAACAATTCAAGTCTTTTTTTCTTTTTTTTAGTCGACCAGTCAAGGTTTCAGAATTTGCGGAGCATTATCGGCACATGTCAGCTGATTCGGACTTCCGTTTTGCCGAGGAGTTTAATGAGCTGAAGAATGTTGGAACAGACTTGCCTTGTACAGCAGCAGATCTGCCCTGTAACAGGCCCAAAAATCGTTTTACAAATATTTTGCCCTATGATCACAGCAGATTTAAGCTGCAGCCCGTTGACGATGAAGAGGGATCGGACTACATCAATGCCAGTTATGTACCTGTAAGTTAATCATTTATTTTTTGTAAATAACTTGATCCTTATGGAAGCAATCTGCAGGATAGCCTGCAGGAAATCCTATAGGAAATCCTGCAGGGTGTTTCCATAAGGGGAATACTGTGTATTTAGCAGATATCAAATACTTAAAATGCCAAACATTTGTTCGACATGTTCATTTTAACTTCACATTGCTATGTCACTATATTTAATGAAACTGAAATGATTTGTAGGGTCAAAATTCACCAAGAGAATTTATCGTCACGCAAGGTCCTTTGCACTCGACGAGAGACGACTTCTGGAGGATGGTTTGGGAAAGTAATAGCAGAGCTATTGTCATGTTAACACGTTGTATTGAGAAGGGTCGGGAAAAGTGTGACCACTACTGGCCAGCGGATACTCTTCCGGTTTACTACGGTGACATTTGCGTCACTATTCTGAATGAGACACATTACTCCGACTGGAGTATAACTGAATTTATGCTACGAAAGGTAAACATTAATGGCTGTCTTAATAATTTTCAAAATAGATAACTTAATATGATTTTTTTTAACAGGGTGACTCAAAGCGTGTGATTCAGCACTTCCATTTCACAACTTGGCCTGATTTTGGTGTACCATCACCGCCTCAGGCTTTAGTGAGATTTGTGAGGGCGTTCCGTGAGCGCGTACAACCTGACCAACGACCAATAGTCGTGCACTGTAGTGCTGGTGTAGGACGCAGTGGAACTTTCATTACTCTCGATCGTATACTTCAACAGATTCACGAATGCGAATACATCGATATTTTCGGTATCGTCTATGCCATGAGGAAGGAGCGAGTTAGCATGGTGCAAACTGAACAGCAATATATTTGCATACATCATTGTCTCAAGGTTGTTCTCGAGGGTCAAGACATGACGGGGCCGCCCCGGGAGATTCACGACAATCAGGGCTTTGAAGGTAGTGACAGTTTTTTCAGAGGTACCTGCGTTAAGGCGGCTTGACGCGGATTTATGAGATAAGAGATTTTGTGGAGATTCATATTGAAATTATTTACTAGCAAAATGCACAATATTCAGGGTATTAATTTCGCAAAAATTTTCAAAAATGCGTTTGAACCCAAAAAATGGTTATACTTTCCGGTTTGGTCTCACAAATAATGATTATTAAACATTGAATAATATTTTGATGAAGACTCTATTGAGGCGAAATTGCAAAAGCCATTCATATTTGCGTAAAAAACGTGTTTTCCAAGATTCTAACTGAATTCATAATCTTAAGGTTTAGTATGCACTAGCAATTTAGAGATTACTAAATATGAAGTATATAACAGTTTCACGATTATGTCGATGAATCTCTTAATCTCTTTTCACATACTTATGCACTGGGTGTTGGTTCTTACTAAAATAATACGATTATACCACACCATTTGGTTGTTGTTGCTAATCATCGTAGAATAATCAAGATTTAATTTTCCCCAGTGAGATTATTGTGTTTGATAATCTAAATGCCTTGAATTTTCAAAATGTTTTAAACCCCTCAACATAACTACCTCCTAAAAGGATTCAAATACAAGTTCACTGGCTCAATTGAAAGTTATAAATGATCATTTAAAGATTATGATATTGATACTTATTAGGTCACAATTTATTCATGTTTTTTAAATCAAAACGACTAGCCTTCAATTATTCGCTCTTTAAATCTAGGAAAGAATCGAAATTCTGTCGAGAGCGCTAAGAGCCCAGTCGAGGCTGAGAATGAAAATGAGAATGAGAAGGAAAGATGACATTCGAGCAGCGAGTACTACTCCGACGGTAATTTTTTAAAAAACGAAAACAAAGTTCATTGCCTGGATTTTTTATTTTATCTATATAATTTTTAAATATTTGCACGCTGTTAATTTTTTTATTTTGCTATCTCGATGTGAGATCTTTAAATTTTGCAATGTTTTAATTTAATTTTTATCATGGAAGCATGAAACTGTTTTGTCTTTTTAATTGTTTAATTTTATTTTATTTTGTAAATATGTATATTTTTATAAGTTTGCGTAGTATAGTTAAATATATTTCATAGTAGTAATTTATTCGAAAGTATACAGCGTAGATAAAATATGGAAATATCAAACGTACATGTGTGTAGTAGAACGAGTTATTTTTTAATTTTTTATCTAATTAGAAAAAATGATATGATTTAAATATTTTACCGAAATAACCGAGTATAAAATAGCCGGTATTTTATTTTATCAAAATTATAAAATAAACTTCTGTTGCATGGTATATATTTTTTAATTACTTTCAGTATTAGTTTGATTCATAAATATTGATATTATTCAAGGATTGATGAGTATTCATGTGTAGTAAATAATTTTTTGTAAGATGGTACAAAATTCATTTCTATAAATAAAAAATTCGTATATAAAATGCATGCTAAATAAGACACTTAAAATGTTACATTGCGTTCGCAAACCAAAGCGAAGAATTATTTAACTAACATTTTATTAAAAAAATATTTTATGGTCACATCTATCATTACCAACTATTTATATTTCCATTATTCATTGTAACAATTAACAAAAAATGCAATAATTAACAAATCATATTCATGAAATACACGTGTAAAAACCTATTACAATGAATATAAACATATACTGATGTTTGTCCATTCAACGGATTGACCACTACATATGCATGTGAATTATTGGTGTTATTCAACTTTGTTCAGAATCAAATGAAAGGCTACGTTATGAATAACTCGTGTAACCTTGCCACAATCATTATTACAGATGACGAAGGTATCGCCGAATCGGGAATGTGATGAATGCGAAAGACTGATACCGTGCAGCTCGAAGGAAGAGGACTCGTTGGAAGAAGAAGAAGGGGAATTGGAAGAAGAAGAAGCGGAGGAGTGCCAGAACTTGAAGTCGACAAAAGCCAAACTGACGAGGCCCCAGAGCTCCCAAGACATTCCGATCGATTCGTCGCCACTTATCGACCGGCGTCGGCCGAGCCGGTGACAGGATACAAGCGCCGAAAGGATAACAATGGTGAACCTTTCGTGCGATATAATCGTCGGCGACACACCTATTACGTATAAAGTAACCGAGAAGCAGAAGCCTCCGTCCATAATTGTCGGGCGTTCGAGAGAACGTTCTGAGCAAGCGTTGGCAGGTAGTCGAGGAGATGCGCATATGTTTTGAATGAGTGAAAGGAGATGCAAACATTTTATTTTAATACCGGGATAAAGACGAGAGGTGTTTTGTATAATATGGAATTTGAGTCTTAGTCCAATAATAATGTTCAGCTTCTTAAGAGAAGCAATAATCAAATTTAATTTTAGAATATTGACAAAATTTTTAATCATTTTAAATTTAAATATTGGATTTATTTACATTCCAGTCAGTTTCATTAATAAATGTTTCTAATTTCTGGATAAGTTTTATTTTTAATAGGCAAAATCTATCACGCAAGTAAGATGACGTGAATGAATCTCAAATAAGCCCTTGTCCAACCCGAAAGCATCATTTCTTTGTACTGAGTACCTCGACTACCTCGACGATTACGTTAATTTCTTGTAAATAATTAGTTACGTTATATCGAGCGATAAATTAGTTCTTTCACGGACATTTGTTAGTTAGTTTTGTGATATAAAATGCAATTATAAATTCTATTATTATAGCTCCACAAAAGAGCTATTATCCTTAATTAATCGAGTACATTACTTGATAAATGCAATCATCAACAGCTAATTTTAAAAGCTTAAGCAATTAGTTATTTCGTTAGCATAACTAATCCATAAATTAGTTGGTATGTTACTCAAGTTGTTATGATTTGTAAATTTAAAAATATGCCACTACTCAGATTCATCGAAAATCGATATGGGTTACGCGATTCGGAATGCAGACCAGCGATTTTTTGATTGTATCAAATGCTAAAGTAAAAACGTCAATCATCATTGAAGGGCTATCTTGGAAGTCCTTGTAAAAATAAACGTATTTGTGCACGAATATTATCCCGATACTCAATACTTTCCCTTCTTAAGGTTAAAAAAGCAAATAAATAAAATAAACAGGCGAAAATCTGTGGGAACAAGAAACTCGCATCTTCGTAGAAAGCCATATTCTCTCGCGGAAGTATTACTTTTTTAACGCGAGAGTCGTAAAAATGAAGGAAATGAAAGGAGCGACTCTTGAAGTCGCGGAGAAGTTGCAAGTCTCGGATTATTTTCTACTTATTTGGGGGGAGGGGGGAATGAAGTCGTGGGGAATAATTAAAAAAAATAACCAAATGCATTGTATAATCGAAGAGCGCAAGTTTCGCCAATTGTATATGCGAAGAGAAAAATATATTTGACTTTTATACTTCATTAGTCGTGTACGAATGTTAATAATCACTTATTTCTCGGCCCGAAATTTAACAACGCGTTCGCACACAGTGTGAAAGTAATAGTACTCTTTTCAAATATTGTAAGGACATAATGCCTGTAAACAAAAGAAGCGATCAAAAGATTTTAAATGTGCGCTTCAAAGCGTTTTATAAATACATATCGCTAAATCGCTAATTGCTAAAGGCGCCACGGTCCTTGTCGGGCGTTAAATATGATTCTGAGTTACCGACAAAATAAGGGGACAAAGAATATTTACAATTACTTTGTTAAGAGTGTACTACTCAAACTTATATTATTATTCCGAGACTAACAAATTGTATAAATGTACAATATCAATGATTTTAAGTGTATTTTATTCTTTTATTTTTAATAATCATAAGTTTGTCGGTAAATCAGTCTTCCTAAATGATTGTAAGCTATAAATAATAATAAATTAGATATTTGTCTGAGAGACGTCGCTGTCGTTTTTACAATAAAGAAATAAGTTGCAAATGTCAAACATTCTATCGAGAATTGTATTATTACTATTATTACGATTGTTATTGTTTTGCAGCATTTTATTACTATTAATTAATAATATCAATATCGACTATCGATTAGTATTATTACAGAAGTATCATCATTGACATCTGTCTATCATTTTGCCATTTTTAATTGTTTGCGCTTGTCAATTATTCTTGTTTTTATTAATAAAAAAAACGTCGGAGCGATGTTTCTAATGAAAAATGTTAATAACCTCGTGAGATTGATAATGCTGTTTTTATGAATTTAAAATTCGAGCTTTTTACGAGCGTGATCTGATCATTTTAGTGACATAATACGAGTAGCCGTGATAAAAATTGTAAATTGACATTTTTCAAAATATTTCGTTTTTTACGTACATTTCGTGTTAATAATGAATGACATGAAGGACGATTTATCTTCTCTTTGCAACCGTGCTTTATATTTTGATCGTGAATTGACTGTATGAATAACAAAAAATCATGATACTTTTTAGAACAGGGATTTTATTTTGTACTTAAATGAAAAGAAGTCAGTATGTGTTCGAAAATGTTATAAGATGTAATTAATTTTATATAAAATATTGCAAGTAAGTTTGCAATTTTAGAAAAAGAAATGTTAAATTTCTGCGCGGTAGGCCTAAGAAGTATAAAATACCCTTGCAAAAATGTGTAAAAACAAAGCTTAGATTGAATGCCAAGCGCAGATAATCGATAAATCATCGTCTGTAGATCGATAAAATATTCCAATTTTCAGTAAGTGAAGCTAGCTAAGCTGAATAGTTTGTAGATTGAACAAAACATGTTTAAATTGCGAATTTTTCGCAATCATACTAAATACGAATCTCGAACAAATGATCCACATCACAATGTAAACTAGGTGTTACGAGTATCTTCACTGTGAAGAGATAAGCTACCGCTCTTACGTTATTCTGTGATAATTGATAAATTACAATTGTCTATCGATGTTCCGTCGCAGATGAGTAACAGCACGCTCGTTTATAATTTGCAATATTTCTATCGGCGTTAAAAACAGAGATAACTGAAGGACATTACTTATTGGAAAAGAAAATGAAACATTGTGAGTCGGCCTTTTCTACGTCATCGAATGTATCTCAAACTGATATTACAATTTTAATTCAAAGAATATTGTAAACAGTTAATATTTATATGTATATTTAAAACAAAACTTCTTTTTTATACAAAAAATTGCGTCATTTATAAACTTTTTTGACACTTTGTATAATAATTTGTATTAAAATAGATGCAGTACATTAAGTACTGAAATTGTATGAAATTCTGTTTGAAATTTGGATGTCGATGAACGCGCATAATAAACATGGTGTTCTTGAGGAAACTTGTTTTACCAATCTTTTCTTATTCCCTTATGCAACTTTGACATTGCAGTCATTGTGCAAGATGAGCATTATTCATAAACAGGCTTACTGCTTAGTTTGTAATAAAAATAGTTTATTGATTAGATAACAAAAATAAATATTTTGCCTTTTTTAGCAAGTATAAAAAAAATTCAATCTCTCTTGTTAGTATTCGCTATCGGACAGCATGGACTTTCAAGGCTCAACTCTGACATGGCCAAGTCTGACGATGACAATTTCGATGACAGCTCTGAGTCATCCATATTTTTCTGTTGAGAATTTTTAGTTGCCGAGTTGGTCTTTGACATTCGACCTGCAAAATGACGAGCGAAAGAAAATTTGATTCATCGAATGAGAGGAACAAAGAGGCATGTCATTAAAAGGACTTGGACTCGCCTCTTATTTGGCTGAGTATTCTGGAGAAAATTCCGCGCGTTTGCTCGTCTGGTTTATTTTCGAGATTGTCGCCCTCGGCAGTTGCGTTCCTTCGCAACATTCGCGTCAGTGAAACGCCGCGATGCTGCCCAGCGGACTTTAATTTTTCCTCCTTCTCTTGGAACCTCAACATTCTTGTTAAGGAATTGAATTTTTGTTTTCTCGACGGATCCTCGCCATCGCCCCAGTTTGTGCTTGCTGCCAACTCGTCTGACTATAATAAAATGTTTGTCACAGTCATCGTTATCGCGCATCATCACAGACTCAAAAATTAAAAATCATTTGATGACTGAAAGAAGATTTCAAAAATCAAAATTGCGCACGAATTCATTTTTTATCAGAAATTCTCATTAATTGTTCGTTTTCAAAGAGGTGACGCACGATAAATTAAAGTTGACCTTAAGATGCAATTGAGTTATTTTAATTTAGATCTAAAGAGTCACATTGTAAATATCGCGAAAGTCGAAATAATTAACGGTGCGAAGAAGTAAATACAAGTTCCTCTCTTATAGTTCAACTTTAAGGACAGCTGCCGCTGTAGTGCAATTCTGTAACGTTGAATTTTCAATGAGACCAAACTTTGCTTTCGAGTTGGAACTTTTGCACACTGAAAAATGCTCGAGAGTCGGGCGGGGGGGGGGGGGGGACGTCTGGCTTACCTTTTCCTGATTGTTAAGCCTGTCGAAACAATTTTTCCACAACTATTAACTCCGTATTGATTTTTTTCCCAAAGTTCCTCGGCAAACCGTCGATATCGAGTTGTTCGTCCCGGACAATTTGCCCTCTGATTAGAAAAGTTTCGCAAAGGCGAAAATGCATGGAGGAGGCCAGGCGACGCGCAAAATCGAAAAGTTCCCTATTTCATTCGCGTGTTCCACCGGATTTAATTTCCGAAAAATCCTTCTCGTAACAGCTTCAGCCGTAAAATTCGCAGATAATCGCGCCCGCGCATCGAGGGAAATCTTCGAGAGAAAAAAAGAAGTTTTCGAACGTCCGGAGCCGCGAGGAAAACGGCTCGACGCGCCGAGTACCCATACTCGAGATGAAAAGTATATTGCCGTAAGCGGAGCAATCCGAAGCGTCCACTGCGCGCGGAAAATCCTCTCAGGCCTCATGAGAGCGGCTGCGGCGGCGGTCTTTCAGGTTTCCCTCCCGCGGCCCGCCAGAAGCGGTAGGAAATCGAAAGCCGAGCGACCGCACGGTATAGAAATAAGCCTCACCTTCTCGCCGCCCGACTTGGAATGTATTTTCAGCATCTTTCCCATTCGGTCGAGAGTCGCGCTCTTCAGCCGGCGTACGTCTCGTGCCAGCGCGCCCTCTTCGACCTTTGATCCGGAAATCCCAATTTCGTCCACCGCCTCCTCCTCCGCCTCCCTCTTTATCGAGCACCTCAGCAGCTGGCCCTGCTCTAGCTGCTTCCAGTCCATTTCTCGAGGTACCACCTCAGATTCCTCCTCGTCTCGTTGCTGCGGCAGCTTCTCCTCCTCGGCCAGGCTGTGGCGGGACGAGCTTTTATTTTTACGCGACTATTCTTTCAATATACGCGCCTTTCTGTTCCAGGCAGCTGGTTTCCGACCCGTCGCTTAAAAATTTCGTCGGAGACGCGCGCGAGAGACGATTTACGCAGTTCTTGACTCTTACAACCTCCTTCCGGTTGAAAGCGCGAGGGGCAAAATGGAAAATCCCATGGAACGTCGCGGAGGAAATCTCATTGGCGGAGGCTAAGCCCGCTTTTATGATAATGTAAAATCCTGTGTTTACTCACGATTCCTGGCCGAAGAACGACGACTTCGTGTCACTGTTCATCCCGTTACAATTTTTCGCTCTGGTTGTCGCAGGCTCCGCGCAATACTGGCTGTACGAAAGGAAAAAAAATTTTTTTTTGGCTAATAGCGTCCTTCTACCAACGGTTGTCTTTTTTTGGACGGTCCTTCAGTGTCTTTGGTAACAAGTTCGTCGAGTATCGCATGCAGTTTCGGGAGACGGGTGACGATATTTGGGGAGATAAACGACGTTCGTTTGTTCTGTTTATGCGCGTACGTAGCAATTTTTTGGCGCGAAAGTAAGGGAAATTGGAATCGTTTTTGAAAGTATTATTTGAACAAACCTTTTCTTTTTCATATTGATTTTATTTCAAACATTCACAACAGCTCGTCAAACAGTGTATGTTGCATAAATAACAGATTTATTGTAGCACATTTCGTTATTGGCACTCGCAGAAGTGTATTCTTTACTATATAATAATTCGCGCATTGCAATATCTTCATGTATAGCTTTTTCGTTACATTTTATATGCATAGCTGCTCTTCACGTATTGTACTTATATAATTATTTCTTTTTCTTTCGCTTTATAATTGCATATTTACGACATCTTTATATAGTATACCTTTAATATATACTCATTTTTAGACTGTTGAATTATGACGATGCATTAGAATATGAGCTTACAGCGTGAATATTTATTTTGCGTGTAAATATTCGTTCACTCGACCACAATAGAAAATATTCTTTAACCGCGCATAAGTATTTTTAAATTAATGCATACTTCACTATATAAGCCTAGGTATACATACAGAATCGCAGATTTGTTTTGCTTTGGACAAAATACTGTTTTATCATCTACGTTTTATGACTCACATTTTCCGAAAGTTGATTATAATTTCTATGTAGGAGAGTAAGTTATGTTCTTTCCCTATAACCCGACAAAACCGCTACATTCGCACAGAGAAGTTAATTCGTTTATTTTGCGTTACTCTCTTTCTCTCTTTCTCTCTGTCTCTCCCGCGCTTTGAGCGGGACCTTTAAATATTTATATAAAGATTTTCATACACTTCTCCGCATTATCCCCTCATGCAAATCCTTGTTTTTGAAGCTTAAAGCGTTGAATGGACTGGGAGTGTGTGGGGGAGATGCCTCAATATTTCCAGTTAAAATATGCTTGCTATATATATATATATATATATGTGTGTGTGTGTGCGGTGCGGCAGCGCACATATACGTATAATGCACTTTTCTAACCGGATTAAAAAATACTTTCGCGAGAGGTTCATGCTGCTGCAGTTGAAAATTTCGTCTCAGCGAGCGTTAAACTCGAGCGCGCGCATATTTAACTTGGCAAGTTGCAGTTTGACGAATTACTCGAGAAACTGCGTTAACGAGCTTCCTCGGATGGGGCATAGATGGCCCTAACCACATTATATGCATACGATTGCGACCTGTTTTAAAGTAGTTCTCTCTGCAGCTGCACACTGCAGTCCTGCCATGCACGTCCAAGCGGAGAGAGACAGACAGACAGAGAGAGAAGAGAGGGATGCCTTTTATGTACACTCGAAGCGAAGAGTAGATTTTCACTTGCGCGACAAAGGAAAAAAGAGGCGCGTTGTAGCTTAACGTACTTTTGTCAACCTCATACTCTATCGTACATTATTTTTTTACATTAAAAATATTTCTCCTACCGTATACGCGTATTTACAAAATTGTTTATACACAGTGTTGAACTTAAAAGTCGATTCGTGCATCATGCGTTTTTTAATTTGTCGTTAGAAAAATAAAGACGAATTGAAAGTAAAGTTGCGCGCTTGTGTCAATATAACGTTATTAATAATAAGACACATCGTTAGTTACATTTTGATCGTACGTCCTGTCGTCGCATCGACAGGGCATCACTTTACTATGCGTCAGAAACCGTGTCCGATAAATCATAAATCATTTTCTGTCCAATAATTTTCCTGCAGTTTACGCATCCCTGGTACACACATGTTGTAATACGTTGAATCACGCTTCGAAAATCATTCTGCAGATTGCGCATTATTGAACGCACAACTTTATTTCCCAACACGCAGCATTCGATACCGAAAAAGTAGTAAAAAAAAAATCTCGATCGATTTATATTAAAAAAAGATGGGGGGGGGGGGGCGCGGGGGATGGACATAACAAGAGCATCAGGGAGAAGCTTCTCCCTCGGACT
Organism: Philotrypesis tridentata; assembly: GCA_018906965.1. NCBI lineage: Eukaryota > Metazoa > Arthropoda > Insecta > Hymenoptera > Pteromalidae > Philotrypesis > Philotrypesis tridentata. The sequence continues at coordinate 6,220,245 of JACCIB010000007.1, forward strand.
TTTATATTTACGATCGAAGAAAAATCACGACCGATGATTATCGGTGCGAGGCCGAGCCCATCGGCGGATCCTGCCACTTGAATTCCTCCTGATAGGTGACGTAGACCATCCAGTAGCAGACGATGAGCAGAGTGAACGAGGCCGGAAACACGATCCTGGCCGCCCTGTCGATGTGCGACACGCTGTTTATGTACCTCTGGATGCGCTCGCCGTCCTTGCGACAGCCGTCCGCGGCCTCGCGCTGGCGTCGCTTTCTGCCGGGGCGGGGTTGAAAAAGCCCGGAGCGGAAGAAGCGAAGAAAAAAAAGCATCGCAAATATCCTCTCGAACTTTTGTCGTACACGTGTATATATACGTATATATGGGCATGCGTGTGTAAACGTCGATTTCATTCAGCTGTCGCGCCGCGCCGGCCTCTGCGCAGCGCTGCCGGCAAAGTTTGCGCGTCGCGCCTCGAAATTTTCCTCTTCGCGCGCGCGCGCGTAACTTTTCTCGAGAGACGATCGAGTTATTTAATAATAATCGAGCCGTGCGCATGCATTTGGCTGAACGCAATTATGTTTACGCGGTGTTTGTTTATCCTGATCTTCGTGTGCGCGCGCGCGGGTGCATGCAGTATGAAGTTTAACGAACCTGAAGGCCATGTCGCCCATCAAACAGTAGATGAATTGCCGCCACTTGGGCAGCCAGAGTTCGGTCTGCGTTTGCCTCTCCATCGTCGAGGGTTTGCTGCTTACGGTGATGGTCATGGAGCGTCGAGGGTCGGGGGACAGGCTGTACACTTGATCCTGAGAGTGGAGCATAAAAAGTTCAATAGTTTTTATGTATAGAGCTTTACCGTGTAAAGCTACTGCGATATACATTCGCTGCAATATTTTTAAATTTTATGAAATACTCGAAGGCTTCAGAGTCCGTTCGATAAATATAAATAAGTAAATAATCGATTGATATTTAACCAAGAGTATTGCGATGTAGATATAGTTTTTCGAAGCAAGAACCGAATTCTCAAGTATATATATATAGGTAAGCTTTCAAGAATTTAAGATCGCTTACACCGTTTTCTCCTCTTCTCACGGCCGAATCGGGGTAAGACCTCCCCCAACTGATATTAAGGTATATTTTCGCCCAGGAAACTTTACCGAGCGAGAAAATCGTATTCGTAATATTCGCAGATATCGATGAAAGTCTCATGGGCAAACCTTTGCAAACAAAAACCAAATTCTTCCGTTCTCCCTCTCTCCCTCTTCAGCGTATCCGGGTAAAACCCTTTCTCGTCCTCCCCTATGGTGCGCCATAAGAGACGTCTACCACTGAAATTTCAAGTCTTCAGCTCAGTCGTTCTGATCCGTACGTATATATAGGCATACAGGAATAGACTGACGAGCGATTGCACCGGACGCCCATCGCCTGTAATGCGTACAGCACCAGAGAGACAAAAGAGCCTCATGCAGCCGCAAAGAAATGAAAAGCGCAAACGTGTCATCTGGCTGCGATTCGCGCGCGCAATTAGCCTGCGCGACATAGAGAGCTGTATAGACGGAAAAGTAGTTCTCCAACTATACATATACTCAGACACAGCGCGGCGTAGAGTTAATTGCCCGGCTTTATCTCGCGATCACACTTTGCTGCCCGCATATTATATAAACGACTGCCGCGAAAGTTGGCGAGTATCGGTATGTATGAATTATTAAAGAGAGACGAGAGAGAGAGAGAGAGAGAGAGAGAGAGAAAGTTGTCGGATCAAAGAGCCGAGAGATAACGTCGAAAACGTTCGAGCGTATAGACATATATACACTCACGCTGTAAAGCGCGCAGAAAAGCGAGGAGCCTTTCCGCCTGTTGGTCGTCGTCGTCGTCGTCGTAGTCGTAGTCGTAGTCGACGTCGATCCAGCTCCGGTTATCTCCGAGTGCACGCAAGCAGTCGCCGCCGCCGCCGTCGACGACGGACAGAATCCGCCCTCGTCTTTATCCGAATCGGTTCCCGGCGACACTTCTCTGCCTACCTCCTCCCACTCGGCGTCCGTCGTCGCGGGCTCCTCTTCCTCCAGAAACTCCTCCTCCAGTGGGAACTCCCCGCTGCCGACCTGCCAAGCTCACACAGCCCGTATACATTTTTTTTTCTGCTCTTATTACAGTAATGTATAGTCATAATATATCTAATGTACTTGCATATATACGAGTACCTTAATGCTTGCGTTAATATAATAAAGTCGGCGAGAGATGAGAGAGACGCGCTAAGACGGGACTTTTCTTTTCACGGAGGAGATTGCGTAGAGCCGGGAGGAGGATCACACACGCGAGATTTAAGTATATATATATACGGCCCTTCCGTATTAGACGCGACTCTCTGCCCGTCCAATTTGCGAAGACGACGAGTTTATTAATCAGGAGAGCTGCTCTCTGCCGACTTTTCTCCTTTTTTTCTGTCTTCTTCTTTTTTTTTTAATTAGAGCTGAAAATTCCCCGAGTCGCGGCGCACATACGCCCGAGTGCATAATTCATATGGGCGGACACTCGATCTGTTATTGCGCGCAGAGACTACTCGAGAAAGTCGCGTTCTTGAACGGTTTCTCACGGGGATGTCGAGACGCTTTTCATCGGAGAGGTCCGCGTAATTAATTTGTTGTGAAAATCGGGCTCTCACGCACGTGCACGAGATTATGCACGCAAATAAGACTAAATTTTCAATATGCTCGCTCGCTCTCTCACGCGCAGAGCTGATAAGAGAAAAAAGAAATTTTAGATGCGCATACGCGAACCTCACGAAAGCCTTATATTCGCGAAGGGCGGAGGATCGATATAGGACACGCGAGAGTCTCTTTTGTGCGCATCAGCGGAAGATTTTTGTCCCCGAGATGCATTTAAATAATACCCGGAAATTATGTATGTACGATTCGCACCGCATCGGCACAGAATGGCGAAAGTCGAATTTCGTTCGCGCAAAAACTAAACAGGTGGCAATAGCTCGGGAGTGAGAGAGAGAGAGAGAAAGCACACAGCCGCCTCGTCAGTGTACACACGCAAATATATGGCAAAGTCAAACAGAAATGCCGTGACAAACAAGCGCAATAATGCGCGCATCGCGCGTACACAGTCTCGTCCTCGCATTATGTATACCTTGGTAAAATAATGCACGCCGGCGAACTCGAGGAGGGTGGCGATGCAGTAGCCGAAGCTCATCAGCAGAAACCAGTCTAAGGCCGTGGCGTATTTGACTTTCGGCAGGTCCTTCCGCGAATCCAGGCTAATCGTCGACAGCGTCAGCACCGTGGTTATGCCTGCACGCGATTGAAACGAGAGCGCGCACGTGATTGCCGTTGCGATTATAGACATATATATATATATATATACACTAAATTTATTTGTTCATTTTTTTATTTACCCAGTCCGACGCGATCGCTCGTAGCCTCGCGGTGGATCCAGAAGGACACCCAACTCAGCACGACGATCAGGACGCAGGGGACGTATACCTTCGGACAGATTTATAGACTCGGTTTATGCAGTCTCGCTTGTAACCGAGAGCTTCTCCGCACAGCTCCTTCGCCTTGCGGCGCCGATGCAATCCAAGTTTTGCACAGTTTGCATTATATATACGAACGGATTTGACTTTACTCGTATATACAAATTGCAAGTTCGTATATATATATGACTGCGCGCGTCCGCTGCGCGACGGCTCTAACGCTTCGGCTCTGTACATCGAAGCGTGTTGTGCGTTATTATATACGTAGACACGCGAGGATAATGAAAACTCGCGCTTGGGCAACGACGACGAATTCGATTCGGCGTTAATATTCATGAAAAATGAGCGGCGCCGCGCTCGCGCCTCGACTGACCTGAATAAGGAAGTATCCTGTGTGTCTCTGCATATTGAAGGACACCTGGAGCACGGAGAACTCGCCTTCGCGCCTGACGAAGGTGAGATTCCGATATGGATATCCCATGAGATCGAACTGGGAGAGCGCCATGCCCGGCACGAAGCTCACGCTCGAGTTGTCCTGCCACTCGTACACCAGCTGCCCGGACGTGTAGGCGTCTCGCAAAAGTCAACGAATATTGTTATACACGCATCTATATGTACATTCACGCGCTTATCGAGCGCTACATTTCCATAAAACAAACAGCAGAATATAGCGCGGGCGCGTACCGGAGATTAAATTTAACGGGCGTTTCAGGGCAAATATTGCTCGAGAGACGGAGGCCGAGAGAGAGAGAGCAGTGCGCGCGTTAAATGTCATTTCGCTCGTATGTGCTGCGCAGCACCGGAAAAATCGCGTTACAATCGAGTAATATCCCTCGGAAAGCCCGTTGATTATTATTTTCCTTCCTCAATTATATGTGCAAATGCATTTGTGTATAAGCACCGACGTGAGAGCGCCGACGGCACGTGTAACGAGAATAAGGATAAAGACGGAGGAAAGCTTCGACAACCGACGACTTCTTATATATATATGTATATGTAATATACGCGAGTCTGCACATGCACATAAGTAAAACACACTCGACGTATGCAAGGCTCGCGGCTCTCTCTCTCTCTCTTTTTCTCTGCGCAGATGTCGCGAGTGGGCGCGCGCGTCTTGTGTCAAGCGCGCGGCACTTACGCGATAAAAAAAAATATAAAATAAAATAAAGAGCGAAGTAAAAAAATGTAAACGGGAAGGAAGTTTTTTCCTTTCGCCGCGGGGGATGACGCGCGCGCCCCCGACAGCCTCGAGGGATGCAAAAATACGTATAGAGGTCTGCGCGCCGGATGAATTATTCCAAGGGATGTGTGTGTGTGTGTGTGTGTGTGTGTGTGCGTGTCTATACATAAGGGCTGCGCGCGCGCGCGAGCGCTTGATGAAATGCGAGAGCTGAATCGGCGTGATTAGGAGCAGATGCCGCGCGCGTGTAACTCGAGGAGGGTCGTAAGATCTTTTTTTTTTAATTCGATATCGGCGGTTCGGAAGGATTTTTATAGTGGTGTCGCTTTCGAAGGGGAGACACGCGCGCGGAGTTTGACATTGGCCGAGGGTCGGATGAATTTTCTTAATTTGATATCAGAGAGGCTGGAGCAAGAGGATTTTTGTAGTAGTGTCGTTTTCGAGGAGGGGGAGAGTGCGGGAGAGAGAATAGTTTATGGGCAAGGCGAATATTTCAAGGGGTTCTTATCTAATATTGGCTGATTTGCAAGGAGAGAGTTAGAGGCTCTTACTTCCTAACTGTAAAATCTTATAGATGCAATTTTTTTCATCTCGCGTAGAGTAATTCGACTGCGCATTGCCGGAGATATGGAATTCGTGTAATAACGTACAAACGGAGTAGGCGGACGAGGACTAAAAATAAAAAAAAAAACAAATTAACCTTTAAAACAACGACAAACTACCCCGAGGTAATATCAAAAAAGAAAAGCTACCTCGTATACTCGCGCGTGAAGGTATCGCGGCGAATATGAAAACTAAAAGAAAAGACGTCCGAGAAAAACGTGTCGCGTGTACTATATATACACCTGCATCCTACAAACACACGTGCGCGCATACAGACACGAGAACTTTTCCTTCACGAATCTGAGTTTAACCAGACCGGCGAAGAAGAAAAAGAAACTATATACATATATAGGAATAAAATTTATTCAGGCCGAAAGTTTGCCAGTTCGCAAAGAGAGTGCGAGGGCCGGAGCGAGAGAGAGAGAGAGAGAGAGAGAGAGAGAAGAAGAGACGGACAAAATGGATCAGGAAAGTAAATCGAGTCGCGACGGGATATATCACAGGTGTACACCCCAAAATACACGAGTCCCGTACTTTGCCAGATTTCACTCACGGTAATTGACGTTAGGATTTTTACTCTCATATATCGCAGTCTCTCTTCTCTCTTTCTGCGCCAGCCGAATTAGTCGACGAACCGATTTTCCGGGAAAGCCTAAGAGTCCACCGATTAGAGCCTCGAATTTTACAACGGCATGTAAGCGCGTTCGCGCCCCATTCGAGCAAAGATATATGATGCACGCTCTTTAATAGCTGCACTTTACACTCCCGCCCGCGAAAGTTATCACTTAAAACCATCCCTCTCTCTCTTTCTCTCTCGACAAAATTCGGGCTTCGCGCCTTAAATTTCAACTAAAAGCAACTTTCGTTCTTTGCCAAGAAAATTAACCAAACATAACTTGGACTCTCGCGCTCCTCCCGGACACGCTAAAAAGACTTATTAGGCTAATGCACTCGAGAGACCGCGGGCTTGTCTCTTCGCCGTCATCCTCGCGACGTTCCGCAGAGACAGATCGAAAAGAATACGTCGCCTAAGAAGATTTTCCACTCGAGACGCGCCCGAGACGCGCAAAAACTCGCGCGGCGCTAACAAGAGCTTTGCGTAGCATCTGCTTCTCCCCTCGGAAAATCGTCGATCGATTGCTATATATACGTCCGCGCGCCCGAGCGACTACTAGTTGATATGCGCCGGCGAAACTTTCTTAATTATGAGTCGCATAACGAGCGAAGGACTTGATAAAGAAGCTGCGCGCAGTGGCGGCGGTTAGACGCAGCCGCGGAAGAAAGACGGCGGCGGGGAAATCCGCAAAATATCAAGGGACACGCCGGATTCGCAAACAGCGCAAGTCAGACTCGCGGCAAGTTTTAATTAGTCGTCGAGTAAAACTTGCGCTCGCGCGGGGCGCTACGGTCCATCGGGGCGTTTAAGAGTGTCTTGCATAATAAAGCACGATGATGTGTAATACACAAGTATACACAAGCTCCGCGCGCCTCCGCTTGAAAAGGCCAAATTGGCCGATTAGTATGTTATAAATACGCGGCTGCATATAGGCGCGAGGAAGTTGGGAAAAAAAGGATAATAATGACTGTAGAGTGTATACGTATTGTGTATGTATATAAGCGGAGTCCCGAGCTGCTATTCCCGGCGGCGCTTAAATTTTCCTGGCACGTCGTGTCGCAGGTGTAGCGCGCGCGCGGAGACAGTGCAGCTGCAGCGGGACTGCGGAAACAATTTCATACAGCGAGATATAGAGAGGAAGAGAAAGAGAGAGAGAGAGCCAAGATGTATATACTCACAACTGCCGAGAATGAGGGGGCAGGATTGTCGGTCCATCGGGAAATTCCTCAGGTCCATCGTGCACTTCGCCTTGATGGTCAGTCTGCGTGTCATCGAGACGTTCCTCTTGAAAAACGGACTCAAGCATTGCCAGCACGATATCGCACGCGCGCGACACACAGGGGATACTTTTTTCTTTATATTTTTATTTTTTTTATTTATTTATTCTTTTTTTTTTTAATGTATAGGGACTCTTTTGCATTCGTTATTTGCAGTCTTAAACGAGACGGGGCGACGCGCGCTTTCTCTGTATCTCTCTCTCGCTTTCTTCCTCTGGCTGTATACGATACATACACGCACTGTACACGTGTATGTGTATACGTATACAGTAGTAGAGCGCCGTAAAGAAGCCAGCGAGAGTCGAGTTGCAGCTATGTAGCGCGCAAGATTAATGGGGCGCGGTGAGCGCGCGTATGTAGACAGGTGTATGTATAGGTATAGATATATATATATAGATAATCGGGAAAACAAACCTCATGGAGTAGAGTATGTCGCCCTCCTGAGTTATCCTCAGCAATTTGTTGGGCACTGTAATTGTGTGCACGTAGCTGTGTTTGCCGTTGTAGAAATAGGTGTCGGGCCGCCAGATCCTCTCGAGCATTTTGATGCTCAGGCTGAGCGACTTTATTGGCCCGAGAAAGCTGAGACGGGAGTCGCGCCAGTACTGGCGAAAGTAGCAGTCCATCGAGTAGTCCTGCAGCGCGCAACGACAGAGAGAGAGAGATAGAAATACGAATATGAGACGAGTTTATGGGATCCACTTTATTTATTTTGCTTTTTATATTCGCCTTATTCCTATAGCTATATGTATACATATATATAGATATACATTGTACTTCGTTGAAACTTCAGCGCGCGCGCGATGTGCGTCGCTTTGAATATTTTACTTCTTCTTCCCAGACAGATATACACCTTTTAGTTTCGAAAGGCTACGTATAGTATGTGCAGTGTGTATTATAGTGCGAAAACTTATGCAAACGCGGAGAAACGCTGTAAATCAAATATGTATTGCGTTTCCGTATACACACTATGCTTCTGCAGACTGCATATTTTGTTTTCTATTTGTACGCGTTTTGTTAATATACTCGCGAATGGATTTGGAGCGCAGTTCAAAATCTTATGTATGGTATACATTTTTACTGTTGCTTGGGTATTCCGATAATTTTAATCAATTTTTACGCGTACTTTTTAACGGCGTGAACATTATCTTGTTAGCGAGAAAATTTTCAAAGTTATGAAAAGTATGAATAATTACATAAGTTTAATATGATAAAAAGTTGTAAAATTTTTATATTCAGGGATGCGCGATGTATTTAAAAAAAAATGTAATGCGTACACCTCATTATGTGCATGAATTTTTTTATTTTCCAACCGGAAACATAATTGAACGTCAAAAGCGAACTCCACGCCATTATATACTTGCCATAAGGTTGAAAATGAAAATTCCTTTCACATCAGCCTGAAAGAAACCGTCAAGTAAACTTCATTAAAGCAAAGGACGTTCTCCCAAAGTCGAAGTGTAAACTCGATCGACCTCGCGGTCCCGATAATCCCCCCCGCGTAATTGCGGCTGATTATAAACAAAGCATTACGGAGATATGAGGAAATCTACGGCCAGGTGTCAATTTTTGGGCGAAAAAGTGGAAGATTTGCAATTTTGAGGGCACACTAACCGGGCTAGGTTTTTTTTACTCGTTAGGGCATACAATACAAGAAAATTGACCGAAATACATCCGCGCCCTATGCCAATAAAAAGTTACGGGCCAAAAACTGAAAAAAAATACGCAAATTTTTTTCGTGTTTTTTCCATTCTCCTAAAAATTTAAGAGTAGGCCGTATGTTAAGTCAAATTTCTAATCAATTAAAATAAAGTACTTGAAAAGACCTTTCATTTGGATATAAATTTGTCTAAATCGGATGCACTGATCAAAAGTTTCGCATTTTAGAAGAGGATGAACTTGGATTTAAGATTTACGAAAATGACCGCTCTTACCTTTTTTTTCTTAAAATCCTTCTAACTTTTGATCCAAGCATCCGTTTGCAACGTTCAATACGTCAAATTAAAGGTCTATTTTTGTACTTTTTAATTAATGGGCGGGTTTTTTCCTTTCGCTTATGATGAGCTATATATATGCTTTTCAAAATGATCGTTCTTTGAAAGCATATATATAGCACACTACGAAGAAAAAAAATTTTTTAGACTAAATAGCACAAAAGTAGAAGAAGAGAGCTTTAATTTAAGCTATTAAACTTTGAAAACGCACGATTGGATCAAAAGTTATTAGCATTTGAAGAAAGGGAAAAATCTCCGAATTTTCGAAAATCGATTGATTTCATGGAAAAAAGCGAAATTTGCCATTTTTTAAATCCTTGTGCCTTCCGATACAACCGACCGATTTCAAAGTTTAATAGCTCAAATTAAAGCTCTTATCTTCTACTTTTTTACTAATTCAACTGAAGTTGAAGTTTCTCGTGGGATAGGCTATATATATGCCTCTGAAAATCAGTAAAAAACGATCAACTTTAGAAGCATATATATAGTCCATGAGATTAGAAAATTTGGATTCTGATCAACTAGATTGAAAGTTGAAGAAAAGAGCTTTAATTTGCGGTATTAAACGTTGAAAACGATTGGTTGGGTCGCAAATCATGAGGTATTAAATAAAAAAGGAAAAACCATTATTTTAACGGTTTCTTGCATGTCAAGCTTGACAAAATCCAGAGAATTTTACGTTTCTTCAAATCCTTCTCAATTGCGATCCAACCAATCGTTTTTAACGTTTAATACCGCAAATTAAAGCTCTTTTCTTCAACTTTTAATCTAGTTGATCAGAATCCAAATTTTCTAATCTCATGGACTATATATATGCTTCTAAAGTTGAACGTTTTTTACTGATTTTCAGAGGCATATATATAGCCTATCCCACGAGAAACTTCAACTTCAGTTGAATTAGTAAAAAAGTAGAAGATAAGAGCTTTAATTTGAGCTATTAAACTTTGAAATCGGTCGGTTGTATCGGAAGGCACAAGGATTTAAAAAATGGCAAATTTCGCTTTTTTCCATGAAATCAATCGATTTTCGAAAATTCGGAGATTTTTCCCTTTCTTCAAATGCTAATAACTTTTGATCCAATCGTGCGTTTTCAAAGTTTAATAGCTTAAATTAAAGCTCTCTTCTTCTACTTTTGTGCTATTTAGTCTAAAAAATTTTTTTTCTTCGTAGTGTGCTATATATATGCTTTCAAAGAACGATCATTTTGAAAAGCATATATATAGCTCATCATAAGCGAAAGGAAAAAACCCACCCATTAATTAAAAAGTACAAAAATAGACCTTTAATTTGACGTATTGAACGTTGCAAACGGATGCTTGGATCAAAAGTTAGAAGGATTTTAAGAAAAAAAAGGTAAGAGCGGTCATTTTCGTAAATCTTAAATCCAAGTTCATCCTCTTCTAAAATGCGAAACTTTTGATCAGTGCATCCGATTTAGACAAATTTATATCCAAATGAAAGGTCTTTTCAAGTACTTTATTTCTATTGATTAGAAATTTGATTTAACATACGGCCTACTCTTAAATTTTTAGGAGAATGGAAAAAACGCGGAAAAAATCAGCGTATTTTTTTTCAGTTTTTGGCCCGTAACTTTTTATTGGCATAGGGCACGGATGTATTTCGGTCAATTTTCTTGTATTGTATGCCCTAACGAATAAAAAAAACCTAGCCCGGTTAGTGTGCCCTCAAAATTGCAAATCTTCCACTTTTTCGCCCAAAAATTGACACCTGGCCGTAGATTTCCTCATATATTTACAATTCCTTGCGAGCAGGAGATCGGTATACAACAAAGAAAAAAATCAGGAAAAAAAAATCGGTAAAATTGTGATCCGTCAGCGCGCCTCGTTGAAAACCGCGGAACGAGAACTATTCGAACAACATCCCCTTTTCGCGCTCAACTATTCGCGCGGAGAAGGTCGAGCATTAATCTGCAAACCGCGAGAGGCGCCTGACGTGCGCCACTCGCGTGTAACCTCGGCGGCTATCCCACGAGAGTAGCTCACCCTCGCCTTCGCCCCCCCCCCTCCCTCCCGCCCTCCACAGTTCAGCGGTGCACAGGACCGTTGACAGTTCGAGACGACGACAGCTTCCGAGCTTATTCGTGTATAACAGCGAGGCTGACGTCGCTGCGCTTTTTGTGCTATGTATACATATGTACTATAGGTATATATAGGCATTATGGATATACAAGTACGTGTACAGTGAGGATTTTCATTTAGTGTCTTGTGTGTGCGCGTGTACTAACCATGTCGAGTTCCGAGATAGGACCCATGCTCCGGATGTAGATGTTGGTCTTCACTACCGTAGGCGTTCCTGTAAATTTAACGGTAATTGCTTATTTTAGCTTGGGAATCGCGCCTCAGTGAGATGCCGTTCTCGAGAGGGTCTCTTTTAACTGAGAGTTGATTCGGTCGTGCATTTTTTTCAGATTCTTGCTAAATAGAGAGAAAATTTTAAAATTAGAAAAGGATTTGCGCTGAAACGATTTCTCAGATACGATCTTCTCGAAACGGTCTCTGAAATGTACGCGTGAAAATGTATGCTTTGCGCAGATTGCATTCTTACAAAATATTTTTTTTGTAAAAAAATTCATGGAATGCACTTACAATGCGTTATTTCAGCGGTTAAAGTACAACTGCTTATTTATTTGAATGAAAATAAATTTAATTGTTGTTAATTTCATTAACATAATTGCTATATAATCAATTTTATTGTTTTTTGTTAGCGCTAATCAACGATATCCAGGGAATAGACTTTTCTTCCCTAACTATAATCCGTATACTATGACTATTTCAATTTGAAAGGCAAAAACTTGCGTAGATACGCACATATAGATATAGCAATAACTCTATGTCTGAAATCACATGTTTAATTTATCGCGCATCGCTAGATTCCCCGCCGAATATATGAGAATCCCTTTGCCGAGGATATATCAATAGGAAGAAATTTTAATGAAAAAAAAAAATAGAATTTTCGAACTCTGATATTTGCTCGCAAAACAAATATCTCCCAATGAAATGCATGCCGGGACGCTCTGGCCGACGTCCAATTCCGGAAACTGGACGTATATACATATACGTATGTGTGTATACGTACGTACATATGGAGCTGCGCTAATGTCCGTATCGAGGGTTACAAGAGGCTCGTGACAAAAGGGACGAGGGGGAGAGAGAGAGAGAGAGAGAGAGAGAGAGAGAGAGAGAGAGAGAGGGAGACAGAGAGAAATCTGTATATGCAAACGGAGAGGAAACAGAGGGCCGCATTTGACGGAAGCGATGGGATTGAAAGATAGAGAGGAGAAAAGAGCTCTGGCTATCTGTGCGAACTACATATGTGTGTGTGTGTGTATACGTGCACAGCTTTTGTGGCTCGGTTTCGTCTTCGATTTTGCATTGACCAGTGGAAATAATAATTTTGAGTGGCTTGTGTATTTGGATGATGAAGGTGTTATAATCGAGCCTGTATATTTCCTTTGTATGTCGTTTAGATTTTGTTTTGTCGATATTTCAAACGTTTGAATATACGTAATTTTAACAATGGATATCTTACAATACTTTTGTTGACTTTATTTCACTATGGTATAAAACAACATAGAATTCCTACTGTACAATGCATGTTATTTTAAAATAATTTTCTATTCAGTGTACAAAATAGATTTGTTCGACTTCTGATTGTTACACGCAGATAATGCATACATTTTTCTGAATTTCGAGAAAAAAATATACAATCATTTTTCTTGAGAAGCAATCATCTTCCCCATTCAAAGCAGAAAACAGAGATGCTCCATATTTTTCGTATTCTTCCGCCGCGGTTCTCGTGCCAATCGAGTTCAGCTGTAAAAATAAAGAAATAAAAAGAAAAACGAAAATTCATCGCAGCCAAGCCGAACCTCGTGAACCGAACAGATGCCGAAAAGTGAGATCGACGGAAAATACAGGCGAATGTAAGAAAGTCAAGGGTTGAAAATTGAAAACGGCCTAGACGATGGAAAAAAAAGTCGCGAAAAGGAAGTGAAAGAGAGTTCGAAGTAAATCGAGGTTGATTCCGTGCAACCGACGCGTCGACTCTGTATTATGAAACCCAGTTTGTGCGTTCGACTCTGTTTTTAAATCGAAGGAGCAATAAAGAAATATGTATGATGCAGAATAGTTGAGAAACGAAGAGAAATTTCGAATACGTAAGTAAAAGAGCACAAGAGCTCATGAGTAAATTGTCCATTCTTTTATAAAAGAAGGAGAGCCGCAAATTTGAATCCAGCTCCAGGATTGGCTAGACGCGGTTTATGATTGTATCCACTTTTCCATCAAGACCGAAAGTATCAATGTTTCTTGAAAACCATCTAGACGATTTAGGGGGGAAAATGTGAAAAAATATCTGCGCTTATATACGCGTTACCCGTTGCTAGCTGGCTACTTCTCCAATACACCCTATAGAGTACGTAGCGTTAAGATGAGGTCTGCAGGCGTGGGCTAGACACCTTTAGTATAACTTATCCCCCTTTTTATATAGATAAAAATCTTAACATAATTACAGTTTGCATCTAGGTTGTATATTACAAAAACTGTACAAAGATGTCTAGATAAAAAACCCGTTTCCATAATTGAAATTGTCTACAACCACATTAATCATAAAAAATTCGTTTAACAGCAGATACGTTGTTTGAAATTAACAGCAACAATGGATAAAGGTACAAAAGCCATTATAGAACACCCGAAAGAGCATTCCGAGCAATTGAGTACAATAAAATTTATATACGTTACACCGGAGAAAATCTGTAATAGTAAGAAAGTGAAGAAGTTCTTAATTTATGTTCATAACACTGTAGGCATTGCCCAATTGGTATTTGACGAATGCCACGTATTATTGAATTGGGGGACGACTTTCCGGGAGTCGTGCTTGAAGTGTATCAATGTGATTAATAATGAATTAAATATAAAATCGCAATGGACATTTATGACCGCTACAATATATTATGCAGACATAATGTTCATAAAAGGGCTAATGAGTAATGGGCTACGATTTAAATGTTACAATAGTAAGTAGCATGTCCAAAGGAATATATGAAAACCTATAAAAGTTGTACATAAGTATCTAGACATTTTCTTTCATTTTTTAAGGATTGCAGTCTAGACTGAATCTCAAATTATTAGTTATAAACGGCCAGAATCTCAATGACGACATGAACAACCATAAGCGCTTAATAATAAAAATAGCACACAAAGCAGTTTAGTGAAACTTGATGTTGAGGAAAGAGTGCAAATCATTGACCAGATCAATAGTGCAGAAGTAGAAGATACGAGGTATAATCGATTCAAACTCATTTCAATGCTAATCAAAACGATTTTCTGTAATAAAATTGGCATTATCTATTGCATGCATATTACAGAATGCTACGAACTTATGTTTTATTTACGGAAATGCAAAATCAATAATGTGGACGTATTTTGTTCCAAAACCCCCGAACAACATAAAAAACAGTTTCTAACATTTTGGAAAACACTTGAGAAACCTTGAGTTGTAATAGCAACTAATGCGTTTGGGCTCGGAGTCGATAAACCAAACGTCCATTTTGTTATGCAGTACAATCTTTTTGGAACAATAAGTGAGTACGTCCAGCAATGTGGTAGGAGCGGCCGTAATGTAGGAGTATCGGCGTGCATACAATTATATAGTTACAATGATTACGACAGGTATGTTAGATGATTATTAATATGATATGTACTTTAATACTTAGATAGAAACTGCAATATTGACGTGCAATATGTCTAGGAAAAGGGAATCTGGGAATTTGCAGTGCTAATAATTATCAGATTACAATGAAGGGTTGAGGGTTGGTAAATGGTAATGGCAATAGTGTTTGTGGATAAAAAATAATTAATTTTGTGGTTATTTATTCGTAGACAAATAGTTATAAAACATACAATTTACCATCTAGGCATAAAACTCTATACATGTAATGAAAAGCCTCTACGAAGTAGTATTAAAATTAAGTTTACAACATAGACATTAAAATCAGTATTGATCAATGATAGCGGCGTTCAGGAGCCATTCTCATAGTATATTGTTTTCAGCTTAAACAAGAGTAATGCCAAAAATCCAAAGCTAAGTCGCATGACTTTTGAGCAACGATTAAGGCAGAAGAGAGAACTGTACAACAGTTTCCTCTTTTTTAAGCGACGAAATACATTGTCGGCACGCGCAATCCATAAGTGAATATTCAAAAATTTCTAAACTATAATCTAGACATAAAAACGTATATTATGTGATAATTGACCTAGACATTTGTTACATGCTTTACGTGGCAAAGGTATTTTGCATCAAGTAGGGAGGCTCCGGACTGTGGTAATTCATGCGATAATTGTATAGGTCTCCAGTATCAGTCAGAGGCGAATACAAATTATGATGATTTTTACATAAGCAATTATGTGAAAATCATTGTAGATGTAATGTTGGAAAGGGCTACAAAGTATGAAGGTGGATTTGTGCCATTCCAAGTACTAAATTATATAGTACTTAGAAAGTATTCTCCAGAAAAGGAAAATGTGAATAACGTTCGGGGTTAGAGAGCAACTTTGGGTGTCTCATGAACTCAAATTAAATGATTTTGAACAAAATTTATCAATATATAGAGTTGCAATTAAGAGTAATTGAATTTTATCTTTGCACTGAAACCGAGACAGAATACAATTATGATCATGTAAAAGACATTTTGTACGGAGACGGTATTAGTCAAAAAAAATACGGGACGTACTACATTAGACTAAGAGAAAATTATTACTATGCCAATGTTGCTGGGAGTCTGAAATGTTATTCTCTGGGAGGTCCATCCGTAAGGTATGTGTAGACGAATTCAAGAAAAATGTGTAAAAAAGTATCTAGACAAAATGTTAAATATTTGTATTCATTTTATCCAAAATCCACAGGTACAAAATCAACACAGAGGCACCTCGAGAGGCACTGTACAATATGAATTTGCATCAATATCTCAATTATTTGTTTGGCAAAACAGTAAAAATAATATTGAAAAGGATGGCAGATTTGACGCAAAAAAATTATGTTTCCCTTCGTACTAAATTCGCTACGAAAAAAATTATGGCAGATTTTTGCGGGATAACGATATTTTCCCGTGTTAATGAGGGTGAGAACAGTAATGAAACAGATATCACCGAAGAGCAGTTGAAGGTTGTAAGAAGAACAATTTTTTCAAATGCACAATACTATGTAAATATCGAACGTTTCAGCAATTTTGAACACAACTATGTCAATAATATTACTTTAACAAGTAATTATCTACAAACAGAAGAATGCAGAAATTCTTATTTATTCATACAAAATGTGACGGCAGTAAAGGTATATAGACGATATATTGGCGAAGACATGTCTGATATCAATGACAATTTTTTTAGAAACATCCCGCCATTTAATGTACTGCTGCAGCAACCTCACCAAGAGACACTCCAAAACTATAGTTAGTGAAAAAAGAGTTTACTAAGTATTTTATTACACAATATTTGCATTTAGCGAATAAAATTATAACTCATCAAAATCAACTTTAAAGTAATTATAAAATCAATAAAAAATTTAAATTTCGGACTATTATATAATAAACAAAATGCAGCTAATCTGTTACAGTGCAGAGTTGTTCTCCGTTGTATAATTATCTACTATTTCACAAAGTTTAAAGACTGCACATCCATAAGTATGTCGTTTGAATACAATATCTCAAAATCACGTAAAGCTAATGTCATTCGAAGGGATATTTAAGTACAAACTTTAAATTCGATCGCGACAGCTAGTATACTTCTTGGTTTTTCGAAATTTTATATATCTCAACCATTATACATATTTCAAGAAAATTAGCTGCTTTTTCGTATGCTGCGTATTCCGGCGGGAAATTTGAATTTTCAATTGACTTTGGCATCCCCTTGAATCTCTCGACGTAGAGCACATCAGCAGGCCTGGCAAACCTCATCCCCCGCACGCGACGATTTTGATTGATCGAATATCGCGGACATGCCGAGTCACGCGACTAATTTATGGACGAGTCGCCATGAAGCGATTAAACGTATGTAACGAAGTCTGCGCAGCAGCAGCAGTAGCAGCAGTAGCAGCAGCAGCGCGGGAATCATCGACGAACCGTTAATAACGTGGCAATTAATTTTTTCAAAGGAGACTAGGCAAATTGATTTTAATTATTCCCTGTAGCGCGGTGAGCGCTCGCGGGATCCCCTTCATTACTCGCAGATCTGATCATCGATTTATCGAGGATATATACTTCATCGGTTTTGATTCTCTCCGGCAGTAAATACATATTTATGCATATATATCCGTACACGTATATATACGCGGTCACGCGCACTAAAGACGTGTGTAATGATCGTTATACGTATATGTGTGCACGTATGAGGGATCAGCTTAATTGAAGTGCACGCGTTTCAACGCGAATGCATAAATCCACGCGGAATTCGAGGGAAGAACCGGCGCCGAGTTATTATCTTCGCTCTTGCGGAAAACTAATATAAAAGCCGTATTCAAAGCAATCGGTTCGTGCGCTAATCGGTTTTCAATGCAACGAAAAAAAATCGCGTTTTACGTAGATATATGTATATAGGCACGTACAGAGCGAAGGGGCATCTCTCGTCAATGTGTGTGCGAGAATGCGAGGGAGATAGAGCTTTTAATGGGCGGAACGACGCGATGAGGATTCTGCAGTGAATATGCATATAGAGCTACAGGAGAGAAGAAGAGTAGACGGCTTTTTGCAATTTTAATTTACGTTTTTGACATAACTACCAGCGGCTCAAGCTCCCCGCGAGCTGTATGAAGAAGTTTTTCAAGTTACACACTTCACGACGAGCTTCTAAATTTTAAGCGGTCTACTCTCCGGCGTTATTAGTTCTACGCTGGCTCGAAATTCTGATTAAATGACTTTTGCATTGCAGCTCGGTTTATTATAGCAAAAGTTGACGGGCAAGAATTGAAAAATACTTCATTATCCCATTCTGATTTGATGAAAGTTTCAAAAATTTGCATAACAATTAGATAGATTTCATGATGATATTTTCGCTAGTGTTCAGTAATTGTGATCGCTTGACAAAACATTGACGATATAGAAAGTGTTTTTATGACTAATCCAAGCCTCCAAATTCATGACAAATATAATGAATCATACGCAAAATAAAGTTTTATTGCGAATTAATATTGAACGATTAGAAAAAGCTCAGCGCTTTCTTATCTCGTCTGAACGTAGGCGAATCAAAATCCATTGTTTTTTTTCGTACTTCTCAGTCCGAATTTTCTCGTTCTCGTGAAAATTCGAGAAAATTCAATTCACACCCGCGCAATGATCAAGCTTTCAACTTTAAAAACGCGTGCAATCCGAAAGCTCGCAGCTAAAGGTGACAAAAAGTATATTATACGCGCAGATGAGGAGAATAAAAAAGATCATTACCCTTTCCATGGGTAGGCAGCTGGCTGTTCTCGTAGTTCATGAGTAGATTCTCGAGGACCATCGTGATATTGCGCGAGACTATGTCGTTTACCGTTCCGCGAGCGAATCTACCGATTGCCAATGGACCCGTCACGTTCGCCGTCAGATTAGGAACGAAGTCGGGGCTGCCGCTGCTGCTTCGATTCCTGCAGAGACTCAGCGGTGCGAGAAGCGACGCCAGCCTGAAAAACAGAACGCTGCGATGGTCACATGCTCTGAGAGAGAGAGAGAGAGAGAGAGAGAGACGAGGTTTTCTTAAACGTTTTCCTCCTTTCCAGCTCTGCGGCTCTATATGTATATATACAGCTCTCTACCCGATATCTATATATATATCTATACACCTCGATAGTAGCACGTGTATATATATGTATATATAGCGGCTGTCTGCGCGTCCAACGAGTTCCACATCGAACATATTTGCATTTTACTTGCGGATTTATCAGGTTCAATCTCGGCTACAGCATAGATTCCGCATTACTCGTTTTCTTCTCTAACTGTTTCATCTCGGTCTTGGCAAGCGCTCGAGCGATCATCAGTTTGCGGTTTGCCGATATACCGATTACGCTCGCATATACGTAAGCTGGGTATAAGCCCAAGCAAATACGCGTATCGTATATATGTATAAATATATGTATATATTGCGCGCACATGCGCGGGATAACGGATATATACGCGCGTATAATTGATTAGTTGGCGCGCGATGCGCGTAATAAACTTAGCGTATACTAGTCTTGCCAGAAAGTTATGCACTTGCTCTCTTTAGCCGATGGTGTTCGTAGTTAGAGGTGTAATCTAGGCGTACAAATAAATACCTATCGCGAGAATTTTTTCGAAAAATGCACGGCTCGAATACGCAGGAATTATAATGTGAGAAGTCGGTTTTATCGTACTGTGTATTTCCGTTTAGAAGATGTATTATATACTGGCGGCTTTCATCAAAGCCTTCGAAATTGACGAGTCGAAAAATTTCTCGTCCATTAAAAGAATTTCACAAACTAAAAAGGGTATAGATGATTCAATGCGGTTCTTTCATATCTGCATGAATGATTGGAATATACTGCATGGCTTTGTCGCGCGAAAATAGTGGTTTTACTCTTCAATTAAACGTATAAAAATAGATAAATACTCGTACGCACACAATTACATCGCGCATAGTCAATAAACGAGCTGTACCATAATTAAGCGTTTCTTATTTCATTGCGAGAAATTTGTGCGTAAATTAATTATTTATTAGTGCCAGCGACGAACGGAATCTAATATACATACGCATCAAGATATGTTAATAGAATCGTATAGCTGGTTTCCGATTAAATTATATGTTTTTTTCTACTCTGAATAATAAAGAATCTTCGTCGCCTTTTATTTTTAACGCGAACGCGGCGTTCGCGATTAACGTCAAAAGTACCATTTTTGCGACAGTCAGCCGCGTTATATATATCGGGTAGTTAATATAGAGGATAACGGAAATGTGTCAAACAGCGATATGTAGTCGTACAAGTAGAGAGAGAGGGGGGGGGGGGAGAGTACGAGGAAGTGGAGGGGACTATAATGCAAAAGCAAAAGTGCACGTATATAAGTGTTTCGGAATAGCGCTTGAAACGACGACGTTTTATCCAGTTGCAGAAAGCTCGTGGGAGTAATGCACCGGTTTTCCCCGTACGCGCGCACGTATGCAATTATTTCTACAATTTTCCGATTTTAAAGAGTCTCCCGTCTGCATTACTCTTCGTATATTATGATGAGAATAAATTTTCCGCTGTACTTTCTCATCAAGATATACCATAGGCATTACTCAGTGCGCAATATCCCGCTTGATTTTCCAAGAAAACCGAAATATTTTTATTTTCATGCTATCTATATACGTTAGAGAAAACCATCCCACAATATCGCGCGATCGCCGTCGATCCTTCGCGGAAACGCGCGTACTTCCTTGCGTACATCCCGTTTCAAGATCGCAGACGACAGAAGGAATTATAATTAAAGCTCGGCGCGAATATCGATCTCTCGAGCTCAGGAGCGTTAATATACGTCCGAAGAAATAATTGGTCCAAATTAAAAGCACTCTGCTCGCTCCAGATTCTCGACGATGGTGCGCGCGGCGCACTGCAGCGCTACAAGTTGATATTGCCTCCACCAATTAGCGCGTCTTTTTCGCGGTGGCCGACGACGAATGCTGCATTAATTTCAAGAGCTATATATGCACTGCCTGCGCGCAGCGCGACACAACGTCCTGTTCGCATATATATATATGTATATAAGCTTTCTTGGAACAGCCGTCGGCAAGCCGCGCGGCTTTAATTTATTCAGAACTTCGGCTCCGGGGCGCGCCTCGGGATTATGCCGAATCCAAGGAAAAGAATCTGCGCGTGTATATAGACGGTGACGGTATGTATATGTCTTGTAGCCGGACTATTGCTCGATCGTCTACTTTCGATGCCGCTCGCGGAAAATGAGGAAAATTCAGGCGGTTCGCGCCGCGAAAACATGCTCTGCGCACAATAGCGATCGCGAGGACTCCCGATAAGTCCACGACGCCCCACTCGCTCGCTCATCCAGCCGAGCACGAGCTCTCATCCAGCTCAGCTCCTGCACGTGTCTCTATATATGTATACAGCTGTTTAAATAATACAGTCTCGCGGGACGCGAATATCGTTACACGCGAGTGACTTTCGAAGGACGTATATATATGCTCGCTGAGAAATATGAGAAAGAGAGAGAGAGAGACAGAGAGAGAGAGAGAGAGAGAGAGAGAGAGAGCAAGAGTTATGCAAGTTATGCCGAAATCGCCTGGATGTGCCCTAATATCTTGCAAATCGAACACCTGCAGCTTCCTCGACGCTGCATGCGAGAGGCACTCGATTTTTTTATTCACTTGCATGCTTTGGAAATTTATAGAAATAGGAAATGTAGTTTTGCCTTTGCGGGATTTTTTTGCTCTGTAGGAGGATATCGATCAAATAAATAAATGTAAGTAAATAAACAAATAAAAATAATTGTTAATAATACAAATTGTGAATTTTGCGATTGCATGCATTTCAAAGTAGAAAACCAAAATTAAAGCTCTGCTCTTTAATTCTATAATTTAATAATACGCTTTATAAACATGTACTCATAATTTATATCCATTAAAACAATTTTTGTTTCATAAATTATATTTGCATTTTTAGAGTTAATAACTGGATAAAATCTTAATTATCGCTAATTCGAGAAAACTTAAAAGGATGAAGCTTGATTTTGAGATGCTCTAAATTTTCGTTTGCTTGGATAGTCAAGTAACTTTTGATCGGTGCATTGGAACTTATGAATTTTTTCCTCAATAAAACAATCTTTATTATAGATCCATCTATAAATCATATTTTCGTATAAAGTCGTGAAAGTCACACTTTCTTATTCGTCTGCCATTACATGCGAACTTATACAAAGTAAAATAAGAAAAAAAAACAAATGAATCCAATGAGTAATGCAATGAGCATAGCATACGCAGTACTTTTCTTTAAATTTCCAAACCCTTCAAGATTTCCACTCCCCCCCAAAAAAGGACACTTGCCAGAAACTGGAGAGAGGCACACATAATTCGAAGACGTACATGCGCATATCTCGGGATAGGAAGAGGCGGAATCCTTATAGCTGTAAGGTGTCGCGGCGGCCCCGAAGGCGAGAGCTGATGCAGCATCGCGATTCTGAAAGAAGAAGCTGTCGACGGCCCTCGTTAGGACGTTGGTAGCTCGTGCAGCGCCACGATTATACACGCTCTTGCCAATATCTCCTCTCGCTTATCGGCCCTCTTCCACCCCCACCCCCCTGATGCTCGGCCTCAGTCTCGATTCTTTCACTCGACCTTCTCGACGTTTCCTACTAATAGAGAGACGAGTGGCTTCGGGGAAAGAGCGAGATAGAGCGAGAAGGTTGAGTCTTGAGTGTCGAACGAGCTGAGCGATCGTTTTTTACGAAATCGCAGCTCGTGCGCTTGCTTCGCATATACGTGTAATACGTGTGTATTATGCAGCAGCTTTTCTTTCCCCCCTATAATTTCATTAAGCGCTCTGCACGTATATATCTCTCGGAATTTATGCTCATCTCCCACGCCGCCGCCGTCGCCGTCGCTCCGCAGGTGTACAAGGCCTAATCGATATTTACGTTACAAGAGGCATCGAGCATCAGCTTGTACAGTCATTCCCTTCCTTCCTCTTTTTACTATCCGCAACCCCAAGAATTTTGGAGAAGCGTGTTGGATTACGACTTTCTTTTACTACGCTATGCGGCACCGCGCGTTTTACGGTGTCTCGGAAAAAAAAGCTGCTGCAGAGAAAGCACGGCGCGCAGAGAAGAAAGAAGAATCGAGAGTCGAGGATCTGCCGAATAAATGCGGATTCGAGAGAGTGAGATATACAGAGACACCCGTCGCGCTGCGATTTTTCGCGCCGAACAAACAGCGCGCGCACGAGCACGGATAGCGCGTCCGAAACTCTCGTTTCCCGACTTTTCGAATATTTTACGAGAAGGCTGTTACCCTGCTGCACGTGTGGCGAAACTTGGCTCTCGATTAACGAAAGGAGGAGAGACTCGATGTATATAGGGAGACACGTGAAACAAATATCCAATTACCGGAACAGGTATAAATACCCGCGTGTATACATCCGAACAACTCCTGCACAACTGTACAACAACTATATATATATAGAATACAATCCCATCCGTATACGCGGCGAAAGTCGTGGCTCGCAATTTTGGAAAGAGCCCGAGGGCTTGAATTGTGCACGCCTTATTCCACGTCGCTCTTTTCCAAAATCGCCGTTACACAACGACCCTCCAAATCATCGACCCACGACAGAGGGAGGGGGAGGGACGGCGAGTGAGAGAGACTCCGGAAGGAAGCGAACATGGTTTCTCGCTTTCGCTCTGCAGCCTCGTAAATAACGGCCGCACGACGACGGCCGAGGCTGTATATATATAGAATATACGTGGGGACGTGCTGTGGATCGCAGGTACACACACATATATATATATATAACATACATGTATATATCGGTATCCGAGCGGGTCGGTCGCACTTTTAACAGCGGAAAGTCGACTGGGAGGAGGAAAGCGATGAGATTCGGGTGGCGTAGAGGACACGCGATCGGCCTATTGCCGAGTCGACCCTTGGCTCTCTTATCTTGTTGCAGCTTTTCGTTTTCTGATGCGCGTACGCTTCTACTGCACTACCACTATACACACTGGCCTCCGCGAATTAGTCCGATCTTCTTTTTTCGGCTGCGCCTTGAATTTTTGAGCTGTCGCTCGATGCGTTGAACATAACCTGATTTTCCACAGAGCTTTCGTTTTGTAGCTTTAAAATTTTACGGAATTGAAAGCAGCGAAGATAAAAATGGAACTATGTTGCTGTGAGAGATATGGAGTATTTTAATCGTAAGAATTAAGTAGACTTTTTCAAGTGTAATGAGCTGGACTTTCGCTTTGTCTCGTTTATCCTGCTGTTGATTTCGATCCATTACGAGCCATGTACGACGTACGCGAGGAAAAAATGTGACGATTAAGCGGGTCTTGTTCATAGTCAATTAAGAATTGAAATTTCGAGGGCACAAAATTCGCGCCAACAAAACGGAGAATATGCAAATAGAATTATAAAACACGTTATCGTGTAATTACATATCCATGATTTTATGAAAACTGGAAATTAACATTCAAAAATCTTGTACAATGGCATTTGAATTACACGGTTTTGAGATGTTATTCAAATAACTTAATCAGCGAGATATTTATATGCAAATCTGAAGCTCCGCAAATTTCTTTTGTACACCTTGGATTTTGGTATAATTTTTGTAACCAAATCAGTTCGCGCTCGTTCTGTCATGCTACGGCGCGAAATTTGAATTTTCGCAGAAAAACCGCAAGTATTTATAATTCCAAAGTTCCGATTTGTCGGGTGTATACGCGCGATCAATTAAAAGAAAGCGCAAAGTTAGCCAATTCAAGCCCGACATCGGCATCGACCCAACTACACGGCCTCGCGCAAAAATTTTCTTTTCCAGACCGAAAAACTTTGCCAATTACTCGCTCCTCCGATGAAACACCTTGCGTAAACAAGCTCGCCGCGTCATCGCAGCTGTAACGAATTCAAACGACAAAATATAAAATATTCGCGCGCGAGTAACGTCATCGCCGCGTTCGGTCCACAAATCCCACGCTTCGCAAACAAAAAAAAGAACAATCATTTTCTTTTGCACCAGAGCTCGAAACGCCCAGCGCCGGATGGATAGACACATCGCGCGCGCAATGCATATATACCGTGCGAGTTCAAAAGATATATACACACAAGTGAGAGAGAGAGAGAGAGAGAGAGAGAGAGAGAGAGCGAGAAACAAGACAGAAAGGAAAACAGTGCGATACACACACTGCGTCGCTTTTAATTTTTTTTCCCCCTCTCGACCACAGTCAGCAAAAGTTAATACCGGAAGCTGCAGCTCGCCGGCTCGGAAGTTTGCGTTTCGGCGCGCGAAAAAGCGCGGGAGGAAAAAAGAATTTAATTTAAATCTCTGCGGAGCCGGAATCATTAGCCGTCGATGGCTCCCGAGCCGATTTTTTTTTTTCAATCGAAGGGCTCGATAGTCATTCGGGCTCTGGAGCGATTTTTTCTGATTTTTTTTTCTGTACTCATGTGTGACCTTTTTTTCGTATAGCTGCAGAAGGAGATTGAATTATCTTGATTGTGCAATCACTGGGGAAATCGGCTGGTTGATTGAGAGTATTTCCGATGTGCGTTTATTTTTTTCGCCGATGCAAGTTGGCACTGCTGTACACGTAAACTGTCGAGGATAAGATGAATCTCTGTAAGTTTTCGAGCGACGTGCGCTGGCGTGTGATTGACGTGTAACACGTTGTGCACATGTTTGTTTTCCTCGCGTAAATGTCTACGGAGGATTACGTTCAGATATCGTTTGAAGTACGTATATGTATGATTAATATTGAAAAAAAACAGAAAAAAAATTGTTGTAGTTTTCGATCTGTCGGCGCAAACAACTCGACGACAGCAATTAACAGATGAACGCGTGCTCTGCACTAAACGTCATTGAAATCCATTGATTCTTGTCGATAACACGTGTATATACTCGAAAAGTCTTCGATCAAAAATTAATCGGTCTCTCGCTCTCGCTGATTGACGTTTCATTACGTAGTTGATGCTGCGAAACAAAGTGTACTTCCGCAAACGGGTCCTAATTATCCCTGGCAATACGAATTAGCGCTTGCTCCCGCTTAACAAATTGTTTAGTCGAAACTAATATTACCAAGTCGTCGCTTCGGGTGTTAAATTAGCTGAAGGAAATTAAAACTCTCTTTCTCTCTCTTTCGCTATCTCTCTCTCTACTCAGCAGTCAAATTGTTTGCCGGTTTCGATGGAGATAAATTGAATTTTGCTCCGCTACTTGCGACGGATAAGGTACACGTTTCGTATGTATGTGAGAAAATCCGTAAAATTATAATTCAGGTTTTTGAGTTTCGAAAGCTAAAAACAAATGTCTCGTACTGGACGATATCGAAGTTTGAATATCGATTTTCTTATACTTCTGTACAAGTAATGTATATTTGTATATTTACGTAATAATATACGCATGCATTCATACAAAGTATCCGAAAATTTTTAAAATCAATGTCGCTTCTACGAAGAGTCAGAAAAAAAGCGGTGTAGAACATTGTTCAAAAATTAAATTAATTTAATGGAATTTCCCGTACATACGCGGAGATCGGAGATCTAGTTCTATGTAATACCGCATTACACACAGCGAGAATTTAATTGAATTCCTTTGATTGACTTTTTTTCCTTAAAAACCGCGCAGTCGAGCGAAAGCGCATTTCCAAAAGAGCCAATTCCCTGACCCTTTGATTTTCTCCTTTTTCCACGGCGGGAAAATGTGCGAAATAAGCCATTAGATCGATCCCCGCTTACACCGACCCAATTTTCCTCCCTAAATATATATATATATTGCATGTGCATATATAGGTACACCTCTATAAACGCAGCACATACACACACATTAAATCGAGGAAAGCAACGTCCACGACAGAGTCGAGTCTCAAACGCGACAAACTACTCCCGTGTCAACCAATGAAAATTTCCCGGTTCGCACGTCGCGTCGCCGATATATACATATATACCATTTCTCGCACTGCCAAATTCAATCAGCATCTGTCTAGCGAGCAGCAGCAGCAGCAGCGGCTGCAGCAGCAAATAAAATTCCGTCTCTGCGTAACGCATCTCGTAAACTTTCCAATCTGACCGTTCGGGCTCCGAATCGATTCCTTACGCGGCAGTGACGTTAAGAAAAAAAAAAGAAAGTGAGGCGCGGAGTCTGCACGACACATCAACTCTTGCGACGAGTCTCAATCATTGCCTCGATTCACACGTACATATATATATATATACAGGTATACGTATACGTACACACGTAGAAAATACCTATCTGTTGCGCTAAACTTTGAGCTCAATAATTTCGAAGCTGCAGCGCGCCCCAGTGCATAATTGATTCATCGCTGGGCGGGGGCGTGTCTCCCTCCCCTATATATAAATTTTTCGTAAAGTTACACATAATGCATTTTGCGCGCGCGGGAAAAGTCTCTTGGCGCACGATTTTTATTCGGGGAGAGATATGTACACTGGAGAGGCCGCGTCTATATATATATATGATATACTCTAATGGAGCGAGAAAACTTTAAACGCGTTTTTCTCGAAAGCTTGCGCCGCGACGCATTTTCAAATCCGCGAAGGCATTTCGCTTTGAGCTTTTGCACGCTCACACACATTTCACACCAATAGTCGAGAGCTTGAAACTTTTTCGCCTTGAACGTATGAACATATACAGGTATATTACATGCACACGTGTATCGACGCGGGAGCCGAGAACGCGAAAATTGTGAGATGGAATTATTGGTTACTTATGCGTAAGAGCTTCTCTCGCTCTCTTCCTCTGCCGCGCACGGCACTGAGGGCTTTTTTCCGGATAAGTTGAGTAATCTCGAAACTGCCGAGAGACACACTTATGATTGATATACCTCGCACGTATCAGCTTTCCCGCACCGTCGGCCCATATAGCTCATCCTATTCAGTCAAGTTTATAACAAGCTTTTTAACCGCTTTTTCATCGGTTTCATATACACCGCCTACTCTTCGGCTTACAGATTTACGCTTTATATACAAAGGATTTTTCATCGATTCCCGCCGCGTGCGCGCGCGCGCGCTCATGTGCAGAGTGCCGCGATTTTTCGGTTTTAGCGGTCTCGCTATATGTGCGCGCTTTTGAAAGTTTCTTTTTTTTTCTTTTTCAAGTCGAAGATCGCGCGTTAATTGGATTTTATTCGGTCCTTGAATTTCCGCGTTTATACTATTCCGCGAGGTTTACGAACGTCGACTTTTTAATGTTTGCGCGCGCGCGCGCGTTAATGGGCGGCTATAAATTCTCGGCGTAAAATCGTGCATATGATGCAGGCTGCGAACCAGCAGTACTTAATACGCGCAGCATTAAAATCGTTGCGGATGTGAGTTTGCCGACGAAAACGATCTCCGTTACAGACGCCGCGCGCGCGCGCGCGCGGAAACTTTTATTCGGGAGCGCGGCGTTCGACCGTCAAGGAATAAAAACGCCAACGCCGGCAGTTTATCGGCCAACAGTAATAATCCTGATCCGTTGGAAACTTAAGTTTTTCGCACAGCATTACGAATATCGCGCGCGGTTATGCATTCAAAAGAATACGTATACCGTTTATAAGTGTTAGTCGCTCTACTGCAAGTAGATCAATTGCGTATAAATATAAATTGCTCGCTAAATTAGATACGTAAACTCTTAACCAGCAGAAACACGAAAAACCATCGCTGAATATTCACGTCACTTTGCAATTCAAAGCACACTTTTTCGCCACTGCATATACGAGCCAACCGCAACAAGATCACGCCGACGCATCTTTCAAAAGCGTCGATTTTTATTTTATTTCCGTACGCTCAATAACAAATTTCACAGGCCGTACCGCAATTTCCGAGGTCTCTTTCGTCGTAAATAGGTCTCTCTCTCTCTCCCCTTCCCCTCTCTCCCAGCTTAAATTTCATCAAGTAGATCCCGATGAAATAATTTTCTCGTGCGCTCCCGAAAGTAAAGCACTCGAAACATAAAGCACGCTATATACGCATCATACACACAGTATATGCACATTGTATACACACAGCTCTCGGCGCGGCGGCGGGAAATTCAAACAGACACACCCACGCAGCAGAGAGCCGAAAAAAAGCGTGTGCCCCGCGCGCGTTAGCTTCCTCTGTAATTCATCGCCTCTATATATCTCGAAAAATAATAATAATGCGAGCCGAGCCGAGCGAGAAAAATATACTCTCCTCTCGCAAGCGGCGTTTATAATTATATCATCTGGGCTGCGTGCACGTCGATGCGCGCGCGAAAACACGGCGATTGTCGCAAGCGCGCGCGCGCGCGCAAACGAGGTCGCGACGCGAATGGAGCTTTCTCTCTCTCTCTCTCTCTCTCTCTCTCTCTCTCTACATAGTATACGCGTGTGTGTATGAGAGTGAGAATCGCTGCTGATGGTTCGCGCGTGTTTCCATAAACAATGAATTCATTAGAACGAGGCGTGAGGTGGTGTATAGGTGTACGATTTTTCCAATGCGGGTGGTCTGAGCTCTTTGACGTTGCGCTCGTGGAGCGATCGGTTCATGGAATTTTTTTTTTTTTTTTTTTTTTGAATTTTGTACGCGGTGTTTGATTTGGTTTTCGCCCTTTGTTCGGCTGGGGATAGCGGAAGCTTTGTCTTGGAAGTTAAAAAAATTGTTTGGTCTGCACACGGATATTTATATAGGAGAAAGGATAATGCGATTGTTGAATATCTTGAATTTTGAAAATGATTCAAGCAGTTTTTTTTTGCGAAGAAAAATTTAGCTTGCATACGCGCAGAAACGTTTTAATTCGAGATAATATTTTTAGAGTACACACGCTTAAATTCGGTAAAGAGAAAATTCTTTTTCAAAATTTTTTGACTCGAGCGAAGTTGAGAGCGTCGTCTTCTTCGAGGATAATTTGATGAACTGAATTTTCGCGATGAAGTAGCCGGGCTTTAAATAGCCGATTTCCTTGATAAACTCACCGAGTAATCGGGTTAATCTCTGACGATTGCCCGAAGAATCCCCCGTTTATCACCTCGGCCCTTAGAGAGGCCCTTAGTCGTTCCGAGCAATGAATTTCCAATAGATGTATACGTATTATACATATACACATACCAACGTTATTTCGTTACATCCACCCGAATTTTTATCAACTACATAACGACCGTAAATGAAAAACTCGATAACACATCAATGCCTATTACTATTTGCATATACAGTTTTATCTAAGGATTATCGTGAATCGCACCGTTGTAAAGGGTCGTCTGACCAAACTCCGCGTTATACTACTGATGCACACGCGCACGGCTTATAAAGTCCACGTGACCGGTCTCGTGCGTAACCCGCTCATTTCCGGCAAATCCGCGCGCATTAATCCCGGCTCTCGACGCGATTCGTAAAGGTGTCCTACACACAAGCGTTCTTCAAACGTCGCGATTTCAGGGACACGTCACACACATCCCCACCACCCCTCTCCTGCAAACCCGAAGCAGATCGCTTTCTTTTTCGTCCCTATATATGTATACCACAGCACCGCACGACACACTTCCGTTCGGCGGCTCTTTGAGCCCAGTCCCAAATCGATAGCCGCGGTTTCGGCAATTAGCGATTCAATCGTCCCAAATAGACTATTAGTTCAGCCGCTTCTGTCTCCCTCGCTCGCTCTCTATCCCTCTCCGCTCTGCACCGCTGTAAAGCCCAACTTAAAATCCGAATCCGCAGCCCTCGCTGTTCTTCCGTCTCCGCTGCGGCTGCTGATAAACAGTCGAGCTGGCCGTGCGAACGAGGTCATTTAAACACAAGGCGGCGTAACAAGGCGTCGACGCGTTTTTCTTCTCCTTTCCTCGCAGCCTCCCCTTTATATGCAGCAACGCGAAGAGAGGCCCGACGATATTAAAAGAAGTCCTGCGTCGCGCACGACGACAAGGGGAGGGGGGGAGGAGGGAGAGCTAGTTCTCGGTATCTATATGTATACAGAGTTGGGGGAGGGGGAGGAAGGAGAGCTTCGAGTAGAATTGATATGGAGAGTCGGTCGCTAATATCAATTGGAGCGCTTTGATCTCTCTTTCGCTCGTCTGTCCCTCGGCTTACCCGCAGGTGTGTCTGAAGGAGGAGATGAGACTGATACAGAGGGAAATTGCTACGTCTCAAGGTGTATATAGACAGACGCCTCGGTGAATTACTATTCCGCAGAATAAATCGAAAAATAAAAAATCGTCGAATCAATATGTATATTACAGCGCACAATGGGACCGCGCGCGCCTGTATTACATATAGAAGCGGGAAACAAGGAAAAAATAACGAGTCGCTCGCGACACCGCGCGGTGCGGGGGTTGAAAAAAAAAAATACATGCCTGTAACCTTTTCACGCGCGCGCGTCAATATAATTGATCTCTTCTACACGTACATGCGAGTGTGCCATTCGAATTTCGTCCGACTGGAGACTAAACGCGCGCACGTATATTATATACGGCTGAATATTTGATGCTGGAGCTTTTAGCGTTGCGCGTCCCGTCCCGGTGTAACGCCCATATGCTGATTACACGCTATCGCGCTTAAAGCGAGTAGCCGCTTGAGCGTCTCAAAGGGACTGGCTTATAACCGGACACTGATAAGCGCGCGTTTTCCACTCGAACTTGCACGCTCACTTAAAACACACACACACACACACATATCATATATACTTATCGGTCATCGCGTTCTCCAGTTCAACAGTAATACGCGCCGATCGGCTCTCGATCACAATGCGGCCGCGAAAAGGAAAAAAAAATGGAAGAAGTGAATCAACTCACAGAACGACGCGTACGAGTCCCATTTCTCTCTCTCTCTCTCTCTCTCCCTCTCGGTGTCTCGGACGCCGCACCACACTTCAGGCGAGCTTCATCCTCCCGAGGTTGTAGCGGCGGCGGCGGCGTTAAGAGAGCAGCGCAGCAGCAGCAACAGAGGAGCCGTCGCTCGACGGCGACGAGCCATTTGCCCGTAGACGTATAGGCACCGCGTGGCTCCTGCGCTGGCTCTCTATACGTGTATCCCCTCCCTCCAGCCCTCGTTCTCTCGCTCGCGCGCTCTCTCTCTCGAATGCGCGCGGCTCTCTCAACGGCCTTCTTTTGCCAGGCAGAGAGGGGCTGTTCCGCGCGTTCTCTCTCTCTCTCTCTCTCTCTCTCTCTCGTCGCTGCAAGCTCGCGCAAGCTCCGAAAAAGTAGTGGGGCCTGTACCTTTACGCCTCTGTCTATGCGCTGCTCTGCTGTTCGCCTTTTTTTCACGCTATACTGCTCTCTTCTTCTTCTTCTGTTTCTTCTTCTTCGATGCGGCTGTATGCACGATTTTCCGACGCCACGATGATGAGGATCTCTGCGAACGCACGAGTTCCTTTGTCGCAAGAGAGAGAGAGAGAGAGAGAGAGTCCGCGACGATTAATGAGAGGCTTCTTCTCGCCGAGTCGCTTTGACGGTGGAGTTGTGTGTATCTTCTTTTTTTTCTTCTCTTTGATTGTTGCATCGACCGTGGGATTGATGAAGTTGCGGAAAACTCTGCGCGCTTTTGAAGTGGCTCGCCACGCCAGTGCTTTTCTCGGCGATATTTTGCGCTCTTGCGTTTTTTTTTGCCCCCCCCCCCCTCCCGCGGCTTTCGAGAGCTTGTGCGTGCGTGCATTCTTCTCTGCACGTTCGCCTCGAGAAACTTTTTCATATGCGGAGAGAACGAACTGCGAATCGCTCGCGCGGTAGACGTAGACAAGAGGTTGGGCAATGTGTTTTTATTAAGAATCGCTGCCGAATACATGCAATACTCGGTGGTATACTCGTTGAACGTTATTCGAGCGATTGTGAGATTGAATATTGTGCACAGTAACGAGGTAAACAATGCAGGAATATATGTAGATAATTATAATATGTAGTACAGCTGTATCAACGTTGTAACTCGTTCGATTAAATTACGACGAGTTGATTTAGGCTTTGTTATATGCGCAGCAGCGCGATTGATTGAGCTTTTTCTTTTTGTACGGACAATTCTTCCGATGGAATAATCGCGCACGTTGAAGCGCAGCATTTTGCGAAGATAAATTATAAAATGGATCTAATAGAATTCGTGTCGCAGCATGACGATTTTGTTTACCAAATACTTTAAATCATAATTTTCAGGGAACGGAGCGCTCTCGCTAATGGAAAAATTGAAATATGGAAGAATGAATGTTGCATTTTGGAATCGTAATGATTTATGCACATTTGTATTGCTCGTGCGTGATTCCAGACCAACAGGTATGGGTAAAGTATAGACTATTTCCTTTTTGAAAAATGCTTTAAAAAATATCTTGTTTTCGTATACGAAAATGTTCTATAGCCGAGCTTTCTCGCTGTAAAGAATATTTTCTAACCATTCGAATAAAAGTCCTCGCATTCATATGAGAGACAGAGTGATGTTTAAAGCATCTTCCAAAAAGGAGCGGGTCTCTTTCATTTGTTTGTTTGTCTGAAATCCTGTGAAGAATGGCGCGCAAAAATGCGCGAAATGTTCGCCAGATGTTTTTATTTATTGCACAGATATGATATATCTAAATGTAAAAACAGCATCAATATTTTTCTCAATTAATTTTTCAAGTAAGATGTAAGCGGGTAAGGGCTCTTTTAAACGTACCCAAGCGCAAACAACTTTATTTTCAATCCACACGGGGGCGGACTTGCTGTTTATCCGGCTTCTCATTTTCATTACATTCAGCAAGCAGCTCCCGAGAAGTTTGAGGAAATTTTCATATTTAGAACGTGCACATACGTCTGAACTAAATCCCGCTGAATTCAACAAGATTTCTGCGGTTTCCTTACATAACGGATTACAGCGGGCCATGGATAAATACACGAGTATACTTCTAATCAAGTTAAACCGCTGTGGCAGCGGCAACAGCAGCGACAACACTGTACCGAGTCTTTTCCAGATGAGAAATCAGAACGATATTGTCAAGGCGAAGAATTCAAGTTTTCAAACTTTCACTCGGCGCTCTTCCGGCTGCGGGAAACATTTTATTTCACAATTGCGCACTTGTAATTGTATACAAACAATTATTGCGAGTGAGCTATGTCAATGAAAAATATGTACGAATCAAACTTTTGTTCAATTGAAATATTTTCTATTTTATTTTAGTATTTATTTGTTGAACAAAGAGGGTACATGTTGTTAGGTTCGGGACAATTTCGAATAAAAAATATTGCCACGTTTTGTGCCGTGTAGAGGTACGCCTTGTTCTCACATGCGGTAAACACCTTAATACTTTCGCCACTACGTGACCTCGTATAGTTAGACAACGCAATCCTTTTTTTGCACGCCTTTCTTGTAAACCAGTAGCATCTCGCTGTTATGTTTGGATAAGTTTTCGAAAGAATTCGTAAGCGGAGCAATGTTATTCCTAGGCAGGACGTTATTCAAAATATTTAAAGGGGATTTTGTACTCTAGAATGATAGAAATTTCACCTGATAGATATATTTCAAACCTTATTATTATTATTATTATTATTATTATTATTATTAAGTATTAGTCTAATAAGAGATTCAAATTTACAATAATTATTCATTTCAATTATAATGCACGAATTAACTTTGAAACTACGGGCATTGCACAGTGAATTGGTATACGTAAATATTTCACAATATTATATCCTCTACATTACTTCAAACAACCATTTCAATGCTGGAAGAGAGCTTAATGACAATAATTGACGGCAATTAGTATATATTACAGATGGCGGTAATAAAAAGCTTATTATAATCGCTTTTTAAACCGAATCTCGCACGATTTCCTGGAGGGCAATTGATCGTTAAATTTTAAAAGACCAGCGGGAATTGGGCGGCCCAACCAAAAAAACAAAAAAGAAATCACCGCCAGTAAGTACCATACTAAAACAGTAAAAATGATCCACCTCTCAAATCTCCAATAACTCAGAGCTTGCGACAAAATTTCTCAGATTCGCACATACATACATATATGTATATACAATAAGGGTGGCACAGCTGTAAAATACAAAACCTATATATACATTGTATTTTTATCGGCCAGCCTCGTATTTCAAGCGCAAGCCGCGTGCACGTATTTTTTTTCTCCATTGTACCCCCTATGCGCATCGCACGTGTACACGCTCTTTAAGTGCAGTATACCTATACGTATAATTAATGGAAAAGAAAGAAAAATATACCGATTTATTCATTTTTCTCCCTAGCTATACATGTATATATATGTATATATAGAATTTAACGATCCACCACGGGAGAAAGCTCTGAGAACGCACATCGTCGCGAAACGTATTATATATTATAATCCAATTGCGCGCGCGGCGCAACTCTTAAAACGTCACGGGCTTAAAAACTTTAAACGCTATTACTATACTGCGACGCATTTGCAATCCTTTCATACATCTTTCGACGCAGGCAGCGACTCTCCGTTATATATATAGACTCGCCGTATATAATTCTCTCCTCGACAATGAACTGCTAAACTACTCGCTTTATATATCTATACGTTATACACGGCGAGCGCGGAGTCGGAGTTAATTAGTATTACGAGCTCGAGTTTAGCTTCGTGCGCGGACAGCCAAATGGGGGGGGGGGAGGGGGTATACGGCCGATCCTGAGAAAAAGTGTGCAAGGGAAATAATGCAGGTGTTTTGGGGTTTTGAAATTTGAAAAAAAAGGAAAGGTCTCGCGCGCGCTATGTACGCGCGCTATATACGCTTTTTCTTGTTCCAAAGGGAGCCGCAGAACGCGGAAGAATAGTGTTCCCGCTAAATCGATATTTTATACATCTGTATAAATAATATATTTGCATAGACTTAAACTATACATACATACAAAGCGTATGTAAATTTAAAACATCGATGTGTCGCGCTCCCTCGACTTCGGGGAACACTATTCTTATCGTGATCTTTGCATCTCCTGATGTAGAACAAGAAAGAAAAGTGGCCCATGAGGTGTCGAGCGAATTTCTCCGTTTTCTTTTAATTTTGGACCCCAAAAAATTGATTTAATTTTATGTATAAATTTGTGTATAGATAAATTGAGCTCGTTTACTTATATGTCTGAAAGTATGACTTATTCCACTAGTATCGTAATGTACTACTCCGAGGCACAAATAAAATTTCAAATTACACTACAATAAAGTACAATAAGTGAGCTTTAATTTAAAAGAATATATGCCCATATTGGATGCTCAGATCAAAAGTTATGTCCGTTAAAAAAAAAATCCGAATAGCCGATTTTCTTTTTTTCTCCATATACTTTTCCATGTTAAATTCTCATATTCCATGTTTCCCATGTTCTTCTACATTTTTGATTATCTTTCAGTTTACAGAAGAAAGTCTAATCGGCCCGCAACCTCTAGCTTAAAAAAAAAAAATTTCGGTTTCTGGACCCTCGAAAAGTGCATTTTTCCAGGAGAATTGGTTTATATGTATGGTTTTATAATGTAATCTTTGAATGCGATTAACGATATATTCGAAAATGATTGACATTGCGGTTGTAATGATTCGATTCTAACGGAATATTCGAGCTCTTGTAATAAATCGAGCGCGTTTTCACTGAAATTACATATTGAGTGATCACGTTAGTGTATAGGATATAGGCAGACAAGTGTGCTAATTCATCGGGACCCATTTCCAATTTAGTTTACATATCGAACGCAGCGAAGAAAATTTGAATGCGCGATGCAGCGCAATTTTTTCTTTTGCGCGATTGAAAAGCATTCTCTTCCTCAACAATGCGACGACGAGCCCTCTGAAATAACCCATATACATTCGAAATCAGCCTCATTTAATCGGCACGAGCGAATCGTCGATTGAAAAACCCGTCGGAACATCCGCGACAGTCATTACGAAATATTTAAGTATATCCTCCCGATCCTCGATAATTATCGAGGGTATCTCTTCTCCCCCGAAAGAAGCTTTTGCCTCTCTCTCTCTCTCTCTCTCTCTCTCTCTCTTGGGAGAGAAAGAGAGGGAGGGAGGGAAGAAAAAAAATTATTCGACATCGGCTTCGAGTGTACACTCGGAATATTAAATCACGCATTGCAAATCGAAGCCGCCGTCGCGGTGACGCTTAATAAAGAGAGAGAAAGAGCGAGAGAGAGAGAGAGAGAGAGAGAGAGAGAGAGAGAGAGAGAGAGAAATCGAGTGAGCTGAAAAAAAGTGTATAATCAATAATCGAACGCGACCTCGCGCTGCCGCGCCTATAAACGTCAATTATACTCGTAAACGCCAGAGATAGAGAAACTACAGGCGTATATTGCACAATTTTCGAGTACGTCTCGCGTCTCATTAGGCCGCGGGACACTCGCTCCCGCGCGACTTATCATCTCTCGTCGAGCTGATGCTCTCCTCATCAAAGCTCGTATTCACGGCGAAGACTGCTCTTTCCCCCCTCCCCCACCTCCTCTCCAGAATTAGAGAAGCCAGAGGGACAGAGAACAAAAAAAAGAAGCCAGAAGACACGGTAAATAGTTCGACCCGCATTTCAGTGGAGAGTAGGATCGTTTCTGCGGTGGATGAGCACGTGCTCCCTCTCTCTCAGCTCCGCAGCTCTCTCCGCGTCTCTATACGTAGCGGGAAGTTGGCAAGTCTATATTGACGTTGACGACGAGTGTGTGCGCCGGCCCCTGTGTGTTTTATAGTTCGACTCGCTCTCACTCTCTCTTTCATCCCTCCGCGATTGTTTAGCAGGATTTTTCGCGGCCGCACAGTTTTTCATTACTTGCATATAGGTAAGCGCGCTGCTCTGCGGCTCTACGCGCGCTTAGCGATGTGTATATACGCGCTAAGCTCGCGGGAGACTGCGAATCTCTTTCATAAATCAGAAGATATAGACTAGCCGTTGAAAAGCTCGCTTTCCAATTATAAATCACGGAAAGAGCCTTTTCCCGCCGATAAATCTGATAGGGGAAGGGAGAGAGCTCCGTCGACAAGGCAGTATAGGCGAAGGAAATCGATCTCGCCATCGATCTCGCAGCCACGTAACGTACAATAATAACCTGTCAAAGAGGGAGAGTAAAGGGGAGAGAGGAGAGAGACGTCGATCGTCCCGTCGTCGTTCAGCAGGTAATTAAAGAAAAAGCTCTCTCTCTCTCTCTCTCTCTTTCTCGAGCAAAGCTACAGACACACACTGCACTCAGCCGTCCTCGAAAACATCCTCATTCTCGATCGTCGAGTCGAGCAGCCGCGCGAGAGCCGCGTGCGCAAGAAACAAAGCTCCTTAGGAGCAAGATGAGGGAGAGAGAGAGAGAGAGAGCGACGGTAGTTAGAGACTGTCAGTCAGATCTCGCGAGAGATGTCGCTCTCCTGGAGGGCCGAGTCTATATACCTACGCGATGTGTGTGTGTGTGTGTGTGTGTGCGTGTAAAGCGCCGCGAGAATCGGAGAGACTGGCTGCTGCTGCTGCTGCTGCTGCTGCTGCTCCGCACAGCATCGCTGGTCCATGCGCGCAGGCGCCTCGCGCGAGTCCTTTCCCTCTCCCCCAGCTGGCAGCAGCGGCCACTAGCAGCTTCGTCGTCGTCGTCGACGAGGCAGGTTCGCGCGAGGGATGTGCGCTGCCCGCGATTGTTGTCCCCCGAAGTAGTCGCGCGACCTCCAGTGCCGCGCCTAACGTCCCGCACCCCCGTCGATCGCGTTTCACCAACCCCCCGGAACCCCCCTCCTCCTCCCCCCACCATCAGCCTCAACCCTCCGACGACGAGTGTCCGGATGACGGCTCGCACGACGACGGCCGCATCAGTGCTACGAAGAGAAGCGAGAAGAGAGAAACATGAATAAATGAAAAATCGTGCGTGTATATGTGGAAGATATGTGCTGCGCTCGCGGAGGTGGTGAGCAGCTCGAGGACAGCTGCACACCGGGCTGCGGGCTAGAGCTGCTCGTCCCGAGGACGATGCCGAGGCTCTTGGCTGCTCCGGACTTGGGTGAGAGAGAAAGAGTTGGAGAGATGAAAAGCCTATATAATCCGCGCGCACTGCACGCGTCGCTTGCTGCTGCTACTGCCTGCTGGCCGCGTTGACGATCGCGCGGGCATCGGAAATCCGCGATAACGACTTTGCCCCAATTCGATTGTGGCGCTCTAATTGAGCGGCCCGCGCGCGCGCGCGCGCCCTCGCGCCAAGCTCCGCTCATAATAGCGCGGATACAAAAACCAGCCCCCCCCCCACCCTCCTTTCTCCCGCACATATATACACTTACTCCTCGGCCGGGGGTGAGCCACCCCCTCCCTCCCCCCGGGATTTTCGAAAATCCGAGGCTCTCCCGTCTCTCGCTCTCTCTCTCTCTCTCTCTCTCTCTGTACGTGTACATAAACAGAGACGAGGAATTTCGAAGGCGAGCATAGCGAGCATAGTTCCCGATCGATTTTATCAGCCACGTATGTGTACGTGCAGCCGCTGTCTCTCTATCCGCAGAGCATAATTTCCTAAACACACACACGGAGACGGAGATTCCTCGGGAGTTGGATCTCTCTCTCCCTCTCTTTGAGAAGAATGCACGCGCGGATCCCCGCGAGCGAATTCTTCGGATAACGCGAGACACATCTCGCACGGGGGGACACATGCGCGACCTCATGTGTATACGTGCACTGCACGTAAGAATAAGAATCTGTTCTCGCGCGCTCTTCGCAGTCTCTGTATACGTGTGTACGCGAGAGCAAGGGGGAAATCGATGGCCAATGAATCAACTCTCGGCAGCGGCAGCGGCAGCAACAGCGAACAAAGCTCTCCCGCGCTGTATATGTCAGAGCGGAGCTCCTTATCTCGCGCCAATACATCAGCCGTCCATCGGCCCTAAGCGCGTCTGATCCCTCATCCCCTCTGTATTCACTCCCTGCCGCGATGAGCGTATACACCTATAATACACCTATAATGCAATATATATGTATATATGAGTATCGGAGAAAAGAGAAGCCGCGCGTACTCGACGCCTCTCCTCGTGCACGTCGCATAAACGTCAGTACAGCACGGCTGTGTGTTTATTATACGCAGATGCTGCTGGTGACGGGCGGTCGTCGTCCGCAGGTGGTGCTGGCGCTACTCCCTGGACGTCGGCGCGGACTCACTGCCCGAGCTTGATCGAGATCTGGTGACGGGGCGGCTCGACGATGACGAGGAGCAGCGGCACGCCTATGGAGTCCTCACCGAGCCGACTCCTTACCGGCGCGATACTGCTCGTCCTGGCGCTCGCCAACCTATCGCATCGCGCCGCTTGGTACGTCGCATGCCTATATATATGCTCTGTGTATACATGGGCTTGGGGAGATCGCGGCTTTGATAATTCTGCCCGATGGCGCCGATTCCCATCGCGCAGCGGGGAAAGAGCTGCGTCGCGAGTGGAAAACGAAAGCTGGCTTTTTTTCGAGGGATGACGGGGAGGGGGGGGGGGGTGACCGATGGGGCGAGGGTTCCTTACGAAGGGAAAGTTGAATGTTCATTTTACAGTTTAGTCGTAGAGCAGCTCCGCATCGATCGATCTTATGGAGATGCGGGTTTTTGCAGGGTTTAATTAACGATCTGGAGAAATCTGTTGCTTTTTCATTGCGGATGCGAGAATTGAAAACGAACCAGTGACCTACATTATTCTTTGTAATATGTAACGAATGCGAGTGAAAATATTGACCTACATTCCTGATGGGAAATTTTTTAAGTTCGCTTAAAGTTGATGAGTCGCTTGAAGAGTGATCGAGGGAAACGTTTGGCTCGTATGGAATATTTTCGATAAAGCCTGTTATCGTTGGTCTCCCGCGTACGTCAAATCGAGTTGTCTTACCACATCGAGTTCATTCTACTTTATGCTATATGCCGCAGAGTGGTATGTGAGTCGTGTACATTAGCTGCATAATTATACTTAATTGTCTCGTAAAAAGCGCACTTAAACCGTGTAATATCTTTGCGATAAATTTTAATTGAGCCAAAATTAAGCAATTAACATGCGACTTCGATGAGCTATGAAATCGATCCAATTTGTAGTGTAGTGACGTTATCCTCATCATTTCGCATACGCATCAGGATACGATTTCGTTTATCAGTCAGACAGGCAATTTCCAACAGGTGTCCGGAATGAATAATCAGAGAATGCGCTATATATATATAACAGCGTATCATTCAGACTGTTAATTAGAGAATTACACATCCTTTCATTAATGTCTTATAATTGCTTCTCGTCCGAACAACCGTCATATACAATTTATAAGCACATTAGATTCCTTTTCACTTGTAGGTATATTGTATCGTTGCGCGCTGCCTATACAAATATCAGAATAAGCTCACATTTTTTTCTTGAAACTGTATTACATTCTAGATATTTGAAAAACATTTTTTAGGAACGAAACTGAAGCAATTCAAAAGATGAATTTAATGTTTATTTTCGTAAGTTTTTGAAATTCTTTCAAAACTTCGCGATATGCGTAAAACCATTTAAAAAAATTCTTTTTTAGATTTTCTTTCAAGAAGTAGCATAAAACCATTCGCGAGCATCTCGACAAACCGTGAAGTGCTTCGAGGAAATATCCGAATTGCGCTAGATTTGCTCAATAATAATTTTTTTCCCGATTCGAACGGCGATACGTAATCAATGTCAGAAGATAATGACGATCGAGGAAAGCGATACTCTAAAAAACGAAAGACACGCAATCAAGCCAACATCCGTCGCATTCCAGTTTTTTGCAGAGTGGCTCGACGGAGTTATCGGACAGGCTCGCGAACGTGACTCAAACGATCTCGAGGATCCTCGACGGCTACGACATTCGGCTGAGACCGAATTTCGGGGGTAAGTCTTTCACACACGTTCATTATATGCATGTCTCCGTCGACCGGCCATATCTCGCCTATTCATTCGATCGACCTTATGTTAATTGACGCTATTCTTCGGCAAAGCTCGCAGCTGATCTCTGCGTACAATGCGAGCTACAACTTTACGTATGCAGTGGATAAGGACGACGAAAATATCGCGTGATCGTTATAGTAGCCGCGTTCTGTATATTATGTCGCGGCTGTTAGTGCCGCGGCAAATTGGCGTCGCATTACGATGGCAAATTGCTGCTCTTGACGACCATCTGTACAAGCTGATTTTTTTTATCTTTTGCGGATTATATATGTATGCGCTACTGTGCCGTACATAATTAATTCAATATAGTATATCAATGAGTCTACATTATAGTGCAACATTTATTACTATGCTTCTTCTTCTTTTTTTTTTAAAAAACATTGTACTACCGCGTACGCGTGATTGTAAAAGTTCCAATAAAACAAAAGAGAAATACTGCAATCGGTCCACTCGAGCAAACACATCGATCGATCCCTGCAGAAAAACGCGTGGAATATTTGCCTTTAACCCCGAGAGTATCGTGACAGTATATTAAAAATCAATTGCTATAAAATACTCTGGACGATGTATACATATCACGCGCATCTATCATATATACGTGTATTGTACGTAGGAGAGTCGTACGGAGTAACCGCTAAATCGCACCCCGAACGTCGACGGCGGCTCTTAATGGAATTTGCTTCAGGAGAAACTATACAGCACTGCGACACCCGTTCACTGCGGCGCTTTTAATTGAATGGCTCAATGAGTGGAAGTAATTCGTTTACGTTTCATTCCTGCCGCGAAAACGAAAATGAGATACGCGAGAGATTTCACTTTGAAAAAAGTATACACCACCTTATACGAGCTAGGCGTAGTTCTGGGCTGTGCTGTGGAAATAAATGAAAACTCTCGTCGCGAGTTTCGGAATAAAGTTTTTCGTTCGGTTGATGGAAAAGTTTCGTCGCTCACGTGTCATGCATTTTTCCCATTGTTTCACAGCGCATATGAGATTGATACTAAGAAATGACGAGCTATGCATATTGGGCAACGTACTATGAATAAATGAGGATAATTTAATTTTTCAGGTGATCCTCTGTTCGTTGAGATGGATCTTACGATAGCGAGTTTCGACGCAATTTCTGAAGTCAATATGGTGAGCTACATATGTTTAAATTTGTCACACGTAATTGTATCTCTTACATGTATACGTTCGCAGTGATTACGCTGCTAGTCGGTCGCTGTATTCGTTGCGGTAATAAGTTTAAATTAAATTACATCGGGGAGACTGCGCTAAATATCTCAACTTAAAATTTCAAAGTTAAAAATGTAGTTTTAATCAGGTCAAAGTTATTAGCGAGAATAATTTTACTATTCACTCGATGTCCGGTATTCAGAATGTGCGAGAAAAGTGAAATTCTCATGCTTTTAACATTATTTTATAAGCGTAGCAGTAAGAGGGCTTGTGCCGAGAATTAAAAATTCACACAAGAATATTCTATTGTTCCCAAGACAGCTGTAAAGTTCACAGTAGTGAATATTTTCTCAAACGAAGAGAGCATCGTTTAATGAGCTCTTGAAATTGAAAATTACAATTTTTTTTAACGACGTTCTTGTAAACTATATACATCACGTCTTTTGCGACACGAGATTAAGATAGTAGTTTAAAGACGATAGCGAGTTCGGATAAAACTCACTAAAACAACTTAGTATACGACAGCGATAAGACACTAATTGGGG
The DNA here is from genome assembly GCA_018906965.1 of Philotrypesis tridentata. Taxonomy (NCBI): domain Eukaryota; kingdom Metazoa; phylum Arthropoda; class Insecta; order Hymenoptera; family Pteromalidae; genus Philotrypesis; species Philotrypesis tridentata. Next base: position 6,263,566 of record JACCIB010000007.1, read on the forward strand.
AAATACAATGATGATATAAGCCGATAACGTCACTGCATGATTTGGAGCTCCCCCGCCCGGCTCACTTTAAACTCAATCCAATCAATTATTATTTTTTTTTGGTTTTTTTATCAACAAGATATTCGTCGAGTTTTTTTGTCGCGAGATCGTCGCGAGCTAATCATATGGCGATAGAGAAGAAAAGGCAAGTCGCTCTCGGCACAATTATAAACGAACGTACGTCACCCATGTATTTATCCCGTTGACTAACTCGGTCTCCTGATGCGCAGACTGCAGCAAATGGTCAAAGTGTGTAGGCCTGGATTTCGAATAAACGGAGAAATTAGATTCCCGTGCACGTGAAGCGAGGTGAGAAAAAAAAAGAGAGGGAGAGCCCGAAATAGCGAGACTGCGTACACACGCACGCACGCACACAGCCATGGAAATTCTCGTATACAGAAGCGAAGCTAATCCGATAATTGACCCCGAGAGCGTTCGGCTCGTTTTCGACCCACTTTCCTCTTTCTCTCGCGCTCTGGCCGTAAATTCGTAAACTCACGAAAAATAAAATCCTCCGATCTCTGTGCAACTTTCTGCTCTCCGGACTCTCTCTCTCTCTCTCTCTCTCTCTCTGACACGCGTTTTCTGCATCGCGAACTACTGCGAGTACTGCGAGCCTTTGTTTCCCGCAAGCTTTGGAAGCGCGCGAAAGAGCGTCGATCGCGACTGAGCTACTGTACGCCGTCAGGACGACGCGGGTTCTTTGCATTATTTTCTCGGATTTCCAAATCGATGATGCTTTCATTCAGCATTTTACCCAGCAATGTTTGACTAATGCAATTAAATCCCAGCTCTCTCGTTGCGAGAGAGATTACCAAGTTAGATTTAACGTAGTTTCGAGGGAGATAATGGATGGCTTCGGTTGGAGGGGGAGGGGGGAGAGGAAAGTTCGTTGGGATCCGTTATTAGTCGATGGGGGATACGCGAATTGCTCAATCTCGAGTTCCTTGTTGACATTTACTAGATACGATTGGGTATTACGAGTTGTTCATATTGTTGATCTTCTTCTTCGGCTCTGCGGAGCGCTCGATAACGCGGGAGGCGTGTGTAACTGACGAATCGATATATAGATTTGGATCTCATCTGACATTCAACTTTTCTTATTTAAAACTAATTACTTTTTCAATGAAATGTAAAAGATTATCGAGCTTTATCTTTGGATAGGAATTAACCTAGTTTTTTTTCGGGTTTACTCAATCGTTGAATCATATGCTTTTCTTTTTCTATACATTTATTCTAACGAAAAAAAATTCGTTATATTGTGTCACATTTACATGTTTATGTATGATGTGATCTTATAGATACAAAGATTATGTGCTACGAAGCAAAAATCGTTTTCATTAATAATTAAAAAAAAATCTGTTTACAACTATTTCAATATATCTTACTATAAAGTATTGTATTATGTTATAGACTCGTGCTATTGTCCTTGCATATTTCGCAATCGTATATACAATCGTATATACAATCGCAAATATATATCGCAATCTGTCAAATGAACTATTAAAAAATCCCACGTACGACAAAGACGAAATAATCCAAATTAACGAACGAGCCTCACATTCGCTCGACGCATACAATAGCTGTCCTAAAGCAAAAGAGAGTGAAAAAAAAACAATCCTCCCGGGTGAATGAAAAAAAAGGTCCACGTCGCGATAACGTTGCACTTGGATAGCGCACAATTACACGGTGAGCCTCTGGCACACACTCTACTATTTTCACACACACACACACACACACATACACAGATTCGGTCGAGGCCGTCGACTAGCGGCTCTCATTACTCAACCCAGCTCGACGAGCCAATCGCTCGCGACAAAGGGCCGCGCCATAGCTGCATCGCTGCAGCCCAGTGAAAAACCAAATAACAGACTCTGCCTACACGCTGTACATAGATAGATCTGGAAAAGTTTATTGGGGGAGACCCCTGGCTGCGCGGTGAGGCCGCACGTGGGTCGGCGATAAAACACGGCCTCGCGCAACGCCTATCCTCGTTTTTTTTTTTCCCGCGGAAGCCCAGAAATTTCGAAACGATTATCCGTAATCAATCTATTCACGCGTATATACTGTACGCGTATCGGTCTCCGTACACGCGCAGCTGTCGCGCGATATCTTTTCAGTTCTATTGTGTGTGTAGAAGGTTTAGACGCACATCGGATGCAAGTCTCGCCGCATATGTACGTAGGTATACGTACGTACGTACGAAATGCCCTTCGGCAAGCCGATATCGCTCTCCGTAGCGGCCTGACTGGGCTGATAAGCACTCTGCCCTCTCGTCCGTGTAATGCACAGCTGCGTCTTTAATATAGACAGTCGGAGGGAAGGACGGCGGCGGCGGCGAGCCGTCTTGATAAACGCGGCGGCGCGGGCGTCTAATTTGCGCGTCAAAGCCGAGCGCAAATTGATAGACGAAGCGCGAAAATAGAGTGACTATATGCGCGCGTATATGTATATACATGTATATAGACAGTGAGCTTTCGACTTGTTGACATTTGTATAAACGCGCAGTCGTTGTTCATTTTACGGTCGGCAGCGCCGCGATGCGCGCGCAGATACGACGCGAGCTTTGCATCTCTCACGGTCGATAAAATTTTTTATTCTCCGCCTCGTAAAAAGGCCTCTTCCTCGAGAGTGGACTCTCAAAGTATTTATTGCTGGCGTGTATACGTGCACCATCGTGTGCGCAAGCCTCCCAAATGACCGGCCAATTCCGATCGTATATATATACGCATAAATGTATGTATACATAACATACGGCGGCCGCCTAGAGCTGCTCTCATTGTTTACGACGCGCATGACACTTTATTATACATATATATGGAGGAGCGTAGATACACGGAGGTTTATTCTCCCGGGATGTAAAAGCCCGCGGCTTTGAGCTGCTCCTTATCGGCCGAGGAGCTTTTCGAAAGCGCGCGGAGAGGGAGAGAGAGAGACGTCGTGCGCAAGAGTCAAGTAGATCGTATGCGGGTACAGTCAGACGGGCGGAAATATACGTCCTTTTGACGAGCGACGACGACGACGACGATGACACGAGTCTCTCTCTCTCTCTCTCTCGGCTGCTCGATCGTTTCCCGGCGTATCCATAAAGATAAAAGAGGTGAGCTTTTCGGAATTTTCGCAGGATTACACGATAACGATGTACCTCAATCAATACTGGAAGGACGAGAGGCTGGCTTTCTCGCACGAGAGGGAGATTCTCACTCTGAGCGGTGACTTCGCCGAGAAGATCTGGGTGCCGGACACCTTTTTCGCCAACGACAAGCACAGGTATACGAGATCAGCGCGACGAGCGATTCGATTTCGTCGCGCCGCGCTTTCACTCGCGCGCACTTAAAAAATTCCCCTCCCCCCCCCTTCCCACAAAAATCGAAATCCTATCAGCAGCGGCAGCTCTTGGGCGAAATGGAAAAAATGTACGCGAAAGAGTAAGAGGAGAAGATCGATGCGGCGCCTTGGCCCTCGAAGACCCCAGCGCAAAAGAAATCAATTCTCTCTTTTCGCGAGTACCAGCAGCAGCGACGGCGGCAACCCGATCTCGCGGAATGTGGGTTAAGCGGGACTCATGTAAAACAGCTCTCCCGCGAGGGTTCTCTCTCTCTCTCTCTCTCTCTCTCTCTCTCTCTCTCTTTCTCTCTCGGTACCCTGACCCCATTTCGCGACCGGCCTCACACCTACGACTCCCGTCAATGGAGGACGGGCTGCTACTGCTGCTGCTGCTGCTAAGCTTGATTCGCTCTGCTCCGGTATGCAACTGTCGTCAACTTTGAATTTTAACATCTGCGTCACTTCATTTATACGACTCTGCGCGTTTACGTCGTGAGGATCATGCGACACTCCCGCGAGAGGCTTGTCTTCGCGGCTTGATGAGAGGGAGATTTAGGGGGCACCACTCCGGATTGGACGCGATGATTGTGCTCACGATATGTGTATACGTGTAGGTGTATATAGATAAACGCATTGACTTGATAGAGATTGTAGCTCTGCTGATCGTTTGGAAATGAGAAACTATAATCGAACTGTCGATCGCGTGTTGTACAATTTAAAGACTGCGTATCTAATAATTCAGTATGTATTATATTGGAGTACGTTATTCGCTTTTCTCGCTTTATTGCGAAGTTTTAGGTAAAAGTGCAGCGCGACGAAAGTCGTGCGAGGTTCAAGTGCAAAAAAAAAGTAGTTTTAACTTACGAGCACCTCAGCTGCTCTCAAGCTTATTTTAACGCTCTTCAGAGAGAGCATCGCGAATAATTTTATTTCATCAAGTGCTCTTTCCCTCTCTCACTCTCTTATACGACGCGCGCGCGCGTGTGGTACACTTCAGCGAAATTGTATATTCAAAAATTTCCTGCGCACACCGCGCGGCCGCATAACCGTGTGTATTTTCAATATTTTCCCGTAAACGTCACGCAAGCGCCACTACGCTTTTCTCTGCAAAAATATGTAAGCACCGCCGCTCACTGCAACACGGCTTCCGATGTACGCGGAAATAAAATCTTTGGAGAGAAAAAAAAATCAATATACATCGGTGTTATATTCTCGGTGCCACGTGGCAAGACACTTTCCTCGAGTGCATAGCCTCCCTCCCGACGCGCAGCTCTTTTGCGTTCCCTCGAATCAACCCGTCCGGATGTGTATACAGGTATAGAAGGTATACACGTCGCAAATGCTATTAGGCCTGGTACGTCTAATCCATATATATACATGTAGAAGCAAGAAGGCGAGAGCTTCTAAGACTGCACGTTTTGCAGCTTCCTGCACGACGTGACGGAGCGCAACAAGCTCGTGCGACTGGCGGGCGACGGCTCGGTCACCTACGGCATGAGGTTCACCACGACCTTGGCGTGTATGATGGACTTGCACTACTATCCCCTCGACTCCCAGAACTGCACCGTCGAGATCGAGAGCTGTAAGTCCCCCCGCGTAAATGTATATGCGCTCTCTTTATATGTATATATATATACACATTTATACACACATAAACTGTAGACCAGTGTACACGTAGACCCTATATATTCTCGAGCAATTTATCTTGTTACACCCGATGGCTTACTCGCCCGAGCGAATCCGCCGGAATTTCGCGGGAAATTGCTTCCACGACGCGCGCCGAGAATTTTCGTCGATGCGGCGCTTTAACAATTGATTCGGTTGTCGCTGCGTCTTTTCGGCCTTCGATTCAATCGCCCTTATCGCCGCGGCCCGCGGAGAAAATAACCGGGGATGCGTCGCGCGCGTAAACAAACGCGTCCGCTCTCGCGTACTTATAGATCGCGTAAATTCAAGACGCACGCGCCGCAAAGTTTGCGCGCACGTGTGCGCGATATCTAAAATATGTATATATTATATATGTATAGGCGTGAACTTTGGGAAGAAAAGAGGATAATTTAAGTGGAGCGGCAGATAAGCGCGTGCGTAAACGACGCGCTATGCGGATCGCGCGGAGAAACGAGTGCGTAATACGCGACGACCACAACCGCAAAAGTAATCTATTCGGTTTATTATTATGTGCGGTGCATAGCCCGAGCGCAGATAGTTCCGACGATAGTGTTATTACCGCAGTATTGTGTTGGAGAAGGTCTTTCGCTGGGAATTTAACGGGCGCTGAGCGCGACTTTTCATTAGAATTAAACGTGCAAGGGGACGACGAGTTATATATATGAAGATGATTCATTTTTTTTTATGAATTGCTTTATTGAACCACTTGAATATTAACTAATATCTATACCTCCGTTCGAGTGCATGACTCTGTTTATCTTACGAGCGACTTTTCGAATGTATTATCATCGACCTTTTTCGAAGGCTTTGCAAAATTATAAATACGCATTGGTGTTGAAAAATAGACTGTTTGCAAAGCTATTTAAAGCGCAACAATATTACGGAAAGTTATTACCGTTGAGCATACATGAATATTGAGAAGCGTGTATCGATATAAAAAAATTCTTTGCGCAAGCAAAGTTATTACTAGTTTGTGAAACTATATTCTGACGAACGATAATTAAAAAATAAAAAGAAATGGTCGTTTTGAAAAAACTTATATAAAAATGTACGATGCATGCAATCGTGTGTAGCACGGTAATTTCCGTCCAAATCCATACCAAGTGATTTTCCACGGTAAGGAAGCTGCAGTCTCGCAAAGAAAAAAAAAACTAGAAAATAAAGAAACATTTTACAGTCCGAATAACACGTGCAGAGAAAAAAAAGAGGAGCACCTTATATAGCATGAAGCAGCACGGAAAATCGCTCGCACTGCAATCGGCCCGCGCGCGAGTAAGTTTCGGCGAAGATACGTATACCGCACGTGTATATAGAGTAGCGCGCGGATAAAGCTCCTTACCCCGGGGATTCGCCGTAAATTTAGCGGAACGAACGACTCGACGGACTACATGTCTCTCATATGCCATTGTGTGTGTGTGTGTGTATGTGCCTGCGCGTCCGCTGTTACGCGTGGACGTAGACGGGTACACGGTGTTGGACGTAGTGATGTCGTGGAAGGAGACGCCGGTGCGGGGCGTCGACGAGGCGAAGCTGCCCCAATTCACGATAATCGGCTACGAGACGAACGACCGCAAGGAGAAACTGGCGACGGGCATCTACCAGAGGCTGTCGCTCAGCTTCAAGCTGCAGCGCAACATCGGCTACTTCGTCTTCCAGACCTATCTGCCCAGCATCCTCATCGTCATGCTCAGCTGGGTCAGCTTCTGGATCAATCACGAGGCGACCAGCGCGCGGGTCGCCCTCGGTGAGATGATATTTCGTACTGGCTGTATACATGCTTTTTCTAGCCGTACCTTCTACTTTCTTTTCTGCATGCGCGCTCTGGGCATTCGGCTGTATACGGCTCTGTTCTGTACACAGGGCGTGTGGCTTATGAAAGATAGAGAGACACGAGATTGGCCTGCCGGGGGACTGCATATATGAGACTTTTCATTTGAGAGCAGAGTAAACACGAGAATCTAAATGTAAGATGGGAAATTCGACGTAGCCGAGTGAATATGTATAGCTGCAACTTTTAAAATTGAATCACGGGAAATAAAGAAAAACATGTATAAGAAGGATAGAGCTTTAAGGGCATACGTGTATCGACAGCGTGTCGTTCTGTAGATCAAATATTGTTGAAAAACATTTGAAGTTTCTGAAGCAAACGGTGTAATTCTTTTGCTATCGATTTTACATTGCGATGTCCAAAAGCTACATTCTAATAATCGACGTTAAAAAAAAAGTTCCATGCTTTAACTCGTACATTCGTATCCTGCAAATGCTCTTGCGTAATTCCACGCCCACCAGGTGCACAATTCGAATTCATTCGCTATGTTTAACGTGTTACACAATTTAAATTTCAAAGTTTTATAAAACTTGCCGTCTCTGAGTTAAGCATCGATCGTTATACGTTCAAATATTTGAAATTAAGAGAGTAGCGTATAATAGCGATGAAAGTTTGAAAATCTGCCCAGCTTTTTCTTAATGAAAAATTTTAAAACTGCTGAAAAATTAATTTAGCCGCGTCTCGAGCGCTTTAATTTCCAACAACCGCGCCGAGTAATAATCCGAGCGCTCTCTCTCTCTCTCTCTCTCTCTTTCTCTCGGCGCGGGCGCGCGAGTCAAAAACGTCCGCTCGACAAAGTTCTTAAATGCTTTGTACAGTTTGTAAATTGATCTAGATACTTAATAGTTGTTTAATTAAAACTTAAAATCGCGTAATAACAGCCCGAGGAACATAATGGAGCTTTGCTCTCTTATTCCCGCTTATTTAACAATAATGAATTCAATCACTTTCGAGCCATTAAGCTCCGCATCGGTGCGCGAACAACTGTACACCCGGAAAAGAATACGAAAAAAAGTCTACCTATTTCTTGATCAAGTCTTAATTTTACTCGACAAAATATTTCATTGATTTAAAACCATAAATCTAAAGACCCGATGATTATCTACTGAATCAAACAAATATTATGTTAATCTTCGTAAAACTCTTCGAATTGATAAGATATTGTATCATACATTTTTTACATACATGAATTAATATTTTATTCGTCGCAGATTCTAATTAATATTTAAATCAGCGCTATGAAATTCGATGAAATTCACGTGATTGAATTGAATGAACGTAGCAATACTGGCGCATAGCGATGACGACGATTCCAGAGAAGATGCGCAACGAATATATATTATGAGCGTGAAGATGATTCTCCCTATTTTCTAATCGAACAATTCGCTATATATGTACAAGTATGTACGTTCTATGTATTATACATGTGTGTACATGTGCAGGCATAACGACCGTGCTGACAATGACGACGATATCGACGGGGGTGAGGAGCTCTTTGCCGCGGATCAGCTACGTCAAAGCCATCGACATCTACCTGGTCATGTGCTTCGTCTTTGTGTTCGCGGCGCTGCTCGAGTACGCGGCCGTTAATTACACGTACTGGGGCGCCAGGGCCAAAAAAAAGAGCAAGAAGAAGGAGACCGAGGAGAAAAAGACCATCTGCTCTTCAAAGACTGGTTAGTGAGTCGGAGAAAGAGAGGAAGGAAGACTTTATAAAGAGTCGCTGAAAGAGCTTGATGCACGCGCGCCTCTCTCATGCGCATATAAGTACATATAAGTGCATATGCATACATATACATATATATGAGAGGAGAGTGTGCAGAGAGCGAGCTAATTACCTCGATTGCCCGCAAGCACACGCGAATTTCTCGACACCTGGGGGATACGCGGATGTTTCAGCCGAGTGGCTTTGCGTCTTCTTCTCGCACTCTGCTGTGTATTATGAAAATTCATTATTTTAAGATTTCTGCGGCGTGGAAAACTTTCAAGGTTCGTTAGCTAAAGGAGAACGAAATTTTTTTCAACTCGAAACGCTGCGACTGATAGTCAAGCGCGTATAATCATATTGAAATAACTGCTTTTGAGATTAGTAGACTATAATCGATTCATTATAAATTTCTGATGTACAAAATACATCACGAGAGCAATGTAACATGCAAATTGTACGTATGAACGTCAAATAATTCGAATTTCAAATTTTCTTTAATATTTTGATAATATAGTTACTCGGAATAAAAATCCTGCAATTGTACGATGCTTTTATGTAAAAATTCATGAATTTTCATGAAATACCACGTACGTCATGCTCATCGCCATCTTTTTTCTGTTATAAAGAAATTAATTTTCGGGCTTTTTATTTTCCTCGTTTAACGACTTGGATTTTGCATTCCACCTAATGTACATTAAAGAAAGAAATTCTGAATATTGACAATTTATTGAGAAAAAAAGAACATCGTTCGAAACCGCTCGCCCCCAGATTTATACGCGTCACTACAGCATTGGTCTGAAAAAATAAAAGTTCTACCCGCAGCTAGACCGTAAAAAGCAATCAGAGTCGATCAGGAGAGAGAAAAAAAGTAATAATCTCCGCAAGCGCGCGTCTGCGTACCTTACACACACATGTGTGTAAACGCCAACTCAGACCTATCCGTATACGTATGGTCGACAGGAAGCAAGGCAAGCTCCCCATTTCCCGGCTCGACCGACGCGGACATAATCGAGCTTCAAGATCTGCGACTGTCGCCACTGCCCAGTATCAGAAGTCGATCGGGTCTGGCGTCGGGTCCCGCAACGCCGGGCGGAGCTTCGGCCTCGGCATCGGGCCGATTCGACCAGCTGCACGATCCAGCCAAGTTTCCGCCGAGCTTCAGAATCTCGAGGCCGCCCGGCTACAGCATCCACGCGAAGAGTCCTGGGCTACGCTATCGGGGCACTCGACATCACAAGCCGAAGGTCAGTATATTATATGGAGTGGAGGATGTTGCAAGATCGACGCTTTAGATAATGTTATTTTGAGACACAGGCCCTGTGCTGAATATTTCTCATTTTATTAATTGGATTTTCTTTTCGGTGCTCCCGGCAACAGAGATTCAAATCGTGATTTCGAATGGGGCTTTAAAATTTTTCGATTATACTTTTATTCACACGTGCGAACGCATAGAATCTATGATACGTAAATTTTCATTATTTATGTACTCGTAAAAGAACTGTAAAAGAAAATTGAAAACTGTTGCACAGAAGGATAAACATGGAACATCTTGAATTAAAATAGCTATTCAAATGTAGTCAGTTCACTGACAAGTCGTAACAGAGTAATGGTTTGTGAGTATTATTCCGATTTTTTGTAAAGAGTATAAGAAGCTTATAGTATATGTCTTTTTATTTGCCTCGGTTATGAAACCTCCTAATTACCTCTATGCTGTGCTAGCCTTCAATTATAATTATGCAGTAGGCGTCACTGAGGTGACCGTCTTGAATTTCAAAAGTAAATTAAAATCTCTCTGCGGGCACGTGTTGACAGTTTGCAAAAGAAATTTTTTTTTTCTAACATTTTATACATTTTGCATATTTTATGTTTTATCCAAATGACCAATGGCCAATGACGTAATTTTCAAATAAATAAATAACAAAACGCGCTGCACTATAGTTAAATCAGCTTTAGCGTACACTTAAATTACATTCAAGACGCATGAAAACGAATTGTGTTACACGGACCGTGCGTGGTGCGCCCGTGTGCGTGTGTTTTCTCACAGAAGTAAACTTTTTATCGCACCAACGCGTGCAGTAAACGTGACGATACTGTTGGAGGCTATGTCTTGACTTTTATTTCGCGAATGAAGCACAGCCGCGCTGTGTTGTTCGAAAGTTTAAAACGATAAATACAGCTGCTGGGGAACGATAGCCCCGAGCCATAAACATTTCTATTTGAACTCGTGATTTTCCATAGTTCCGCTCGCGCTCGCGCATCAGACAAATTTTCGATCCGCATTTAAACTTTACTCCCCGTGTCCCTATATATCGATTCCTATACGCGTATCGCTAGTTCTTCTAAAAATTTTCACTTTTCGGCGGTCTAAAGCTAGTTTTAAAGCTAGAAAGATAGTTAAAATGCCGAGGAACATGGGAAACACGGAACATGAAAATTTAACATTGGGAGGTATATGGAGAAAAAGAGAAAATCGGCTGTTCGGATTTTTATTTATTTATTTATTAACGGACGTAACTTTTAATGAAAGCATCGAATCTGGGCATTTTTATTATAATTAAAGCTCTTTTGGTGTACTTTATTGTAGTGTAATTCGAAATTTTACTTGTGCCTCGGGAGCATTCGTAGTTGTTTCTATTGCAGTACTTTGAAGTATTAAGTTTTTGCAACAAAAAACGTAGAATGGCTAAAATATATGATCGCTAGTAACTTTTTCCATTGTTTCACTACATTTTTGACTATCTTTCGGCATTCAGAAGAAAGCCTGACCGATCCGAAACCTCTATTCGATTCCTGGACCCTCGAAAAGTGCAAATTTTTCGGAGAACTAGTCGTTCACGTTGTAAAACGCGCATTTAACTATTATGCGTACTCGAATGGAACTTGCGGGCTCGCGAGGGCTCGCGAGCTATACACACATAGTTTTCGACTAAAAACGACGTGTATAAAAAAGTTTGCTCTCCGGCAGGTCCTGCACGCGATAAAGCGAGGCGCCTCGGTGCTCAAGGCCTCGATGCCCAAGATCAAGGACGTGAACCTCATCGACAAGTACTCGCGCATCATTTTCCCCGTGAGCTTCATGCTCTTCAACGCGGTCTACTGGATCTTCTACGTGCTATGAGCCAGCATCACTATATATACCACACACCGCAAAAAGAAGCTGCATATAACGTATGCACACCGAAGCCGAGGCCGAAGAGCGTCGCTCGCGCGACACGTGCGCGCTGCGGGCTTATCTCGAGAGTATATTCGAGTGGCGCGGGCATATGTGCATGTAACCTCGCGAGTTATATACGGAAAAAGAAAACAAGAAGAGAGATATACATACACGACACATAGGAAGCCGGACAAGAAGAAACGAACTCTATAATATGATAAAACGAGGTCGTCTTAATAGAGTATTTTGTGCTTATCGTGTGCCGCTGTACACACTCCGCTGATCAAGATGCCGTTGGACACGTCAAGAGGGAGGCAGAGAGAGAGAGAGAGAGAGAGAGAGAGAGAGAGAGAGAGAGAGAGAGAGAGACGAATCCTTGGTAATGTTTCTTGAGGCTTCGAGTCGCGTGTGAGAGTTATTACAAAGAGATCGCTAATCGGCGAGAGTGAGAGAGAAAAAAAAAATAACAGCGAGAACGAAGGCTCGTTTGATGCGGTCCGGGAGGGGGACAAGTATAATGCACAATAGTACAAATATAACGAGTTTTAGTTTTTTAAATGTTTTGATCGCGTTGCGCGCACTTGAAGTTTGAAGAGAAATTGCCGAGGTGCGGATGACGCTCGAGAGAAGCTTATAAAAAATTTGATGGGAACACACGTCACATACAGCTATATATATCAGGGGCCAGTTCTGTGCGTTACGAGGTCGTCCAAGTCTGTAAAAAAGAAGTGAAAGGCCCTTCGCTTGTGTATTTAATTGAGTAAATTAAAAGAAAATAATAAATAATAATAATAAAAAAGATAAAACTGTTTAAAACACGTGAAGCCCGATTAACACGTAGCCGTTGTAACGAGTCGCGCATGTTACGGGAGACATACTATTCAAAAGTGTGCACATGTCGAAAGTACTCGATTATTATTATTATATAATTGATTTGATAATATAGAGCAGGTCGCGATGACATACTTTTCGACAGCTGAATTTTTTGCCTTCGAATTGGCCAAACATATACTCGATACGATAAGTTATGATATAAGAGACTATGATTGAAGACTATACATAATCGAGCGATGTTTCTCGCTTCGCGTAAGCAAAAAAATTGGCCATACAGCTGGAAACGTTCTTGGAGTTTCCAAAGTATAGTCTGTACGTAAAGGGGGCTCGAGCTTTCGGATAAGCTATCGCTCTTTACGCAGATTGCTTTCCTTTTCTCATTTTTTCGTTTTAATGATTCGATCGTAATATGTATGTCAAGAGTGTTTAAAAAATGGCACAGACCTATACACATGCATACTTCGATAACTGAAAAATCGCAAGTCGATTCAGTTTATAAGTGTGCTTCGCGTGTAATAATAGTATGACAGTCATTTTTTATTCGCGACGATAGTGTTGTTGACTTCTTGGAAAAATCACTGCTTGTGGAGTTTGTTTACTAGAGAAACAATGATGCATCGACGATATACGGTAAGAAATCAATGAAAACTTTGCTGTTGACGATACCAGTTCTTGATAGATATCTTTTTGGATGATGCGACTAAATGAAAAAATGTTCTCAGATCATCACTTGTCCAAGCTAGCGAGTCAACAAATTCAGCTGTCAGTTGGTATTTTTTGTCCAGTCCTGATTAAGAAGCTGCCATAAGAAACAATTATCGCGTCGTTCGCGAATATTGATGTGTGTCGTTAAACAAAAAAGTACATGAAAGACAAAAATACTCAGAATTAGAGAAACCGTAGGATCGATGAACGAATATCTACCGAAAATAAGAAAAAAATAACGACTCGTTTCAGAATTGTACGTCTAGAAAAACATTCCAAGCTTTGTCGCACAAGAGAGCATTGCTTCATTTGAACGAGGAAAACATATAAAAACAAAATCATCTATGTGTGCCAAATCACAGTGGTAAATCCCAACTTAACTAAATTCCAGATAAATATTTGCACAGGTCACACAGATAAAACGTAGAAGTTTTTTGTAAGAGTAACCGTAAAGAACACGTATGTCAATAATTAGTAAGAAACATAAAATTTTGTTTATGCTTGCAACAATAGCGACGGATTTTATTAGTAATAGATGATGTGCGATTCCTCATAAAAACCTTCAAGTAAAAACTAACTTGTATAAGAAAAGCATTAAGTTGAAACGGTTGCTAATGTATATTGCATTGTGTATTCGAAACCCTACATTTACGAGTATAACATCGTAGTAGAAGAATAATTTCAAGACCCATACATTTTTATAAGAAAAAAATTCTGAAGTTTATTGTAGGGTTTACATTTTTACAAAGATTATACAATTTTTGATGAAGATTATACTGAAAATTATTTACGAATACAATTTGCGTTGAAATGTGTCAAGTAAGAATCCTAAATGTTTATTGGTATAGAGCTAAAATTTCAAATCTATGTACGAAAGTCTTTTTTACTTACAAAAGGCATACGATTTCTAAGGTGTTTCAAAGCTCATGTACCAAAAAGGCTTGTTAGTTTTAAGTTCACGATACCTCAGAGATGGATCCTGAAGATTTCTAATGGTGCAGTCTACTAAGTAAAAAATGTATCCAATTCAACATCGTGCGAGTAGTGATAAAATTTATGAAAAGAAAACTTCATCGACTTCATTTCGCCAGTGTATACGGTACGTTACAAGTGCATCTGGCAAAAATTTTCCCTCGAAAAATGCACTCGTACGTCAATTTTGTTTCACGAGACGAACCAATGCCATTTGATATCGAAGAAAAAAGTATTCTCGCGCTGAAATCGCGAAGTGCACATCAGGACTCAAAGTTCTGAAGCGAGGCGTATAACGTAATAGCTAATATAACTCCATCGTAGTTGTACGATTAGGTTAGCACATAAGAATTCATCGCATGCGACGAAGCGAATGCTTAGCCGAGAGCGTTAGGAAGTAAAAAAAAAATAAGAAAGAAGAGAAAAATACGATGTGCAAAACAAGGCGAACGACAATATGTTCCTAAATGAGCCTAACCGTTGGCCGTGAACCGCGAGCGCACGTATCATAGCTGCGCACCAGAAGAGCTGTATTACAATATCGTCATTTTTTTTGTCTGTCTACGTTCCCCTATTACTTTTCTTGTCCCATGTCAACTTGTTTACTTACTTCTTTTTCTGTCTATACGTGAAAGATATCTAACGACTTTATCTGCACGTTTACACATATAAATATAAGTGCGACATTATATACTCTCGATTCGACATGTGCTATAAGGAAAGTCGCACTCGCATTGTTTATTTGAGATGCAAATTGTAATTAACGAGTAGAGTATTGCGCTCAGAGTGTCTTCGCTTCTCTCTGGCTTTTGCGTATTATTCTACTGGGTCGTTGGCTGCGGTGTCATTGAACCAAGTTTAACAGCTTTAATCCCAATCCTATAAAATGTTGCATTGTGTTTTATTCGCGAAAAGAATTTCGCGATTTTTATTTTGCGGCGGACAGCAAATGCTTTGTCCGCAAAGTGAGTCATTGGACGAGATGCTCTAAGCGTTCTTTGTTGCCACAAGCTCGTGCATAAATTCTCATTTGCATACTCAGATTAACAAAATTAGCTTGTAACGTAGCTTGCATTGCCATAGCTTTAAAACCCGTTGCGGGGGCCTCGAAATTCGGAAGGGAAATTAATTTTGACTTGTTAAACTATTCGCTCAACTCCGAAGAAATATTTTTACAATTTTAGCTATAACTCGGCAGATCGAATTGAAAATGAACTACGCATGTTACACAATCTATTTTCATATATGCTGAACCGGTGCATTTATCGAAACAATTAATTTATTGTATCATACTGAATGACAGATTTATCTTCGAGTCACTCGTCAGGTTAGAGAACTAAATGATTTGAATATTCTAAATAGCGCGGATAAGCACGTATCATTTAGTTAATGCGCATACAACACACCATTTGATACATCAGCTAAATGGTTGCAACTGTCACATGCATCTTGCTCTGAATATTTTCAGTAGAGCATCTAGAGAAAATGAGACTTCGCGTATTCTGATAACCTCGTTAGATAATACATGCAGCGATTGAGTTTTCCGTTTTTGGTAGGACTTTCTTTCGCTCTATATCAACGCGTGTTTCCAGCTCATAAACAATGTTGTGCAATTTCTTTCCATTTCTTTATTTTTTTTTTTTCAAACCTTAGGTGCGAAACGAGAACTTCCTGGCAGATACTGCAACATCCAGATTACACACCGAAAACATTAGTTTTCAACGAGTGCATGACGTGTATAAAGGCGTTGCTCAAAATTAAAAATATAAATATTTCGTATGTCTTGTTTTAATGAGAAATAGTTGTTATTTTCTAAACTATTTCTCTGCATTGAGATATATTGTAGCGACAGTGTAGAAAATAACAAAAAATATATCGACACAAGTGCAAACAATCTAAAAATAAATAAGCAGAACAAAAACAATGCGAAATCTAAAGTACGCTTAGAAGGAAATATGAAGCTAATAATCTGCATAAATAATTCGCGGAGCCCTATATGCATAGGAATTTTATTATCGAGAGAAGAGGAAAAGAAAATATATATAATTGATCATTTATCATTGTGTTTCGTAGACCAAAAAGTGAAAAGAAATCGACGTCCGGTTACGATAACTTCTAAACGTACACATAGTATATATTTACAAAAGAATCTATCGATGTTAAGGGTGTGTATAAGCGATAAAGCGAGCGAGTGCATGGATCGATGAATATATCTTAACTAATAAAAAAATATTATACATGCGATTTTAGAGAAAAGAGTAAAAAAGGAAATTATACCATTTAACCTCTTAAAGCCTATAGAGTAAACAATGTTTTTTGTCTTGGAATGTCAACGTGACAAATATTATCTGCGCAGCGTTGTAGACGCGTGATTTCAAAATAAATTCATGGAAGATACCTGATGAATTATCATACGAATTAACAAAAGAAAATATGAATGATATTGAAGAAAATTGTGTATTGATTTATTTTCATTTATATGAAACACCACACTGCGACTTTGTAAATAGACTTTTAAAGCTCGTATATTTGGAAAAGTGCATTGAGAGGTTAAAAATAAAAACAGAAAATTCTACAAGATGGAAAATTGTCCAAGTGTTATTGCCCTATTCTTATCTTTTTTCTTTTATAGATAGCGTAAAAAAGAAGTACAAAGCGTTATGCTTCCTTATTTTATCAGTTGATTATAGTCTATCGCGCTGTACAAAGTAGCGGCTAAATCAGTTAGATATATTACACCCTCGAGTCGGCTGATAAGTATTATGACGTTATATGACTTTGATATGATAATCAAGGTCCTTGAGCAATTTTATAATTGTATTTGTGCTTGAGATGTCACTTGAAAAAATTCGTTTGTTGCAAAACTAAATATCTGACTTAGCAGAAGTTTGCCTTCTCAAAGCCTCGCATTGACGCACTATGTCTTCATGGAAAAAAAAATGCTGCGCGCATGATGATCTGCCTATTTAGCGGATTCTTCCAAATTATATAAGTCATTATAAACAGAGTATTTGTTTTATTACATTGCGCTTTCAAGTATCAAACCCGTACGGATAAGGAGAATTTAAAAGTCTTGAACAATAATATTTGCAATTTTACATAATAATGTATCACGTCATTTTATGCTCAATTCTAATTTTAGAGTCATACGTATTGGTTTCTCACTTCTTAAATTCGTAATGACAGCGCAATTTCAATACAATGAATGGTAAGGAATAAGGCATCAAGACGAGAGAATTGTTTTTTCAATTCTCATTCATAAAACGAATTTTTCCGCGTTGTTATTTTGATGATTGTATAAACAACTTTATAATCTTCTATTGACTGATTCAGAGTTTAAATTGAAGAAAAAGAGAATGATTTCCAAAGATATAATTATTTCAAGATTCGCGAATTTCAAACCACATATTTTCATTTTATAGTGAATTAGCGTTTCACAACGCTACAATTAATCTACACATTGATTTATTTTTAATTCACTTCAGAAAAAAAAATTTCTTAAAGATTCGATGCATCATAAATCATTAAATATTCGTATCTGTGTACGTGAATTAATTAATTAATTAGCAGATAATAAAATATTACTGTAATTGCATGAGAATGATTACTAGAATTAGAAGTAAAAATCAATTCAGATCTGATAAAATTACACAAACACTAAAATTGTCAAGATTTCGTATTCGAATTAGAAAAACTTATTAAATTTGTAGATCAACGAAAACAGGAACTGCTCTAAGTGTCAGCGCTGACTCGAGAAAGCTGAAAACGTAAATATTTTGCGCGATCGTGTAACACAGAGAAATCTGCATCTGGTAATCGCATCATGCATAGTGCAAGACGTGCGTTATTACAATTTTTCCAGGCAAGTGTCCTGGAACTTTAGTGATAAACTACAAACACCGGAAAATTACAAATGTTATCATTTCGACCTAACTGTCGCTATGTATTCTTGCTTTCAGGCGCATACACACAAAAGAATTCACACTGTAGACCCCAACGGCACTTACTTAATCTCTATTTAATTATGATCCCAAAAATAGTCGCATTCTTTGTCCAACACGATAGAGAGCAAAGACGTATATATTAAGTAACAGCAATCGATAAGCCTCCAATATATTTGTACAAAAGATCAGTGCCACTGTTGTACCTCTGGAGAACAAACCCAGGAGAACAGGTATGTACAGACAAATATGCGTCTGATTCTCATCTATTCCACACAGAATCTTGTCTACTGCGCGTATACCGGTATATATATAGGTGTACACTGCGCAATTACATACATATAGTACATGCATACAATATATATCAGAAGCATGGACGTTATCTGACGATTAGTGCGATGACTGATGCCTCCGTTGTTTCCTCTCTTTTCCCTCCCTCCCTCTCGCCGTTTCTGCCAAACGATAAAACATCTTTGACGCATGCTGCAGTTATATATGCTGCGCTTTGGCGGGAAACAAAAAAGGTACAGGAGGGGCGATGCGGCTTCTCCCCTTTTTCTTCTCGCGCGCGCGCGCGCGCAGCTGTTACTGCTGCATGCATTCCTGCGTGTACACACGTGCGCGCAATACAGTGTGCGCAGTACGTATAGGTATACGTATAGACAACGATTTTGTTTACGCGCAATAAACGCGAGCATCTCAATGCCATATTATAGTTTTGTACTGCGACGTTTTCTTTGCAGGGTATACTTATGCGCGCGCAGTATGTATAGCTCATTGAATTGCTTCTGGATTTTCGCGATAATTTGGTTTATCGGTCACAAAATGTTTCCTTTGTAAGTATTGCCGATAACGAGGAATTATACATGTGGGCGTTCATCCACGGGAGGTGCTCGTTCTAATCTTTTCTTCCGATTCTCAACGATAACAGACACTTGAGTCAGTTTGTTTTCTTATATTCCTCGAATAATCGCACGATTCTTTGCGCAATTCATAAAACCCGATTATTAGCATAGTAATTATCGAATTTTTCCAAAATTTTTAAATGTGTGTATAAGTATTAGAATTTTGTAATTTTGGAAAATTTTTTGGAAAGTTTTTGATTGTCGATGGCTTTAATTTTAGATAAATTTTATTATTAAAAGGCATTTTAAAAATCAATCGTGGATGGATAGATAGTTATCAGAGGCTATAAGAATTTTGGAATCTTGTATTGTCATTTTTTTAAATTAAATTTATGCTAATTATTAAAAAACGATTAATGTATGAATAAATTTTATTCTTGGATAATATATATTATACGCTGTAAAAATGAGACAGATCAGTACACAAGTCAGTGAATATGCAACACTTCTTTGTGAAAGTTCAATAAAATTTAAATTGAAGTCAACCACGTGCGATTGTTATATCGATGAACCAATTCCCATTCGTTAATACATATTTTATTTGCGCGATTGTAGAACTATAAATCCTTTTCCGCTCTTTTCTTTTTATCGTCGACGCTCAGTGTATAATCGTAACAAACTATATCTGATCACCAATTAAACGCACAGACATGGATCAGAGGGCAGCGAATTTGAAGAGCCGCTATTGCGTTATCATCTGAACAGCGATATTGTGATTGGTTCTGTATAAATGGGATTGACGCGCGTGTATAAACGATAATGAACGATCTCTCCTAGTATAATATTCGCGCTATCGAACGAGTGCGTGAATGAAGGAAACCTAAACATACGATGTGCTTGATACTTGTTTGCGTGTGTATTGTATGGCCTGAGTATTACAAAATCTTAATTGCGCGCGTTTTTTTTTACAAGGGTCAGTTAACTTACTCGAGATGTGCGGACGTTCGATCAATGCGGATGTGTACATGTGCGCCGAACGAGGTTAAATCTTCCGGAAGACTTAATTGCAAATGAAGGGTATCAGTTTAAGATTCGTTGTATGCGAGCTATTGTACGCAGAGAACCGCGTGCCATTTTACGTCATGCAAAATGCAACGATAAATTAAAAAGAATTTTGAAAAAAAGCCGCGGCTATCTTAACGCGCGCCGCGCTCTCTCGGATATGCCAATGTGAAGCCAATGATAAACGGAGTAAATTTTATGAACTATATTCGATAGATACTGATGCTTCACAGAACGTTTCATTCTTCTGGCTTTCTAGAAGCATTTGTTAACATGTACGCAAGATCCCAGATAAATGTGACACTGATGTACGTAATCTGATGAATTTTCCTCTCGTTGCATTCTTTAGCCTATTTCGAGCTGTCACAGTAAAGAAAAGCCGCCTTACACGATTTATGCACTTTATATACTTGTATGCGCAAATACGGTATTGGTCGACGTTTCGTGGAAATCGACAATTGCGAACGAATAAGGCTCCCCCCAACGTGGTTTTCTTTAGCTTGATCTGCATCAATTAATCGATCGAATAACACGCTGTACAAATATATTCGACATGCACGCCAGGGAAATGTACTACTGCATATACCTTGATTATTACTCATACATTAAGGATTGCAAAAAGGTAATTGATTTTTATTGCATATAAAGTAAAAATCGCATCGTAGGAAAGGGAAAGTGAGGCAAGCTATATGCCAACTGTTGGATAAGAAAGGGGGAAATGTTTGAACAAGGAAATAGGCCAAGCATTAGAGATCTAAAAATAGGGTTTTTGGCGAGTTCGAAGTAAGAGATACGGACTACCACAGTTCAGTTTATTAAATTATGGAGAGAATGAGGTATAGGAAAAGTAGATCGGATAATTAGAAGCCGAGAAAATAAGAAAAAACGGGAAAATTCACTGTTCAAGTCCGCCATTTTTTTAATTTTTAGAGTCGAAATTTCGGTTAAAGGAAGATTTCTGTATTTACTATAACCAGAAAAAAGCTTGGTACCACAAGACGATTGCTTTTTGCGTAATTGTAATTTGTTTTTTTGTAGCCGAATTTTAACAATTCCCTGACACCGAGAAAAAAAGTTTTACATTATTAGTGTAAACGGTTTTTAAAAGTTGACGTTTTAAGTTTTGTTATTTTTATTGATTTCCCCCCTCTCATCCCCCCTCCCTTCTCTCGCCCCCTTATTCTCCCCCCCTCATTTATTACGAATAGGTTATCATAAATTTATGTATATTTTTGCAGAGGTAATAGGTGGAGATGAAAGGGTCATGATTCGAAGTGGTAGGTGGAGTCTCCAAATTGTCGTCAAACTCAACGTGTGAGTCCGGACAGAGCTTTCAGTTGAAATGAAAATACGTACAAGTTTTCTTATGTTCAATTCAACTATGCATTGAGCAGTGTTTGTGATGATCAAGCGCGCTCGGCTCCATGGCAACTTAAAAAAACAGTTGCATTATCCGAATGCGGAGGAAAAGGCGTACGTGTATCTGTGCGTACGTCAAGATCATTTGTGAAGGTGATAGGTAAAACGTGAAAATCGTAAGTGGAGGTTGAAGATAATAAGTAGATGCAAGAGGTGTAGGGTGGAGGTTCTAGGGGCACGATGAATGGATAGAAGGAGCATAAAAATATTATGATGGAAAATGATTACTTGAGGGTGTTGATAATATGCGGAGATAAAAGCTGGACGGTGAAGGGATAATGATTTAAGGCGATAAGTGAAGGCTGAAGGGATCATGGCTGGAGGCAATAGATGGAGAGTGAAGGGATCACTATTGGAGGCAGTAGGTGGAGGGTGGAAACGATAGGTAAAGGGTAGAGACGATCGATGGAGCCTGAGGTATGTTATTGGAAGTGATAGGTCGAGGGTACAAGTGATAGGCGCATCATGACTTAATGCAATAGGTGGATGTTGGAGGTTATGGTTGTGGAAGCTGAAAGTCATAGGTGAAGGTGTTAGGTAAAGGGTTACATAGAAATTACGGCATAGCTGGAGGGTGAAGGTCATGACTGAAAATATAGGAGGAGTGTGAAATCGTTATGACTTGAAATGATAAGTTGAAGGTCTGCGAAAAATTAAAAATTGAAACTATGGGGGTTGGGGAGCAGAGCGAGCAGGAAGGTACCCCCCTAGTATATATACATATATATATATGTGTGTGTCTGCGTGTGTGTCATAAGCGCGCTACGTGAAACTATACTGAAACATTTCCTAATATTATCTCCGGAAGTACTTGAGCTATTATAATGATTTTTTTATTTTCAATAAATTATTGGTTGGAACTTAAGTTGCTTTTAATACCGTAGACATGGGAAAATTTTAAATCGCTGAATTTAAGAACATTTACCAAACTTTTATATTCAGTGATCCCTCCTCTTTCGTAGAGGAGCAGCTGTATAACTTCAATGGCCTTCAAACTTGAGGGGAAAGGGAAACGACGCCAACGGTCCATTTGACCTGATCAGTCGCAGAACAGATTTCGTAGCTGCTAGAAGCATCGTAACTATGCGTGGTATTTTTCATACGAGACTTCGAATATTTATACTTATACTCAAATATTGTGAGACTCTGTAATACGTTCAACTAGCGTGATGGAAGAGTCTACTGGTGGATCGGATATTAGTCAAGCATTAACATCTTCAAGTATTAGGTAAATATTAAAAATCTTAAGAATTGATTAAAATTGTTGTTTTAAAGTGTAGACTTTGGTTAGAATATAATCACGTATCGATGGCGAGTTGAGTTTGATGACTAAGCCTAGTTTGCTTACGGGCTGCTTGCCAGGTTGAGTTACTTGTATCTTCCATATGCGCGTTTCAAGAATTTTATTGCCAATTTCTTTCGCTAGGTGTTTTAAATTCATGGCATTTAATATAAGGGTTATCGCTTCAATATGATCCCATTATTCAATATTAGGAATACCGGTAATGCGGAGTTCCCATGGATCTATATACAAGGCGTTCTCTGCGATATTGTTTACGAGAGTGCGCACTTTCACGATTTCATCAGTAACTAAATTACGCAGGCCTTGTATGTCCCGTGCATTAGCCTCTCGGGATCGTTTATTTTCTAAATACTCCTCATCAAATTTTATGAGGTATTCCTCAAATCACGGTGGTGCAGTGCTCACGTTTAGCTCTAATAGTAATGTCCGCGAGAGCTTGATCGCTCCAATGGACGAGGAAGAAATATCTTGTTGATTTTGAGAGGTTTTTGTTCGTTGCTGTTTGGATGGCGACGGTGTCGATGATGATTGAGATGCGCACTGCTACCGTTTGGAGTCTGTATTTGGAGTAATCACGGAGTCGCTAGATATATCTTTCAGGCTAGCTGGATTGTCTAGTTTATTTTCAGTTGGTACCATAACACTTTGAGCGGTCTCTCTTAGAGTCTTAGCAACACAACAACAGATTATATTATCACTTGAGAGCCACTCTTTGTTACAGCAATTTCTATGATATGGACTATCGCAATTTATGCACCTTAGAATGGGCCCTGATTGTGCCATTATAGGTTTTTTTACGGCATCTAACACATGACTTTCTTGGTGATTTCCTGTTCATACTATGGTATGCTCATTAGTCTGCTATCTCAATTTGCCGACAGAATAAATAAATAAATAGTTCTTAAATCAAAGTATTTCGTTATATACATATGATACGTACGATCACCGCTGTGTATATGAATAAATATAAATATAATCAACCATTGACGTGTTGACACTTACAATTCTTGTTCTCTATATTGACATGTAAACAATCCCGCGTGTACGAATGTATTCGAATTTATTTGTGTCCTGTTGTTATGACTTTGAATGTAACAGCAATTACTGCCCCTCAAGTTTACGCACACTCGCGTTTACGCTCGTAAAATTAAACATCAAGTAAAACATCAAATCTCACTTTGTTGAATTTAGTTAATTGCTGAGACGTTGTCCACGATGTATGCAGGAAGTTAGCTGTTTGAAGATGGCAGTTTGCAGATGACTAGGTGCGCAGAATGACCAGAGTTGAATACAGAGCTCATAATCTGTGTCCGAGCGAAATAGAAATCTTGGCATGGTATGGTCAAAGAACTCGTTTCTCATTTTTCCTGGCTCAATAATCAAGTAGTCTTGCTGTTGATGCTCCAGGTGTATGAACCAGCCGAAAGTTGAGGTGTATGTGAAAAAAGCACTCGAATATATACTTTGTGTACTTAGAAATTTGAAAGTAAGTTCGGAGCCGATGCGAAACACTTCCAGCTTACTCGCCGGCCAGAGAGAGCGACAGCGAGAGCGAGAGAGAGGGAGAGAGAGAGAGAGTTTTATCGCCTCTATATGTATTGTGGACTTATCGAAAAATATACGTTTTTTGGAAAAGCTCCTTTTCCATGCATCTAAAGTGAGTGACGACGTAAATGCAATTGTTATTTTCTGTATATATACGTGCAAAAATCTTGAACTACGCAGTTCTTAGTATTTAAATATGTTTATGTCTCGGTTTATGTACTGTACATACATGAGCTGTCTAATGCATTTTCGGATCAAGCTTATAGTGTACATATGTTATTTATTTCAAGTAATTTATAATTTTGACGATTTATGTACAATAATTAAATAACTTATTAAAATGATAACACATATGGAAATGTAATGTTTCTTTAGATCACGACATATTGACCTATTTTATTTTACTTTAACATTTTTTTTCAGTCATTCAGCAACTACATCGGGCAAATAAGATAACGAGAGGGAAGGCGATAACATCTGTTTGTTTTATAATAAGCCTACGGAAGCTACCAAATCCCGAGTCATAAAAAGACGAGCCATTGAGAATTGTGCAGAATGAAACGTGAGACGGAAGGATGACCGATACCTCAAATTAAGAAATCTGCATGAGATGACTGTACACAATTCTTGTCTAAGTATGTATACCGCGAATCAAACATTCAATCAGCGTTGAAAAAGTACAATGAAAAAGAAAATAAGAACCGACAATTATTTAAAAATTGGCTATCATTCGTTCTATTTATTCTGTGGGTGCGGTATAAATCGAAACAAAAAAATATAATCAAGTATCAAAACAAGCGACAATTAATAATTTTATAAAGCAGTCAGATAATTATCCGAAAACCGAATTAAGTGAAACTGGTATCACGTTTGATTGCTTTACAACGTAACGATGAAAATTAATATAAAAAACATGATGTTTTTTATCATCAAAACTGGGCTGCGTAATTTTATCAATACAAATCGCATACTGCTGATGGAGTTAATATTGCTGCGGATATGAGAATGCCAAACTTTTTATGCTTCGCTATAGATCGTTTATTAGAAAATAGTGACCTGTCAATTTTCATTGAATGAGATCAAACAGAAATATACTGCTGAAAAAAACGATTCAACAGTACCCACCAATAAAGAAATTCATCGCCATTTACAAGAACATTTTGGAGACAAAATAATTATCCAGAAGCATCAATATGATGATCGGTTTATTAGTTTCAAACGAATATTAGGCAAGATTCTTGAAGATAATTGGTATTTAAATAAAAAAAAGGAATCGGAAAAATTGAGAGTAGTTGAAATGGCTACTCAGATTATACTACAAGATATTCATACAATGAGATTCGAATTAGATTTTTATAACTCGCTATCAAACTTTTTACAAAATGTTAAGGATTGCGTTCCGGAAACGTTAAAATTGTTTCTCGATATTTTAATAAAAATACACAAACACACCGAAAAATAATTTTTGTGAAAAATGGAATAATAAAATTCTAACTGTAGCTCACGTTTTGATTAGTTCTGTAAGACCACGATCTTTTTGTTCTTCTATTTTATTAGGGCTTTCGTACAATTCCTCGGTAAAATGAGACAATTCAATTCCTCGATTTACCCTTTGCGTCATAATGGGACCCACGCTGTCCCATCTTTTTTTCTTAGATTTTTGAGATTTTAAGGTAGTTTTTGAACAATTCGATCCAATTTTTTTGCAGTTTAAGGATCTCGGTATGATATAGAATCAAAATTCATGCATAAATGTTATAAAATCATTGTTAATTTGTTGCTATTAGTAAACAAATACTCAAAAAGTACCGGTTTTCAAAGAATTCATTATTGAGCAAAGTTTTCAACGTATCTTTACAAAAATTAGTATACAGGGGTTCTCGAGTATGCTGATTACATATCCGCGGTCAGATTTCCAAAATTCGGAATAGCGGTTTCAAAATGGCAGCCGAAATTTCGAAATAAATACTGTTTTTTGTGAAATAATTCATTATTGAGCAAAGTTTTCAACACATCCTTACGAAAATTACTATATACACGGGTTCTCGAGTATGCTGATTACGAATCCTCCGTCAGATTTCCAAAATTCGCAATAGCAGTTTCAAAATGGTGGCCGAGATTTCGAAGTAACTGCTGTTTTTTGTGAAATAATTCATTATTGAGCAAAGTTTTCAACATATCCTTACGATAAATATTATACAAGTGTTTTCAAGTATGCTAATTACGAATCCGCTATCAGATTCACAAAATTCAATATTTACCATTATTACCTATTTTTCTACCATCTTGAATCTGCCATTTCGAATTTCCAAAATCTGAGTTCAAAATTCGTAATCAGCGACCCCAAAAACCTCACTATCTTCATTTTCACGAAAATCCGTTCATGTAAAAAATTTATGCCGGAAAGGGATATACAGAAAAGAATCACGGAATCGGCAATTGATAGAGAAAAGTGAATTACTGATTTTTAGGGATCAATATTCTAATGGAAATAAAAAAGTTGCCTTCATACCAAGATTATTTGTCTTGTGACCCAAAATTGAACGATCCATTCATAAGTTCTTTGACGAGTGTTGTTCGTTTTTCATTCATATTGGGTAATTTGCAAATATTTAATAGTAGCAGAGAACCTAAAAAAGGTGAGCCAAATTACGATAAATTGTATCTAAGCCAATAAAACGTAGATATAAATGTTGGGTTTGTGCAGATGAATCTAGGTATGTTTGTTTATTTCAAGTTTATACCGGTAAAACGGAAAGTTCAGAGTAACATTTAGGATCATCAGTTGTGAAGTCATCATGTAACTTTGATAACTTCTTTACTGAGCTGATGATTTCACTAAAACAAGAGAGTATATTTACTTGTGGAATTGTATGTTCGAATAGAACTGGATTACCAAAATTTGTAATGTTTGACAAGGAAATGAAACATACAATGAAACATACAAACAAACAGACAATATGATTTTCGAACTTCCAAAACTGGCATTTCTTGAATAAAATGGATGGATAAGAAAGGTGTTTACTTCCTATCAAATTACCATGATGCATCTGAAATGATAACTCTAAATCGAAGGCAGAAGGGTGGCTCACTATAAGTAGAGTGTCCAATTATGTACTCTGATTATAACAAATATATGGGCTTTGTCGACAGCACTGATCGCTTGTTATCTACTTGCAAAATAGATCGCAAGTCTAAGAAGTGGTAGCACAGAATACTTTGGTATTTTATTGAGGTAACCGTTACAAATGTATATATAATATTTAAGAATACAAACGATGATTATTTTGTGAATCTAAAATAATTTTGGAAATCTGACTGCGGATTCATAATCTGTATACTAATTTTTGTAAGGATACGTTGAAAACTTTGCTCAATAATGAATTCTTTTTGAAAAACGGTACTTTTTGAGTATTTTTTTACTAATAGCTACAAATTAATAATAATTTAATAATATGCATGCATGAATTTTGATTTTATATCATACCAAGATATTCAAACTGAAAAAATTTGGATCAAATTGCTCAAAAACTATCTTAAAATCTCAAAAAACTAGGAAAAAAAGATGAGACTGTGGGGGTCCCACTATGCCACAAAGGGTTAAATGAAAATCTTGATAACATACGACTAGAAAATTTTGAAACGTTAATATCAAATCCTATCATGCAACGTATTAACGACAAATTTATATCGGCTTTTTGCATACACTACGCTGGTCAAGAGATTTGAAAATTGAACAAATTCGATAGTTATTTGAAGTATGCGAAAAGACATTATAAACAAAATGGTTACATTGTTTTCAAATACAATTCAAATAAATTTCATCAAAAGCAATTTCTCGCCAACGAAAGAAACAAAATAAAATTGATAAATTTACTCTGTTTGTCACTAAACGCAGCAGGTATCTTAACAAAAATAGCCGAAGAAGATGTCGATCGATTGATTGTTACAACTGTAATCGAGTGCGCTCGGATAGATAACAACAGCATTTATATAATTATAGGTGAAGTCGTCGATTTATTTGTCATTTTTTTCAGCTCACATTAGGGATTGAGAACCTTTACTTCCTTAACGAAAGAAGAGATTCACATGCACATTAATTTTACAGTAGCACCAGTTTTAAATACAGCGAATTAAAATCAATAGTTGGCTTTTTACATGCATTTTGCGGATGTAATACAACATACACATTTTATGAAATAGGAAAAAATAAAATAATAGATTAGATATCACACACAAATATATTACAATTAGTTTCCGTATTTTATTATCCTAATGCGAGCTATCAACAAATTACTAAAAACGCGTGCGATATAATTGTACAATTATATAGTATAATAAACCGGAGAAGATAAAATCAAATTCTAAAAATGTTTTAAGAGTCGCCACCCGCGTCCACGGAGGGAGCTGCAAAGCAATACGGTTTTAGAGTTTTCTATAAGCTTCAGGCATGGTTAGGAAATCATAGGCTCACAGCAACCAATTGGAGATAGAAGATTAAAAATAATTGTTTAATTCCAGTAATGACTACTGATACATCGATCCCCAACAAGGTGCTGGAGTAGATTTCTTGCTCACGCAGTAAGAAAGGATGCATCAATACGTCGTGTACCTGTAAAAAACACGGTGTATTATGTACTGTTCTTTACACAAACTGCCATTACGATACTTGCTCTAATTTAAATAGCAAAAATAGTTTCATCGACGACAACAGCTATGACGATAATGGTGATAATGACGATTATGATAAGAATGAAAACGAGCAATTTTCGAATTATATTTTCAATCGAGATACAGATGTTAGCGCGTGCGTTGATCATGAAAATATTTATGAAATAGACGAAATAGAACTAGAACACATCAAAAAACGGCGCTTAATTTTAATAATTATAAATATTATACGTATATTTTAATTGTAAATTTGATTTAAGCACTTTCGTAAATATTAAAAATATTACTTTTAAATACATTGTTTTCAGAAAAAAAAGTATTTCCCTTCCATAACAAAACGCCTGGTAACCGGTGAAATTTTAATCAATTAGTTAATGTAAATAAAGAATTGAATTCTTCGGGTCACAATAACTCCCTCCTAAAAAATACATTACAATAGCTCAAATACATCCCGAGATAACGTAATTAAAGTTAGATGCTAGTTGCGCGCAGCGCGCTTGTATATCTATATACACATTTCTCCTCGCCTCTTGCTCTTCCCCAACCATTCGTGCGCTAGGCTGATTTCGTTTTTACCATACTACAGTTTATGGACGATTTTGTAGTGTAAAACGTGAACTTTTAAAAACCGTCTGCACAATTAATTTAAAACTTTTTTCACGGGACCACCACGGTACAGCACCAAGCTTTTGCTTTGTTAAAGTACATACAGAAATCTTCCTTTAATCAAAATTTCGACTCTAAAAATTAAAAAATGGCGGGTTCGCGATTTTACGAAAAAACGGTGCATTTTCCCGTTTTTCCTTATTTTCTCGGCTTTTAATTATCCGATCTACCTTTTCGATAACTCATTCTTTTCATAATTTAATGCTCTAAAAGTTGTCTGTTGACGCTTTTTTCTCATAACTCTGTTACTTTTTGAGTTTTAAGCAAAAAAACTGAAAAAGTGAATGTTTTTTGTTTATAACAATAAATTGATAAAGATCCTCGAATTAACATTATTTTCCTGATAATCTACATACTATTTGCCATCGAACTGCGGTGGTCCCTACCTCTTATTACAAAAAAGACGAAAAAAAACTATATTGCTTGGCCTAAAATGTCAACAAGCAAGACGAATCTGGACGAATCTTTGTCGGACTGGTAGCCCAGTTATGTACGGGTTTAAAGTAAAAGTGCCGAGTTAACGTGTGCGTGCCTAACATGCCTCTCATTATTGTGCAACGTCTGCTCTTTTTTTTAAACTCGCAAACTGCTTACGCTCGAAGTAATCATCATTCATATCTTCTAGAATGCATTTTACGCCTCGACAAAGACTATATTTTATGCCATGGCTGAGCCAATTATTAAGCTTTCTTTTTTTATTGATAATGTGATTTATCAGTTGTTTAACAGTATAATGACGTAAAGCAGTCTCCTCTCGATGAAATTAATGTTATAATGTAATATTTTGAAAATAAAATACGTATTCATGTAAATTGAAACTAATTATAATTGAGACGATAGAAATAATCCATCGTCTACAAAGCTCGCAAATACGACACAAAGTTTCATTATCATCATCGACATATAAAAAGATGAATTACTGCTCGCAAGACAAAGATTCACGCGAATATATTTTTTGCTGTTAATAAAGGGAGATCATGACGTGGAAGAGTCAACAGGGTATCAAGAATTTTTTCAAATTTGACAAGTTTATAGTACAAAAGAAAATTAGTAAATTTTTCGTAAAATTAATACATTATGTACTTATTGGCTCTATGAATTTTTTTCTAATTACTCTCGAAAAATATAATATGATTTTGATACTCTTCAAACTATTTTTAAATATCATTCGAAACAACTTATGAAAATTATTTAATTTACTCGATAATTGCGTCTCTCCAATTCTCCGTCTTTTCTGAAAACTCAAAGCAGTTACACAATGTTACATTTATATCGAATTCTAAAAAATATTTTCTTTGGTCTAGAATTAGAAAAAAATTTTTTTAACCTAGAGTTTACGGACCGGTCGGAGTTTATTCTGTAAGCCAAAAGATGATAAAAAATGTCAAGGAACGTGGAAAATGTTACTAGCAACCATATTTCTGAGCCATTTTACTGTTTTTTTAAAATTTAATACGATAAAACACTGGAATAGTAAGAATTATGAATGTTTTTAAGGCACAATTGGTCCGAATTAAGTCCGACTGATCCGAAAGCTCTAATTTAAAAAAAATTTCGAATTTTAAACCAAAGAAAAGTGCATTTTTTGTGAGAGTTCGACGTACAGGCACCCGATAATGAAAGTCAAATCATATAGCGACTGTCACTGCAATTACACTCATCAAATACGAATAGAAAGAACTCAACAAAAACTTCAATTGCGCTGTTTCAGCATTATTATCTAACATCAAAATTACGCGATCTTGTACTGTGATATAAGCGAACAGTTTATTTTTCCTTTTAAAAATATATACATACGTAAATGCAATAGACAAAATTCTTCGTTTGATAGATTTTGGCGGCAAATTCGAACAATACACAAAAAATGCGTGCCTACCTATACGCGGTTAAAATTGAGAAAAATGTTTACAAAAGCATTCGAGTCTTCCATATAGCAAAAGTGAGATAAGCCACACGTGGTGCCATAGATCAGTAGATACTAATGGACAACTTTGCGGTAAACACATCTCTTAGCGCTGCGTTGCGGAGAAAAAAAACAAACATCACTGCAATGTCGAGTAACGTCGCGAGCATTTCCCCTCCAACGATGACGTACGTTAGCCGCTTGAATATTCCTGATGTTCGTCAGTTCGTGGTGTGAGCTAAATTACGAAGCGGTACAGCGAGATCGTGAACTCGCGCGAGGTGGCGAGACCGGTATTTTAAGTATAAACCGCAGAAGAGTTTGCAAAAAATTCCAACTTACAATGACTTTGCTTTGGGCTTTAAAGAGTTTTTGGTAGAGCCGAAAATTCGCGATGGGATTCTACAGAATTCCGTTACAGAATTTTAATTGAGATCTGAAATTGTGGTTTTTTGTCAAAATAATCTTATATACAGCGGCACATGCGACACGTGGTTAATTAGCGAAGAAATCACCCGTTCCAAAACCTATTTGAGATAAACGCAACTTTTTTCTTAAGAATTTCGTTCAGTTATGGTAATGGACTTTTTTCATCGGATGCTCGCGCTTCACAAAAAAGTTAAATAAGACATGTACAAAAACTGAATAATTAATTATAATGTAGCGAGCGTTTGCCTCGTGGACATGCTGTAACAGGTCATTCACAAAAGTGCATATGGCTAAGTCGATGCGTACTATTACCAATAATGAGATTATTATTTATTCCAGTATGTTAATCAGCCCAATGTAACGTAATTTGATAACGTGATTTAATAACGATATTTTATAATCAAGTTATGTTTAATGATGGCAGTACAAAAAGGTCGCAATACCGCTGTTGACAATGAAAATGGATTATTCAATCGCACGTGTAATTATTAAAATTGCACGTGCAAGTAAAATCACGTGAGACCGTTCAAAAACCATTTCCAAATCATCTTAAACGTAGCGTCAGAACTTCTTCGTATCGATTTCGTATTCAGAATTCATTATCCCCTTGTAGGACGTCTGTTTTTCTCTGTGCCAGCTTATTATGCCCGAGAAGAAAAAATTAAATAGCGTGGTATACACGTAGTGCGTACGCGTACATAGGAAATGCATACAAGAAGAAGTGTGTGCGCAAATGATTTCGTGGTTCTTAAAATCTCCATCTGCGGTGCCTGAAAATAATATTATTTAAATTTCCAACGAGAAGTTTAAAGCTATGCTTCTGACAGTTTATATGGAAACTTCCAGACCTATGCGTAACACTTTTATCTTTGCTATTTTCAACTTACGCGCAGGAAGAGGATGACCTGTAATGTGGTTCATTAATATACAGTATATTGTACAAGTAGGACGTCTGGCTTAATCAGCGTCTTCGTTTTGAAAGTGCATTTAAAATGATGACAAAGTTGTTTCTTTAAGTGAACCTGTCTAGCGCAAGTTCCGCATCTTCTGCAATATGCAATTACGAGAATTATTTTTTACGTCATTATATTTCTTACTGATCGATTACTCTTTTTTCTTTATCACTTTCCACGATGACTTGCTTGCTTCGGATAAAAATAAACTATTTTTTTCTCGGCAACTACACAACTCTATCTATTAATAAAATATCTTTTTGACTCATTTTATCTTGGATTCGGCCAATTGTAACGCGTGGCGTTGACAAAATCTGAAAGATACAAAAGATATTTAGATATCGTAAATCTAAATAGTTACATAAAGCCAAATCGAAATCAGCCTCCATATGTAATACTGTATAGCGTACGGAAAACTATACGGAACTCGATTGCTAAATCTTTCTTTTCGAATATCTATTTCGGGCAAGCTTGCTCGGGAAAACTGTTTTCTTTTTCTCTTCCCGCGTTCTCGTCTTGGCATTTTTCTCTATTTCCTCTTAGAATAGAAAACCCGATTTAAAAGTTCTCATAGCTGTGCTGTGTAGCCTCCATTATCGTACCGGCAAACGTATAGGTCAGTCACTCGTCGTTTGTGCGAATATATTATATATCTATACATGTATATATTCTAGGTGTATATATAAGTGTTACATCGCAAGACATTTATTCAGATTCCCATTAATTTATGCAAAATGCCGTAACCCTTGTCTTTCTCTTTCGCCATATAAACTAGCTTTGCGTGTGTTGCGTGTACAGCTATAGTATAATAATCAACGCTAGAAATTTCTTCACGCGACGGAAAAATGAAAACTTGCAAAACAAAAATATAAGTAGTCCCGCGCGCGCTTAATTATGCCGCGACAATACACAAGAGAAGCATTAAAAAATGTTTACTCTCCTGCTAATATACGCAAATAAATGTCAAAGCATACATAATACATATACATAAGCAATCAAAATAAAAGGTGTACATACATACGTGCGTGGGAAGTCATTAAAAAGGTATGTTATGTATGTGCGTACACATAATGGAACCAAACTCGAGCGCGCTGCATGCGCATTCGAGTAAACGCATTCTGCAGCGAGCTGCACCAGGCCGATTTTCTTTCTGAGCAATTATATGACTCAGCGCAAGTTTTCAACCTTGCTTGGCTTCTCTCGCTCTCGCCTC
Organism: Philotrypesis tridentata; assembly: GCA_018906965.1. Lineage (NCBI taxonomy): Eukaryota > Metazoa > Arthropoda > Insecta > Hymenoptera > Pteromalidae > Philotrypesis > Philotrypesis tridentata. Next base: position 6,297,751 of record JACCIB010000007.1, read on the forward strand.
GCTCTCTCCCCCCCCCCCCTCTCTCTCTCTCTCCTTCCATCACAAAAGAGCTGCAGGTCCGATTTTCCTTATTGTATTCGTGTTTTTCAGGAATGCGAGGCTCGCTCTCCTCTCCAAAGCGCCAACGTCCTCTCCCGAGGGCCTACGTGAGAAAAAAGAAAAAAAACATGAGTTCTATAGACAAACACGAGCGTTCATCGCAGTATGGAGTAATTAAAACGCTCGAGGCTAAATGACGAAATCGCTCGAAAATTCCTTTACATAAGAATACGAAACTATACGCATAAGTGTACTCCGAAAAGATCAGCTCTGCGCGCTCTGGTGCGGCCACCCGTGGATCAATTGCCCCCTCCACGGCGCATAGTTTCTGGAACGCTTTGCTCTGCGGTCATATATACGTATAGTCTTTGTCTAATAGGCTCGTCGATATATATACTAGTTATATTATATGTTACACATTCGTGTACAAACGTTTGTCACGCATTATATAGGTGTGTACGGGTGTGCCTCGCTGCCTCCGAATCTCCGATGATTCGGTGCCGAAAAGACGCTCACGCAGCGCAGTACGACGAATATAGCCGCGTTGCGCGCTTGTGCCTTGTATATGTATAGCTTGTACACTATACAGGTATATGGAGAAAGAGTCGGAGAGAGAGAAAAAGCAGAAACGGAGCAACCTTACGGGATGGAGGTTGGGGGCTCGTCTCTTATGCGTACAAATAAGCTGCCGCTCCTCCACCCCCACTTCTCTCACAGCTGTTCTCTCCGTCTTTGTTCGTCGCTCGCAAGCGCAACTCGCAATATACGCACGCCATAGGCCATTGTATACGTATATACATATTATGTACATAAGTATACTCACACGCACGTGTGTTTCTGTCGCTTGCATCATAAGTATATTATAGTCGTAGTCGTAGACTCCGCAGTGCCAAAGGGAGAGGTACTTATATAGAATGATAGAAAGAGAGCGATGCACGCGCGTATTTTATAACGTATACTATAGCTATATGTACATCGTACGATATAGACGGCGCGCTTGAGGAGGGGAGAGCGAGGAGAAGGCATACCCCCACCAGAATCCGTTTGCCTGCTGGTTTAGATGCTGGTTCGCTCGCTGGCGTGCGCTCAGTGTTGTCATAGCGTGTGCGCGAGATAAACGTACGTTTTACGCAGGTACTCGCAGCTCTCTGTCAAGTGTCTTTCTTCTCTGTCTCTCTCTCTCTCTCTCTCAAACACACACTTCGTTTCTCGTGCTATACCATTGTAACATATAGCCCGTCAAGAGGTTGTGCTGCTGCGCAGAGAAGGAAAAGCGCGCGCTAACTGTCATCGCGCGGAGACAAGCGACGATCCGGTGTTGGCATGGGATAGCTGCAGAGCCCATCGCTTTCGAAGGAAATCTGATGGCCTGCGGCTAAACTTCAAGACTATACTTATACATAAACTTACTGCACAATATTGCACGCACTGCACGCGCGCACTCGTTACCTGCAGTGCAGGGACTGAGTATACGCACACCTTGCCAAATCGCGCACGCGCGTTTCATTATTTTTGTTTTTATCCTAAGTAATCGTACGTTATACGTACGTACAGACACACACGCGCGCACAAACAGAAGTCTGTGTTCGCTGAAAGAGTTATATACATACTTATACGCATCAATTGTCTCACGTGAAAATCAGTGCGACGTTCTATGAAGCAGATCCTAGATACTCAAGACGGGGGAGAGGCGAAACAAAGACTGGATCCAAACAGCAGCGAAACGGCAGGGACATACATAGTGCCGCCGCTGCGGCTGCTCAGCAGCATTTTCGTCAGGTACACTCCGATCGGGGACGCGGCCGTCGCTGCAGCCGCTTTTCTATCATCATCATCCTCCTCATCGTCGTCTTCGAAGAGTAGCGAGCGCAAGGACAGCGAACAAAAGCTACTGTTTCAGACGGAGGAGCCGCCCGCGTTGCAGCATATGATGAGCGAAGACAATCACGATGAAGTTCACATGACAACGGTAGGTCGCGGTTTCCTAGACTTACCCCCACCGCACCCCGCGCTGTTTTCGATGTGTAGGACGTACTCACGCGTTTAACTTATGTGTTTACACACTTTGATGATTCACTATGTATCTTACATATGCGGAGAAATCTCGCGATTCGGCGCACATGCGTAATGTTGTTTTGATAAGTTCTCTATCGTATCGCGTGTTAGAGCGGACTGTAGTAACTCTTTTCTCTCTTCCGCTCTTTGTCTTTCCATGGATATCGCTTATTATATATGCTTCGAGGAATCACGAGAGAACCTCGACAAACAATACAACGATCGATAAATGCTTTGATGTAGACCGCGGCACATAACCTTTTGCGACTGCGACTCTTTCCAAGATACTTTCAAAGTGACTCTCATCATTTTTCCAATCGTCGCAACGCTGTTTTTTTTTTGCTTGCTGCGGGTGACTTTTCATCAATTATGCTTGATTAAAATTATCAGCAATTGATTTTAGTGATAGTCTAAGAAACGTAAGTTTTTATGGCCTTTTGGAAAGTTTTATTGACCATTGTCACGGAATATTTTGCTATAAATAAAATAATGTTTTGCTGTTTTTGGATAAAGTCCTTATTATAATTGAAGTGGTATTCAATAAAGTCATAATATTTATTGTATTCAATTAAGTTTCTGTAAAGATAATGTTTTTTTCATTTCATTTAAAGAATTACATCTTAATTTACTAATTAGCAGTTTTTCTTCATAGATATAAAATTTTATTGGTTTATCAATTTATATAACGAACCACTTTATTGAATTAATCTTGTTTGTACTATTATTTAATTAGAAAAGTTACCAGTTCAATTATAACTAGTATTTTTACAATATGATGATTTATATATTATTTCGTTTTTTATTTATAATCAACAAAGAAGATTGATTCAGACACAATGAATGACTTTGATATTTGTTTCCAGCCTGAGCTGATAACAAAACACGGATATATTGCCGAGACTCATCACGTTTGGACAGAAGATGGATATAGACTTGAGTTACATCGAGTATTGAGAAAGGCTCAAGGGAGAAATTTTGGTAAAATTCCTACAGAAAATTCCAATGAAAAATTATCAGAATTACTCAAATCAGCAACAGACTGTAATGATTCAACAAATGCTATATTATCAGAAGCACTAAATTCACGAGTTAAAGAAGAATCTAATCCCAAAGTTAGACCACCTATATTAGTTAATCATGGACTATTATCAAGTTCTGCAGACTGGGTTTTACTTGGACCGCAGAAAGCTCTTGGTAAGTAACTGTTTGAATACTTAAATAATTATCAATCATTTTTGTTTTGTGCAAATAATTTTTGTATTGCCCATTCAATTCAAAGAATGTGAAGAGAATTGTCTAATGCACTTCAAATATTTAAAAGGGAATTTCTTAATTTTATAAAATTTACTTACATTCCTATTATTCTTTGTAGCTTATGTATTATGCGACTGTGGATTCGATGTGTGGCTAGCCAATGTCAGAGGCAACACGTACTCCCAATGTCATAAGCAATACACAACTAAAGAGAGAGAATTTTGGGACTTTAGGTACAAACTTTATTATTATGAATTATTTGAAAATTAAACTTAACTATAAAATTTACTGTTATAAGTTAATTTTCATGAATTAAAATTTTATTTTATAGCTGGCACGAAATTGGAATTTATGACTTACCAGCTATGATAGACTATATTTTGGAAAAGACTCATCAATCTAGTTTACATTATATTGGTTATAGTCAAGGGACTACCACATTTTATGTGATGTGTAGCGAGAGGCCAGAATATAATGATAAAGTTAAAGGAATGGTGAGCATGGCTCCAGTTGCTTTCCTTTCAAATCAGCGTAGTCCACTTATTAAATTTATTGTTCGATTCTACATTCTGATGGAAGTAAGTTGTAGACAGCTACATAAGAATATTGTAAAAGATTAATTTTCATAATCACTAACAAAACTTATTAATTCCAGTGGGGATCAGCATACTGTAATATACACCAGTGGTTTCCTCGAAATAGGTTACAAGCCAAAGCTCTGGGAACATTAATTCGAAATACCCCAGGCACATTAACTAAGAGCTTTTATAGTTGTTGGTTTTATCTAGTCGCTGGCTTTGGTAGTAATCAGTTGGATAAAACGATGTTGCCGCTAATATTTGGTCATTTTCCTGGAGGCTCTTCTGCCAAGCAAATTATACACTACAGTCAGGTTATTTTATCTGGTGAGGCCTTTATTCTTGATATTATCATTGAATTATCTTGTTGCCGGTGAAAAACAAATCAAATCTTTTTCATTTTCCAGATGCTTTCCGGAAATTCGACTATGGTACATCAAAAAATTTAAAGCTTTATGGAAGCACACAACCTCCAAAATATTGTTTGGAAAGGGTAAAGGTTCCTGTGGCCGTGTTTTACAGTGAAAATGATTTTCTCACGCATCCTACGGACGTACAGAGGCTTGTTGAGAAATTCCCGAACGTCGCTCTGAAACACAAAATCGAATACTCCAAATTTAACCATATCGACTATCTCTGGGGAAGAGATGCTAAAACGCTTCTTTATGATCACTTAATTGATTTCATTAGGAAGTACAAGTAATGAAAGCTCTTCCATGACGAACCATACAAGTGTATTGTGACACTTGCGTAAAATCTTTTTCATTCGAAGGATCGTTGTCAATTAAACGAGTATTTAGCAGAGTTTGTATAAGACTCTGAAATTTTAGCGGAATGATAGCCATTCCAAACGTCGTAGAATCGGTTTGATCTTTCGCGCCTAGATTTAACACTGACCTGTCGAGATTTTAGTCATTACGTGCATTTAAAAGAAAATAAAAAAAGCGAATTTTTTAATTTCAATGCGCAAATTTCTTTTATATATTTATTATTATATTATTTAAAAAAAAAGACAATAATTGTTATTTTGTGTACCTATATTGAAAACATTTACTAGTTCAATTCTTGCGTTTGACAAACTATATCAAAAAGTTAATCACAAATGTCAACAACGAACTCATAAATAATTTCATTTTCCGCTTGTCGATATATCATTGTCAGTATTATAAGAGAATTTTCTAATAGTTAACAATGGCAATCGAGAACGGATGCGAGATCGCAAAAAGCACAACGAGATTGGTTTGAATCTCTCGTTACTCGAGTGGCAGGGAGAATCGAGGTCAATCGTTTCCCTGTGTATGTTGTGTACATGTATAGGTTTGTTGGTTTGTTAGTGAAGGAGAAAGAGAGAAATATGTATCCGTTGCATCGAAGAAATTGAGAGGTTGGCTTGTGCGTCTTGGCGGACGCGCGAATGTAAAACGTGTTTGAAAAATTTCAAGTGTAAACAAAAAAATATCAAGTTCATTTTTCGATCCACTTGTGAAGAAAAGCATCGAGACTTAACGCTCGTACTACAGCGACTTACATTGGAATGTATTGAAGGATAAAAATACTCGTTATTAGAAATCATGTATAATAATATTAATTTTTGGCTGAAACAATATCGTAGTCCAGTAATTTAACAAGAAATAAATAAGTTATAGTTAAATTAATATTTTTAAAAATTTGAAACATTATTTTTAAAGATCATCAAACAATCATGATTACCATATTTGTGATAAGCACACAAGTGATTATATAGTACTGATGTAAAGAGACATCATTGGATGTAATATAACTATCGTTGTAAATACTATCAAGTATTTATTGGTGTATTTTAAAAGGCTAAAATATAATAAACAATTTTTACGCATATACATAGAAAGTACACAAAAATTTAATGTTTTTTTTTCTTCGTGTTATTTTGTTTTGACATAAACTATAGTAGTAGTCTAAGCAAATTTTAACGAAATTCGGACGATTTCAGAAAATCAAGGGAAATTCTTCAATTGCTCCTTCAGTGAGTCTCCGTCAATCGGACATTTCACTTGGCGCTTTCACTCTGCGCGAAGTTTTTATGTGAGAGTACGTTATCTGTCAGATACCCGGGGAGAAAATTATTTCTGCAATCACCTAAAAATGAACGGGACTTGTTACAAAATCTAATAATTGGCAAATCGAACACGGGCTTTCTCTTTCTCGACATTGGAATGTGCATTTATACTTCGCGCAGCGTTTTATTCCAGTGCAAATATCGTATTCTTTTTATTAAACTCTAATTCTTATTTTCAGAAGGTGCATAAACATCTTTATTGTTTGTTAATTATAGCAGAACTTTTATTCAATCGCGCAAACATTAAATGAAACTCCTCGTGAAACTCCATCAATATTGCCGCTACATAGATATAACTTCTGATACTTGTAAGTCAAGTATCATCATATATTAAAAAAAAAAAACAATATCCTAGAATTTTTTTAGATACGTAGTCTTGATAAAAAAAACTATAAAACAGTTACTTAAAGTTGCAACTGCCAGAGGTCTGAAAAAATAAAGAAAGTACTGGAAAATGCAGTATATATATGACTCGGAGATATAACAGCAAGTGAACAGCTGCTCCCGTTATCGAGAAGCAGCTGTACCTACCGCTGTAAAACGTCAAAAGGTGGTTGCAATGACCGATAGAGATAGCAATCAGTACACATGAGCATATGGGGTTTTTATTTGAGGGGATAACGTATGTACAGTGTACAGTTGCAACACGTTCAGTTGTTCAGTAGTTTTCAGTGCAAATGCGCGTGGGAAACACAAGAGCTGCACTTGGCAGATAGTTTTAGATTAGCGCGTACTACTCTGTGTGTGTAAGTGTGCGAAACCGGCGAGCGAACCAGAAACTACTTGCTCGAACTGGCTGTTGAAGAGTGTTGATGTTGAGTGTTGCCGCGTGTATATGTAATACCAACGTAATATATAAGCACTTACACAAGCAGAGCAGAGGCCACGTCATATATTGATAAAGATAATAATCTACTCGAGTCTGCGCGCGTGGGGGAGGTACATTCGCGATTTTCGTGAAAAAGCCTATAGCAAACGGCGCCACCTTCCGCAAACTACTCGGATCCCCCCCCCCCTCTCGCACACAACAATATACGTGTGCTCGCGATAGTAGTCGCCTAGTCGCGCGACGATGAGGTGCTAGCTGAACACCCGTCGTCCAGTGTTCCCTTCTTTTTTTTATCCACACGCTCGAAGGCACGTCCAATAATAATAACAACAGCAGCGGCAAGCAGCAGCCTTTTAGTTTCCTGCGTTTCTACCGTGCACTGCAGCAGCTCTAGTGTTGGTGTGTCATTTTTTACGCAGCAGTGCGCCACGGAGCAACGCCGGAACAGGAGCCATGGAGGACGATCTGCCGACCGAGTACGATGTCATCGTCGTCGGGACAGGTACGTCGCAAGTCCGGGAGATTACTTTATAACGTTACGCTCTCACGTATCGATTTCCCATACGTAACTATCGAGTATATGCGCGATGAGAAACGTATGTACTCTTACGTCTAGCGGACGGCTTGTCAGCACCTGCAGTGTGTGTGTGTGTGCTGAAAAGGGGGGGGCCTTTTAAAAATGTCGCGTTTCCGCCCGTGGAATGCAGCTCTCTCGAGCGGCCTTGATGTTGCCAAGAGAGAGAAAAATTACGACCCCGTTGCATTCTAGAAGTTTAACCGACGCTGCACCTGAGACTTTCTCGAGCCTGTAGCTGGACATATGGGATCCTTGCGCGCGGATAGTCGTGGGGGAAGAGGGGGATAGAGAGCGAGAGAGAGGATTATTAGAACCTTCGAGCATATAGCGGCTTCGCACTTTTCTTTTGCGCCTATCGATTTTTTTAATCGCTCAAGCCGAACCCAGACATCATCGCGAGTCTCGATTCGCCGACGGAATAATCGCGAATGCCTATTTATGCGGGTGCACGATGATTATGGCGATGATTCCGAGAGTCGAAAGGCGCTGTCGGACGGTTGTTGTTATGAGAAATTGTCGGTGCACCGCGCGAGTGGCTGACTCGTATATGGTGCGGCTCCATTGTTCACTTCGGAGCAGACGGGCTCTTTGCTCATTTCGCAGAAATGTTGATGTAATGTTTTATTTTTCTATTGTTTTTGATTGCTTTTGATACGAAAATGGGTTTCGAGCGACTTTGATGGTCGAAAAATTTGAACGACGAAGCTAGCCCCGTTATTGCATGTGGTACATTTTTTTTTGACTCAGGGATACATTTGACCTGAAAACTTGACTGTTTGGAGTTTCAGTATTGTAGATTAAGCAAAATTATAGAACATGTTTCAAAGATCCTCATTTGCTATTGTTGTTTTTTTAGGAATGACTGAATCTATTGTTGCTGCTGCAGCAAGTAGAATTGGTAAAAGAGTTCTGCACCTTGACAGGTAAATGCCACATTAGAAGAATAAGTTTACCGGCTGCGTTATTGGTGAAATAGAAGTAGCTAATAAATATAACATCTATTTTACAGCAATGAGTACTATGGAGGCCTTTGGGCAACGTTTAATTTTGATGGATTGCAAAAATGGATGGAAGATCTTAAATCAAGTAAAAATGACACCAGAGATTTCAAACCAGACTTAGAGGATGGTGAAAAATTCTTGAAAGCTAGCAATCAATATTCAACAGTTGAGAATATTATTGAAGAGTGGTTTGTTTCCCAGTAAGACATAGCTCTTTTAATGCATTAAATATAATCAAATCTCAAATGATTTATTAAACCTTATTTTCAGTGATGCTGACTTGCCTCCAGTTTCTTCGAAGGATACTCAAACTGAAGGTTCAAGTGAGGCAAATGAAGTGGAAGATGCTGAAAAAACAGATGATGATAAATCTGATAAAAAAGAAACAAAACACTGGAGCATAGATCGCATAAAGAAAGAATATAGAAGATTCAATATTGATTTGGCACCAAAAGTAAGAGTCTTGAGTTAATGAATAACAACCTCACTAATTTTTGAATAATTGATAATTGATTTGATTTCATTATTATAGCTACTGTATGCTCGAGGTGAACTTGTGGAACTCTTGATTTCGAGCAACATTGCTCGTTATGCAGAGTTCCGAGCTGTATCTAGAGTTGCAACATGCATGGATGGGAAACTTGTTCAAGTACCTTGTTCTAGAAATGACGTTTTTGCTAATAAAACTGTCGGTGTTATCGAAAAAAGAATGTTGATGCAGTTACTTACATCATGTTTAGAACAAGGAGCTGATAGTCCAGAGTTTGATGGTAACTAATTTAAAATATTTTAACAATTATACTTAATTTTTGTCTGAGCAGAATTATAACAGTCTTTAAAGAAATAGAGTTTTAATCAAAATTCACTGTGCATCAGTACATTTCCATACAAGGAATAAGAGGATGTGCTTTGCTGACCTTGTTAAAATCATATTAGTCATATACAAGTACTGTTACAATTACGCTACATTCAAGTTATAATGCAAAAATTATAATGCATAAATGAATTTGCAGGATATCGTGATAAGACCTTCTTGGAATACTTGAATACTAAAAATCTAACACCTATTGTTAAACATTATGTCATGCAAGCTATAGCAATGACTACTGATAAAACATCTTGTAGAGATGGTGTGAATCGTACAAAGCATTTTCTTAACAGTCTTGGCCGTTATGGAAACACGCCTTTCTTATGGCCTATGTATGGTAGTGGAGAATTACCGCAATGTTTCTGCAGGTAAATAACGATTTACGAATCTTTGCTCAAAATCTTATTGATCTATATACCGTATATATATATATATATATATATATATATATATATATATATATAGTATATACACAGTGCACAGTGCACACTAATTAATTTTTATTTCGTTCGAACAGATTATGCGCTGTTTTTGGTGGAGTCTATTGCTTGAAACGTCATCTGGATGGCGTAGTAGTCAATGGTGAAAAATGTAAAGCTATTTTAACTGGAAAACAAAGGCTATCTCTTGAACATCTTGTTGTTGGACAAGGTCATTTACCTCCAGAAATTGTTGCTTCAACTGGTGAAAACCAAATATCTCGTGGTATTTTTATTACTGACAGGTAAACTACTCATCATAATTCAAAATTTTAAAGGAAAACTATTAAATTTGATACATTTTTTAGATCAATTATGCAGGGAGAAAAGGAAAATTTGACACTTTTGTATTATCCACCAGAAGAAGCTGGGCAAGAAGCTGTAACAATTATTGAATTAGGGCCGTTAACAAATGCTTGTCCACAAGGACTTTGTAAGTTTTTATTTTTATTTAAAGGCATGCTATCAACATTAAATTGTATAGTTTAACGTGATGTTTGTAATTTTATTTTCTAGTTATGGTTCATATGACATGTAAACGTACGAAAACTGCTCAACAAGATTTAGCTTACGTTGTCAAGAAATTCTTATGTGCTAAAACTCTAGAAAGCAACGTTTCTCGTACCCCAACGGATTCCCATACGCAAACTGTTGCTCCTGATCAACAACAAGCTCAGGTATAATGAATTATTTTCTGCATTCATTTTTTATAGAATTCGAAATTATAGTAATAATGAATTTTTAGGAGGGTAGTAAAGGAGATAAAGAAATAACTGCCGAAAACCCGATGCCTCAAGTATTATGGTCTTTGTACCTAAACTTACCAGCAAGTGATATTAAACTAAATGAATCTGCTCCGAGCAATATTCATCTTTGTTCTGGTCCTGATCTAGATTTAGATTTTGATTTTGCAGTTAATCAGGTAAATGAGATGTCCATTACTAAATAATTACTCGATAATTATCCAAAATTTATACACATTTCATCATTAACAGGCAAAAGAGATATTTAAAGCGATGTACCCTAGCGAGGACTTTTTACCACGAGCACCTGATCCAGAGGAAATCGTCTTGGAAGGAGAAGAAGCCCCAGGACCGAAATTCGAAGGAGACAATACATCGGGTGAAAACGAAAAACAAGACGACGAAAAAGCAGAAAAAGAAGGCTAAAAAATACGCATAAATGGTATATTTGCTTAATCTCAATGATCGCAATGTCTTAAAGAATTTTAGCTTTGAGAATCATTGAAACAAGTCAATCTATTCCATTTTATTGTGATTATCATTTTGATTACATTGAATTTTTGTGCAAACTTTTGAATGATTATGAGATTAAGTAATTGTACTGTAAGAAATGTTTATTGCTACATATGAATTGATTGAAGAAAGGCCTGCATTTCAGTATCTTCTAACATAGATATTATCACTCAACATTACCCATATTACAAATGTGAGCCGCAAACGTAAAAAATGCAGAAAATGGGAATCATCTTACAGTTCACATCACATGATTCAGTATGTTTTTTTTCTTACTTACTCTTGCACACATGGATTCTACACGAATTTGTAGTGCTGTCATTATACTCATGTGCTTTTTCACATTTTTTCGCAGAAGAAAATATTTTCAATTGTAAGCTATTTGTCGTAATCTAAACTAATAATCTCATCTTGTATTCTTCACCTTATACAGATAGCTTGCTACTATCCTAATGCTAAGTACGACAAATGTATATCTTTATCATTACAAAGAGTGATCAGCGACTATGCTATAGGCATTCTTACAATAATTTTTTTGGCTCACGACTGTTCATATTTTTATTAACAATTTTTAAAGGAATGCTCGCTTTTTTGATCTACTTACATATAATTCATACATAATTTTATTAATTTCGTATGTACCCCCTGCATTTTGTCAAGTCTGCACAATTTTGTAACAATGAAGAGCATTTTGCTTTTCCCTGATTAGAAAATTAAATTCGAGATTATACAAAGAAACTATATTAAGAAAGAACAAAGGCTGATAAAATATAATGTATAACTCGACAATCCTTAAAAAGTTTGCATTTTCACAAAGCTTTTAATAATAAAATTTCTAATAAATTGTTTATATTTTCTAATCAGGGTAACAACATCACATTACAATGTCGTTGTGATTGCTGCAAATACTTTTTAAGGCTGTGAGGAAGTAGACTTTTTTAAATTCATCACTCTTATGTAATAAGATCGATGAACCGAGACGCCGCGCGCCACGAAAAAATAATTTTTAGCAAGACACTGATCACTCGGCTCTCTCTACTTTTGATTTAAGAAAATTCCAAAGATATTCAAAGTACACGAGTCGTCGTGAGAAATAAAGTGCTTCTGTGTTACACGATGAATTGCAGCAAAATTCATTTAGTGATTTAAAGCATTTTCCTTTTTCGTTGGTCTGAGACGTACTTTACTTTGCTGTGATTTTTTTAATTGAAATGAATAATTTATCTTTTTTTTTAATTTCTTCAGCGAATGAAATTTTAGTTGGTTTTTTATTCACAAACTTGTTTATCACCCATTAGAAAAAAAATATTTTTTATAGACGTTATGTGGTATATTTCTGTAAAATGTACCAACTTTAACTTATTTATAATTATGATACGTCTAAGTATTGCATTTTTTTAAATAATAAAGAAACGTAAAGACAATGAATTGCGTTCTTTTATTTATAATTAAGAATTTACTTTAATTTGTAGTTTATTTATTTTTTTAATCTGCTAAATTCATGTCAATTACTTTAAAGGTAAGAAAAGTCTCAAGGGAGGAAGAGAGATTCCTTTTTATGATAATAATGATATGTGCATGCAATCGAACAATTATGTTCTTACGTTCGTACAATTTCATTTTAATATCGCATTATTGAACACGTTAATACGGCAATATGAGCTCAGTAATGTTGAAATTACATCCTCGTTAAAAATACAATTTTGGAAATTAATAAATTTAAAAGTCAAAATTTCGTTCTTAGTTTGTTAAATGAGTCTGATAAAAAAATGTTAAAATTGACCAACCCTTTTTTAAATCCCCAAAGACGCGTCACAGCACGCACCTTCAACGGAACTGACAGTCATCGACCCGTCAGCTCCTGCATTCCCTGCAATATAAAAAAGAAAATATCCGAAGCTCGATATACCTATCTCTTTCTCTCACATACTTAACCTCGTCTCTCGACGTCTCCTATAACAATCCAAAACAGCTCTCTCTCTCTCTTTCTATCTCTCTCTTGCTCGTCTCTAAAGCCCCGATTCCAATTGGCTGTAGGCCTAAGCGCGACTGTGGCGACACGTCGAGCGATTGGCTGGATTCAAGTGTAACGTACCGCCAGCTGTTGTATTTGAATTGCGTTCGAGTGAGACAGAGCATAGTGCGTGAGAGGCATTATCATCGAGCGACTAGCGCGCGTGTGCAGTGCGTAACGAGCAGGAAAACGGCCGCAGTGCAAGGGTAGGTAGGTAAGAGAGAGGAAGAGCTCCAGGTCTCGGAGAGAAGCCCATCGTCGCCGTCCCCCAGGATGTCCCATCAGCATAAGCAGCAGTGCCAGCAGCTCTGATACGCACCCGAGAAGGACTCTCTCCTTGGGACAGTCGGTTAGACCCCCTTTCCTGCGCGACGCAAGGCGTCTCTCATCGTATACGCGCGGCGAGAGAGAAAGAGAGAGAGAGAGCAGCAGTTGCCAGTTGGTCTTCTGTTTGTTGCCGTCGGGGAAAGTGCTGCTGCGCACACAGCTTCAGTCGAAGGGATAGACTCGGATAAACAAGCTGCTGAGGATGGCGACGATACGCGTGCACGACGATCAGGAGAATCGCCGACTCCCCGGCAAGGAGAATCCTGGGCTCGCGCTGCAACAGAACAAGCGGGCTGTCCTTGGGGTGCTCTCCAACAACTTTGTCAGGAGCGCCAAGCCCGTAAGTGTCATCTCATTCCATTACCGATCGCTTATTCTTAATCTGCATGCGGCACTGCTTTAATCGTGTCTCTCGGCGCCTCTCGAACGACCTTCCGATGCGTAACAGCTTGTATTCGAAAATCCGCAACGGTTGAGAGCTGCGTAGGGGGGCCATGTGCGAGAGAGACGGAGCGACTTTTCGAGGGAAAGACGGTTGGCTGACTTTTCGAATTTGAATTGACGCCTGCGGCGTGGGTTTCTGTTTCGTCCGTTTAATGTTCTTTCTTCGGTGGAATGGCGAAATATAGCTAATATACGACTTAATCAGAGCTGGCTGTATTTTATCGAAGCCTTCCGGCCGATGCTTCGTGGAAACGCGCGGGAGCATTGCGCGCACGAGAGAGGGTGCACTTTTGAATTTTTGCATCGGTGGTAGACATCTTGAATTACATGGGCGTTTGTGCGATGTTTACCACGGGGCTGTTGATGCTGTTGGAAAACATTGCGTGTACTTATTATGTGAAAAATCGTTGTGTTGCAATTTTCAGCGTTAACGCTTGCTAACTTCGTAAATTAGGGACTGATTAAAAGCTCGGTTATTTTGTCTAACTATTTATTTAGGCATCGCGTTGTTTAGAACTGCTGTTGCAGTTAATTTAAGATTATTGAAAAAGAAATATAATTGTTAATTGTCTATAGTTTCAGATAGACTGATAAAAAATTTGAATTATTAGATCATTTGAAATATTTAAGTACTTGAAAGAGAAATTTGATAAACGATAATTGAAATATGAAATAAACTATTGTTTATAATTATTGTTTAGGATACCTGTAAAGAAAATGAAAAATTTAGCAAAGGGAAACAGAACAACTATATTGCTGCTTATGCTGAGCCCTTCACCATCTACGAGGAGAAGAAAGAGGAGCCAACATTCCAAGTCTATGAAGATAAACTGCACACTGAATCTTCTATTGTTTTAAGGGATGCACAGGAAACAAAAAAAATTGAAATTGAACAAACCACAGAAGTGAAAGTCATAGTTGAAAAAGAAAAACCAGCATTACAAGTTGACTCAAACCAAACTAATGCTGTTGAGCAACATAGACCAGTTCTTCAAGAAATCGAAGAATATAAAGAAAATATTCTTTCACCTGAGGAGGGTCCCATGTCTTTGGACAATTCACTTCTTTTAACAGGATCAAACAAAAAAGATTCTCGTGCTAAGAGAGAAGCTTGTAAAATTAGCAGAAGTAACTTTTATGATATTGACGAGTATCGGGCTGATATTTATCACTACTTCAAAAACGTTGAAGTATGTAGAGCTCACGTTGTGAATTTTTCCAAAAAATATTTAATTATGACAATATACTTATAATATTTTTTTAATATACAGGTAATGCACAGACCAAAACCAGGGTACATGAAAAAGCAACCAGATATTACATATTCAATGCGAACCATACTGGTTGATTGGCTAGTCGAAGTGGCTGAAGAATATCGTCTACAAACAGAAACGTTGTACTTAGCTGTTTCTTACATAGATCGATTTTTGTCTTACATGAGCGTTGTTAGAGCTAAGTTACAGCTGGTTGGTACTGCTGCTATGTTCATTGCTTCGTGAGTTTCATTTTCCATCAATTGTTTGGAATGAATTATTTGTGAATGTTACATATTGTCATTTGACTGTATATTTTAATTTAACAGAAAATATGAAGAAATATATCCACCAGAAGTCGGCGAATTTGTGTATATCACTGATGATACTTACACAAAGAAACAGGTCTTAAGAATGGAGCACTTAATTTTAAGAGTACTCTCGTTCGATCTTACTGTTCCTACTCCACTGGCTTTCTTGATGGAGTACTGCATTAGCAATAATCTTTCGGACAAAATTCAGTATTTATCTATGGTTTGTATTTAAACAAAAAGCATTTGAATTTATTTTAATTTTTATTTGTAATAACCAAATAATTATAATTTTCAGTATTTGTGCGAGTTGTCACTGCTGGAAGCTGACCCCTATTTGCAATACTTACCAAGTCATTTAGCAGCGTCAGCGATCGCTTTGGCCCGTCACACGCTACGAGAAGAAGTTTGGCCACATGAACTTGAGTTATCCTCAGGTTACAGTTTGCATGACCTCAAGAACTGCATCAACAATCTCCACAGAACATTTAAAAATGCACCAAATCTACCTCAACAGGCAATACAAGAGAAGTACAAATCAAATAAGTATGTATTAATTTTCTCTTGAATTGTAATTTAAATGCCAATATTTTGTACATAAATCCTTTTTTAATGTCTAAAATTGATAATTTTAGGTATGGGCATGTTGCACTGCTCTTACCAAGAAGCAGTGAGCCATTTGAGTGCGAAGACTCGGAGAGCGCCTAGGATAAATAAATGTAAATCGAATTTGAAGTCAACAAACACCATTCGTCTGTAATCGGAACGTAACGAACCTCCAATCAGGGAAGCCCTTGTTGGTCGAGGATTTGCTAGGAGGGGATCTAGGCAAGACTGAAGGACTGTTTCTTTTTTTATCAAAAGAAAAGTGCATTTTTTAGCACATTTTTAGTCATTCAGGTCGATAGAGTATGCGCAACTTCTTACATGATGCAACATCGATCTGTTCTTTGGAGATGATCTCCATTTATCGTAAATGCGTGTGTAGGTGTCGATGCAAATTGTAATAGTTTTTTTATGGAGCTCTATCATTGCATTCATTAATGTAATGATAAAGTGTTATCACAGATTTATAGTTCTGAATTTTTCGAAAAAATTTCGACGTTCGTATACCATATACTCATAATCACTCCAAAATTTTTTCGCCAGTGATTTTAATTTTTTTTTTTATGTGAATGTATTTTTTTGTCTTTATGATTTGACCGTACAGGACACTTTTAGAATATGTTTAGGAAACTTTTGTGATAAGAATGTTCGGTGGAACTTAGAAAAATTTACTAAAATAAATGTTAATTATCGTAATTTGTAACTATCTACACAGCTGAGGTAATTTTATTAAATTTTGCGAAACGTTTTTAATTTTTTATATGCAATTTCCTCGCGACATCAATATTCAAAAAGTTTTCAGTATACTAAATGTGACTGAAATAAACCGCAAAATTAGTGTTAAGCCTTGAAAATTCTTAATTAATTTAATGCATATCAACTGCATAATTTAAAAAAAAATTATACAATTAGTAATTTTGTATTCAAATTTTTTTGCAAAGTGAAAAAAAAGAAAAAATGAAAATTTTTAGATTCTAGATGAAAATTTTTAATTGAGGCATACAAGTGCAACCCACAGATTTTTAACATGAAATAATTAGTCTTCATGTCCAAATTTTTTTTTAAATTGAATGAATTCGGTCGCGCAATAATTTATAAACTTATACCGAAAAGATTTTTGTGACTTCTAAGAAAAAATATTTGTAAAATATTGTCAATCAAAAAAAAAAAAAAAAAAAAAAAAATAAGAAAACGTCTGGTTCCTTTGTTGATGGTATTGTGAAATATTATTTTTATTATTAAAGTAACAATCTTTCATGAATATGTATATTGTAGAAAAATAAAAAAAACATTTCTCATTTTCATATTCATCAAAGGCTGCCTTTTCCGGTCATTTTATAATTAATAATAACAAACATGACAAACCTTTTTAATTTTTGTCTGTAATATGGATCGTGGTTATTCTGTTAACTTCTAATTTATCACCAAATTTATTTCTTGTCAAACTAATTAGGTATAAAATTTAGACGAACGATGGGTTAAACGTACTTGAAGATTGCATGAATGTTTCATTACTTTGTAAGCTCAGTTAAAAAAAAAGATATAAAAAAAGTACGCGCGACAGACTTCCCATAAATATGTACTTATAAAAAACTAATTGAGATTTATAATCTCTAATTTTTTGGGGAATCACGATTTAGAATATAAATTTATTATAAGCGTTTGATGTTTGTTCGAAATTGTAAAAATTATTGTACCCGCACCAAAGTCTGTCTAGGTGAAATATAATGAATTATTTCATTGCAAAAAATTTTATTTTTTTGTAAATTAAGTATCTTGTCATTAAAAGTTGTACCTTTATCAAACTTTTTACAGTATTTTTAAGTACATTCGTGAGCTAAAAAAGTAAACTATTCTAGATGTTTAGCAATAGATGATTTCGTTGCAACGAGAATCGTTTTGATTAATACATAACTGTATTAACATGTAAACGACAAGTGAAAAATTACACACGATATTCTGCGCATACAAGTCACTTGTTATCTTCAATACCGGTTCATTTACTATGAAATTGTATGCTATTTTTCTTGTCTCGGTGCTCCCGTAAAATTTGCTATCATATTTGAATGCTGCTTTTCTTATTCGTGCTGTTTACAAACACATGTTTATTCGAAAAATCGAAATCTTTTTATGCTTGATGAATATTTGTATCTTTAAATTTTTTTCACGTACGTATTAATTAAAAATTGTAAAGACTTGGTTAGTATTAGCATTGCTTTGCTCAAGAGAAAAACTTGATAAAACGCGATGTCTAATCTATTATTTTGTCATTTCTTGTTATTAAGCAAACCCGAGATTAAGTTCACCTATGATAACTGCGACACAAGGAAAACATAGTTTGCTAATACTACGGAGAAACAATCGATTACAAATGCTTATTACATCGTTACTTACAAGAAAACTAGATCTGTAATTTTCCGCGCTACTTCTGATGCAGAATCTGAAATGATTCAAACTGTTCATTACACGCGCTAGCGTCTACTTTTCCTAATGATACTCTTACATAATTTAAGCGGCTTTTTTGCCGTCGCATATTTCTTACCTATCCAAGTATGTACTTGTGTTTGATCGATTTCTTGTGTACTTTATCGGTGCAAGATGCTCGTCTAGAATTTAATTTAATCGAAAGATTTTTGTTCTTGTGGCGATGCGAAAGATTATGTTAATGTGAGTTAGGAGAAAGAAAGTCAGCGGAAGCGACATGTGGAGGTTTTGTACGTCAGTATTCATTATCTGGGGAATCGTGGTTAATTGCCATGAGATTGACGAATTAATTTCCAATCTCGTCGTCGAGATTTCCACCAGACTGTTTTTCCCAGCTGCCGCAGTCGGCGCATTGCTTTGTGCAAGAAGCGGTTAGTTTATGAATACAAAGCTCCTGCATTAGTGGCAACTGTAAGCTGCTTGACTGCTCGCAAGGTTGCCAGTCTTTAGGAGTCATTACAATATAAGTATAGCTTTAGAAATAATTACTAATATTGTCGATTTATTTTCACAGAAAATGTTGCAGAATTTTCAACAGTTTTGTCTGCAAATTTTGTATTGAATCATCAATTAAAATTTGATAATTTTGAAAAGAGTGTTGCTAGATATGTAACGCATCACACGTCAATCTTTCTCGACTTGGACTGTCCTAGATCATCCGAAGCATTGCATAAGGTAATAATTAAAATGCAATTGAAAGAACGAAAGTTTTTTGTAATAAGCAAATAATAAGGATGGTGTTAATACAGGCAAACAATTCAGCATTGTTCTCTGCTCCTGTGAAATGGCTAATTCTTCAAGATCTCCGAAATGCCTATAATGAAAACTGCTCACAGAGAGATTGTCTTCTCAGCAAGTTTAGCGATTATGCAATGTTTCCCGACAGTGAAATTCTAATTCTTCAAAGAACTTCAGAAAACCATGTAACGATATTATCTGTGTATCGCCCTAGTCCTGTGCGTGATATGGTGGTTGAAGATCGAGGATTGTGGAGTAATGAAAATGGCTTAGTAATGAACGATACATATGTCAACTCTCGTAGACGAAGGAATCTTCATATGACGCCTTTGAAATCTAGTATCGTGGTGAGTAATCGCTATCTTTTAAAGTTTAAAATATATCTTTGCATATAATGCATTTGCTATTTGGTCCCTAGGTAACGAATCCGGACACGCTGAATCACTTGACCGATTACCGTGACGAGCACGTGGACACTATCACGAAATGTAATTATGTATGGCTTCATCATCTCGTTGCGGCAATGAACGCTACGTAAGTGCAATTCACGTTACGAAATGGATGTTAATTTGTATCGGAATCGATCGGTCTCAATTGTCTTTAAATGTTTTTTTTTCTCTGTAAATTCTATGTATGCATAGCTCGAACTAATTCTCACTTATTCTGGTTGAAACGTCTTATATTTTGATAAAATCGACATGCTCTATGCTCGAGGTAACCCAGTCAAACCCTAATTATTATTGAAAATCTAATAATAGCAAGGTTCAATTGATTTGGAACTGCTCTTGTTTCGTTAAAATGAATCAACGTTTTTTGCGAATTTTACTCGACGTGCTGCAGATTATTAATGACGTTGTTATAAAGTGGTGTAACAGGTCGTGCTGTGTATCTATCTATCTTTTACTGTTTAATGGAAACAGGGTTACATACAACGTGGTGAATAGCTGGGGATATCGTGATAAGAACGGTTCCTGGAATGGTATGATGGGTATGTTGAGCCGTAAGGAAATTGATATCGGCGGCACTTCGATGTTCCTCGTCGGCGATCGTTGGTTGGATGCTCATTACATTCCTTTATCTACACCAACCAGGTACATTTATACTATCACGATATTGCTCCTTAATTTAAACGTTAATTTCATTGCGGTTTAAGTCGTATTTGTTCATAATGAATAAGTATTCAAGGAAAAAGAAATGTAATTTGTACCAAAGGATGCAACATTATTCTATTGAAAATGAAATTGTATGGGTTGAACCTATGAGGAATGTGTGTTCTTATTATTTGTTAAACAAGGGCAGCTTTTATCTTCCGACAACCACCGTTATCCTTCGTTAGCAACTTATTCACGCTTCCATTTCGTCCTTCTGTATGGCTCGCCATAGGAGTCTTGTTGTTGATTATTTTTATGGCACTGGAAATTACGACAAAATGGGAATGGGTCACTAAAGAACTCAACCCGTCCGAGACTCCGCCGCCGACCACCAGCGATAATTTTCTTCTCGTTATTGGAGCAATTGCTCAACAAGGTGAATTATATTTTGCTTTTGAAAGCAAAAATTGTTACAAATATTAGATGCATTTTTGACTGTAAAAAACATATTCATACAATTAAGATAATGACGAAATCCAAAATGTACGCAATACATTTTGGATTTCTTTTTATTTCTGAATTGTTTTTTCACATGAACATGACACGTTAGGATGTCAGTATAGGTATAATCATTGTTCTGTGTTTAAGGGTTTGCACGCCATGCCCGAACCGTAGCATCGAGAATTGTTTTGCTGATGCTTTTTCTAGCAGCTCTGAATTTTTATGCCTCCTATTCGGCCAATATTGTTGCTCTCTTACAATCTACTACAACGTCAATTCAAACCTTGAAAGATTTATTCGAGAGTCCAATAAAGTGTGGTGCTCAAGACATTGTTTATAATCATCATTATTTTAATGTGAGTTTCTATTTACATTATAATAATATTTTTATTCGACTATTTACGGTATGCAAGAAACGAGTATATTGATGAGGTAAAACGAGAATTATTTGGTCAGTTAGAAGAAGATCCAGTTCGTCGGCGCATTATAGATCAAAAGATCGAGCCTAAAGGCGGCAAGTCACAGTGGATGTCTGCAGAAGATGGAATTAAGAATGTGAGACAAGGTTTCTTCGCATTTTTCATGGAGACAGGTCCCGGCTACAAAATCATACAGGAAACGTTCGAGGAGGACGAAAAGTGCGGCTTCCGCGAAATCTATTTTATCGAGCATTTTGATCCAACTTTTACGATCGTCAAGCAGTCCCCTTACGTGGAAGTAATGCGAGTCAAGTAACGCTAGAAATTATCTAAATTATATTATTTTTATTAATTGCATAAATGCAGTAGTTAATATTTCAACTCTCTTAAACGTCGATTAGTTCGTTAAAAATTGAAGAATCTGGTTTGAAATCAAGAGAAATGTCAAAGTTTTATACTAAGCGACCCCCCTGCAATGGTCGTAGCAAGTTTATTAGTGTGGGAATTAACGAATGCTATTTTGCATTCTATGTAATGGCATCCGGAGTTTTCATAGCTATTATGGTACTTTTAGCAGAAGTTGGGTTTATGATTTGGTAAGGACATACGATTGTAAAAAATAACGTAAATTTTGCATTGTTATAAGTGACTCATTTATTTATTTTAGTTCTAGAGTGAAACAAAAATACAACACTGAAAAGATTCATTCTAATGGGAGTCATCAATCACATGGTTAAAAAGTAATGAGCAAATTATTTGAAATTAATCTTTTATGATACGTTTATATTGTAAGGATAATAACTACAAAGGAACAAATTATTAATTATTAAATTCAATACAAAATATATTTTACATGAAACGATACAGGATTCATTGTTGTTTTAGTTTACCTCAGTTGTATATTTCGATTCCGTATAAATATTTTCAGTTAGTAGAATCAAATTTTATGTTGCATTGTAGTGTTTTACACCTAGATTCTTACTGTAAAGTTAGAGTACAAAATCGACTGATTAACTGTTCAAACAATGTTTAGGAAGATACACGCCTCCATCACAGCCTTTTAAAAAAAGTCATCTTGCTTCAACAGACAGACGAAGAGAGAGAGAGAGAGAGAGAGAGAGAGAGAGAGAGAGAGAGAGAGAGCAAAAAAGGCCCCACACGCGCCGACTCCCACAAGGCGCGCAAGCTCGTAAAATTACCATATGAAAACTATAATCACGTTCAACCTATCTCATTTGCAGAGCCATAGCCGCAGAGCTAAAAACGTACGTCCCGTGAATGCAAAAGTCGCAGTCGCAAACGCATCGGGCGGCATCTTTATTAGCTCGGCTAACGACGCGATTGGTCAGTAAACGCTATTACGAGGACGAGAGTATATGAAGAAAGGAAAAAAAAAAAGAAAAGCCGCGGCGAGATAGACGGAATAGAGGCAGATACGAGAGTCCCGAGAGGTAGATGAAAGTATGTCGTGTGCAGGAGTTGAGCGCATATCTATGAGGTAGTTATGTCGCAGCAGGTGGCGGTTATGTGCCCGGATGTCGTGGACGCATTTGTTCTTAGCTCGTTGAGCCAGTTGTCGTAGGCGGTTCTCGGCTCGCGAAAAAGAAAAGAACGTTAAAAAAAAGAAGAAATTTATTATTTCTGATTTTCAATTATCGTTTTGCAAAATTCTACAGTTTCTTTTGCCGGGCGATCACAGCTAATAGTTCTATTATCGTTTCACAGCTTCCAAAGAGTACCTCGGGAGGATTCGCGCAGGAAGCAGTCATCATCGTAAAGGATACTCCCGCGAGAACCTCGTAAACGGCAGTGATAAATGTCCTGCAGTAAAAACCGCAAGGACGTCTGCAGCGAGCGACTCGTCGCACGGAGAAATAAAGACATTCCATTACTATAATTCGATAAAAATGGTAAACAGATTACGAGCGCGCAATATCGGATGGACCTGTCACAACTCTACGCCCAGCCTAAATCATCTCCAATAAAAATCCAGCGACGATACTTCTCACCGCAAAGGGAATTATACACTTGATCGTTCCCCGCTGAGTGATCCCTTGTACTCTGCTATTCTCCCGGTCACATTACAAATTAATCCAATT
The DNA here is from genome assembly GCA_018906965.1 of Philotrypesis tridentata. Classification (NCBI taxonomy): domain Eukaryota; kingdom Metazoa; phylum Arthropoda; class Insecta; order Hymenoptera; family Pteromalidae; genus Philotrypesis; species Philotrypesis tridentata. Next base: position 6,321,069 of record JACCIB010000007.1, read on the forward strand.
ACGGGACCTCCCAAAATCTTCCGATGCGCATATTTTATTCGGCACTATCATACCGAGCGCGTGCCCGCGCTTATAACCATATTATATATACCTGCGCGCATCTCTCGCTAGCAACATCATCATCATCATCATCATCATAATCGAAAAAAATGGGTCCGTTTTCGACGCACCTCGGGAGGCCTCCACTTTCTGCGCGTATGCATGTACGTATATGTATAGTGTATACACATGCATATGCGCACACGCGACTCTATATGTGTATAAACACATATGTATGCGGTGTAGCATGTAGAGGACGCGCTCGAGTTAACTATTGTTTTGAGCGCGGGGCTCCCATGGTAACCGGTTGGCGGCGTCCGCCCCCGAAGTGTATACCTGCGCTTGCCGCAAAACCCTTATCTCTTTCTCTCTTCTGCTTCGAGAGCGTATACCTTTGTCCGGGCCGCGCGGTCTAACAATTTTCTCGGGGAGGCGCGGCTCTCAGGGTGGTCTCCTCGTTTACCTTTTCGCTCTTCCTCGTCGATCCTTTTCGCACGCACACACAGACAGCCGCGAACGCGCGCGCGCACACACGCACAAACTCGAGCTGTTTCAGCACTCGGCGATGCGGCGCTGATTCGAGCAGCGGGGCGATGTCGCTGTTCAGGACGAAGGAATGGTGGCGCACCGAGTGCGGCGACTCCAAGGAGTGCTTCGACGGCCAGAGCCTGCTGATCGTTCCACAGCTGTTTGGAAGCGCAGGAGCCGGACTGCAGGACGGCGATGAGCCGCAGCCGAGAGAGTCGAAGGAGGTGATCGTCGTGGCGAGCCACGCCGGCTATTTGAGGATTTACGCGCCGGCCAACCAGTGGGACGACGAGGCTAATGCACCTGGTGCCTACAAGTCTACCGATCTCGTTGTCGAGGCCAAGCTCGCCGATTGTATTCTCGATGTCAAGGCCGGGAGATTCATTTCGTAAGTGCAGCGCATATGGATATTATACACTGCGCGCACCGCACGCTTCTTCTTAATTCATTGTAACGAACTGACGTGAATTGACGTGTTGCTATACTCTTGGCTTGCATTGTATGTGTAGGTATAGCGCTGTACGGAGCCGAATAACAAATTAAAATTTTTATAAATTTCAAAATTTTCGAAGAGTCTCACTGCGTGCAACGTACGGCTGTATAGTTATACATATTATTTTACAATCGTACACGTCTTTGTCGTTTAATAAAATATAAGGCGATCACTTTTTATGCTTTTAATATCGTTTGAGGAAGTCGGGGTTCACACTATTTATAGTTACTCTGCGGGAAAACAATACTTTTAAGCAATACGTGTTGTTGTTATCGTTGCATTGATATATGCGCTTTTATAAAAGAAAGGAATAACACTTGCCGTCGCGCGGCGACGCCGTCAATAAAGATCAAAATAATTAAAGTTTTCTTAGAACGGGAATGAATTAATTACGCGGACATTTTCAATTTTTCTCTCGTATAATCGCTCTTTTTACATAAGAACCTTACGTACTCGATGAGATTTACCTTTTCATTTTATACCGACGCGCGCGTTCTATATATTTTACAAAACCTTTGCACTCAACGACAGTTTCTAAATACATATAGTATCTCCAATATGTAAAACAGAGCGAGCGCAGCCACTCAATGCGTGTTCGTCTGATATGTATCACTGTAACACGACCAATTTTTTAATGTTTTCCAGGGGCTCGCAAGATACAAGATTAGCTATCCTCACGCCGACGAAACTCGTAGTCTACACTGCAACGCTGACCAAAGGCTCGACCGAACACGGTAACGAATATTACTGTTCGATGTATGTATTCTCTGCACTTGCGGGCTCGTGTAATCCTGAAATGACGACAGGATCTAATTCAGGATTGAAATTATTGCATTACGTATATATATAATATTATATATGAGGCAAAGTCTTTCGTGTTGTGTAGAATTTTCCTCTTTGGATATAGTATACTGCAGACACGGGGCATCGGCTCGTCGAACCTATAATACTCGAGGAGAAGCGCTGCACGCGGTAAAGCCGTCTCAACAAAAAGCATCTATACTCTTGCAAATCGGCGGCGCCAGCACTTGGCGGATCGGATAAAAAAGTTAATCGCCGCGCGGTGCGCACCGAGAGTCGAGCGAGCGAGCGAGCGAGAGAGGGACCCTGGGCGTAGCCCCCACATAAACCACATGTACATACGCATCACGTAGCTCGATATCTCTTTGTCTCGGCCCGATCTCTAATAGATCGGTGTGCGAAGAAGACGCAGTGAGAAAATCGAGAAACTATACACACGGCGGTGGCGGCGGCAGAGCGGCAGCGCTTCCTGCCGCCGCCTCGCATCAAACGTTGCGTGTAATGCGCTGCGCACGATATGTGCGCCTCCTCTCTCTCTCTCTCTCTCTCTCTCTCTCCCTTGGATGCAGAAGAAAAAAGATCGCCGCGCGCGCGCGCGCTCGCGGAACGTCCAATTCTATCAGCGGCGCCAATCGCAATTTGCTCGACTCTTCAATTAGCCCGATGAGTAGTGGCGTACGCACGCGCGATGCTTCTCTCTCTCTCTCTCTCTCTCTCTCTCTACTTGCAATTACGTCTATGTATATGTATGCTATCGTGTGTGTTATATAGGCTACTTCTACCTTGCGTCTTGCTTGAAGACTTGAAGTTCACCGCTGCGGCGACGACACTCTGGCGGCGGCGGAGTACCTTATACACCGCATATATGGAGTGTCGGGTGTGTTGAATACGAGCTTACTTGCGCGTCGGAATGATCGACAGCCTCCGCAAGCAGAACACGCGTTCGCTCTTTTGCCTTGAAGGCCGAAGTATTTTGTCTGTATGACGAGAGGAGAGAGAGAGAGAGAGAATTCATGTGAGGGCTTTTTTACGCTTCGGATATAAGATGATGGGATGAGTCATATCCGAAGTACAGGGGAAGTTCGATTGTTATTTAATACCTTGTATTGTACCTATACGTAAAAAACAAAGCTCTGATATTCGGCGCAAAGAGCATATACGAATCAGTATACGGTTTCACAATAAGCTATCTGTTCATCATTTTATTTTCTTATTATTAAACAGCGTCGGACTATAGACGCGTTAGCTCTTCCACTGTGCACCGTTTAATAACAAAACGTCGCCTGCACGAGGCTGCCAGTACATAGCTCGCGGTCATTAGAGAGGAAGCTGAAGCAGTAGCGCGCGCAAGCGTCCGCGTATACGGTCTCTCGTAATATTGAAATGTGTATACCGCAACCGTGAATGAATCGGCCTGACCTATATATCGAGGGTCTCTCGGGCGCCACGCAGCCGCTACTCCGGTTCATCCTATATTACTTACGCTGCACATGTATAATGTATATATATGTCGAATTTAAAAAAAATGTACTTTTCTTTGGTCTAGAAATCGAAAATTTTTTTTAAAACTAGAGGTTTCGGACCAATTAGACTTTCTTCTGTGAGCCGAAAGATAGTCATGGGAAAAGTTACTAGTAACCGTATTTCCGAGCTATTTTACGCTTTTTTTATAAAAAATTAATGCGTCAAAATACTGGAATAATAACAACTACGAATGTTTTCGCGGCACCAATAAATTTTGGAATTACACTATGATAAAGTATTACAAAAGAACCTTAATTTAAAAAAAAATATGTCGAGTTTCGATGCTCTTATCAAAAGTTGTGCCCGTTTAAAAAAGAAATAATAATAAAAATCCGAATAGCCAATTTTTTCTTGTTCCTCCATATGCCTCTCGATGTTAAATTTTCATGTTCTATATTTCCGATGTTCCTCGGCATTTTTCATTATCTTTTGGCCTACAGAAGAAAGTCCCATTGGTCCGAAAGCTCTATAACTTAAAACATTTTTTTGCAAATTCTAGACCAAAGTAAAGTGCATTTTTTGAAATTCGACATATACACGCCTATGTACGCACGCGACGCACACATGGATGAAAAAGAGCGCAGTGCATGCACTTGCCGAGAGCAACGGATTGTTTGTCGCAGTTCCGGCTGATTGTTTGCGGCGATTGGAAAGGGTGTTCGACAGCTTGCGTACATTTAATAGAGAATCCAGCGAAGTACTATTTCGATGCATAATGTACATTATCTCACAAAAAAAGAAAAAAAATTGCTCTCGATCGACTTTTTTCGACGCGTACCCCAGATTCGATATCTTTTATACGATCGAGGGATTATTAAAATTCAATTCACCGTATATCAATATGCGTCGTGAAAATTTAGGACAGACGTACACTTGCGTTCCTCATTCTGCGGAGCGCGTATATTTTCGTGGAACCACGAACCATTTTTCACTTTTACGAATTCGCGTATGTATTCTCAGATTAATAATTCTGAGAGTTATGGAACTATATGACGTCCAGCGCGCGGCTTTATTCATCGGGTGTGCGAAGAAAAAAATGCGTATACACTCGCGACAGTGATTCTGAATAATTTCTCAAGTGCGAGAATGCAGAATATCGTCGCGTGTACGTCAAAAATGATGATAAATCAGGATAAGCGAGAGCTTAAGGAAGTGACAGTTCTCGCGTATGCGAAACGAAACAAAACGTTTATTAGCTCGATTCTCGACCGCCGCCGGTGCACTGCATCTCAAAAGGTTTTATGGGCAAAGCACATTCCCGAACGGCATTTTTATGCAAAGTAGTGTGTGCGTGTGTGTGAGCCCCTGTCGCGCGAATGACTGACTGAAAATCTTACGCTTCGCTGCTCGGCTCTCGCGAGCAGGTGCGATTCTATTTTTGCCCGACTGACATTTTTTATATACATCACGCGTATTCAGCGCGTAACTTTGTAATGTCTTAAACGCCATGGATCTAGTCGCCTCTTATGTAACGGCGCAATTAGTCCCGCAGTCGTTATATTTATCTTCCATCTAAATAACAATGCGTTTCCGCATTTCTTTTAATACACTATACTATTGCACTATTATATTCGAGATAAGAGCGAAGAATATCGTGCGAAGCGTTATAAAAGCTCCCTATTGTTGTTATACACAATCGCGATTTAATAATCTCGTTAGTTAATTCCGTCGCGCAATTCACTCTGATGCGTGACAACGACGAGGAATAAAGACAATATTTAAATCATCGTGTCATTCTTCTTTACAAGGCGCATAGCACCCCGTTACTCACGACACGCACCGATACATGAAGAGAAAAAATATACAGAAGAATAACTATTTAAGATACCCTAAAACTATACAAAAATATTTTTTCCTCAATCGAAATTTATTATAAAAAATTTATATACTTTCAAAGAATTTTTAAACGATCAATAAAAGCATTGAGTTAATATTAAACTAACGCAGGAAATAATTTAAATATTCACTCACTTTTTTCATTTAAATTGAATATTAAAGTTCCAATGGAACAAATTACAGACTGTAAGCTGCAACATAAAGCACAAAGCAAAAAGTGTATACGCTTGTAATCGAGGAAGGCTTTTGTTTTACGTATCGTACATTTACTTCTACAGTATATATGTATACCATATAACTTATTCAACATTACTTTAGAATAAAAATGTTGATTGACGCAATAGCGCCCGCGCTTTTCGCCAAAAAAAGATAAATTGACATTTTCCTCCTATAAAAACGATTTAATATTATATACTATATGTACATAACTGTATTTTTACAATATTTACACATTTTATTTAAAAAAAATGTGTTTAAAAACTGTACAAAATTTTAATCTTCAAAAATGGTAGAGCTTCAGTAAAGAATAAGATTCTCAACAAAACAGTTACGGGGGTAAGTTTAAAAACTTCATTAAAAAACTCATAATACAGAAAATGGTACTTATCACTCACCTCCACCTTTGATAAAAAATTTAGCTGGAGTTTCTGTTTCTTCAAAATATACATAAGTCTGTAATGTAGAAAATGAAAGTTTTTGATTTATTATTTAAGAAGTACAACACTAATAGTTCAATCCTTGCACCGATTATAATCGCAGGAATTTCAAATAATTGTGATCGAATCAGAATAATAAAACATTGCGGTCCTGTCATATTTTCTAGTTTTAATTTCTCTCTTCACGTAAATAATGTATTGTGCTAAAAGCATAGTAAAGAAATTTCTATAGTAAAATCTTCACATAATTTTGTCTAAGTATATACTGACTAATCTATACTGACTAAAAAGTAAGGTAATCTTGTAATATCTTATAAGATAAAATATATAATTTGCAAAAACATTTTGAAAACATTTTGAAAAGCTTTTGAATTATATTTTTACTATTTTACTCTTCTTTTTATAAATGCATTATTACTTTAAGTTCATAGCTTCGAATTTTTATTTACTTGAACAATTTATTAATAATAATACATTAGTATTCATGAGACTATATTAAGAGTAACTATTGTTGATAAATTTTGAGTGTTTAGAAATATCTATATACTTGCATAATAAATATTACACACACACACACACACACATACACTGACGTAATATGTTCAAGAAGCGGTTATTAAAAAATCAATTTTCAAACATCTGTACTTAGTTTTCTCAGTGAATATTTTTTTAGCGTGTACGTTACAATAAGCGCTGTTGGATTTTAAACTCTGCCAGCTGCCTTGCAATAAAGATTTTTCTAAATATTATTATAAAAAGAAATCGAACATTTAAAAAATCCCTGTGCATTTATTGCGAATGAGTTTAAATTTATTATTTTTTCAAGTGCTATTATAATTTGTTAAGGATTCATATATAAGATAAATACAAATATTGTATATTATGTCGTTATTTGTTAACGTATAATACAGTGTAGTAGCCCTTGGAAAGCTACTTTTAAACATTTATTTACATAAATGAGCTAAATTACTGAGGCTTTCCACATTCGCGCGTCACGGGCGAGGATCAAGAGACTCGACGGATGGCCGAGCCTTAAAAGTATTGTGGCGAGACGGGAGAGAAAATCGCGAGCGATAATGTGCCTCGTGGCAACGACGAAGTGCGAGCATTATATTTTAATGGATATATGCGAGAAAGACGCTATAGGGACCTGCTCTATTCTTATATCGCGACGATTGACACTGAAGTTTGTATATGTAGAAGATTCTAGATGACATTCGATGCGTAAAAGACGTCAGTAGAGATGCACTTAAGCGCCGTAGCGACTGATTTTTTTGTCATCGGCGGCTGCGTTCGATGTATCAATTAGAATTCAAATGGGCAACTGCGCGTCCAAGAAATCACTGTACTAATTTGTCATTTTGATTTACTCAGCGTGATTAAGACTTGAAGTTTTTCAAGCAGCGCATTAATAAAGTCGACTTGGCGAATAAAGCTCCCTCACGCACGCGCTCGATCCTTTGCATTTATGGTAATTTTACTAAATTTATATGTCGAGTAAGACGATGGATTTCTCGAAAAATAGTATATCCTTCGAATTGTTTATTTGCGATTTTCCATGTCAAGTGTATCAATAAAAATAACAAATATATATATCTTCTTTGTTATTTGCGATTAAATTATTTTTTATCAATTTGGAACTGATTACAGGTGACAGGTGCAGTCTGCAGGTGGCTTACGAGCATCAGCTCCAGCGTTTTCCGGCTTCGCTAACAATAGGGCCTTTCGGTGGCGCCAGAGGTCGGGATTTTCTCTGCGTTCAGTGCCTCGATGGGACTTTACTGTTCTACGAACAAGAAGTCTATTCATTCAGCCGTTCGTTTAAATCACGACTTTTACCTGAGCCCATGGTGTACATCGCGCGCAACGACGTGTTCGTTACCCTAGGATCTGGTTGGGCCCTTGAATGTTACAGGTGATTTGGCATTTGAAAAATATATTTTTTTTAACCATAGACGATCCGTAATGTATTCGCTATTTGTTGAAGAACACTGATAATTTAAAATACACATCATAGCAAAAACTGTTTAAAGATTCTTGAGATGTTTGTTCGCGCGCGGCGGTTACAACTCGTAATATTTGCGCTCTACTCGACGAGATTCTAAAGTTCCATAATTATCATCATTCCCAATCCTCGGCACACTTTATTTGTATCATTACTCGTGCAGTACGTCCGTCGTTTCCGTTGGAGATCTCCAATTGGATCCACAAAAAAAAATGCCACACTTGATTATAATTTACAAAAAAATAACTAATTTTGCAATCGAAATTTCCAGGTACCAGACAATCGCGGAAATCGGTCGGAAAGAGGAGGCCGAGGGGGTGGACGCGACGAAGAGCATAGTACCCGACTGGAGCTACAACATCGGCGAGCCGATAATCGGCATCAATGCCGTCGTCCTGAGCAGCTTCGAAGTGGGAATCGTGGTTCTCGGCGAGCGCACGCTCTACTGCCTCGGCGACGCGTGCACCTCCATCAAGTCCGCGAAGCGGCTGGAATACAGCGCGCTGTGCTTTCTCGCCTACGTCATAGGTATATAGACGTAACGTGCGGTTCTTTCGAAGGACTCGTTTGCTCGTAGGCTGCTCTCGCGAAGGCGCATAAATCCTATTCGGAGATTGTCTTCATCAGGTATGCGCAGGTATATTACGTCTTAATCAGGTCGAAAGCGCATACCGCTCACGTGAAGTCACCCTCCGGATAATGCGGTAGGTTGTCCTCTCTTGAGCCTCGAGCATATAGTCTGAGAGAGAGAGAGAGAGAGAGAGAGAGAGAGAGAGAAACTCGTTGGTCCGGAAAAAGTATCGTGACGTTTATTGTCAGCGCGCCGCAAAAACCATCGGTTCACTATGCCCTTTGAGAGGAGATGATGCAGTTCGGGCGAGGCATTAAACGGCGCAGATTTTACACGCGTACTTTTCTGTATCTATATACACGAGAGAGTGAGAGAGAGAGAGAGAGAGAGAGAGAGAGAGAGAGAGAGAGAGAAAGAGAGAGGAGTGAGCGTTCGTTATAACCGTAAATCACCGTTGATTTCAGAGCCGGACGGCAAGCTGATGGTGATCGTGATCGCCGATACGAGCACGCTCATGATTTACGAAGGTACGACCCTCAAGTGGTCGGCGCAGCTACCTTTTGCTCCCGTCGCCGTGGCCAGGGCGCACCTTCAGGTAAGTCGCTTTCCCCCTGCCACTAATTTTCCCTTTCTCTCACTTCGCCGATGCGCCGCTGCCCGTCTGAATAAGTATATACAAAGCCGCACAGTGGAAAATAAAGTCGCGGGCGACATCGCGCGTTTCGGGGTTGCTCTTTTTGCGAGGGGAGAGAAAAATAAACGAGGTTTTAGTGCGCGCGCGCGCGCGGCACGCCAAAGTCGAAATGATCGGGAGAGAAAGCTCTCCGTAAGTGCATATCTGCTGCCGTAGATCTCTTATCTACGGGGCTTCATCGCGGTACAGGCTCCTTCAATTGTGCGCCTAAATACCATTCCTGCCTTTTTGCCCCTCGACGGTTCGATGGTTTCTGTGTATACAACACACTTGAGATGCCCGGGGTTGGTCACGTCACTGGAATGCTCGTGTCCCCCCCGAGAGGATTTTCGAATTACGAGTGTTTACCGAGCCGAAAATTAGTGAGGAACTTTTTGCTTTTTCCGCCGAATTTAATGCGCGTGGCCTCTCTCTGTCTGCTCCGCTTCTAAACACACCGGACAGTCGTCGCGTCCCAAGATAACAAACTACACCAAACTTTTATCTATAATACGTCGTAAGCACGCCTCTCCTACAAATATTGTAAATAACTCTCTAAGAGGATTTGCTTGTAAGTATACATTTCGGTCTCTCTCCCCCTCTCTTCTCGCACACATAATCAACCTTTTGCGTCACTAAAATCGCAATTGCATATTACATATACGATGACCTTGGTGCGCTTGTCGAGGGAAATCAGGGTCTCGGCCTTCCTGCGCGTGTGCGTCTATACACTCTCTTGTCCGAGAGAGACTATCTCAGTTCCTCTTCCGCGTGTGCTATAAAGTATACGCGCTACGGCGCGTACAGTGCACATCCGCGCGCGCGCGAAAGCATCTCTGCGCGTATGCTACATAATATCGAGAGGCGTCGTTTACTCTCGTCGTCCGCTTGTCAATTGCCCATAGCGCAAACTTGCCTCTCTCTCGCTCTCTCTTGAGTAACGCGCGCCCGTTGCACGCGTCATACACGTGCAGGCTATATTACACGCATAGAGATATACTGCCAATCGCGCTGCAGCTTTATGTATTTGTATTAGTGTAAGGTTGCACCGGCTATGTTTGCATGTCGATGACTGTAATGCGACTGACCCGGATGCGATTTCCGAGAAGACGCGCGTCTAACGGGAAAGCCGCAGCGCGCGCGAGCCGATCGGTTTGTTCTCCATATCAAAGTGCACGCAATATCGTTTTGTTTGCGTCCGCATATCTCTTGCGCGTGCGCGTCTGAAATAATCATCTCACGCTGCAGGCGCTGTATACAGGCCGACGACGACTATACGGAGCGACAATTTATATCTAAATTTCAATTGACCTTTATCTCGCTGGCTAATGCTTCCGAGAGCGAGGCGGCGGCGGCGGATTCGAGCGAAAGTGCAACTCCACGCGAAATGCCAGACGAGTTAATACTCGTAAAGCGCAGTATATCGCACGGGGGCAGAGTTGCGAGACGGCAATTACCATATCTCCTTCTTCTCTGCGCTTTGCTCGCCGTCAGAACCTGGAAGGCGCGATGGTGATCCTGTCGGAGGAGGGCCGCCTGGAGGTCTGCTATCTCGGCTCGGAGCCCTCGCTTTTCGTCGCCCCGCCGATTCACCGCCGGGGATTCGATTACGTCGGCGCTGAGAAGGAGCTGCTCGAGCTGCGCCGGCTACTCAAGAAGTCCTCGTCATCGGGTAATATACGCTGCACGCGCTCCAGACACTCTGCAGCGCGCCGCCCAGCGCGAGCGCGCCTCTCTCATCCTAATTGCGCGTATCATGTTTAATGCGCACTCCTCGATCTTCATTATGCGACTGTATGCGTAAGCGTCGCTTTTAGCCGAGGAATCTTTCCTCGCCGAGTAATGGGATTCGATTACAGTGCTATGCACTGCGCGCACGACTGCAGGATTATATAGTCTCTTCATTTGCTCGCGACGCGGCTAATTGATTGCTCGGCTAATAGTTGCAAATAACCGCTGCTTTTTCTCTCTTTCCTCCGCGTGCACCAGCAGCAGCAGCGAGCATTGTACAGACCCACCGCCTCTCTCTGTGCGCGCGCGCGCGCGCGCGTTGTTAGCGACAATTTTTTATTTATTTTTTTTTTTTGTTATTTACGACGCATCTAATCCTTCGCGGAGTTAATATACGATCGGTTGATTTGTCGTGGTAATAAATTTTCATGTTTGCATACACGCGGCTGAGAGCAGCGCAGGCCTTGTTCCCCGAAGATTCATCGTTCTCTCTCGTTTTTCTCTAATATCCTGCAGATGCCCAGGTGACGAACGCCATGATGGAATCCGAACTCTCGATAAACGCTGTCGTGTCTCCGGAGCTGCTGCCGTCGCCTTACGCCTCGACGCGAAACGAGGCCGCCGAGGACAAAGAGGCCAGGCAGTCGAGCATGTGCAAGATCAGCATCGAACTCGCCTCCTACACGACTCTCCAGGACGTTCAGGTCTTCGTCGACGCGGCCAAGCCGCTCGTCCTTTCCAGGGATACGCTGGACCTCACGAATCTCTGTGAGGAAACTGCTGCAGGCTACGAATTTTCACGCTATTAATTCGCATGTGTACAAGTATAAATTTAACTCTCGATTAAAGGTGAGACGTACACGATGGAGACGACGGCCTACCTGGAGAGCGACTCGCTACCACTGTCGTCCGAGCTGCAGATCACGGCGACGTATTTGAACGAGCGCGGCAATCTGCGCGTCGTCGAGAAGCGCGCGCAGCTGCCGCTGAAGATGCTGCTGAGGCCCTGCCCGCCCGAGAGCACGGCTGCCTTCTCCGTGACGATCAAAAGCGCCGAGCCCGTCCTCAACTTCAGCCAAATCTTTCCAGGTATAGAGGAGGCGTATAAGAAAGATTAATTATGCAGGAAGAATTATGTAATTATGATCTGCGAGAGAAGAGAGCGTTATTAATGTTTGCGCTGGGATGATGTATCGATCTGCGCGCGCGAGGATCGCCTGTGCACACGGGAGAGCTCGGTGGTCTTTAAGATTAGAGTTATTGGCAGGAAATGACGATGGTTTGAGGTGACGGGAATCCCCTTGCCGGATATCTGCGGCTTTTCTCAAACCAAAAAGAAGGAAAAGAACGAGATTAAGATCAGTCATTCGAGAGCGGACGGGCTACAGCGACGAGTGACTAAGTTTCGTAATCAAAATTAATTGTCGATTTCGGGGGCGCAGCGAGGTCCAACTATTCTTGCGGAAAGCTTGCTTCCTTTGTTTATCGTCGTCGAGTGTGCGGCAGAAACATCAGCTGCACGTCCGAAGAACACGAGCAAGTATACACCACTAGTTATAATTAGTCGATCACTGCGCCCTAAAAACGTAATGAGGATGCGCGCAGTGCATCAAGCGGCGCAAGAAAAAAACTCTGAAAACGCGAAAGCACCGGATGGAGCGTATACGACAAGAAAGACAGAGGACGAGTCGAATTGACATGCACGTGAGCCTTTCAATTAAATTAGCCGCGGCGAATCGAAAATGCAGCACATCTCATCTTCGGTATAATTTCGTGCAGCTTTTTACGTCGCGTATAACGTTCCGCGAGTCTTGATGCGCCGTCCTCGTCGTCGTCTCTTTCTTGCTCGTCGCGAATGCGCGCGCGCGGAAAAAGGGCAAAAATGTGTGCGCAGGTTGAGAGAGAGAGAGCCGCGAGATCAGCGAGAGGGAAGGAGAGCAGGGCAGTCCGCAAAAACGAGAGGACGTTTTTATGTTCGTTGCAAAAAAATTGAGTGCAGTGTAAATATTTTTTGCCAGCTCTCACGGTCACACAGTCTCAAAGTAAATATACTGTTAGGATATGTCGGTGGGAATGAATTACGAAAACTTAAAAGTTTTATTAGCCCGCTGATTTAGCGAGTGTCGTTTGATTTTCGGTTTTACGGTCGTTATTCAGGTTTTAATAGCAAATAAGGGGCATTTTATAGAGGACGAAAAAAGTTTATTCTTTTGGCTTCTGAAACGCCAGTCGAGCGTATTCAAGTGTATTTTTTACAGTATTCTAATTCAGCAGGTTGGGCGTGCAGTCGACGGAATTTTACCGCTCAGACAAATAAACTATATGAGTATTCATGTGGAGTCTCTTCCCCTCTCTATTATTTAATGCTATTTTACTTATTTAATGCTACTAAAAAGCTCCAAAATCAAATGGCAACTCTCAACTTTATCGCGAGAAAATGTACAGGCATCATTATGTAGACAGTCGATCTCAATTAATACGACACTTGGACGTTTCCAAACGAAGCCTCATGACAATTAACTTAACGAGCACCGCTTTGTTTCTCTTCACAGAATTTATTGGCGAGTACTCGTCGCGTCAGGTGACGAATTCCCTGGGACTGCAGCACGCGCAGGCCGCTCAGATTGTGACGATCGCCTCCGGCCTGATGTTGAACAGGTATCGCGTGCAAGCAGCCGACGGCACGGCCCTGCCACTGGTAATCCAGCACCTGGTCTCCCGACTGCATGACAAATCTCCAGCCACTGCTAATCAACTCAGCTGTAGCTTGGCTCAGCAGCACCTTCAGTTCGTGCAGACCAAGCTCGAGGCTCACTTTGCGGCGAGGGTGAAAATTCGAGCGGCTCTGGTGAGAGAATCTCTTTGGGGATTCGTGTAATTATCAGCTTAAGTCCTTGTTTGAGTAATGTGCACCGGCTGTCGCGATGACATTTAAATTGGATTATTATTGGCTGCAGCGGACTTCTGTAACTTCATCGTTTTCTGTTTTTTTTTTTTTTTTTGTAAAACCAGTTAATTGTCAATTACAATGAAAATTGGATGCCAGCGATTCCTCGAATCGAGTGTGCGGGCAATCTTTCGAAACATCGGAAAAAAAGTAGTCTCGAGCCTGCGCACCAGACGCGCGCATATAGCCTATGCAAAGTCGATTGTACAAAGGCGACAGATAAGCGCGCCGCAATAACAGCGTATATCGCCGGCGGCAACTCTCGCGCCAAGTCCAAACAAACATCGCGCGAAAAGTCCGCTGCAGCGCACGTGTACAATTCTGCACATTTGCTCGCTTACAGCACACATACATACGTATGCGTATGTGTACCCGCACTGCACGCACGCGTGCGATTATATAGCACGCGGTATTTACGCTCGCCGACAGAGAGTCTACTGGCTCGCGATTTATCATCGGCGATTAATTAGCCTCGTTTTTCTCCCCTTTTTGCCGGACGCTTCACTTGTACGTGCCCTCGCTGCGCGCGCGCGCAACAAGTGCAGAAGGAGATCGGCCTGCTGACGACCCAGTTGAGAAACATCGAGAAGAGAATGCTGCGCGGCATGAGGGAGCGGAATTCCCGATCCCTCGCCGCTACCGGACTCCCGACCCTCCTCGACTCCACGTATCGCGCGATCTTCGCGCTCCTCGACGAGCTTCAGGCTGCCCGAGCGGTAATTGCTCGTTATATGAGTGTCTGTATATTCGACGTGGCTGCCGCCGTTTGGCTCGTGCTGCGCCGCGCAGCGAAACGGTGTGCGGCTGCTGCGGCTGCTGCGGCTGCTGCCGCTGCTCATGTTGAAAGTGGGAGGACGGATTTGCGATTCAGTTTTCGGATTTTGTTAAGCCTTCGATCGATCTGCTTTGTGGTCGGCTGCCGTTACTTCTGCGTATGGATAAAAGCGCCTGTAACCTCGTTGTTCATTAACAATGCTAAAAGAACAGCGACGAGTGTATAATATGAAGCAGATCGATTTATCTCGACGAGAAACAAGATTTCGATGACCTACGCGAATGCTACAATTTGCCGAAGATTTAGCCATTAAATTTAAGAATCCAATCATTCCGGGTACAAAAATCAATGTATTATATGGGTAGCCGAAATCGCGGTCATTATGCCCCGCATTACGCTCTTTCATCTCACGGCGTGATTATGCAAACGAGTTTTCGTATATATATATACGGCAGGTATGCGTATACGCGTGGGTAATATCGGCCGACCGAAATTTCGTGATTAGCAGTATAATGGAGCTGTAAGTAAAGATTTTGGGAAGTGTCGGACAAGGTGTAATGCAACGAATTATATGCGGTTGCGCTCGTCACGTGTACTGCAGCTTCGCTTTTATAGTAGCGTAATTGAAGCTTCGGAATGCAAGCTCGTGGGAACCTCGCGAATTAAGTTGTTAACTCGCTTAGTTTTATTTTCTCCTTTCAGCCGAATTTCAATGCACCGCAATTACCAAAATTTCGATAGGATTCGATCAAAGAAATATATCTGAGCCGCGTAATACTTCTTCCACATCTATACATCGGCAAGTCGAATTAACAGCAGCAGCAGCGGCAGCAATGCATCAGCAGTCTGTTAAGCGATATACGATTCTGTGCACCTGACTTACTATGTCTTTTCGCCTTTGATTGCAGGAACGTGAGCAAGCGGCGCACAGCTTGCAGTGCTCCCTGAGGTTACTGCTCCTACTGCTCCAACTCAGCGTGAGCGAGGACAAGTGCGCGATGCTCCAGTCTGCCGTTGGGTTTGAGCCTCAGCTCTGCGACGAAGTTGTACGTATACCCAGAATGTATACTGGGACTTTTGTAAACGATTATTTTTGTATTTTGTATAACAATGCGCTCCGAGTGTATAGCACGTATATAGGCTTCCACTGAGATACAGAGCAATTACACTGCTTGGTGTGCTCTCCTCTGCAAATAATTTTAAGTCCTCTGTCGGATAACTCTACATTTGCCGAATGTTAGACAATTTTCTTACAGGCGCTCACACTGCGCGGCCTATGCACATTATATACGTTATGCGTACGCGTGTCCGTAAGTATGCAAGTGTTAACGGTAGCTGCAATCACGCTGGAATATTATTAAATTTTAATAACTGTAAAGAACTCGGCGGGATTATTTATGCGTTTTTAAATAGCTGTTTACGCATTTTTGCACGTCGTTGTAATCGCACTTACTGCTCGTTAGAGCTCTCGACTCGCGCGGCGTTTGACTATACCTGGACGCTATTCATGTACACATCGGCGCGATAGAACAGCATTCATTCGACACCGCGAGAAGCCAATTTAACTTCTAATTACGAGTCATTCAGAGACGACGTCATCGAACAACAAGAGCTTCATTCACCCCGAGAGAGAAAGAGAGAGGGGGGGGGGGAGAGCCTCGCGCGCATAATGAAAATCGCTTAAACACTATACTGGCTTCATTCATGCAGCGGCCGATCGATTGGCAAATAAAATTAACACGTCAGGCCTCGGTTGCGCGCATACGGCCGCGTCTCCCGCGAGTGTAAATCTTCGCAGGAAGCGTTTCATTCTCGAGGCGGTTCCATCTTTCAAGTATTCGCGCACACACACACACGCACACACGCTTTCCTGCAACCTATTCCATATTACACACAGGTCATTTCTTTTCTTCCCTCGTCGGCTCTCGCGCGCCCATTCGATTTTCGCTGCCGAACGCGCGTCCTTTTCTCATTTCCCGCGCTGCAGTTGGTGCGCGCGCGTGTAATAACGTCGACTCTGCACGACGCCGCTTCGAGTGCAGACGTCCGGTTCCGCGTCAAGTGTGCGCGCTGCAGAAAATAGAATGGCTTTGAGGTTCGCGTGTAAGTGGTTTGTGGAAGAGGATTATCGATGCGCTCGTGGTCTTTATTTATCGAGATAGAGGTGTGTGCGCGCGGTTGCATAGTGTGTTTAAGTTTGCGCTATACATCTCTCCGAGCGAGAGTGGAAGGCTTTGAGTACAAATAATTAAATACTCTCCGCGCGCACTCGAGCGACGAGAGAGAGAGAGAGAGAGAGAGAGAGAGAAGCTTTAAAAGCGTTTATTTATAATTAGTGGGGGAAGGACGACTACTGTGCCGTATAGCTATCATTTGGAAAAGTTAAATATCAATGTTTTTATTGCTCGTCTATTAGCACTCTCGCTCTCTCTCACTATACACACACACACACACACACACACACACACATATATATATATATATATATCCGCGTTCTGAAGTATATACAGCGCGCACGTTTTCGCATCGAATTTTCTGTGCCGCGCAGCTGAACAGAAAGCTTCGTATACACGCGTCGAACGATCCCATCCTGAGCGAGCTGTATGTACATCAGCATCGGCCTTTTACTCTGTGTGTCTTTCTCTCTCTCTCTCTCTCTCTCTCTATAGCAAGAGCTGCACGTGCAGCGCATATACAGCTTCTCTCCTTTTTCTCCTGCGACTCGCACGCGAGCGCGCAATTACACACGTATGCCAAGCGATTTTTTTCGCCGTGCAGCTCTGCACGCGACTGCCGGAGAGAGAGAGAGAGAGAGAGAGAGAGAGAGAGAGAGAGAGAGAGAGAGAGAGAGAATCATCCCCTCGCGCTAATCTCGCAGTGTCCTTCTTGTATATCCTTTGCGCGCCGCGGCGACGCAATCTCATAATAGCGAGAGACGATTCCGTTTAATCGCGCGGCGCGGAGCACACGCGGATTCGCCGACGCGGCGCTGCAGCCGCGACTCTTTTTTGCGTAGACACAATTAACGAGAGGAGACGATTCGCTGCGATGCGGCCGGGCTAATTTCATTGGCGTGTCTTTCTTAATTATACGCGCGCGGCGATCTTCACGAGTTTTGCGAGTCTACGAGCTGCGTATCGACGTTCTGTTCTTATTTTTAACAGAAGCGTATCGTTTGCCTCCTGCACTTGCCACTTGCTGCGTGTATTGGCACGAAATTCGCCAAAAATAACAGCGGGAAATCTCGGTGGAAAAAAGCCGAAATTCCGGGGCTAGAGAAACTAGGTACACATATATCTGAATGAAGAATCAGCACCGCGCGATTTTCGTAGTCGCAGAAAGAGCGGCGCCTTATCTCTCTCTCTCTCTCTCTCTCTCCCGCGCGCAACAGCGTTTATATATGCGCGTAATCAGCGGCATCTCTTCCCAGTATATAGATCTATCGAATTAAAACGTCATTACGCGTGCGCAGCTTCCGCGATAAGATCTGCTCAGAAGGAGAAAAAAAACCCATCTTTTTACATCGCAGGACTGGGAGGAAGTGACGGACATGGCGTTGATCGGACTCACGCGCTCGCTCTCCAGCAAGCACCAGCAGCAGCAGCAGCAGCGAGAGGTTGGCGCCGAGGCTGCTACTACTACTACTACAACTGCTACTACTACCAGCAGCGCGGCATTGGCTGCACAAGCAGCGCGAGTCCAGCAGACGAGCTGGAACAGGTTCGAGTCGACGCGCGATTTGGCGAAATTGAAAAAGCGCCTGGCACACGCCCTCGAGAAGCTCTCGGCGAGCGGCACTGGCAGCGCCATCAAGGAGTCGCCCGCGGAGGAGCAGGCTGCTGCCGCTGCCACCGGCTAATCTCCCTCGCATCTCGAATCGATCCGTCACGAGAGCGAGAGAGAGAGAGAGAGAGCCGCATCAGTAGCCAGTGCGCGCCGCGGCCTTGATCGTATATACATAACATATGCGTCGCTATCTCCTCTCGCCTCTCCTCGCGCGTACGTGTCCTCTTTTCTCTCTTTTTTTCCTCTCTCTTTCTTTCTTTTTTCCTTTTAGCGAAGGGGGCGCGCGAGCGCGCGATTATTTTCCGGGGAATGTGCAAGATTCTTAATTGTTTCGCGTCCGAGCCGCGACGTTAAGTGCGAGAGGAGGTAATTTTATGGCGAACGCGCGTACCGGCGAAGCTGTAAAATAATTAATTTACGACAGGTGTTGATTATACTCGGAAGGTTTTCCCTTTCGTCCTCTCACGTGTGTCTGTGTGCGCGCGCGCACCAATGTAAATGTTGTAAATATGCTATAGAAAGGCAAGCGTGCCAGACGCAATAAAGTAATATGCGCATTATAAAAATGTGTTCATTCTTCGAGGGGTCCTTACGCGCGTAAAGCAGCCGACGCTTAACAGCGCGCGCAGCTTTGTCGTCCACTTGGCACGAGGAGAGAGTAAGAGAGGCCCTCTCGCTGATTGTCGGTTGACTTGGGCTTCTTTTTAATTTTTCCTCTCTCGCTGATTGTCGGTTCTTCGACGCGTCCTCTTTTACAGCAGTAGCTCGAGACGAGAGAGAGAGAGAGAGAGAGAGAGAGAGAGAGAGAGAGAGAAAGAGAGAGGGAGAGCAAGCAAGAAAGAGAGAGAGATGAAGAAGCCCGTACTGATGAGATTTCATCTTAACGCCGCCGCTGCTGGAACTCGCGCGGACGCGCGCGCGCGCCCGAGGTAATGAAAGGCTCGCGCGCTTCGGATGCGAAATCGAGAAATTGAACACAGAGAGAAAGAGTGGATAAGGATCGAGCGGCAGCAGAAGCTGTGTGGATGTAGCGTAAGTGAGGCTGACGGGCGCCGCGGCGAGTCTCCAAGACGGCGCGTGGAAAAGCTGCCTCTGGTGGTATGTGCGGGTATACACTGTGTACACTGCGAAATTACTCGTACTCTTTCAGTGCTAAGCTCATTTTTATTTGCTTAATTTTTTTTTTTTGGCATGTACCGTCAACGCGCTGCCAATAAAGAAATTAATTTATCTTAAAGTAACGTGCGTTTATATTACAGCGATAAGTGCGTTTTGGCAAAGTTTGTGCACCATAACGATATTAGTCAGACGCGAGTGTAAAAAGCAGATGGGCAGAGTGTCTTTCTACTAAATCGTATCTACACTTCCGTCTGAAATGCAATTTGCCCGAAAATAAGATTATTCTTAGGCAACTTTGCTATCCCTCAACAGCTCCACGTACAACTTCATTCTCTCGGCGTTTACATCGCTCGATTCTTCTCCTGCCTCTTCTTCTTCGTCGTTTTTTTTCCCGAAAAGGTAAACACGAACTGCATCGCTACGCCAGAACGGCCGGAACAGAATGCCCAACAAGCCATAAAACACGCTCGCGCGTTCTCTCTCGTCGCTCGTTATCCCGAACCGTCACCCAGAAAATAGTATACACGTCTCTCTCTCTCTCTCTCTCTCTATCTCTCTCTCGCTCCTCTTATTCTACCTCCTCTTTATCGCAGACACCCCGTGTGCGTGTGTGTGTGTACGCGCGCCGCTCATTCCCACAATTATACTCGCCAAGACAATCACGCGCCAGATTTTCCACAACAAGGCAGAATCCTGCAGCCTACGATTGACGAGCGGCACACTGCACAGGCTTGTGTGCATTATATAGCCGCGAGCGCGTGTGTCTAGCGCAAAAATAATGTGAGAAAAGCGGCGTCGCGGCAGTGGCGGCGGCGACGGCGGCGGTAACATCTCCTCCTCCCGTTTCTGGCCGCAAAATCGTGTCGCTTGCACACTGGCATCATAAACAAAGATTTACGTAATAGAGCGCAATCAAGGAAAAGTCGTTGCAGCAGCAGCAGCAGCAGCGGCAGCAACGATCCGCGCTCTGGAAAAATCCAATCGACCAGAGTGCCGCCGCGCGAGAGAGCTGCGCGCGTATAGGATATGGCAACGTCAAAGATTTGCGCGAGCGGCGCCAGTCTATTATAAGGAGGAAAGAAAAACTCGAGACGCCGAGGATTGGATGTACACGCGAAGCGTATATATATATCACACACACACACGTATGTATGTATAGATATGTGTGCGGCATGCAAAATCGCCTGTGCGCAGTGTGTGTCCGGGGGAGGGATGCGGAGGAAACACGAGAGGTGTGCGAGAAGTACATACGGAGCCTCTTGTTGTTGCGGTGTATATATAAGTGTATAAGTATAATATATATGATGTGGTTTAAGAGTCTCTCCACACGACGACGACGACGACGACGACGACGACGAGAGTTATATAGTTTCAGCGCTGAGGTGTATTAAACACTGTTGCGTTTCGTTGACGCGCGTTCGATGGTGGTAAAATTTTTATCGCGCGCTTTGAAAGATCGAATGTTGATTTTGAATTATGCGCGCGCCGAGTCCGTAATATAGCGTGTGCAGTGCGCTTTGCGTCGAAGGAGGAAAAAAAAATGGGAAAAATCATGGACGGATTAGAGACGCGCGCGTTTTAAAATTCGCGTTATCAATCAACGTTTCGCATCCGATAATTTTTTCGCCGTTGATAGCTGCCAATCGATTGCGCGCGCTTTAATTGAATTAGTACTAATCCGGCGCGGTAATGAATTTTTTCTTATCTCACGTCGAAGAGCACCGAGATTCTTATGCTAATCGCGATATGCGTCTCGCTTCGAAAAGGAAGCGAAAAGTCGTAACAAAGCAAAAAGCCCCCGGCGGGATAAATGATGGATGCGAACGAGCGCGTTTCACGTGTTTCAACTTAACGAGCGGTTATATAGATATTGCTCGAGATAAGCTCGTCGCTAGTGGAAGCCGATTAATTAGCATTAATATCTGTTTGTTTTTTCTCCACCGTATATATCGCGCAGCCATTTTTGTTGCATAACGCGCGACGACGACGACGACGACGACAACGACGGCTTGTTATATGCACGTAACTTTTGTCTCGCTCTCTTTCTCGGATAAAGGAATCTCCGCGACGCTCTCGATCCATAAAAAAAAAACGCACACACACACACACACACACAGATCTGGTTTTGAAAAACAATATGCGCAAATGGCGCACGCATTTACATCTGAAAGCGAAGCTCGGCGCTTGAAGACCGCAATAAACGCGCGTTATATGTGTGTATAGACATGTGTGTGCGTATGGCAGAGCCGGAAAAGGGAAGAGGGTCAAGGTCTGCTCTCCTAGCGTGACTTCGGCATTATCGACGTTTTCCCGGTATTGTGCGGATGCTCGCGCGTATAATAATGGCACGGGTTTTAAGTGCCGCGCGAATCGCGCGGCCATCTCATCTCTCTCGCTGCGAGGACTTGGCTGACTGACAGATCGATTGAGCGTAATTAAACTCCGCATGCGATTCTCGCTATTCAGCCAGGAGACAGCTCGTACGTCTGTTCTCCATAGTTCGAAAATTGCCTTTTTTTCGCGAGGGAAAACACGTACGTCACTCCCTTATTATGCAATAGGGTAATCATTTTCTTGTGTACTCTGCACGACGTATGCCTGGGATTTTGAGTCGGAATAGACACTTGGAATATATAACGCCGAAAAAAAAAAAACGTCCGATACTATCTCGGTTTTCTCGGTATTTCGATCTCATTTCGATTGTCTCTTCCTCGCTCTCTCTCTCTCGCTCCCTCTCGTGCAGGCGGACTCTCGAAACTAAGATGAGAATCTCGCGATCAGATACAAACGCACGACGCATATTCCGATCGAAGCCGTTTTCGAAATCGTCGATTTATCCGGTATTAGTTCATTAATATCCAATTAGCATTGATTTAACACGATCTTCCGTATCGAAAGAGGCGCATATTCACAGTTACATCTCCTCTGCGCTGCGTATATACTGCTTTTATGCGGCGGCGGCCGCGGCAGCGCTTATCAGTCATTAAAATAATGATTCCAGAAGCGATTTCGATCTCTGAATCCCGGGGATCTCGTTTCGCGCTTCCGACGCCGATAAAAGCGCTTAGCTCGTCGAGAGCTCATTGGAACTGATTACATCGCAAGAGAGAGAGAGAGAGAGAGAGAGAGAGAGAGAGAGAGAGAGAGAGAGAGAAAGGGAGTGAGAGAGATGCATTTGCGTGCGGATAAGTAGAAACTCACCGGATGCAGTGCGCGCGCGAGTCCTGTTTCTCTCTCTTGCTCTCTCTCTCTCTCTCTCTCTCTCTCTCTCTCTGTATGTGCTGAGTAGGATTGCCGTTTTCAGCTCTCTCGCGCTTGTTTATACGGCAATTAAAAAGCTACTTTGTATTCAAAGGAACGAGAGAACGAGTAAAAAGGCGCACACGTGAGAGAGAGACAGAGAGAGTGCACTGACAGATCTGGCGAAAACAAAAAATAACGGGAGACGCCTGCTCAGCGAAAAGCGCGCGGACACGTAAATTTCGCGTTTTTGAATGAAGCCTCGCCGCACTCCGTCTCGTCTAACGCGTCCTCTCTTCCGTGAATTTTTCATATGACTCGGCGCACACGCGTTCTAGCGAAATTCTTTTACAATTAGTCGGCTCTTTTTTCGGAGTCATTAACGAAAATCGCGTCATCCACCTGCGACCGTTCGTCGAGAGAGAGAGAGAGAGAGAGAGAGAGAGAGACAGAGAGAGAAATGAATGACGAGAACAAACCACTTGTCGTTTTTCCTGGGCTGGCAATCGACCTGTGCGCGGAGTCAGAGAGACTCGATGAGTCACAAGCGGCAGGCTTCAAGGTATTGCCGTTCAGCTTACGAAAATTCCTCGGAAGCTTCTTCCGCACCTGTGCATCAGCTCCTCTTCTCGCGTTACCGAAGAGAAAAAGTAGTCATTCGAAACTGGCTTTTCCGAGAACTGTTTTACGCGGAGTAGAGCTCACTCTCTCACTCTCGCTCGCGGTGTACGTATATACCCAGAGCCGAAGGCTCGTCATTTTTTCTCTTAATTGTTTGTCCGGTTAAACCAACCGCAGAAATTTAAAGACACACACACGCACACACGCATACGGAAGGCAGCTCCCCCGAGGAAATATAGGTATATCTTATACATACCCAGTTCCTCGGTGTGTATACATAAAAATTCATCGCTACTCCTCGCCACCATATAACGAGTGTGACAAGATCCGAAGCGACAGATGCACGCCCGCAGACGACACGTTGGGCGCGTGCACGTACAGTCAAGAGCGATAATTCTCTCCCCAGCCGATGCAGCCTATCTCTCTCTCTCTCTCTCTCTCTCTCGAAACGCGCTCGGAATTCCGAATTATAGAGGAGGCCGGCAGCGAGAGAGAAGACAATGGCTTGTAAGTTGTAAGGACCTGTATAGACGGGAGGGAAACAGCTGCTTCGGTTATACTCGTTAGAGCACGGCATCGGGGCGACTTTCCCTCCATAATACGGACTGTGCGCGCGCTTCGTCGCGATAATAAGCTTGGGGCCCTTGAGGAGAGGAAAAAGAGAAAGACGAGGCGAGGAGGCCGCAGCGACGACGCAACGTCTGGCATGCGGTCTGCGAGCGCGCGACCGAGCGAGCGAGCTTTGAAAATTACCGCCGATGAGTTTCTCGATGTGTATCGGTATTTCCCGCGGCGGCGTGTGTGTGTGTGTCACCTGCACGTATATACACACTATACGCGCGCATTTTCGGCCCTCCGGCTTCCCGTGCGCTGCTCCGAATTTGAAAAACGGAGCTCTC
Organism: Philotrypesis tridentata; assembly: GCA_018906965.1. Lineage (NCBI taxonomy): Eukaryota > Metazoa > Arthropoda > Insecta > Hymenoptera > Pteromalidae > Philotrypesis > Philotrypesis tridentata. Next base: position 6,345,313 of record JACCIB010000007.1, read on the forward strand.
TCGAGTGCGTACACTACTTCTGCGCGCGCGCCTCGATCGTTCGCGATATCGCGCGCGGCAATCGTTCTCTCGTTAAGCGCGTATAACGCTCAATTAGAGGAAGAGAGAAAAGCTCGAGAGGGGGGGGGGAGAGGGAGAAGCCGAGGTAACCGCTATAATTGGATTTATGCAAAGACTCGGCCATTAGCGGAGAGCCGAGAAAAAAACCAGTCAGAATTTTCACTCCTCCGTGTCTCGAGCGTCTTCTCTCTCTCTCTCTCTCTCTCTCTCTGTCTCTCGGCACAAGATTACGTGGAAACTCGCCCGTAGCTCCGTAATCGTCTACCTTCCCGGAAGAGGCTCGACAGGAAACACGTATAGAGGGGGAGAGACACGTCGTGTGCTATAGCCGTCGATCCGCCTAGGAATCCTTTGTAAAATGCCTGATAAAATTCCGCGGCCGCCTTTGGGGACGCGCGCGTTGCGCTCCTGCCGACGATTTATCGAGACGCGCTCGCGTGCATTATTTTTTTTTCTTCTCCTTCTCCGCTGCACCAGCAGCAGCAGCCCCTCTCGAATGAGAGAAAGAGAATTCCTCGGCGCGGCGGAATTTCCTTTTTTGCCCGGCTTTTCGCGGATACGGGGGGAGTGGGGGGGGGGGGAGACGAAAGGTCGGTAACTTTTAGCCAAGCTTACTTTTAATTGCCGTGGTGGATAGGTACAGCGTATAAAGCAGGTGTACCATGGTTGTTATGATGATTTTGTTTTTTTCCCCGTTCCTCGCTTCAACAAAGACAGAAAATCGTCCGGGAGATTTACAGCTCCCCGTGCGGCTTTTATCGCGGCGATCGATTCGAATTTCCGATTATAATATTTAAAAATTCCACGTGTTCTCTCCTTGTGTTGTATATACAGTTGTTGATTTCTAACGCGACTGAATTTCGGTCGGGCGAGAGAAGGTTATTGGATTCTCCGAATTGGAGAGACGTCAAAAGCTCGTGGGAATTCACAAATGTCAAATTGCTCTGGGCTGCCGACATACATATAAAAATCATTCCCCCCGCTGTTTCTTTTATTATTTCGGTGTACGCGTTATATAAGTGTATATAACGTATGCATATACGGGCGAGCCAGGGATTTCATGAATCAATTTCGCGTCGAACGATGATAGGTGGATGTGTGACGATTTCGAGATAACGATCTATGATAATTTCGAGGGATTATATGAATACGGTATGCGCGTATCCGTACGAGCAGACGAATTTACGAAACTCGACTGTTTCCTTGTCTGCTTCTAGAAAAGTATAGATGGTAGTTTTTGTGAAGGGAACACTGTGAAATCTGTCATTAAAAATTACTATGCAAAATAGTAATGGTGTGACACACTTGCTTGAGCATACATTTTACTGCATAAAAAGATGGTAAAATTTGTATTCAAGCAAGTATGTCACATTTTTACTATTTTATTTAGTATACTTTTTAATGTGGCAGATTTCTCGGTGAATTTATACGCCTAGATGATTGACGTTTTTGTCTCGGAAATGGGTATGCGTTAATTTGTTGTGATCGTCATGCTGAAAGCGTTTTTGGAATGTTCATCAAAGATTGATCGTTCGATAAAAACTGTATTGCTGCGAATATTAAAGTACCTCTTATATTAATTTCCGTTAATCTCGTGATTAACGGGTTAATTAAATGGAAGATTTCACGTTATAATCTTGTTGATATAACGGCTTAATCAGACGGAAGGGTTTCTGGGTGATGAAAATTAATATTTAACATACGCTATAAAGTATATAACGTACACTAATGATAGAAAATCAAATTTTTATCATATCGTTAACGCTTCTGTACAAAAAAAAAACTATTATAAAATATTTTCGGAGGCTCTCAATACTTCAATTGCCAAAATTTCAGCCATAAAGTTTCACAAACAAGAGTAGGTAAAATCCAAATCGCAGGTCTGTAGAAAGCGATTACGTTCTTCCCAAACGAGAATTCGCCATCCACACACACACGCACACACATACATGCACACACACATATTCCAGGCGAAAAAAATTCGGAGTCTGCACGTGCAGCTCTCGCATGAAAGCGCAAAACGCCGAACGCGCGCTTTTGCATAGTAATGATGAGAAAGACAGACCGTGTATCTAATTATCGCTGCTCTTCTATTTTCCCCGCATTATTGCGACGGGGGCAAAGTGACTAATGATCGGCGATATATACTGCACGCAGAGGTCGACGATCGTCGATTATAGTCCATCTCATCGGCTCTTTTCACGCATTTTTACAGATACGCGTGCACAACGCATCGCCGAGATTTTTTATCGACCCTCCTCGGAAAGTCTCTCTTTCTTTCTCTCTCTTTCTCTTTCTCTTTCTTTCTCCTCGTGTTTTGCTTTGAGCGCCTAATGACTCCGGCGTTCAATTGCCGTATAAGTTGAGCGCATAATACTTGCAAACTGGGAAAAAAAAACAAAACAATGTAGAGAAAAAATCGTTAACGAGCGTACGCGTTATGCGATTTTCCGAAACGGTTTCAGCTCTCCGGTCGTTTTACGACAGGCGAATGATGCAACGATTTCCATCCGTTAACGATTTATTGTTCGGTAGCGAATGGAAAAAGCGCGTTGCGTCGTGGCGCGTTTGCTCGTTAGGCTTTTGAATCCGGCAGGATTATACGATCGAGCGAAAATATTTAGTTGCAACTGATTCGGCAGCGCAAGAAAAAAAATTTACGGATTGATTCGCCACGAGAGTAAAAGGAATTTTTCGCATACGCGCGCGTTCGTCTACTTTATGCGAGCGACGGAGCGATAAAGTGTTTCAACAAGTTTATCGCTATGTATAGTCGCGCGAAATTGCGAAAAACTGCAAGGCGGCTTTGTCCTCGTGATAAACGCATCGCCGAGCAAAACTCGCGCTAAAGAACACCACAGCGTGATCGTCTAAAAAAAGAAAAAATACCATTAGGCCCGCCAAAAGTTTGGAGAAAATTTTCGCATACACAATATGGATTCCAATAAAATTTAATGACCCATAAATTTCCCCTCGGAAATTTCCCGATTGAAGAGTGCGCCCACAGAGACTTTCTGCACTATTCCGCATCGGAGCTGCAGCAACGTGCGTCACTGCGTGCAGACATTATATGCATAACGCGGCCGCTGACGGAGCAGCGGCAGCATCGGCACAGCGATCGCTCTCGGACAGATCGGCATTAAAAAGCCAGTAGTAGTTCGGAAATCCGAAAATTGCTCAAAGCCCACTGCCATATATATACATATCCCCGGAAGATCGAGCGAGTCGCGTGCAAGATCCTAATCCCCGGATTACGCGGCGCGTGTTTACAGATGAGTCTCTCTCTCTCTCTCTCGCTTTCTCTGTGGGCCCCGCGCTAATTGGGTATGGCTCTCTCTCGCTCTCTTTCGGGCTCACCCCAGGGAATCCCTGGGAGCTTTTTGACTCCGAGGCGTCTAGCCGCGTCAGCGCTAATGCAGCATATCGAGACAGAGAGTAAGAGAGAGAGAGAGAGAGAGAGAGAGAGAAAGAGAGGGACAACAAGTGGGTGGAGTCGGGAGAAGGAAAAGAGGAGGACCCCTGCAAATTCATTCGAGCGGAGGCCTTTGTTTTTTCTCCCCACCTGAGACAGAGAGAGAGAGAGAGAGAGAGAGAGAGAGAGTAGAATCCTGACTTGCTACTTTTTTCTCTCTCTCGTTCCCGAATTTTTTTCTCTCCAGTTCGGTCCGAGGGGGCAATAAGGGGGGCAGCTCTTCGTCTCCGAGCTCTCTCTCTCGCTCTCTCCACCGAGGCTAGAGAGCGAGCGGGCCCGGGGAGAGCGAGCGATTAGGCTATCTCGCGACTCGTCTACATTTTATTGCCGCAGCGTTGGATATATTATGCCTGCTGGACGCGTATCCACTTTCGATGATTTATGCGCGGCGAGTCTATGTATCGACGTCTCTATACATACATCCGGCCGAAAGGAGGGGAGCTGCGCCTCTCTTACCTCAGGCGTTCGTCAATTTAGCGGGTAATTCATGGCTTCCGGCGCGGCAGTTACCACCTCTTTCTCTCTCGCCGAAAATATCGGATGCCGATCATTATAAGCCGGCCGGCTCTGGACAATAAAATTTTTCGCGCCGAGGCGGCACACAATGCGCGCGAGAATACGCTCTCCGCAGCGCGCGCGCGCGCTCGTGGCCGCGAGTGGCGTGGATATACACGGAGAAGACTCGCCGCGGCGCGCGAGCGGCGAGTATATGGCGCAGCATCCACTTAGCGAGACGGCGGCGGCGGCGAGCTTTTCGTGGAACTACGCGAGTGAGAGAGAGAGAGAGAGTAGATTGCGAGCGCGTGCATTATACGCGCGGCGATTCCCCGGTGGTCCACCGAGTTACGAGAGACGGCCCGAGACTCCCAGGAGAGGCAAAGAGAGGAGCAGAAAGAAGATATTTTTCGAGAATCCGTGGGAAGGATACCCCCGCGAGTAGTCCGCTCTCTTTGTTTTAGCGGCGAGAGAGAGAGAGAGAGAGGAGAGGCTTTTTTACATTCCACCGCCGCGGGTCGTTGGTTTTAGCTGCTGCCGCTGCTGCTTTTCGCTTTTTTTTCCGCTTCGGGTTCGCTCGTTCTGCGCGTCTGTTTCCTTTCTTTGCTCTCGCTCCGGAGCGTAGGTATACACCGCACAGCCGCACGTATGGGCTGCAGGGGTGGAGTCTCGCCCGCGCGCGCGCGCGCGCGTTGCTTTCGCCTTTTTTCTCCTCCTCGTTGACCGCTCCTTAGGGATTATATCGTCTTGTTATGACTGATAATCGATGACTAAATCCGGCGAAATTCGCGAAACTAATTTGAAACGGCGTGCTCGGGAGGCCGGACTCCCTTTCCTTTTCTTCTCGGCCAAGCTCCTCTTCGATGCGGATTGAGTGGTCGCCTGCTTTGATTTTTGCCTTCGAATATATATAGGCACGCCACTACGTGTATATGCATATACGATCTACGAAGCCAGCCAGGGGAATGCGCGCTGTAATTTTCGGATGGACGGAAGAGAGAGAGAGAGAGAGCTCTCCTTTTGCTCGTAATTGTCTCCCCCCCCTCCCCACCTCCCTCTCTTTGCTAATTATATAAGTATAAATTCTTCGAGCTGTCGGGGAGGCTCGCGAGCTATTCAACCTTCTCAAGCTTCTAGAAACTTTGTATTTTAATATTACAACTCTCTCTAGATCTTATTATGAGTGCGTGTTCTTCTTTTTCTCTCCTTCGGGACCGATCAACCGTATGCGTTTTTCAGTTCCTATTCGTCTTTGTAATTGGCCACCTTTACCCAGAAACTTTGCTGTTTTTTTTTCATTTTGAGATTATATGTTTAGAAAAAACTTACCGACTTCCCATTATAAAGTTCATAATAAATAATAAAGGACGGTATAACTACTGAAAATATATCAACTATTTCCTTAGCTATCACACATTTATGAGTCAAGCTTCGCAAACTATTCGATCCCACCGACATCCCCGCGCTACTCCACGCAATATCACTCCGATCACTCGTTTATCACGTCGTCCGCGAGTTCTCCTCCAAACGTCGGTATATTTTCTCAAAGTCGTCGGTCTAAAGGCAAGGGGGGGGGAGGGTTCGCCCCCTCGTTCCAAGAGTCTCGATCGGCGCGTCGTTCTCTCTTTCAGCACGTAAAAGCAAATAGGCTAATTTTTCTCGATATATTTATTTCCACTGCGGACGCGCGCCGTGTTATACCGCGCATTATATGATTTTTTCGAGCTCTCTCTCTCTCTCTCTCTCTCTCTCTCTCTCTCTCTATCGTCAGGGAACAAAGCGCGCATTGTACGGCTGGCGCCTCTAAAAAATAAGCCGACCCGATTTCCAGATCGGAAATAGAACGTTCGAGTATAACGTTAAGGAGATCCTCTGCTCTGGCGCACCGAGAAATAGATCGACTCGCGGCGCCACGCTCGTTTTGGATTTTTAATCTTGCACGCGCGTTACTCACCAGCCACTCTGCTGTTTATATAATACGTGGGTGCGCGTCTCGGAGAATTCGTCCGAACTTGAAAACGAGGGAATGACGCGACTTTTGATTACGCGAACGAAGAGGGTATGTATAGCGAGCCACGTGCACGTTTAGTCGCGAAGAGCGTATAGATCGCAAGTTTCATTATCGGCATTGTCTGCGCAAATTCGTACACGATATTCAAGCTTTGAAAGTACTCTCTGTATATGGCACACAAAACAAAAAAAATTACGTTCAGATCCTCGATGTAGCGCGTCGCGCGAGATCTTTCCAATTAACGAAATAATTCAGCGTCTGCGCATAGAGTAATCCTCAGCTCCAAGCTGCGCAGTCCGTCCGCAACTCATATTGAGAGGGAACGAGAGAAAGAGAGAGCGAGAGAGTGACAAACATTTCCTTTCTTCTGCAGCGCGCATATACGCACATTATACATACGCGCGCGCAGTGCCCGTATAGGCGCGCGATACATACGCGCGATACATACGCGCGAAAGATCAACCAGCTGTCGGGCTCATGAATAAATCCAATTTCATTCTACGAGCGCGTAAACCTGTCTCGCTAGAATTTCGATTTGTGCAAGCGCGTAAGTTTCCTCTTCTCTCGCTCCTTCTTCGCCTTCTTGTTATTTGTCTTCGCTCCGTTCGACTAGTATGCATCATATACGCGCACTGAAACTGCGCGAAGCCCTTCCCCCCCCCTGCGCTCGGACGTTGCGTTTCATCCGCTGTTCTCGCGATTTTCGAAGTCTATGTGGTATATACCCAATACATCGCGATTTACGATTTCGGTATGTTTATCCACGAAACTATATAGGAGAAGTGCGGCGACGACTGTATCGGATCGTAAAGCGATTAGCATAGAACGCGATAAGGCGCGCGCGTGCGTTATAAAGCCGAAACATTCCGCGGTACATTTCGTATGAGAAATTCTCCCGATATTAGCATATCCCCCCGAGAGAGAGAGAGAGAGAGAGAGAGGGAGCGAACGCGTACATGCAGTTTCTTCATTAGGCTTGCAGAAATTTGAAAAAAGCGCGCGGGCGCGCGCGCAGCCATAAATTCTCCGGCTTCCTACGTAAAGTTTTATTTCGAGCCGCGAGAGGAAAAATTCACGGCGAGAATATGTTTTGTGCGATTATCAATATTCATATACGCGATACGGCTAAGTGATACTCGCGTGTTAAGAAAAAATTGCGGGCTCGACGCATATATATTTATGTATATACGCTGTATGCGCTGTGAGCGCGCGGTCGCGCGAAAACTCTTAAATTATTAATAAATTATACATCGCTGATCTCTCGCGCGCAATCACAATGTACGGATTCGAGAGTTGCCTCGAGAGCGAGAGAGTTATTTTAAAATCGACGATCGATTCCCCGAGAGAGAGAGAGAGAAAGAGGGAGAGAGATAGCATACGAAGCTTCCGATTGTACGCAGCATTATATAGAGTATATAGTACACATGTGTGTGTATAGCACTATAGCCGCGGAGGCGAATTTAGAAATCGCTCGAGGATCTAAAATATTTACGCGGGCACTGGGGCTCACGAGGATCGGCAATTAGGGATATAGAGACGCCGCACAGACTAAACCAGCGAGAGATTTACAGCCCGCGTCGTCTCAAGCTCGCCGGGAGAGCTTTCATATCAAACATCGCCGTTCCTTCGTTTGTTTCCTTACATCATTGCAACTCCTACGCCTCTCGTCTCTCTCGATCGCTCTCCGCAGTTTCGCGCACGTGTCCGAAATCTATATAGGTGAAAAAACATGTAATAAGCCATACGTACATGTATATTTACGTACATGTAAATACATTACATAAATATGCGTATAAACATAAGTATATATGTGCATAAGCAGGAAATGTCGGAAACTACTCCCCTCAAAAATTTCAAAATTTTTTTTGAATTACCAGACCTGTTTTTTCTCGTTCCTTATATAGGTTATTTTGAAAGAGAAAAAACTCGCGTGCATGGCCGATCGTATAGGGTTCTTGAAAACTGGACTTTTATTCAAATTTCGCTAGTACGAAAATGTCTTTACGTTCATGAAAGAATGCTCTGAAATTTTTTCAGATTGATCTGATATAATTTTTGATTGATCGAAAATGAAAAAAATAATCGAAATTTCGAAAGCGTCCCTAAAAATTCTGAATAAATTCCAGAGCATTCTTTGATGAATTTTAAAATATTTTTGTATACGAATGAAATACTTTTAAAGGTCCAAATTTTTCGAGAAAACAATCTATGAATTCTCTTCTTTTATAATTATTTCTCGTTTTTCGAGTTGTTCTTGCTCCGGAAATAGTATACCTGTGAGGAACGAGAAAAAACAGGGCCTGCTAGGTGCGTGTTTTCAAAAAAAATGTTTGCGATTTTTGGGGAGAGTTGCTTCCGATATTACGTGATGGATATGCACATAGCCGGATCGTGAGCGGCAGCGTGTGATATCCGAATCGAAGACGGTGTCGCCAGCAGGTCTCCGACTGCTCGGCTGCTCTGCACGTGGACCAGTCCGCGCGGCGGAGAAAGATCGGTTGGCTTCTCTCGCGCGCTTACGCGTATAATACACGTACACGTACGCGGAGCGTTGTAAGAGAGAAGCCGGCCTTGCCGCGAGCTATATAATACAAGTCTCGCTGCATCGTTGGCCAGTATATATATACGTGTATAGCGAACACGTGGCGCTCACGCGCGGCTTTCTCTTTGTTTATTAACGAGATTCGCCGCCGACGATTGTTCTCTCTCTCTCTCGTTCGGGTAAACATGCGCATACTTTCAGCGGATTTTCGGAATAAAAGAAAAGCGCGCGAGTGCCAAGTCGGAGATCGTCGATGTACGCGTTGCGTCCGGAGCTCGGAGTATTGCCGTGCGTGTAGGTTTGATTATAGACTTTCTATACTTATATACTGTTTTATTGCCGCGCGCGCGCGCGGCTGCGGGGTGGTTTCGTCCGATTTATTCTCGGTTTCTGCAGCGCCGCGTCGGCGGCGGTTGCGACGGCGGCGCTGTGCGGGCTACTTAACGACTCCGGCTCTAATTAAGCAAGAGGATAATAGAAGAGCTCCGCTGATTATTTTCGCGAATAACGAGAGAGGTAAAAAGATGCAACGTGTGTGTGCTCGTAGGTACGCGTAGAGAGAGCTCTCTCTCTCTCTCTCTCTCTCTCTCTCTCGAACTGGTTTGTTTTTATAATTCCTCTGCGGCGGGGAGAGAGTCGTTATCGTTTTAGTGCGTTCGCCTATAATAAACGTTTTTTTCCTTCGGCTGCTCTCGCCGCGTGTGTGCCACTTATCTCTCTCTCTCTCTCTCTCTCGCTCCGTAGTAGGCTTTCTTCCGTTAAAATTGAAAAATTCTGAAAGGAAGGCAGTATACTGTCACCGTCTGCGTTTTACGTCACCCTACCGCCTATATACAGATATATAACCTATGCGTATAGACAGAGGCGCAGAGCTGGGCTCGAGCATATTAAAGCGAGAGAGAAAGAGAGAGAGAGACAGAGAGAGAGAGCCGGCGATCTCGCGAGACCTCGAGACGCCAGGAATTTGGAAAAGAAGAGGGCAAGGCGACTTCTAAACGCAGAGCATAGCTGACCCCACGCAGTACTATATTGGAGGGAGAATAAATTAGGCCCCAATTAGAGCCGAGGCGATCGTCTTTATCTTCGCGGTGGCAGCTACGCCTCTCCTTTTTTTCGGCTCTCGTCCGGTCCGGACCAAAAAGCGCGCGCGCGTCTGATGTCTCTGTCGAAAAGAGGAGTATAGAAGGAGAGGGAAGAACGATCGTGAGATTATGGAAGCTGGTATATACACTGCAGAATCTCTCTCTCGGATTCGGGGTTGCATCGTGTCGCAAAAAAATGAATTCTCAGACACTCGCGCATGCTTATATCACAGAGAGAGAGAGAGAGAGAAAGAGAGAGAGAGCTGCCTGTTCGTTGTTTATAGACGCACTAACTCTTCTTTCAAAGTAGCGGCAAAGTGTCTATACCTGTCGTTCATCCTCGAGTGTTTAGCGGTACTTCTCTCTCTTCCTTCCTCTCCTTCCCCGGGAGCAAAAGGCGCCAAATCGAGCTCCACCCCCCCCCCTTATTTCTCTCACCTCTCTCGGCGGGGCTTATTGCAAAGAAAAATTTTTTCTCGGAAATTCCCCCGAAATTTTCCAAAAGGCAAAGTCATCCCTTGAATTATTACACGCATAGACAGAAAAAGAGGCTGCGATAATGCGCCTATATACGCACACCTCGACTCTCTCTCTATCTCTCTCGCCAATATCCGATCTCGATAATTTTCCATCTCTCCCGCGGCGCGCTCCGCGCGCGCGGACATAGCGCGCGCGCAGCTCTGATTCGAGCTCCGGCATATCGCGTCTCTCCTCGTCGCGGAGGAGAGAATATAACGTGTCTCTCTTTATACTGGCAGTAGCCAACGGGTCCCCCACTACTGTGCGCTACTCGCTCGTCGTCTCTTATTACTTAGCGCAGTTACCACCACCACCTCCACCCTCGACCATCTCTCTCTCTCTCTCTCTCTTTCTTTCTCGCATATAGCTCTCCGGCATAAAATACGAGCCTCTCTCTCTCTCTCTCTCTCACGACTTCTCCTCCTTCCGTACACCTCCTTCGTCCCCCCCCCCCTCACCGGATTTTTCCCTATCATTTTTCTCCATCTCTCCCTCTCGTGCACATTTTCCGCAGCCGACGGTCTCTGCTCCCTCTCTCTCGCTCTCGCGCGCGCGTACGCACGCTGCTGCTGCTGCTGCTGCTGCTGCTGCAGCCGCTCACAACACTGGCTCTGCGCGCGCGAGCAGTCAGTGCAGCCGCGGCGAGCAGCTGACGCGCTACTACTATCCATACATTACACGCACTTATACGTCCGTGTACGCAGGACACACGCGAGTCCGCGCGTATACTCTATACACTCTGTATTTAGCTCTGCGCATTGGATCGGGATTTGACGGGCTACTGCGCAGAGCGACGCGAGTGCCGATTCGCCAGTTCACACGTTGCGTTACGCAGCCGTAAGTGTGCAAGTGCGTGCAGTGCCGGAGCGCGAGGATATATCCTATAATACACACTTGCCGGCGTCCGACGGCTCGGCGCGCTCCGCGGGAGCTAATTCCTCGCTTCTATATATTTTCCAATTTTTCTCTTCGGCCCCGAGTCTCTAGTCAGCGCCGATCGCGCACCTCAAGTTCCTCTTGCTCCACAGTTACGGGATACACCCCGTCAGCGGCGAGTGACAGTTTGTTCTGCGCGCGCGTGTGCTGCAGCGCCGGCCGCCGTATTACAGAAAACGACACAGCGGACCGACGGACGAGTCGAAGGGTGAGTGCCAGTGCGATTTTGCATGAGTCGGCGAATGTCTCGAGGCGAGTTGTCGTCTGTGTGTATATAAACGACGATTTTGTTTGCGCTGCTCTCTGCCGCCGCCGCCGCCGCCGCTCTCTAGATTTTTCTCGAGGCGGTGCGCGCGATAATACGACGACGACGACGACGACGACGACGACGTCGGAAATTTTTTCGGATCAATTCGAGGATAACGCATCAGTGTAATATAGTGTAGGCGCGCGTGTTCGTATAAATAGCGGAAAATTATCTCGGCGACGCGCGCTCGCGCAGGTATTGCCGTATCTCGTGCAACTTTTCAGATAGATTCACGCGTACACGGTTTATATGTGTACACCTATATACGGTCCACACACACACACACACACACACACACACACCGGCTTATCGCTCGATTTTTGCAGACGCACTTCTCGGCTGCCTTAGGCGCACGCACTGTGCGGTGTATACTCTCTCGAGCGAGGAGGAAATTTAATTAGGAGAGCATCATCTTGTTTTTTCGTTCTTCGTTACCGAGAGGAAACGATGTTCATTGTGTGCTCGCGTTATACATTGTGGCGTATGTTACGTGAGAAAAAAAATGTGTTGCGCCTCGATGAATCGGCCAATGACTTGGATGCGATAGTGCATATATAGGCGAATATCACGAGTGCGAGTGTGCGCGGGGATAGAACGGATGGAAAAAAGAAATTTTCCTCGGCAACGATGTTTACGCTTTTCAAATTTATGCAGAAAATATACAGGTTAAGATACAGGCGCTCGATCATTCGTTTCGGTTTGATATAGTGCCGTTTGCGCGTATGACGCAAATATGACGCGCGATTATACGGTCGGGCGTGAAAACAACCGCTTGCTCTATACACGTTCGAGCTATTTATACTCGTGTGTATATATGTGTATCCATTGAAGTCGGCATTGCAGAAAAATTTAATTTCGAGGTAAGATCCAGGTTTGACGCGCGTATCGCGTGTGTTTAATGTTCTATGTGGACTGTCGAGCGGGACCGACGATTATAACCGTGTGTGTGTGGATTTGCAAAAGTTTCGAGCACAAGTTTTGCTTTTAGTTTAAAGTAGTAGTTTAAACACATAGCGCGAAAACTTGCCTATTTCTCTGCGTTCGTTTAGTTTACTATATTGTACTTATTATTCTTCATTGATCGCTACTGAATTTTTCCTGGTTTCTTCTATACGCTTGTGCGTGGATTACACGTATAACGCATAGTTTATACTCATGGAAACAAAACAATGTTTTATTTATGTCGGTAGAGCCGTTTGCGCTACCGTGCGATTAAAACTTGCTATTTTTTGTTTGTATACAGAGAAAGAAAAAAAAATTATCATAAAATTGTTTTTTGCCGGGAATTCCTGGAAAAGCTCGAGCTTTTCGGCGATTAACTATCAATTAGCGCTCGTTTTTCTTTTCTCGGGTGCACAGCGCACGCACAAAATAGATTTATGGACGAAATTATACGCTATGTTTCTATTTGAATTCCTTCAGCTAGGATTTTTCGCTTTTAACTCTTTTTACAGCCATTATGCCAGCAAAATTGCGTTCAAGATGAATTTATATCGAATTTAATGTTGCAATAATTTTTCCCAAATGAAACTTTTACTAATTCAAGATTTCATCAAGATTATTGCTTGACTAATAGCAGACCATTAAAATGTATGAATCACGTTGGCTAAAGATTGTCAGAAAGTTTTTACTACTTGGAAACTCATACTCGAGAACAATCAAAATAATTCAATTTTTACAAGTTTCTTTCATGTACTAAAAGTTTGTCTTTCGTTCACTGGAACGCTATGCAAGTAAGATAGGAATATAGTTAAGAAAATACATAACTTTTATTGAAATTCTAAAATTGCTGCCAATTTATCGGTACGTTTATAATCCAGCTTTAATACTTTGTCCTTACATAAAATAGTATATATTATTAAATAATATATTAATACTTATACATCGTTGTTTAAAAAAAGCAACAATTAAATATTTACTGACAATATAACAGAATAAATTATATCACGATAAGATTCATTTACTTCTTCTCTTACATAATACTGAGTAAATTACAAATTTTATGCTCGAGTTTCTATATATTGGAAAAATTCATTGTTGGATGCGTAAACCACATTTTTTATCTTAAGAAAATTAATAAAAATGTTAAATTGATTAAAATAAAAGCAAAATAAATTATTCATTGATTACAACTTGCTGAATGTGTTTATCGAAAATACTCAATTTTTTAAAATTAAATTTATTTCTTATTGGAATGACAGTAGTAATTTTCTCTATGAATGAAAAAAAAATACAAATGCTTACTATAAAAACACATTACAGGGAAATTAACTTTTGAAAAGCTACAGGCTTATCGACACGTACATATATTAATTATATGATTTATCGAACTTACATACCTATAAAACTATAATCATACGAATCTCATCTCTTACAAACCGTGAACGTGCGCACTCGCGCCGCGTATTTATAAAAATTTTTTACTTCTCCTATATTTGCGTAACACTTTTGCACGGCGATCTCCGTCAACGCCATCATGATGTTTGCTCGAAAAATTTTATTTGCGCACATTAAATGCATAAAAAGTTTTAGAGCGACGTCGAGTCCGACTCTCGACAATTTTGTGGCCTGTAGCACCTCATTGTTTGCACAAGTATCCAGCGGTAGAGAGAGACTTCGCGCTACATTCGGTGCGCATTTTATTGCTTGTCAGAAAAAATCCCTTCGAAATTTACGTTCTCCCGTTTCGATAGCGCCTATATCTCTATTCTAAAAAAAAAAAACGCGCAATCCTTACCCAATAAACACCGAAAATCGCATGTATCAAGTCGTCGATAGCCGCACGTGTGCTCGGATAACTCTACGTCGTCGGACACGCATCCCAGAGCCGACGGACGAAATGGGATCGTTCGTGCGATCGGCGCTAATTGCCGTGGTAAAGAATCGCGCACTTTTCTGTTCTCGCTATTTTTACGCTGCAGTTGTATGTGTACTCTCTCTCTCTCTCTCTCTCTCCCTCTCGCGCGTGCGCGAATTAACGTCGGCCACAGAAGTTTGCAATGGCTTGTTAAAGTGTCTGGCGAGAGTCCGTATAGCGCGTTATGTGCGTAGTCGGCTCTTTTTCTCTCTGTCTCTCACTCGAGCGCCCGTACACGCGCGTACCTAGAAATTACGGAATCAATTACGCGCGCATCAGCCGCGAAGATTATCCTCCGGCTCATCCGCGTGATTGAATTCGCGCTTCGAATTGTTGTGGTCTCTCAGCTCTCGTCTTGTATATATACACTTGTCGCTGTACACACCTGCGTATCAGTCGGTTTCTCCGTAAAATCCGCGCGGAGAGCGCGTGAAACGTCGATGATTTACTTCCTCCCCCCTCCGCAACTTTCGATTAAGAAAATATTCGCTTTTTTTTCCGCGCGCTGCAACCCCATTGAAAAGCCTCGCGCGCGCGCTTGCGAGCTTGTTTGTCGCATAATAACGCGCAACGCGTTTACTCGCACACCAGGGACTTTTGTACTTTACATAATTCAGTGAAAGTCCGCGACGAGCTCGGCTCGAATTATTGTATTGCGCAAGTGTATGTAATTCGTTTGAGGAACGCGCGCGGGAAAGAAAAGAAAAGAGCTCGCGCGCGCGCCGCGGCGGAGATTTTTCGCGCCAATAAAGGAGACGATGTATATATACGCGCGCGCGCACGCGCTGAGAGAAAATTCCTCTATTTTCTCGGAGCGCGCGATTTATAAGAAGACAATGGATCGGGGCCTTTTTAATTTGACAATCAAGCACGTGCACTGCGCGCGCGCGCGGCCGCGCAGCGAAAGAGAATGAAACCGTAATAATCGAGCCTCCGCGCGGGACTCGATTGTGTGTAAAGCAGTCAATGCTTGCGGATGAAAGAAATAGAGATGCATTGTGATGCAGTCGTCGCAAGTGCATCGAGAGCGACGAGCGCGGCTTCTTACATTGCTGCGGGTATACGAGGCGTCGTCGTCGCTTTTTCTTAATTTCTGCGCCCGCCTCCCCCCCCCCCCCTCAACTATATATTCTATATAAACCTGTACCTTTTGTTCTACAAAATTTTTGCCCAAACGACATTGGAGGGGCGGGGGGGGGGGGGCTTCCCCGCCGATGAAATATCGAGACTACACGGAGTATAAAGATAATAATCGATGTGTCTCGCGCGCTTAGAATTCGATTAATTGAAATGGACGCGCGATAAAAGATATTTGCGTGTCTGTGTGTAGTATATAGCTTCATTTCCTCCTTTCTCTTTTTGCCTCGAGCTTGCGCGCACGCGAGGAAGAAAATTTCGAATTCGCAGACACTGCGCGCGCGAGCGCGAGAGCAAGTATTATATATGCGGTGTACATCTACACCTGTATAGAGTCGGCGTCTTTTCATTTCTAAACGCATTCGCGTCGACAGATATTTTGATACCCAAGAGGCGAAAACCGAACGCGTTTAACCTTCGCGCGATCTCATCGATCAAGGCTTTCGAAAAAGAATGTTCAAACGCAGGCAGGAGTCAATCAATCAGCCGGTTAATTTTCTTGCGATAAAATTTTATTTCTCCGCACGAGGGGCGAGAGAGAGAGAGAGAGAGATAGACAAGATCTAGTAGGCGAGTCTCTCATTGTCGCCCGACGACTGTATACGCAGCGCCTGGCAACTCAATCAATCTTTGTACATTTCATCGTGTACCTCGCGCGTATTACATTCAATACAAATTGTTATGAAGCTTTCGCCTTATTGTAATATAACGCGTAATCGATACTTTTAATCCGATCGCTATCCAACTCCAATCAAGACTTGTCAAGACGATGTACAACTGCCTCTCGACAAATTGTTTTCGATAATTGCTCTCTCTCTCTCTCTCTGTCTCTCTATCTTTCTCTCGCGCGCAAGTCGCCTCACACGAGTGCCGCGGCTGCACAATAATCACCGAGCTCGCGGTGCGCATTGGAAAACTTGCGAGTACATTATAAAGGAGATTAAAATCGCTATTTTCCGCGGATAAGTATACTGCGCGGGCCGTTTATCCGATATGTCGACGATACGTCGACGATCTCGACTTCATTCCACAGCCGATTTCACAACTTTATCCAGATTGCTTCACGCGAGAATCTTCCTATTCCATATGTAGATATACGCGTATAAGAGAGGAATTTTTTTCCCATCCGAAAACACCTAAAGCCAAACGCGGCGCGACTCGTTCCACTCTCGCGTTGTATATTACAAGCCTCGAGAGCATCGAACTGCCGGGATGGCTCATCGGCAGTAGTATTCGCTTTTCGCTCGAGCGCTTCATTTGTAAGCGCTCCCCCCTTGATGATTCATATTATAATATATACCGAGTACGAAAGAGAGATTCGAGTGCGCGCACTGAAATCATACGCCGAGCTTAGAAGCATCGTCGGAGGAAGTGGACTGACGTGGATTATTCGGCTGGAAGGGCTTTTCGCCGAATTTCGCGCGCGGTTTTTATACACACACTTGACTCATAAGCGCACTTTCGTCACGTGCGCGCGCGCAAGCGACTTGTCGGATTCTCTCGACGTTCCTTTTTCTCTCTCTCTCTCTCTGGAAGAAGTTTTGTAAGAGTCGCGAGCTTCGCTTTTCGTCTGCATACTAACGTTCTCTCCAGTTTTTTTCAATCATTAAGATTGAGATATTCAAGTCGAATAAACATGTATTTTATAGGCCGTAAAATGCTCGTATATTCGAGTTCGAATTTTTTAATTAACTATAATGAGACCATTTTGTTTCTGCAACATACAGTGGTTTTTCTTCTTCCCGCGGGGTATATTATACACGTAAATAAATGTGCGCGCATTTATTATCTCGGGAACCGTATATATACGAGTGTATTTTGAAGTACTAAATAAAGCTCGTTTTTTTATTATTTTTTTCCTCCGAATTCGGGAAAAAAATACTTTTCTCTTTTATGTTTTGAGATGTTTTTGTTTTACGGTAAACTTTGAATTTACAAAATATCGTGTTTTCTTGTCTTTTGGAATGATGAGCTTAAAGTATTTGAAATTAATAAAAATCACTGGAAAAATTAAAAAATATCTGTACTTTGAAAACAAACTTTTTCTCACATTATAATTACCACGATTTGTCGCTCTGTTTATCCGATTTCAAGAATATTTATTTTTTTGTAAACTTTATAAGGCTATTTTGAAGAAAATTCGATAGTAACAATAACTATATCCTATAAAAATTCTGTTCATTTTATTTACTTTTTTCGAATAACTAAATTTAAAAAATGTTCCAAATATTTGTATATCTCAGAGAAAAATGCAATTATTTTTATTTCGTGTATAATATTCAGTGTCATATTTGAGGGTGGATCTATCAGAGCATGCAGAAAATTTAATGCTTTTGCATAACGTGCAAATGAATTGGCAGCGATGCTTTCTATTGAAGAGAACCTATCAATGATCATAACCACAGCTATATACGCGCGGCTATAAACTTCTAACAAAATTGAAGGAGCGAAAAAATTCTAATTACTTTCGGAATAAAAGAAATTCTTGTCTCAGCCACATCGTTTTTCGCTTATAATTCTAAACATATATACGACTTGCGCATAATTTACATTCAAATTAACGCACACACGAATCAATATAGCACCCAACAATTTACTTATACGTATATAATACAAGCAAAATTTAAACAAGGCTCTGCGGCAACGTGAAAAATCGCGGCATTAATAATTCCCGCGTGTTACTTGGCGTATAAAGCTTGCAAACAAGTCTATTTATATAATGTCGCAGATTTATCGCCATTTTCTGATAAACAATTTTGCAATAGCAAAGCCAGCGCGCGCAAACTCCAGCGCGAGAACGAAGGTATATATAATACTTTATAACATCCAACTGGCGGCCTGCAGTATATACACACGCATTGCAATCTCGCGCTCATTGGCGAATGAACGATGGGTAACACGCATAAGTACGTACACGATCTGCGCGCACTGCAGTCGTTTTTTCGCTCGCTTCGAACCGTTAAACGCGCGGCAACCGTATCGCGCACTGCATGTGTGTAATATAACCTATCGCCTTCATGGAAATTGAGAAACGCTCGCGCGAGCACACACGCTCTCGAACGCGCGCGCGCGCGAGAGAGAGACACGCGCTATATTATGCATATTCGCGAATATATACAGTAGCCGCGAAGAAAGTCGCGAATTAATTACACATGGCTCGAGTGGAATATTCTGTGTGCATTCCGTTTCATTGAATATTAATGCTGTGCGTTTGTACAATTATATATTAGTGTTGAGAGGGAGGAGGGAAGGGATCCTCTGACGCGCGCTTTTCGCAAAGAAAGTTGGCGCCAGTAATTTTTCTCTGTATCACTTCTCTTTCTCTCTCTCTCTCTCTCTCTCTCTCTCTCTGTCGCACGAGCGGCGATATCTATTCCGCATCAGCGAGAAATGCGCGCTTGTGTTTTCGAGGATTATAGTCGTCGTTGTCGTCGTCGTCGCCGCGCTGCAACGCGTATCTGTATATTATAAATTTCACGCTTATAATTTAGTGATTTATCGACGTGACTCGCGGTATGTGTCGAGCTAATGGCGGATTAACCGGATTTGATTCTTAATTATGTCAATGGCTCGCATGATTTCGATTCAATGGCCATTGTTCGGCGAATTGATGGTGATGGGATTTTAATTTTGCTTACATTTATTATTCGCGATTATTGGCCGTTTCGTTTGGTTCCGATGATAAATTTCGGCAGCTCATAATACCCGCGCGTTTATACTATGGAAAAAACTGTTTCACGCATCTCGTGCGCGGTGGCGACCTTATCGTTCTCGGCTGCAAAGCTCCACAGTATTCGGGGATATTGATAACATTGACTGGGTACACAATCTTTAACAGAAATGCGTTTAATAATTATAAAGGTATTTTCGGCCAGAATTGTAATATTGAAAAATTCAAAAATTATTTTCAGCAATGGTCATATTTGTATTTTTATATGTATTAACAATAAAATCTGACTTCTTTTAAAATCGGGATATACGGCCCTCCAAGTTACAAATTTTAAAATAGAAAGCGTAAGCCAAGTCCGAATTTGGAATATATTTTTGTGAATTAAAAGGAAAGTTTTCTTAAAAAGCTTTTAAAAAACTGGGTTATGATTGCACTACAAATCACGTGAATACAAAACTTCGATAGGGCAAGCTTTTTGCGAAGTTACAACAATAGAAAGTTTCTATTCTTTCGCTTTCAAGATTTAAAAAAAATTCGAAACTGTTTATCAATACTCTAATGTAAAATATTATACCAAAAATAGTAAAAACCATGCATTGCACAACGCTACATAATATCTTGAAAAATAAATTTTTTAAATAATCGGATGAGCTCTAACTTTTCTGCAATGTAGGCGAGGAAAGGAAATTCGCGATAAGAGAAAAATCTAGAGAGATGAGTGAGGACTGATTTTTTCATAAGAAAATTCAAAACTACGGATAAGCCAGTAATGGTGTCATTGAATATACGCCTCTCGTCGCGCAGCCAGTTTTAAAGAATAAATCACATATACTTATATCCGTACCTGCAATAAACGAATTGTACACGCATCGCTCACACTTGCCTATATCTGCCGATGATTCATACCAGCGATGTTTACTGTATCGTCGAGTATCTAACGATCGACTCATCTAATTTCTCTGAAAAGCGTCTCTGTACACTTATTACAATTTATAAAGCGTTGCGGTCGGGAAAAAAAAAGAGTCCGATACGAAGGCCCCCGAGCAAAAATGCAACTTTATCACCGTCTAATAAGCTTCTCTTTAGTCATCGGTAAAAAGCAATATTAGCGCTGAAGCGTTAAATCTATCGCTGCTTAATTTATGCGACATGCCTCATAAATATATAACGGCATATATATTTACTTTTGAGCGATATATATCAGATGCCTATTAAATACGAATTTCCATATACAAATTTATGGATTATCATTGCGTACGTGAGCGCACATTCTCTCCCGCACCGTATATATGTATGTATACCCACCTGTATGTATATATGCTGTGCATTCTATTCCTGCGCGCGCGCGCGCAACAAACGTATGATATATACCTATATAAATGCTTTGGCGCGTGTGTGCCACTGCAGCCGCGCGCCAGTTTTACATTTTTCTATTTATTATACATCCCTCTGTTTCGAAACGTCATTCTCGAGCGAGAACTCAATCGACGCGTATAGAAAATTTCACACTATACAGACTCCGCATAGACAAACTCGGACGCTCTCGATTGCGTCCTCGTGTCGCCCGGTGCGCACACAAGTATAGCCGGAGGACTTTCGAACCGACTTTCAAAAAAAGTCGTCTATACGTTACGTTTTCGCGCCAAAGTGTCCCGCGTCGACGGGCTGCGCTGCAGTAGCCCAAATATCATTCGTATATCATAAAGGTGAAATCCGTAATAACCTTTTTTCCTCGTGTTTCACGCGACAGCTCGTGCTACTTTAAAAAGAGGCGCGCATCTGTGCGTGTAAGTATAAGAGAGAGAGAGAGAGAGAGAGAGAGACTTTCGAGCGACCGCAGTTCGAAGAATATCGTTTTCCAATCCGGATACCCGAGCGACGAGTGTAAGCGAGCGATCGATTGGTCTCTCTCTCGCTCTCGTCCCGTTCCTTCTCTATACTTATATTGATTTTAATTAGGCTGTGTACACAGAGCGGAATTTTTCGTGATGCTGTAATAATGTATCTTTTTCCTCCTCCATACGCGATCGTGCGCGCGGCGCGAACGATAAATGTCAATGGAAATAAGCCGCGCGATATTTCACGTCTATAAAATGCGAATACGAAATTATTATTATATTCCCCCAGTGTCAAATAAGATAAACCGCGCGCGATGCGTGATTTTTTCTCTCTCTCTCTCTCTCTCTCTCTCTCGCTCAAAAGAGAGAATGAGAGAAGCGATCGACGCATCGTATACAACAGCACACACACTTACGTATACATTATACGTTTACATGCATATACGTATATCGCAAGGCGGCTCTTTTACATTTCTCCGTATTTTTTGTCACCGCGGCAAAGGCGGCAAAACGCATCTCGCGCTTCATCGGCGCGCAGCGTCATCGACAAGTACAAAACAGCTGGTACGTAGAAATCCACGGGCGAGAAAGTTATAACTCCTCGTCGTCGATACTCGCCGTCGTCGTCGTCGTTGTCGTCGTCGTCGTCGTCGTCGGTGACCTTAGAATTAAATGACTTATTTCTGTACGTAATCTTAATAACGATGATTAGGTAAGTCAGTTTATAACTCATTAATGACAACGCCGAGATAAATATTAATTTTTTTCTCCATTTTCCTCTCTCGGCAAGCATATACACAGAGAGCGGCGGCGGCGGCGGCCAATTTTATGATTATGATTTTCTCAATATAATTATACTGTCGATGCGTCGCGCTCTTAGCCGATACACTGTATATACCAGAGACGACTCTCTCGCGATCTGTGTATCGCTTACAAGCTTGACATTTAAATATTAGAGCATCATCGTTTTCCTAGAAATCTAATTTCCACGCACACACAGGCATACGTCGTCGCGAAAGAGAGAGAGAGAGAGAGAGAGAGAGATGTCCTTGCGCACGCATGTCATTATCTCTCTCTCTCTCTCTCTCTCTCTCTCTCTCTCCGCATGCTTTTTATTATTCCGCTCTCTCTCTTTCTCTCTCTCTCTCTTGTTTGTTCGCGCTCGTACGTATAGGCACATTCGCGTGTACTATATAGACTGCACGAGGCGTGCGATACCAACATGCGCGAGAGAGCGAGCGCATAATCGATTTACAAAAAACGCGAAAGGCGACGAGCGAGTTATCGTCATCGTGTTGTTCACGCGGCGATCGTCGCAGACTCCGTGGCGAGTCGCCGTCGCCCGGTTTCTTTCCATTAGCTGCGCGCCGTGTCTCTCTGCGTATTACATATGCGCGTGTGTGTGGCTCTGCGGGCTTCGCCGCGATGCGCCTCCTCTCTCCCCTGCCCGCGCGTTTTTCGCAATAAATAAGGGCTAATCATCGCGAGGCAGAGAGCGAGAGAGAGGTATACGCAAAAGAAAAAGCTATCGATATACAACGTTGCCGTGCACGCGTATACGTATATACATGCGTGTAGTGGGAGGACAGGCCGAGAGATAGGGAGAAAAAGATAAGTCCGTCCGCTTAAAATATTAGGCTGGACCGAGAGATGTGTCTACAGCGCGAGAGAGGAGAGTCTGCGAAGGGAGAGAAAAAACGAGCGATAGAAGCAGATAGCTCTTTATTACGTCCAAAGAGAAAGACAGAGCGTGTTCCTCTCTCTCTCGACTTTTTTATTTTTATTTCTTCCTCGGATCCATGGGCGCGCGCGCGCACACACACACACACACACACACACCTCCGTTATGTGTATGTGTGTGTGTGTATACATATATATAACGTCTCATTCGGCAGACGCGGCCGATTGAAGGTTTTTCGGGCCGTTTGATCTGCGCTATCGAATTGATTAATTAATTATCCTCACTCGTGTGTATTATATACCAGCATCGTCTATACACTTTGCCAAAGTCTGCCTCTCTTCGTGGGAATCGGAAAATAGCCAATATGGAGATTCGACGTCGGATATAAACGTGTGTATAATGGAATTCTCTGTGTGTCTAGCATATGTATACATTACACACACACACACAGATACACGCAAATGGGTATATAAATGCGTGTACATGTGTCTGATGGGCTGGTGCGTGTGCGCGTGTGTGCGAGGAGAAGCGTTTTAATTGCAGAGTCGTCAGCTCGTTAGCGGGACGCGCGCTTGTAAATCATCCGCACGATTTTCGAGAGACAAACTCTAGACTTGACGTACACGCGCTTCTCTCGCCGTTCGCCGGTAATTACAGTTGGCGATAAGAGCTGCGAGAGAGAGAGAGAGAGAGAGAGAGAGAGAGAGAGAGAGAGATCGCTGCCGTTGATAAGTTAACAAACGAGGCTTATAAAGTCGCGCAGATTTCGGAGGCCCGATGATGTGCGTTGGCTGCAGCAGCAGCACATGCGATTAATCAAAATCGAGCCGCACTGTATATATACTGGCTTGAATTAATATTTATGCGTGTGTACCGACGAAATAAGAGTATATGTATATGATGTACGGCCAGGCGCAGCAGTAACGCACGTGTTATAAGGAGATCGGTGTATATATATAGAGAGAACCGCGAGATACCGTAAACCCGCGAGGTCGCTGCTCGGCATCAGCCTCCTCCACTTCTTCTTCTTCTTCTTCTTCTTCTTCTTGTATGTATATTCAATCTCCTTTTTTCTGGTTATCTCCTGCTCTCCGCCGTCGCCGCCGCTGCCGCTGCCGCTCTGCTCTCTGTATATATATCTCGTGCCGTTTTATCTATCGGCGTATCTTGCCGTTTCGTACACTGCTCTCCTCTCTCTCTCTCTCTCTCTCTCTCTCTCTCTCACGCAGTTTTGCCTGTTTCTGAGTCGACTTTTTGTTGTAATACGCCGCACTGGTAATAGTATATCCGCTCTCTCTCTCTCTCCTGCGGTTTTATCCTTTTGGAATCTGCGCGCGCGCGCGGGCGAAATTTATGCGGCTGGACCGTGCGGAGGGAGGGATTATTGAAAAGTGCTACCGGTGTTGCCGATTGCCTTCGAAAATACACGCTATTCGGCTTAAGAGCTGATTCGAGATCTCTCTCTTTCTCTCGGACTTTTTCACGTATAAAAACGTTACAGAGCGAGAGAGGGAGGGAGAGAGAGAGAGAGAGAGAGAGAGAGAGAGAGAGAGAGAGAGAGAGAAAGAGACCGCTGATACACTCGAACTCGCCAGTCCGGGTTGGCTCTATTAATAGCTTTTTGATAAGAATAAAATATTTGTTTCGCTAATGTTCTCGGTTCTTTTTTTTTCTCTCTCTCTCTCTCTCCCACTGATGCGCCGACCGCATAACGTTGTATACGTACGCTGTAGAAAAGACACACAAAGAGGCGAGATCTCTGTACTCACCTATATATCTGTAAATTCCAAAAAAACATCGTGCACGCAAATTTCGAGCGCTATGCCAAAAGCCCGCCCATTTTACGAGAATATATAATATGTAAACGCGTACATGTTTCATGCAAACTAACTTCTGCATCGGCGCGTATGCGCGTGCACACAGACTCGTCGAATCGAAAATGACTTGGCTTATGCCACTGTGTCGTCTGTTATGCGTTACATAGACTTCCCAGAGCGCCACGCGCACTTTCCCACTAATAAAAAGTCATGACCGGATGTTTTGAAGCCGCTGAAGACGAATTGTGATTGGTTGATGTTGTGCGCATGCGTCAAGACTCAAGAACCAATATGTTCATGTGTCATATTGGTTCATGTGTTTCCGGTGAATGCGTTAGTTTGAGGTTAGAGCGCGCGAAGCCCGCTGATGTTGATCTAACATTCTCGCCTAATATAATGGCAAAAAAGATCTGCGTGCAAGCAGAGTGCAGGTACAAGAAATCGAGAAAGATTTGTTTTTATTTTATACACAATAGAATCGACAATGGGTTCATGAGTTCTTCATATATAGATATACCTATGCACAGTTCGATAAGTTCTTTTTAAAAACTGTACTTTAAAAAATAACTTTTAAAAGAGAAATAATTCTTCAAAATTTTCAAAATAAAAATCGAATTTGATTATTTTAAGTATTTCTAAGTACTATTAAATTATGAACAAACTGCAAGAAAAATTAGAGCGCGCGAAGCGCGCTGCTCTTGGTCTAGTATATTATATTCGTCGTCGTACGTCCTTTGTCAGAAAGTACGAGAATATCGCATACCTGAACGCAATGTCGGTTAAGACTTGTTTGCGTTTTTATTGTGTTCTTGAAAATTCAATTTTCGCGCCACAACTGTTTGAATCGTTTTGAGCGAACAAAAGCAGAATTCAAAGGATCCTGATTCAAATGTCCCTCTCGACGAGAGATTTAAATATGAATCACAAACTTCGTGCAATACAATAAATAACCGCGCGTACAACGGAAGTCGACTGTACCTTGTGATTTATTATGTTTGTCATCCTTGTTATTGTGGCGGGAAATTTGAATTTTTAATTGACCGTGTGACACCCCTTAAGGCCATTTAAATGCGTGCAAGCAACGACTGACTTACGATCGACCACGTAAGAATAACAGAAAAAAAAGAAAAAAATAATGACTCCTAAATCACGGGCGCACGATCGAACAACAAAGTAAACAATAGAGTTAGCGCGGTCAATCATCGCGTCAACGTTGCGCATACGCATATCAGCCTCAGTTCCTGCGGCGTTTCTGCGGCGAATCGCGCTGTGACTATTTCAGATGGTACTTATGCGCAAATGCGGATTTCCCGCATGTGTCACCTCGCCTCTCGACACGACAGTAGAGCAGTTTATACTGCGCGACATTAAAAATTATTTTGAAACTCTGTACAGACGTGGAGAAAAAAAAGTAATCGATTATTGTATGTCAATAAATGGGAAATTCTGTCAAAAATATTCGGAAAAAAATTGTTGTGTTTTTCTTCTTCTTATACAACATCGAAAAATTGCTCGAATCAATGTGGAAAAATGTAGGTGTATTCTTTCGCCAATTTTAAGAACTTTACATTTTTACTAAATTTTTAGTGTATAGATTTTCAATTAAAAATATATCAATGTTTTCACGAAAAATTTTCATTGGAGGCACTATTGCTATGATTAAGTTTTAATGTTCTATAGCTTAAATTAAAGCTCTTTTACTTACTAAATAGCGATTATATGTGAGAAATATTTAGGTTCTCGAGAACTATACTACGTGTAAAGAAAACATTTTTTGTTAAAATTGTTAAAAAAAACAGTGTCATATCACCGTTTTCGTGGGAACAATTTTTTTCGTATTTTATGTGCCCTATAGAAGAAGAAAAACGCTATCTCAGAGGTATGCAGCCACGATTTTTTTTTTTTAAATTTCCAACCAATTATCTGAATATTTTTGTCGGAATTTCCCAACTACACGCGTGAGTCGCGAGAATGTGAGTTCGGTCCATAAAAATCCAATGGATAAAGTGTATGCGAAGGATGATCGAGAAATTATAGAAATTCAGAAAAACGGCCGATTAGATTGGTGACTTTTAGGAACTGTTAATCCAGTATCCGTGCTGTCTACGCGTAATCGGGTTCCCTCGCGGTCGTTTGCATAATTTCAGAAATAATGACCGGCGCGCTCTGCTCTCCTCGCGCGTCCCAATAAAAAATGAATACGAAACGGGCATCAGTTAAGAAGAATATACAGAGAATCAGTATCGCGCGTTTAAAAGGTGGATATTTTAATTGAAAAGTAATAAAACGGCCGAGCAATACATATACATATGTAGCCGAAAGCCGACTGTTTATACCCTGTCAATTTTATTGCATATATGTAGAAGCTATGAAGCTCTTCTCGCGGCGCTCCATGCGTGATGGCGCGTGAAATGCGTTAAGCGCTCAGGTTTTTTGGCTATTGTAAATTTCGTAACGCCGGTCTATACTGCGTTGGCGCGCGATGCCCTGCTGACCGAATTTACCGAGTGGTAAAAAAAGAGCCGAGCCGTTGTTAGACTTGGCGGCCATATAACAACTAAATTCAATGATTTTGCAAGATTTATCCATCCGAAATTGCGGGCTTATCTTCGTCCCCAATCGCGTTCTTGACATTCCTTGCATCCGCGAGTGGCGAGTGAGAGACTTTTGCGAATTTCCAACACTTTATATCGCTGTCCTTTTATTTTCTCTCTTCACCACCACCGCCTCCGCCGTCGCTGTCGAAAAACAAGCACTATAACACGGACCGATACGTTGCTGTATATAATACATATGCGAAAGCGGACACACGGCGATGGCCGTTTTATCGTCTTTTGATTTCTTCATATTAATAAAACAAAAATATCCTCGCCTATCAACGCTACTACTACTACCACTATACTACTACGTAAACTCGTGCAACAATACGAGCACACGAAAATAGGCGCTCCAGAATTTTTTTTTCTTTTTTCATTTTT
Organism: Philotrypesis tridentata; assembly: GCA_018906965.1. Classification (NCBI taxonomy): domain Eukaryota; kingdom Metazoa; phylum Arthropoda; class Insecta; order Hymenoptera; family Pteromalidae; genus Philotrypesis; species Philotrypesis tridentata. The sequence continues at coordinate 6,372,715 of JACCIB010000007.1, forward strand.
TTTTTTTTTTTCACAAACTTACACGCACGCCGTGTATAATTACGCGAAATAACGCGAGGAATTCCAATCGGCTTACACAATACAATCGCCATCGAAGTATGCGCGTGTGTATCCCGCAGCCTCTCTCTCCTCTGCTCGCGGAAAGAAAGCGTGCGTGCATATATATATATATATATAACGCGCGCAAGGTGCGTAAAAAAAAGCGTCAAAAACGCAGTGCCCGCGAGCAGGATTTCAATTAAAGCCGACGACTGCAGCGATCGGCAGCAAAAGAGATTCGGATAACCGCAGTGCGATATACAGGTATACATGTAGTGTGCGTACTGCACTGAGCGGCAGTAGCCCGCTGATTCTATATAATGTTATTGTAAAGTAAGTCGCAGCGACGAGTCGGTACCGGACTGAATGACGTCAGGGATCGTATAGAAAACGACTCCCGCTGCTGCTGCTGTTGCTATACGGCTTCGAAACACACGCGTTTCTCGCATACGCGTGTAAGTCGCGCAGTAGACGAGAGAGTACGAGGCACCTGCAGCCATTGATTTTTGCGAGGAGAGAAAGAGCGAACATACTATCGTTGTTAGTTTTACCTCCGACGTTTTCTTTTTTGTTCTTCTCCTTGTTTTGGTCTGTTGCGCGCCTGTGCGTATGTGTGCAGTGTGTGTCTGTGTGTGTGTGTGTGCGTGTGTCGGGAGGAGGATGGAAAAAAAAGAGAGAGCGCTGAAAAAAAATAAAGGCTTCTTTCTTCTCTGGGCGGAAAAAAAAATCGGGGTCGAGTGGAATTCGCGCATATACGCATATATATTGAGTAATTGTTATTGTTGGCCGGACGGGAATTTCGATGCTCGAGACACAGAGGGAAAGAGCGAGAGAGCCTGATTTGTCAACAAGGTGAATGTATGCGTGTGCTAGAAAGAGGAGAATTCAAAGTTGCTTTTGGAAACTCGCGCATATGAAAGCGCGCAATAAAACTTTGTATATAGAGGAGAGGCCTGCGCGCGCAATCGTTATGTTATACGGGCTCTATATGTGCGCGTAATTGAAAACTCAATCAAATTGGCAATGACGTCGCTGCGTATACATACGCCGACGTAACGACTCAATCTCTCTCTCTCTCTCTCTCTCTCTCTCTCTACTCTCTTGATTTTTCAAGCGTCGATAAAATGCTGCTGCTGCTGCTGCTGCTGCTGCTGCTGCTCGAGAGAGAGAGAGAGAGAGAGAGAGAGAGAGAGAGAGAGAGAGAGAGAGCTATACGTCGATTCCTTATCGCCTCGAGATCTGCATATAGACACGTCGTACAGATATACATCAACTCGACGATATATATATATAAGTGCACATTGTTGTTGGTTATACGTAGATATACCGCACGACGAGTAGCGCATTGTTATATGCGTCTGCAGTGACGTGTGTACACACAGGGCACGCGATGATCGATTCGAGCGACGCGGCGTAATGAGTGTAATTTCATTAATTGGAGATAAATCTTTTAATAATCGCGCGATGGCACAGTGATGAAATAGCACCGGGCGATTACATGCCCTCCTGCGTCGTCGAGATGCACATTACTCTATACCTTATACTCGTGTGTATTTTCCACGACTCTGCGGCCTCACGTGCGTCGGGTTAACAAGTACTTGCGTCTGTCCCACCGCCGCCGTCGTCCTCCTCCTCTTCATTTTTTCGCGATGATTTACTATAGATTTTTGCGCGACGAGTCGAGACCCCGAGGAATTTTAATTGAAATAATAAGCTCTCGGCCATCTCCGGGGCATAACAATACGTATGTATAATACGCAGGCCGATCGCCGAGTCGACTCTTATAATTGACTCCGTATCGTTACGTAAAGCATTTGAAGAAAAAAAAAGCCTGAGCGAGACTCCCAGAGAGACGAACGCTCGAATCATCCGAAAGTCATGCGCGCACTCGCCTCGCAGTAGAAAAAGTCGCGTTCGAGTTAGACTCGCGCTTGAGCTCCCGCTGCGAGAGATTCTCGCGAGAGATCGAGGTATATCCGACACTTGTTGCCGAGACTGCGTATGGGGTTATAGCTTAAGCTTTTCCGTCTTTCTATATGGAAGCTTTTCACTGTTTTTTTCTTTGTTGTCGGGAGATCGACATCGATTAAATAGAGAACGAACCGACCCGATTTGAAAAACTTTTTACGTTTCGTGTGCAATCTGCGTAAACGTTGTTTTTTTTTTAATTTCTCGATGGAAGCTTTAAATTATGTATGGCGGACTCGTTGTGCTTGGAGTTGAGAAAAAAGTATAGCTGCATTACTCATCGGTTTGTATTTTCGTACACGACACCAGAATCAAAAAGTATTAAGAAAGCATATTTTTTTAAAAAACCAAAGTCAAATTTTTGGATATTTCCGTCGGCCAATAGAAAGCTTTGATTCTACATCTCCAATTGTACAAGCGTATTTTAAAGATGCCGTTTTAATTTTTTAAATATAATGCATAAGTACACATCGTACACGCCGCAAAAAATGTATAACTTGTAAAATCCCGGTAGCCTTAACAAGTTCATAAACTGTAAATCCGTGATACCAGAAAGCCCAAAAGATCCGTGAACACGGCAAAAAGACGTGCGCACCTATATACATCGAGAGAATAATTTCTCCGAAAAATCGGAATTTCGGGCGACGAGCGAGCGATTCGCGCACATGTAGCACACGTCAGGGAGCCGGGCTGCGTATAATCGTCGTCGCTCTGCGGATTTCTCGTGCAGCGCGGCGCGCACCTCGCGCACGCACCCGGCGAGTCCCGTCAATCAGCCCGACGCGCGAACAAAAAAAAAAAGGAGACACGCGCGTGTACGTACAGAAGGAGCTAAAGGCGCAATTACGTAGGCCGCGCGACTGGAAAGTCCGGATTTCGCGCGCGGCTATAAGACGACGATTGATCGCCGAGCGCGCGCGCGATTCGCTTTCGCCTCAAAGTCGCTCGCATAATTGATTTTCACCGACGGCACGCGACACTTGGGCTCGCGCGCCGTATGGTGGGGTAGGGAATTCCTTTTCTCTCTCTCTCTCTCTCTCTCTCTCTCGGCAGCGGCGGCGGTGGCTGCAGTTCTCGCGTCACACACGCTTGTTTTCGCATGTACCGCAGCACAGACCGCGATCGTGCGAATTTTATCGAAAAATTTCAACGCGCTCGCGGGCGCCGAAAGAGAAACACTTGTCGAAAACATGTTGCATAAAAGCGCATACATCGAATATGCGATTAAAGTTTACTGCTATGTACGTGCGCGCGATCGTAATATGCAAAAATCTCTCGCGCCGCCGGTATAGCCAGCTCTCTTTCGCAATTCTCAAAAAGCCAAGCGTTTCGTCGCGGGTACACAGGAATTTTCAAATTTCGCGCCATTTTTTTTCACGAGAGCGAAGATTGAAAGTCACTTACGCGCGCTACAGTTTGCATTTCCTCCCTCGCGCATGCAGAATAATAAGCGCAATGTGTATATATGTACACCCCCGCGCGTGAGTGCACAGCGCCGTCGCAGCGGAGCGCGAAAATTCGCGAAAATCCGCAGCATCCGCCAGCTTAAATTTTCACGCTTGAGAACCTGTCCCGGACTTTCTACGCGAGTGTTCGCGCGTTTGTGTACTTGTATACACGCGTACTTGCAGAGGCTTGATGCACGCGCGGAGAGCGACGCGTTTCGCCGTGTGTATTGCGCGCGCGCGCTCTCGAAGCTGCTGCTGCTGCTGCGCGTATAAAAGAAATTTATGAATGCGTTAAGATGAGGCATTGCGACATCGGATTCCGCGCCTTGGCCTGCCAAGTGTCGCGGATCCGCCTCCTTTATAGGTCGATTCCTCGGAATTTCTGGGAAGGTTTTTCCTCGCGCGCTGCGTAAGCGTTTTCTCGCCCGCGATAAATTTCTCGAGATGTGCGCAGTGTCGAGTCTCTCGGCTATGCGCTCTCAGAGCTTTTATTCCGTTTTCTTCCACACTTCGGTCGTTCTTGGGCGAAGAAAGTTTCGCTGCAACGACATTGCGTGTAAGTGGACGCTTATCGAAGAATTGTATACGTTTCGAAGGATTGAAGCTTGATTAAATTTAATTTTTTTATTACCTCTACTAATATGCGCGCACACGTATCGGTTCCAACGAACTGCGTCAAATTGTATATTGACAGATTCGATATGGGCATTTCGTTAAAACTACAGGCAAATTAACTTATACTATTCAGCGCTATTATAACCGTTCAGTTCCTGCGATGGTGGAGTATACGTATACATGCTTTTTTTTTTATCATCGGCGCCCACGTTGATAAATTTTAAATTCTTATTCCAAGGCACCTGTCGATCTGCCGCGCCGTGCGCTCGATGAAATATTCATAGGAATGAAGATCAGCGCATTTTTTCTCTAATTATTACACCTCTGGGCTCGTCGCGAGCCAATAAAAATAGACGCGTGTTTGATACAATCATTAGAATTCGATTAAAAAGCATATCCGTACGTCTCCCCCCTCTCTCTCTCTCTCTTTCACAGTTTATAAAAATTAATAATTAAATTATATACATAATAAATCTGTAAATATAATCATTGATTTAAAACTAATTGATGACTTTATAAATAATGAATTCATAATTGTGCGAACGTCGAATATCCAGTTTGTACAGTCCTAAAAGTTACTATATTTTGTGAGCATTTTTCATGAATAAAGAACGTATCTATATCTATCTATCTATCTCGCTATCTGTTCATCTCTCTCCACGTGTGATCATTGCGATATATTACTGATCGCGCTCAATATCTCGAAAATTTTCAGATTACAAGCGAGAGAGGATGGATGATCGAAAAATGTCCTCCTCGTGTACGTACAAGACACGGCGTTTGCGCAACTCGTCTTCATTAGCATCTCTCACATACAAAGTTAGATAATCGCACGTATATATAAACGCGACATATGCTTTACACGTATACATAAATCGATATAGGGATAGCCTTGTGACCCACTTGGATCATTCCGAAATCCGAGAGTGCGATGCGCATTTTCTGTATGGACGCGCTCGCTTATATAGCTATACTCGGCGCAAGGGCTAAATGGAAATAAAGAAGTCGGTCTCTCTCGCTCTCTCGCTTGCCGAGTCATTAAAGTCGCCGGGATTTCGCGCTGCACCGACAATCGATGGGCGTGTGCGCGCACTCGATCGTATAAGAAGTCGTATTACCCACACAGACGCTGCGCCGCACGTACGCGCGCGCACACACACGCATGTGCGGAGAGAGAGAGAGAGAGAGAGAGAGAGAGCAGGCCGTTAATTGGCCGTTGGCCATCTCGTGCTCGCTAGAGATTCTTGGGAGATTCGACCTCGAGGGGATATAGAGAGATACCGGCATGGCCTTCGCTCTCTTCTCTCTCTCTCTCTCTCTCTCTCTCTCTCTCAAGAGAGAGAGAGAGAGAGAGAGAGAACTGCGAGAGAGAGAGACAAAAGGCCGAGAGAGGAGTGGCGTGTTTTTTTTCACTTGTACGGCGACATGTAGATGAGTATTTGTGACCGTGTGTGCGTGTACGGGAGCGCGCGTGGAGAGAAGGAGAGAGATTGATTTTTGATTGATTTCTTTCTCTCTATCGTTTCTCTCGGTTCGCGCGCATGACAATGGGCCGTTTCGCCGTTTGGAAAATCCTTAACGGCTTTGGGGAAAGACCCGAATGCCTATATACACGCGTATAATACGCGTATGTAATACGCGATAGAAGATTGCGATCGCGTCCGTGTCTCATGCATAGAGACAGCGAGAGAAAGACAGAAAGATCATAAACATCGGTGGACGAGCTACCAGTCCCGCAACGATTTGTCATCATTATAGCTCCGCGCTCAATATGCGACAAGTCCCAGCAATAAAGATTTACAACTATACACGCACATACACACGCACGCACACACTCTCGTCGGCTATAAATGTATAATAATACAGCGCACACAATCGGTCATTCGAAAAACCGCGCGATGTGCCGCGGACACGTCGTGATGTGTGCACACGAAAAATTGCATAATTATAGAGTGAAAAATTTCGTCGATTGCGCGTAATAGAAGCGCTTCGTGAGCTCCACTATTTAAACGTAAGTATAAACATGTAGCGTCGAAAAAACACATTCTCAAGAGTGAGAGAGAGAGAGAGAGTCGTCGAAACCGGCGCCGCGCGTAAATAGTGTCTTACATGTATATGTATAAGTAATATACACAATCGCGAACAGCTCTCGCACATCCGAACGGTAAACACGTCGATGAATAATTAATGAGCGATGAATACATTTCACGTATACGATGTGTAAAGAAAATAAAAAGTTACATCGAAAAAGAAGAGTCCAAAAAAAAGGAGGGAAAGAAAAACACGAAATATTCAATCAGCCGCCGAAAACTCCTCCCCGCGACGAAGACGTTTGACAGACGCGTCAACGACTGTTGCGGCGGCGGCCCTTTGACTGCTTGGCGCGCGTTAATTGGACATTTAAATATCGGTCGCCGCCGCCGCCGTCGCCGCCGCACTGCGCAGTGGCCGTGAAAGAGAAAGAGAGTAGACGCTACCGCGCTTACGCGTCGCGCAGGTGCATCGGCCTTTGTATATATACGCGCGCGTGTATCAAGCGAGAGAGGAGCCTCTTTCGGATCGGCTTATACACAACTCGACGGAGCTTCCTCTCTCTTTTCGCGCGCGCGAGAGAGAGAGAGAGAGAGAGAGAGAGAGCAAGAGAGACGCGCAGGGGAGCGAGCGAGAGGAGCTTTCAGTGCAGCGCGCCTTTCTTCGAGGACGATCATTTTTTCCGCTTCTTTCATCTCATTTCTCCTTCGCGTGCGCGTCGCTTTGTTTTCTTTTGTAATAGGCTCTTTTTGTTGCCGGTCGCGCAAGTGCGCTGCCGGTATTGTGAACGAAAATTCCATATACGGAATTTATCTCTCGAGACCAGTTTGCGCGAGTGAGCGTCTCTCTCTCTCTCTCTCATTATCTCGGCCGCTTGCGCGCGCGCGCTTGGCAAGCTCGCTTATCGCGAGAGCGCGCGAATCGATTTTACACTGCATGGGCTGCTAGGAAGATTGGGCGCGAGTGGCTGGTCGTTTAACTTTATTTGTTTTTTTCTTAATCGCTGGACAGCAGCCGAAATTCAAAGGGAACGCATTACATTTTCGGCGCTAATTAGGCGTGGGCTCGTGATCGTTATATTATCCGTTTTCCTTATATATCACTCGGTGAATTACACTGCACGTATGCGCGTCTACTGATCGGCATATGAGAGCCCTCTGACTCTCGTCGCGCGGTAGCTACGATATATTTCAACCTATACCGCGGAGAGGACTATTGCCGTACGACGAGGAAAAAAAATGTAATTAATCCGTATAACGGAGAGAAGACAGAGAGAGAGATAGAAAAAAAGAGCAGCGCTCCGAGGAGATAAGCCCGGCAAAAATGACCGGTACATTTATTATTCGCCTTTCGAATCATGGCTAATACATTGTTAATTAAGCGCGAGTTCATAAATCTCCGGCGCAATATCGATTTGAAGTAATCGCCACCGCTGCTGCCGCTGCAGCTTATACTCTGCTGCAGCGCAGCCGAGAAAAAGTTGAGCGTAATGTCGGCGAGTGCGCCTCTGATGTGGTATACGCGTGTGTACACGTGTGCGTAGTTATACCTGACAAGTGTATATCGTTATATACCCTCGAGAGCTTGCGGTGTACACACTCGCGCGCGCACAAACACACCGGAGGCGAGGAAAAATGAAAAATAAATATAATAAACGCAGACAAACGAAATCCTAAGTTACACACATAGCATCGCAGTGAAAGGAAGCTGCTGCTGCTGCTGCTGCCGGCGTTCCAGGAGGAAAACCTGCTCCGTAAAAAGGTAACGCTCGGCGGCGGCGTTTCGCGAAAGGTCGAATCAATTGGCCATAATTAACCGGCAATCCAGGAGAGATAAAGAATCGTATGTATACCTCTCTCGAGCTCGCGCGCGAACGATTTATTAAAAGCCGGTGCGAGCGCGAGTAAGGCGGCGCTAATAAAGTAATACTGCGCGCGAGAGCGGGAAAATCGCTCGGGAGGGGCTGCTGCGCGCATATATACATAAAGGAGAGCTCGGGCAGCGTTGTATACCACCGCCGCCGCCGTCGCCGCCGCGATACGCGTATACATGTAGATTGCAGATTATTGACATAGAAGCGCGAGCAGCGCGGACGTCGTTTTATGTATATATATTATATATGTATGTGCTATATACCTTTGATCGATCTACGCACGCAAGCTTACGAGAGCGCGACACATTTTTTTTTCTGCGCAGCCGTGCATTTTTTTGCATTCTCTCGTTGCGCTCTCTATAAGTATTCCTCGCGAGGAGGAGGAGCGAGCGCCGCGAGAGGGAGAAGCCGCGCTTAGACGACTGGCTGCGCGTTACGGTTTCAGACGCGACGTGCGCACCTGTGGGACGCGCGACTCGCTTTGCTCTGCGTGCATTTTTTTCTGTTTCTTTTTTTAATTACGTTGTCAATGAGAGATGCGCGTTGCGTAAGCGGAGGCGGTTACGCGCGCGCTACTGCGCTCCCGTAGCATTGCGTTCTCGCGCGGCTCTATACGCAAATTGCTTACTGATTTATTGTGTGCGTCGCGATCCGCCGCTGCGTCCGCCGGATTTATGGAGACGAAAATATATCTTTCTTTAAGGTTTCGCCGTGTGTAGCTTGTGTGTATTGTAATGTGCATAGCAACATGCTTTTTTTAGGGATCAATGATTTATGGAAACTAAAGATATATATTAATTCTGGACATTATATAATTTGTTTTGAATTAATTCTATCGATATATTAATTCTAATAAGTATTTTTTTTGTGTGGAATTAATATGAATATCCGTAGTAAATATCAATATATCTTATGAGATATACGTTGATGTAACATACGAAAACAATTTTTTTGCTAAGTTATTATATCTTTGATTGAAAAAAATGACATCATGCATTCGAATTTTTTTTATTTTAATTCGGTGTGAACTTTTAACCATTCCTTTCGATCGTTCAACAGTTTTAAATCGGAGAACGATGAGAATCTGAAAAAATTTTTAAATTAGCCCACTTATATTAACTAATATAATTTATTCTATAAAAAAATGAATGATTGAAAGTCCACATCAGAAAAACATTTTTAAATTTGATTGAACTATTATTTTTATACAATTTTTCAACAAGAAAATTTCATTGAAAAATACAAACTATAAATATTAATATAAATTAACAGAATATATTGCCGGATAAGATTATCTTTCTAGCTTGCATTCTGTTGTCAAAATAGTATTTTTCTGTTATAACCCTGATCATCGTCTATGACTTACATGATTATATCGCAATCATTACATATCATCCTTATGTTTACTTTATTTATTTCATATCAAATTCTTTGACTTCTTAACCTTTTCTGACCGATATCCACGAAGGCGCGTGGATGAATAATTCAAGTTGCGATTAAGAGGTGATTCAAACTTTTTTTGGAAACCTACCAAGATAATTCAAGTTAACACAGAAAATGGCGATTTTTTGCTTCTTTTTTTTTGTAATGCGAAGACACTGGAAAAATTTATAATATTTTTTCTTGACTCTTTTAATAAAAACGATTCGCCCTCATATTTCTGCAAATGTATAATTATTATAAATTTGGAGTAGAAAAATTGTGTAAAATTCCACTGCATTCGTTTTGATCGATTAACTTCTCAATTTAAAATAAACAGTGTAGCACCATCGACATGGCTTTTCTAAAAGCATTCCTTACAACGCAAAAATTGGTAAAAAAAATTGAGCTACACAGAAAACATAAATTTTGGAATAACCGATCGAATGAATAACTTATTAGCAGACTAGAAGGACAGATCCACTTTACGAAGTGATCGATCATAGCTCGAATACTCGCTCCTTCGTCCGACATTCCTCTCTCCGCATATCTTTAAAAGCCGATATAATATTGGGGGGAAGCTCGATAGCCCGAATCGAAGGAGACGACTGGAATTTCGTGCGCGGAAAAAGCTGCGGAAAACAGCGTCGTAAAGTCCTACCACCCTCGAGACGCATTCGGCAACCCTCTCTCGGCGCGAACGGCAAATATCGCCTCTTGACACAAATAAGGAGCTTGCAATACAGTGTGCGGCACATCGTTCCTTTACGAATCAACCTTTTCCCTCCCTCCCCCCCCCCCCTGCCCCCTCGCGCGTGGCACATAACGAGTGAAACTATCGCACAGCAGATGCCAAAACTGCATCTTACATACTCGTTATTCTTGCTCCAGCTTTCTCGCCCTCCTGCATATTTATACCATCGGCGTTTCGGCAAATGCGCAAATAGACGGGCAGCAGCATTACTCCGCTCGCTCGCAGACTCTCTCCCGCGCGCGAGCGCGCACGTGAATTTATGGATCGGCGCGCAGAGTCTCTCTCTTTCGCGTAATGTATGCGTGAAATACGCTCTTGGCATGACTCGACCCAGTCATTTTTGTCGATCCGTTATCTATTTCCTGCTGCAGCTTCGCTTTTTCACCCTCATTCTTACATCCATACATAATTCGCATCCCCCTTATGATTTATCCAGTGCGCGCGCGAGCGTGCATAAATCTATCGGGGAAATACGACCGCAAGGCCGCGACGAGAGAAAGAGAGAGGAAAAAAAATTAATGAAAAGACCACTTCGTCCGCTCGCTCGTGGATATACGGGAAAACCCATGAAATTAATTCAAATTTTGCGGAGTTATACAAAGTCAAAAGGACAAATGTATTGTAAGCGTACAGAGATATGTATCTTGTACGCAGGCTGCTCTTATATACGGGTGATTCTCTGTGAGATCGAAGATGAAATTTTTAAACCTGTTACAAAAAATTATTGGTAATTGTTCTAGAGCATTTTAGCATAAAATTTGCTATCAGAATTCGGCATTACATAGATTGGAAACAAAGCGAAATTAAGAAAAATCTCAAGAATACTTTTTTGTCTTACAGTTTTAATATATTTAAATATATTTTTTTCAGATAAATCAAATTTTTTGTTTTTCTCAAGTGATATTTTGATTTTTTAAGAAGTCTTAAACTTTGAGTGGCATGCTGAGACTTGTCCAGATACTTGTGCACTCAAAAAAGCTATCATAGCAAATTTTTTTATCTCAGTCCGAAGGATCAAACTTTCAAAAATTTTAATTTTAATGTCTAAATTGTATTTATAGCTGCTGAAACATATACATATGTATCATATTGAATTTATTTTTTCTGAAAATTAGAGAAAATTTCTTTAAAAAAGCATTGGATACATTTTCGACGAAAAACGCTTCCCCGAGGAGTTACAAATTAACGAAAATAGGTAAAAAATGTAAAAATCACTGATTTCATGGACTTGCCTTTGCGCTGTAACGCAAAGGCATTTTATGGAAAAAATCTGAAAAAATTCTTTATATCCCGTGACATGCTCTAGAACAATTTCCAATAATTTTTTGATAGAGTCCAAAATTTCATCTTCGATCTCACAAATAATCTCCCATATATCGATTACGCGGGAATGCTTATACTTTCTATACACGAACTGATTTTCTATAGATTTTCCCATGCACTTCCCCAAAGTACAACGGCCACTTCCTCTCCAAGGACTATACCTGAGTTGCTGTTTACACGTATGCGTATACATATATATATATAGCAGTAGAGCCGCGATCGATCATATACGCGCCGATTTAATCTGCAACAAATCACGTCGACAATGAGCCAATGAAATTCCTTCTTTCGCGCCGTAAATCAGCGGCTGCTATTTGTGCAGAGGTGGAACGAATTACTCGCGCGGTGTGTGCCTTATGTTACACACTTACGTATATATACTTACCCGCGCGCGCAGACACACTCGCACATCTGCGCGCAAATTGTATGTACATTATATATATCCGCTTTTGTTTGTCTCGTCAAAACGTTCGAAATTTCCGCCATCATCGGCTCGTACATATACACATCTATACTTTTTTCCGCCCGTGACGTCAATCGCTTCTGATCTCACTCGGTCAACCACATCAGGTAAAATATATCTCCGCCTCTATAGATACGCATTACGCTTGTGCGACGTATTTCTCTATCTCGAGAGCGAATCTTCATATACCGTATTACACGCTGTAAGCGGCTTCTCCGCGCGTTATGTATGTATGTATACACAGGTCGTAAATATATTGCGCGCAGACTCCGCGTGCGTGTGCCCAGAAACGAAAATTTGCTCTCTCGGCTCTCGGCACACAGGAATTGTGCGCGGCGGAGCGCGCGGCCACTTTGACTCGATTGTTCGCGCGGCTGCGCGAGTTGAATTGCGCGAGGGCGCGGTGTGTTCCGTTGATACAAGCCAGCGCAGACTCTGCGTCGGCGGTGGCTTTTATTTTTGTTTTCTAACGAGTTTCTTGATAACAGCCGCTCTATGTATATATACTCGTGGTGTGTACGCAGTATGCTCTCTCTCTAGATACATATAACCCGCGATATTACGTCTCTGCAGTCTACATATTACGCTGTAAAATTTTCCTTCGCCGCGCCTCTACGGGGGAAGACTTTCTCGATATGTTCTTCGCGCGCATCTGAATAAGCCAGTTTGACAATTCAAAGTTTCGCGCCAGTATATTGCCTTGTGCCAAGGAGAAAGGAACGATTTTTCCTTTATAGCGAAGAGTGAAGAATCAATTTGAAAGTTTGATGGCCGATTGCTCGGAAGAATCCATAACAATCTGTTTGGATCAGCCGATATTGAATTTGAAATTTATCAATAGTTTTGGAAATCAAGTGCATACTGTATTTCTTTGTCTTAGGCTAGAAAATGAATAGAAAACTGAATTATATAGCGCTATATATGCTTTGAGAAATATCACATATTTTCCAAATATTTTCATACTTTTTCATTCATTTATTTTCCTACGTGAAAAAAGCGTCTATTTAAAGAGTTATCCAAGCCGAACTAGTCTTCACCGCAGTAAACGTATGAACTGATTTTCTTCGCTCCGAATCTGATCGAGCTCGTTCTATATAGTTTTCGCACAGTGGTCGATGATATAAATTCTTGCACTTTTTCATGCGGGCTGTGCGTACAAGTTATTTCGTTCTGCTTTAATACATAACAGTATAATGATTATTGCTTCAATAACTTACTAGACCCTGCAAAATAGTTAACGCGTGTCGCAGCAGCTGGCAGCGCGAAATTCGAAAACTTAACGGTTCAACCTGTCCACTCTGCGACTTGATGCACGAAAATTGTTCTCGCCAAAAACAACGTCAACAATCGCTCTCGCACAGCGAAAGAAAAAAAATATTAGCGCTCCACCACAGAGCATCGGCTCCATTAATCCCAAGCGATCAATCTTCCCGACGACTCATCTGACTCACGCGCGCGCGAGAATTGCGAAAGCGTCAAAAAGCAAAGACACGCGCCTCGTCGGCTCGTCCCCCCTAATTGAGAAAAATTATAGATCCGCCGATAATGAATGACGTCAAAATAAAGAGCTTTCGGCGCGCTCGAGGTGGCAATCGGCGCGCGCGGAAGAGAGGGAGGGAGGGAGGGAGGGAGCGAGCTCGAGAGAGACGCCAACTAACCGAAAGAATTTTTTTCCTTTTCAGAGCCGAGCCTGATTACATGCTCCCGAGGAGCGCGGCAGCCCCGGAGCCGCCGCGACAGCCGTAGAATATGGAGCTGCACCCAATAGCTCTGGCTCTACTACTGCTGCCGTTGCTGCTGCTGCTCCTGCTCACCTCCACCTGCGACGCCGTGTCCGAGAGCATCAAAGGTACATAGGGCTTATACACTCGTACGCTCTTTGTACATTCAAGCGCATTCATGAATTTTCTTTTCTCTCGCTGCCTTTTTTTTTTAACCAAGCTGCACTGCACATAGACAGACACCGCGAGGTCGTACCTTAAGAGCTGCACGATGCAGTAATGTACAATATACATACAGCGCTTATCGACGTTTCGAACGCGCGCGTGTACTCCAGCGCGCTTATCAATATATTTTTCAACGATTTACATATAATGTCAGCGCGCGCAGCGCTTATTCGCGCGATAAAAAGTTCAGCGAAAAGATGTAGTGCGCGCGCGCGTGTAAGGAGCGCTTTTTTTTACGAGCGCCCGCGGTTTTTCTTTTTCTTCGCGCGCATTTCATCAATGCATAATATTACACCCCGTGAGCGCGCGAGCGCTTTATTTACATACCGGTTCTCTATATATTATATATTTATCGTCGATTCGCCGTATAGTGCAGTACATAGGCGCGCGCGCGCGCGCGCGAGTGTGCATAGAAGCCGCCTGTGCGGTTTAATGTATTTATCTGTCTACCCCTTAGCGAAAATTCGTAAATCAAAACAATCTAATTTAGCTGACACCCCGCTAGCAAATCGCGCTGGCCGGTGTAACGATTTATACGGCCGCTTGTGCCTCTATAATTAATAAATGTATAACATAATGTACGCGTGTGATTGTCATAATGCTCGGGTTATTCTTGGAATACGAGAGTTGCAGTGAGATGCAATTTCGATTGCGACAGTCGCCTCTCTCTCTCTCTCTCTCCTCTCTCTGATTATTGTAATTATTTCGCAGCCGTTACGCAAAATCGCGTCAGCTGTGCGCTGTTTTGGTCGAGAGTCCGCTATATAGATTCCTTTATCCGCGCGCTCACGCGCGAAAGAAAAATATATATAAGCGCTGCCGCGGCAGCGCCGGAGTAATGTAAAAATAATTGCTCCTATAAATATTGCCCTTCTCGTTATATCTATATACGTGTATATGCTTACGCGGGTATATTCACCGGGACGGTATGCGCGCGTTACGGGGTATATACGCGGATTTTTTTTCCTCCGCGCGCGCGAGCGCGTGTAGCGCTCAATCACTAAGCTTCACGCATCAGCAGTTAATCTACGTCAATTTTTCCGCGGCACATTTCGACAGCCACTCCATCGATCACTTTTCGAGGTCGCCGCACGCGTGTATCGCAGTTTTGCGCAACGCCGTACACTATGCTCGTATATATAAACCATACAGTGTAAGCATAATACAGGTGTCGATCTGTCGCGCGCCTCGAAGAGGCTGTACTTTTCGTAAAAGTGTAGCGGGTATGTAATCGATCGCTTCTGTACACTGAGCTACGCATAATATATATACTATGTATAATATTCAAATGGACCGCGCGAGAGGCTTCCATCTGATGAAAAGCTGTTCTCCTCGCCATTATTATGTCTAAAATGTATCGTAATTAAGAGAAAACAACGGCAAAAAGTGGTTTTCCTCAACTTGAGAAATATCAAAGTCAATACGCGTTATACTCTCGGGTGTAATATTATAGGACTAAGTGGAGGTACTTTCCAAGTTTTTTTTTTTGTTAAATAAAACTGCTAGTGTTTATGCGCACGCGCCCAGTCAAGAAGAAAAAAACTTTCCGGATTTTTATAACTCTCTCAAGTTTTTTTTTCTCAAACTTATTCATACATACACGAGCGGACTAAATGCTTGAAATGTCGCGAATAAAAAAGAAATTATAATAACTTTCGTTTTTCACTTCGATATTAATACGCATTTCGTAACGTCTTTCAATACCACGACTTTTCCGATACGAAACTAATGCACTGGGTGGGACGTCCTTAAAAAGAATCCAAGCGCACGACCGCAATGGAAGCAGCATAATTCCGATAAACGGTTCGTATTCCATCGGAGAGTAGAGAGGAGGGGGCAATAGAGCTTTTGGCAATCTCCTTTTTTAATTTCAATGCGCGTCACGGAAAAATCGATTTATACAAGCACATGGGAAAATGTCGAATTCTCTACTGCGAAAAGTCAGCGTTAAGCAAACGGAGAAGTATTAGAGACAATCCGTATTTTTCATTTACATTTTTTGCCTCCAAAAGTTGTGAAAAAAAATCTCGAGCTACATCGACCGAATAAGGTTTGTCCTGTTCTACAGAACGTGCAAAACAAGAAAAAATAGTGTATCCACGAAATCGATCTTGTGTCACCATAAATATTCTAGACTTTTCCGAATGCAAGGCTAAATAGACGTGTAAATATAGGTTTAAAGTACACTAAAAGAGCTGTCATTTGAACCCAAATCGGTCTAAATCGGATGCACTGATCAAAAGTCACGTACTTTTGAAATAAACGAATTTTGCTTCAGACTCCCTTTAGGCTGTTGCAAATATTCTCGATTTTACATATTTTTTCTTTGAATCCTCGTAACTTTTGATTCAGTCACTTGATATTAACGTTTAATAGCTCAAATTAAAGCTCTGTTCTTCTTCTTTTCTGCCGATGAGTCTAAATTAAATTTTTTAATATAGTGAGCTATATACATGCTTTCAAAAAATGATCTAATCGAGAAGCATATACAAATAGCTCACTGCAAAAAAAAAATCGTAATAATTTCTGCATAAAATCACAAAGATGGCCAAAAACAACAGTGTCACAAGATCGATTTCGTGGGTACACTATTTTTTTTTTGTTCCGCACGTCCTATAGAACAGAAAAAACCTTATCCGGTCGATGTAGCCCGAGATTTTTTAATCGCAACTTTTGGGGACAAAAAAGTGAATGAAAAATACGGATTTCCTCATGTATATAGTACATACAATATACATATATATGATTGAATCCGCGTGTAAACGCGCACCAGCCGGATCGTCGCGCTCCATTTGCACTGTTTTGCTGCATTAGTCTTCTCGGTTCTGGTGCGTTATCTCCTTGCAGACACCGCGGCGCGCGCGAACGACTGTATCTCCGCGCGTAAGTGTGTATATATGTATATCGCCCGGCCGGCCGGCGGACCGCAGACGTGTCTGCGCAACGCTTTGTTCGGCACTTTTGCATTTTCTTCTCGCTCGTCGCTCTTGTCTGTATATACAGCAGCGTTTTACGCTCGGTGCGCGGGGGAGAAAAAAAAATCGCGCGTACGTAAACACACACCTGCCAATGTTTGTATACGGCGAGTGAGGCACTTTCAGTTGGCGCGTGTCGTTCTAAAAATAATTAGGCCGCCGCCGCCGCCGCCGTCGCATGTGCAACGCGGAACGCGCGCGACACTAAATTGCGCGGCGCGCGCGCGCGCATTCTCTAGAAAGTCAAGCGTTCTCCTCAGTGTATAAGTAGCGCTTTCGAACTGTTCTCTTTGCCGCGCGCGTGCGCGCATGTATGTAAGTGTATATGTATATATAAAGCGTATATATAATGTGTGCGCAGAGAGATTACGGGCGGCGTGTAAAGTCGTTCCGGTGCTTTGCTCGCCATGGGATAGAGCATAAATTTCACCGCGCCGCGAATACTGGGTTTAGCGCGCGAGCGCGGAAAAATTTATAAATGTCGGTGTAGGGGTGTGATAATTAATGTTGCTTAATCTTAATGAGACGTAAGTACCCGGGAGTTATGGCTGTTCGCTGACACGCGCTTTTCTCGCGAGTTGCTCTGCATATATATACATAGCTTTTGCAAGAAATCGATCCAGTTGCGGAGATGTATAGATTCACTTTTTTTTTAATTAATGCGCGCATTCGAATCTCTTTGCGGTGAGTACAAGTACGTTGAATTAAATCTCCGAGGAATATTCTCACGTGACTGACGAACAAATGCCGCGTGGCTTCGGCATATTCAATACTCGTTAACTCGAATATGACGGTGAATCCTGCGTGCTACCAATCAACGTATCGTTTTCAATATCTTGCAAGCCAATTTGTAATCGTATAAAATGTCCGCTAATCGCGACTCGCGGTATACTTCGATTCATTCCACGCGTATATTCCGACTTTGAGAAAAGGAATAATGAGCGGCAGGTATACGTATTTAAATTGCCATTACAGGCACATATATCCTTGTCTCTCCGTGAGAAAAGGCGAGAGCCGCCGCGTGCGCGCATAAATCATTCGGCTCGAAAATTTTGCAAACTAACCGCGCCTATACTTTTATACGCTCGAAGCTTGTAAACAAGGGAAAATGCTCGTCGTATATGTATGGCTCAAAGTATATAGCTCAGCCGAAAAGCCGCAGCAGTCAATCAGCGTAAGCTGCACAATTATATCAGCACATATTACAGTTCGCCTCTAAACTAAGCGTAATGATCGTGTCGATAGAAATCAGAATTCTCGCCCGTAGCGCATAAAGTAGACGGAAAAGAGAGCCTCGGGTCTACACAAGCGTAGCTCTCGATAATATAGAAATGCACGTGCGCGCGCACAGATCGTTGTTTAATCCGCTCGGCTTTATGTATTTATTACTGTCCGATTTTATCGTCCAACTGCTCTTTACTCCCGGGAGATATTGACTGGAGCTCCTATCGCGGCGCGAGTGTAGAACTCTTGCTAGACTTTTCTCTGCGTGTCTCTCTTTAGGTCTCTCTTGCGAGAGAGAGAGAGAGAGAGAGAGAGAGAGAGGGAGGGAGAGATTCGCAGGTTTGCGCAATAGAAATTCATAGCGGCGGTTTTGTGGTCGCGCGCGCGCGCGCGTACATTTCCATTTCGATTTTATTTATTGATAAACTAGTTTGGAGGTCATTGAAATCTTACGCATATACATATACATATATATTCGAATATATGCGTATATGTAACGCTTCGCGATCGGCAGCGGCCAATAAACGGCAAAGATAGTTGCAAAACGCTCGTGTAAAATCGAGCGAAACATAAAGCGCGACATTTTGTGTTCGATCGATCGTTATCGAAGCGCGCGCGCGCGCGGACGAAAAACGGGCGCAATCGTGGAATAACCAGTATGTTATAAGCGACAACTCTCTTTCTCGTTTTAACGTAGAAACGTGTGTGACCCAGATATCTATTTATTTGAATTTCGCAATCGGGTAATTGGCTTGAATTTATCATTGCTCCCGTATGCGTGTACGTATACGCGTACAATTCATTTCTCTGGCGGTCACTCGCCGGTAAATACGCGTACGGATAATATATACGCGTTTTGAAAGACGAAGGGATAGCCCACGCGCGCAGGGAGAAACAGTCAGTCGGTTCGGACCGATATGATTCAAGTAGATGCATAGTGACACTTATTTTAATTAACCTTTCATAAAGACTTAATTAACGCCGGCCGGACGCCGCCGCTACCGCCACGCGGAGCGCTGCTTTGCATAAACGTCAATTTTATTGCCGAGGATAAGCTTGACACGGGTGCGAAAACAACTTATCTATCAACAAATTAACTCGAATATTATCTCGCTCTCTCTCTCTCTCTCGGGATAGTTTATAATTGAATTTATACATATATGTTTATATATATTTAAAACGTCAGTCAGTACGATCTAGCGCGCGCCTTTAAAATTCAAACGCGCGATTACGTATAATACATATATATTATATATGAGGAAAAAACAATGCGTCTTCGACTCTCTCTCTCTCTCTCGCCGAGCGCCTCGATAAAGCCGCGCGATGAATTTTCTCAAATGCAGACGTATACCGCAGTAGAGTCTATACACATCGCAGATAATGCAGGCGTTAGAGCACGCGACTGTATGGAACGAGAGTGCAGTGTGTCTCGCGAGAGCCGAACACTTGTCTCTCTCTCGAGAAGGATAGACGACGAGAGAGCAACAGGAGTCAGGTATGCGGAATCGCGCGCATTGTTCAAACAGAGACGACGCGCGCGCGAGATAAGGTCTCTCTCTCTCTCCGTGTAGAACTTGCTTGTACACGTCTATTATCGCACGGAATCGATCGCGACGGAGAGAGAAGAGACGCGACTAGGCGAGATAGTGTTGGTGCGTAGACAAGCGGCATTATCTTCCTGACGCAGCGCGAGCGACGTGTGTATCTTGATCTTTGCAAGTGCGGGATCCGGCGCGAGCCTCGATAATTATCAGTGAATTCAAGTGAGTAAAGCCTGTGACGTGCCGCTACGTCGCTGCAGCTGCGCGGATTTCTCGCGCTTCATGAAACGAGTTTGCGAACAACTCCAGAGAGAGAGAGAGAGAGAGAGAGAGAGAGAGAGAGAGAGAGTAAACGTTGATGGAATATTTATGTAGCCGCGCGAGCGCGATGTTGATTTTTAAAATTACCTCCCGATAATCCTGCGATTATTAATTTATGGCTTTGTCGGGAAAATTATTATCCGCGGCTCTCGCCATAGCGCCGATATAATCCATCCGAGAGAAGCTCTTTCGTTAAATAGAGAGAGACAGAGAGTCGATGTGTTCAGTATACATAATACCGCGTCTGGGGATGAGTCACGAGATGAGTCGACTCTTGATTATTCACCCGTAACGCTGGGGCTAAATTTGGGGTTGAACTAAAGGGATGAGATGAGTTGAGACGGAATGCAAGCTCCTTTCTGTGTGGGAGCGAATTGCGTGAAAATTATACCTTTCGAAATATGTATATGTGCATAGTGCGCTTGTGTCAATTATTATTAAGACATTTGTAATTTGAGGGGCTCTGAGAAAGTCAGTGGAAAATTCAAATTTCGCGCCACCGTATATTCTAGAATGTCAACGAAATTGCAAACAAAAAATTTGATTATCTAATATTTTGAAATCAACTTTTCTCGTGGCACCGATTTCATAGATTTGTTAAACAATACTTGTAGATATAATTACGCATGCAATAGAAAGAGCAAATGCTTCTTCATCCGCGTTGCGAGGGGAAACTTGAATTTTCGATTGGCTGATTTGAATTTTCGATGAGACCCCCCCTCTCCCTCCCTCCCTCTTCTAAATAACGAGATCTTCCATTTTGCTTGAGTATTAATTGGGCAATTATTTGTTTGATTTGTAGGTAGCCGAGAAACGTGCGACGTTGAGGGCGAGGACTTCACCGTCGATAAAATACCAAATACAAAGTGCTTTAACTGCATCTGCAAGGTGATAATATACAAAAGTTCAAATAAGAAGATATTACCAGTACAATGCGCGATCAAACAGTAAAAAGCGCTTCTTATCGGCCTCGCGCTATCGCCTGTACATATATGACTATACGCGCCAAGTGCTCCATCATGTTGCGCCGTCGGAGAATTCGTTAGTCTATACAACATCAACCAAAGTCAATTAAAAATTTCGCGCTACTGTTTATAGAAGACGAAATAGTAACCGACTTGCTTTTACATAACGAATAGCAAAATTTCGAAGAGATTTAGTCGTCTTCTCGTACAGCTTGTACGATAATTATCTGATGGATGACCAATTTTAATACCACCTCAAAATTCATGTCATTCCAAAGCCATTTGAAGCTATATATATTTGTATATTAGACGTCGTGAAATGGTATATATCAAATTTTTGATTGTCTTTGGCATGCCTCAAACGTACAATCCATACGTATAATACATTCGGGTCAAAAATATATGTCTATTTACACATCGTTCGGTCGTGTTCGGTATATACCTATACACAGAAGGCAACGAGTATATAGAGAGCGAGTATTACGCAGACGCAGTCCGCGCTTCGTTTACATTCGTTTACGAAAGATCATTAAGCGACATCTTTGTGTGTCGGTCAATTGTTCCGATGAAATGTATCAATTAGGTTACGCGCTCGTGGCTGACAGACATATCTTCTGTAGGTATTACAGCTCTCGAATGCTTTTCAATTTATAACGCGTATATGGCGCGCGCGCGCGCTCGAAGCGAATATATACTGATCGTAAAGAAGCCCGTACGCGCAGCGCATAACAATATTCTCTCGCGATCTACAGAATAAAGGACGAGTTTTTATTCGATATACAACGCGCTTCTCTCTCTCTCTCTCTCTCTCTCTCTCTCTCTCTCTCTCTCTCTCTCTCTCTCTCTCGCGTGTCTCGTACATATACAGTATATACGAATATTAAATTATATTTTTGCTTACGATCATCGTTTTCGAGAGATTCCTTATCGGCAGTAGCTTGGCCTCTCTCTTTCTCTCGGCTCGCGTGGGACATGCCGAAGTAAAAGCCGTAATAAAAATTGACCCTGATGGCCGCGTTTAACGAATTAACGCCTCGTAAAGTATTTATGCGCCTTTGCGACATTAAACGCGCCTCTCTGTGAGTGAGAGCGAGAGAGAGAGAGAGAGAGAGAGAGAAAGAGAGACACGGCCCGATGTTTCCGGATACTCTTAGCGGAGGGGCATTAAAGCCTCTCGAACACCGGCTATAATTCCATATATAAAGATTACGATAATCTATACAAGTCGCTTTAATAACAATAAATTGATTGGAATAACAAGAATATCTCTCTCTTTCTCTCTCTCTCCCCTGTCGACTTCAAGTACACGCGGCCGCAAGCACCGATAAATTATTTCGCGGCTCTCTCGCTCTCTCTCTCTTCGAAATACGATGGAAAAACTTTCTGCGCGCAAAATTCGCGCGAAACTCGTTTGTTTGCACCTGAACTTTTTAACTGTTCGCCGATATCGGCGACCTTGACTCTCTGCGTGTCTCTCTCTCTCTCTCTCTCTCTCTCTCTCTCTCTCTCTCTCTCTCGTCGCGGTAATACGTACTTACGTTAAACATAGAGACTTGCGAAACACGCTCAAAGCTGTTTAGCCACTGCAGCACACGTATACTTACGTACAACAGAGAGAGAGAGAGAGAGAGAGAGAGAGAGAACACTCCTCGAGTGTGTTCGCCTATATACTTATCGGAGAGCAACGAGTGCATCGGTTGGTTCATTGACTCATCAGTTAGCGGCATCTCGTGACGTTTGCTTGTTTTCGCCTCGCCGCCGCGGCGCATGACGAAAAGAACGAGAGAAACACACAAGTGCTGCATACAAGTGCGCGCGTATATCACATGCTTGCGCGGTGTTACGCTCGCGCATATGCTGCGTGTGTGTCTGCGTGTGTGTGACATAATTATTTGTTATTGAGGGCCCGGCAACGATCGATCATCTCTCTTTCTCGTACATACGCGCGCCGCAAAGTCAGACGAAGATCGCGTTCTTGTTTCCATCGGCGGCTCGCACTCCGCGAGCGCGAGAGCTTCTGCGAATAATAAGAGCTTGCGCGCGCTCATGCGTGCAGCGCGAACTTCGAAAACGACCGCCGCGATGCTGCGCGCGTGTCCCAGTTATATCGCGACGACGCGGACGACTTTATTATTATGTGATACTTATCATCTGCGCGCAGATGAGTCCAGTGCGCGCTTTACTATCTGGCCATTCTTTTCGGATTCTGTACACTCGAGTCATTGATTTCAGCGCGGCGACGGCTTTGTGTATATATACGGCAAGTTTCATTGATACTGCGGGGAGATAAACTTTTAAATGGATTTTCGTGCCTTGAAGGAGCCTGCGGACGGGAACTCTGGGGATTTGTTCTTGATGCGAAATGAAGGGACACATGTTTTTTTCCCGTTTTGCTGTTTTTATTTTGTTACTTTGTTTTTGTTTGAATGATGAGTAACCATAAATCTACATGAAAATCGATTTTATTGTAAATACTAGAATATTTATATACAGAAAAAATACGCGTTTATCTTTATTTTGAACGAACAAAAATTCCTGAAGTTTAGCTCGAACTACAAGCACTGTTCTCATAATTGAAAACGATAATTCAGATTGCTCTAAATATACCTTCGATAAAAGTTACCTACATTATGTTCTCTTCTGCTCATAAGCTCTTCAAACGCTCTCTATATATAAGAGGTATGAAATCTACTTAGAAAGAATTAGATTACAGAAAAAAACTGTTATCTTTTATTTTAACTAAAGGCTTACCTAACGATATTTACGATGAGACCCTGAAATTAACTTTTGCGAGCCAGTGACAAATGAAGAAATAAACTTAAATAACTATGACTAACTTTTTATAGCATAAGTTATAGGGATAACTCCCTTGTAGAGAACTATATAGACACAAGTATGACTGGTATGCCATTGTTAGGACAGAAACTCGCAATTCGCAAGCTCGTATTAAAATACGGCCATCTATGTATATGAATAAAAGAACATAAATCGCTATAAAATGAGCGGTAAGCCACTCTAAGCGTGTTTGTATATACATGTATATATACACGCAGACGACGTGTGTACAAGCGAAAACTCTATAAACGCAATTTTTTAAACGCGGCGTATACATATATACATATATACGTATACGTATATGTGTATATGAGCCTCTCGTCGACACTCTTGCCAATAAATTACCTTTTCAAATTTGTCCATAGCTCCGCGCGCGCGAGCTCACGCAGACACAGTTGTAAAACGGCAGTTCTCCCTCAAGGATAGTCGTAAAAGCGATCCTTTTGCATTAGCATTTAAATCGTCGTTAAAGATTTTTTCCTCCCACCCGCGCTACGCTTAACGGCCTTATTAGAAATCAACGTCTCTGTAACGCTGCACTCCTGCACTCCTGCACTATTTCTCTCTTTCTTTCTCTCTCTCTCTCTCTCTATCTATCTGCAATAGAACGCTGAACTATATAACGATGAAAGAGAGGAAGAGAGAGAGAAAGAAAAGAAAAAAAATACATCAGCAAGAAGAACTCGTATCTTATTATAACGTACGGCATAAACAAAGCATTTAACGACTCTCCTTGAGGTCGTCGCTTGAGTCTCATTAATTTACTTCCCGATCGGCTCTGTATAATCAATAACAAATTGCTCTCGTTGGGCGCGCGCACGTGCGTTTAATATTTGAGACGAGAGAGAAAAGAGAGAGAGAGAGAGAGAGAGAGAGAGAGAGAGAGAGAGAGAGAGAGAGAGCGAGAACACAAGTAAAAGGATCGACGGGCAAGAGTAAGAGAGGCCTGATGTTCAATGTGCTTTTACAGAACGGCTTCGTCGAGTGCCTCAAGCAGCAGTGCCCGAGTATTGAGGGATGCTATATGCTGCTCGACCTGAGAAAGGAGGAGTGCTGCCAGAAGTGCAAAGGTACGCATGACTCATTCATTATTTTTCACACCAGTACATATTTGTTCTAAGAATTTGACTCTCCAGTTATTTTGATTTTCCGCGCCTTTCTCCGCTTGACTCGGACGTAACGATATTCCCGGTGAGTTTGGATCTTCGTTCTTCGTTCGGTCGGATGTCGAACGTTTTGATGTGGAATAAAAAAAATTTCTTTTATTATAAAAAGTAAGAATTAAAGAAATCGTTCTGCTCGCAAGACTTTGGTAAACTCGGATGAAACATTACATACATTTCAAGTCGAACTCCACTGAAGATTTTTTATCTATAACAGAGACTCTCAGTGTATACATAGCTTTGATAATTCTACAACATAAAACAAGAAAAATCATATTTTAATTCTAATGTTAAAAATAAACGGAAGCTCGTTTAATCGAATGTAGTACATACTAAAAAAAGTATGTCAAAAAAAATGGTCAAAACGACCCACTGAACCCCCTTTCGCGTGCCTTTGCAAAATAGAAAATCTAACTTAATTTTTCCATCGAACTGTCAGAATTTCGGTGGAAAAAAAATGATCTCATATCGGCTACGATCTCTCGTTCTGCAAGTACGTGCTCGTTCCTCGCTTTCAATTGTAAACGTTTACTTTTTCTCCTCTCGGGCGCGCGCAATACCGCGTCGCGAGGATATTCCGCGCTGAAAATTAAATTCCTCCAAACTGTCGTCAGCGCGTCTGACGTCCGCAAACTCGAATTCGCTCGACGCCAACTCGCCGTCTTAATCCTCCCCCTCCCCCCGCGCGCCGACCGGACGACGATAAAGGCCTTGGACAGGCACATATGCTATATATTAAATTCCGCAAACACTATGCGCGTATAATACATACGTTGCGCGCATCGGTCATAAGAAAAAGCTGGAAAAACTTTAGCCCGAACAAGATGTATTGCAGGAATAGCGTATACATATGTCTACGTATATGC
Source organism: Philotrypesis tridentata (assembly GCA_018906965.1). Taxonomy (NCBI): domain Eukaryota; kingdom Metazoa; phylum Arthropoda; class Insecta; order Hymenoptera; family Pteromalidae; genus Philotrypesis; species Philotrypesis tridentata. Next base: position 6,398,484 of record JACCIB010000007.1, read on the forward strand.
ACACATATATCCTATAAATCGTAATCCGTTCCGGCGCCGGCTAAAGCCGCGGTCCAGTCAAATCGTGAGAATAAACCAGCCATGTTAGCCTCTGTCTGGCACAAAGAGCCGTTTCATCCCGTGAACCGAGACTTTTCATTGCTTTTTCTCGAGTCTCACGGACGTGCGCTCGGTATATACGTATCCTGCACGCTCTGCGCACACACGGACACGATGAGCCCCAGAGACGAGACTTTCGGACTGTTTTACTGGCTCGACTCCTCGCCGCGCGCCCTGCAGCGCATACGTGCCACGTCGGTATATATATATATGTATATATGCGCGCTTTAAGTACGGCACATACATCTCCGGAGTATTAAAACAATAAAAAGAAAAATGTAGTGTCGCGTCTAAATCGCGCCGATCGATCAGGCGAAAAATCGTACAAATACATATCTACAGCGCGACTAAAGTGCGGCGGCGGCGGCGGCGGCGGCGGTTCTCATCTCGCGCGCTGTATACACTTATATATCGGAGGGAGAGAGCGCGCAGTACGGCGGCGCATTAATTATGCTAATTATGAGGCGAGATTTATGGCCGGCCCTATGCATACACGCTCCGCTACTCACATATCGCAGCAGCAGCGGCGGCGGCGGCGGCGGCTGGGGAGAGAAACGAGCTCAACAACCGCCGCCGCACTGCGCGAGCGGTCTCCTCCTCTCGTCGTCGTCGTCGTCGTCGTCGTCGTCGTCGTCGTCGGCCTCCGTTTATACACACATGCATAGCCACAAGAGTCTATATCTCCTCTAAATGTTTTGCTCTCTTGGCGTATTTACGCTGATGCGCGCGAGCGCGCGCGAGCAATAATTGTTTCCTCGGGGATATTGCGGCGAGAGTCGTTTGATCGTGCGCGCGCTATGCGCTTTGTATGTCGTCTCCGCGATTGATGCGCTGCCTCGGAGATGAGATGCAGCCCGCTCTCGGCAGCGCGATTGATCGACTCGGCATTTTCCTGCTATGGATTTTTTTTTCGCGCCGCGTTGTTCTCCCAGAGAGAGAGAGAGAGAGAGCATCGTCGCGCTGCTCCCGATGTAAACACGCGCGGTAGTGCGATTTGATTTCTCAGTATGTCTGCGGTAATAATAACAGCGAGAGAGAAATGTGTGATTTTTTTTTCTGCTCTCGTTCATGTAGGATGCGTGAAAAACAACGTCCATCATCTCTCGGGGACGGAGTGGACGGAGCCGAGCGATCCCTGCAGGATCTACACGTGTAACGCTGGCGTTATTACGGAATCGAAGCTCCGCTGTTACACCCCTTGCGCCAATCCGACGCCACCGGCGCCTGGGCACTGCTGTCCCACTTGCGCAGGTACGAATTTTTCTATAGTTCTTTTCCCCCTCGCTCTTCTCGCGCAAACTGCGAATGCGGAAAATCGAGTGTGTTTGAATAATTCTCTTTTTTTTCGATTTGTTAACGGCCCTCTTGGTCGGTGAGAGAGACAAAAAAAATTGTGTTTCTAATGAGATTTACTTGGCTTCGGCGACAGGATGCTACGTTAACGGGCAGAAGGTGACGGAGGAGAGATCCGTCATGACGACGGAAGATCCTTGCGTTACTTGCCGGTGCAATATGGGCCGACTCACCTGCGCGAAGAAAGCCTGTCCAGTGCTGCATTGTCCCAGCTCGAGAATCGTCCAGGACGCCGGAGAATGTTGTCCTCGATGCAAAGGTACGAATTCATTTAAGTTTAACGAAAAATCATCGATTGTCACGACAGCTTGTACGGCGATCGAACGAGGTCGTTATTTCCACACGTAGTTTTCGAAATATTGCTTTTAATTTTCTTTTTCTTGGCCGCACGATCGTCGCGTGGTCGATGAGAAAACAAGCGGCAAAAAGTAATGGAATAACAAAATCGAATCACAATAAACCGCGGCGGGAGACGCTGCATTTTAATGTACGGGACAGAAGAAAAAGAACTTGAAACAGCGCGATGTTTGTACGCGCGATGCGCATCAATCAATTTTTCCGTTTGACAGGCAAACGCGCGCGTGTCTATTGCAACTTTGTAAGATGATAGATCGCCGGAGGTAAAAAGCGAGTGCATAATCAGCTCGCGATTCGCTGTAATTAGCTTTTAAAAATACCGGTAATTATAGCGAACGAGTTGTTGTTCAAAAGTTTTTCCGCGGCTTCGCGAGGGACGAGTGAACGAAAAACGAGGGAGAAAAAGCGCGAGAAAGTAAATAAAAGGCATCCGCACGTGACACAGGAAGCGGGCGTTACATGCTGCCACCGCGCGGCGCCTGCATGCTCGGGACGACGCTCCACAACTCGGACTCGCAGTTCTACCTGGACGAGTGCACGCGCTGCACGTGCGCCAACTCGGCGATCAGCTGCGCCAAGGAGACCTGCCCGGTCCTCGAGTGCAACAGCGAGTACCAGACGAAGCTGCCCGGGCGCTGCTGTCCCCAGTGCCCCGTCGTCGAGGAGAGCCGCGCCTCCTGCACCTACGCCGGAAAGACTTACGGGGCGAGTACCATTGCCGCGTTGCTTGCGCTTTGCATCACCGCGGCCTCGCTCATCGCTGACTGCTCCTTAACTTTGAAATAGTCGATACACCTCTATACACATATATACGTATACCTATGTCTATATATTACACGCCTGTTTAAGCGCACGACGCGTACGCAGACGGCTGTACTCTCAGTAAATATTTCGCTATTTCAAATTTAGAGTGAGACGCGCGGGTGATTTTGCGTTTCCGTGTGCAAGTGTGTGTGTGTGTGTGGATGTGTTTGTGCGGGCGTGCGTGGTGGAGCTTGGTTCTGCTTTTGCTGTTTTCGATTCGATTTTTTCTGCGAAAATTTTCAAAATCAAGCCTTGCTCAATCCTGAATTTTCACATTCAGCCGATGCGGCGAAACGAAGCTCGATATACGAGGAAGTGCGCGCGAGCTGTTGCTTTGCTGTGGTAACAGACTGACTCCTAAAAATAGTACAAGTCCTAATTAATGCCTTTGTAAGATAATAATGCGACACGCTCACGAGAGTTGTAAATTAACATGCCTATCAAGTGGTCGTTCTCGATGACCAAGTATTTTTAATAGTGAGAGTGAGACACAGAAATATAAAAGTATTTTTTAATATAACGCAGCATCACCTACATATATATATACCTATACGCATATGCATTTTACATCACATATAGTTTTTAAAATTACTCATGCACTTTTTTTTGCAAAATAAAGACATTGTGTAAAAATCAAAGTCACGCTCAATTTTTTTTATACACTAACATGTATAACAAAGCACTAATCCAACATTCGCATTTTCGTCAACATTAATATATATATGTGTATGACTAACTAAAGGTCCCGTCGTCCGTGATTAACCGCATTCGAACGTGCTTCACGAGTGTTTCTCTAGTGTTTTTCTGTGGATAACCTTTAGACAGTTACATCTCTTATCCCAGCCTCGACAAAAAATAGTCCCCCGCTATCTGCGTCTGATCGTTGCCTGGAAATTCCGAGTGAATGGAAGCAAAAAAAAAAAAAAATAAAACAGCATATAGAATCGCAGTTTAACAGCCCCATCAGACTAATCCCTCCAAAATAACGCACTTAACAAGCTGCCGCAGACATAGCGCACCAGCATCGCTCGATATATATCATACATGTCACAAGTACATATACCAGCATATCTCCCAATAATTTTTCCCAAAAAACCACCTCGGACTTAACTATGTACGTGCACGATAAACGTCCTCGTCGCTACGATATACGTGAAAACGTGTGAATAATTGAGAGAAAGCAATGATTTCTGCAGACACACAGCACACGTTGCGCAGCTAGCTCGAATTGGTTTAAACGTTCTAATTTCTCCTAGGCAGGATGGCGAAACTTGGAAGCTAGATCCCTGCAAGTCGTGCGCATGCAAGCAGGGCAAGGTGCGCTGCGCGATGTCCATGTGCCCGCCCTTAACCACTCCCTGTCCGCCGAACTCGCGTTTGGAACTCCCCGAGGGCCAGTGCTGTCCACGATGCGTTGAAAGTGAGTTTGACATCTCTCAATTCCTTTGCGACTATGTGTGCTCGCGGCTAATTTTACCGCGGGATATATAGTAAGAGCGCTGCAGTTGTATATACTACTTATATATATGAACGCCTCGAAATCTCGGAAAAATCGGTATCCGCAAAAGTGCCCTTCGTTAGGTTCTGAGACGCATAAGAGAAGGCGGATGAACGTCGAAGAAGCTATTAGTGACGTTGCTTTTTTAGTGGCAATTGAAAGTTTGAAGTTTTGAGAACGACGGAACGATTTAGGCGAGGAGTACAGCGTTTACGAAAGAATTGGTCGACTGTTATGAACTTTCATCGTGAACGACAAAATACTATAAACGTTACTGAAATTTCGCACTTTTTTACACTTTTTCAAAAAAGTTCATTTTGGAAAGTTTTTATATTATTTGTAATGTTCAACTGTTTACGAACGTTCGTAACTTTTGACCGGTTCATCCAATCCAGACAATTAGGAAATAGAATAACCGATTTTTCGTATAGTTCTTTGAACGAACTCTAAAACGATAGACTTTCAGTGCTGAGAGAACAACGTCGCAAGCGACTTTTCCCACCTTCATCCGGCTATGCTTTCACGGATTTCCAATTCTCATTCTGATTTCTAAGAAACTAAGCGAATCCTCGACGTCGTTGGAATATTATGAATTGCGAACACGCGTTGAACTTGAAACATTGTTGAAGCACTTGTTATCTGCGCAAAAGACGTTCGCATGTCAGCACTGACATATTTTTCAATTGCACCATACGCTTATCAGCGAGAGCTTCTTTGATTTCGGATTAGCCGCGGCAGCCGTATATATATATATATACATGTATGCCAAGTCATAAAACGCTGCAGCTGCATGTATATAATATGACGCGCATATTGCGAGAAACTATGTAGAGAGAAAGCTCGGCTCGACGATGAAAACGAATCTTTTCTGACGATGCTCGTAATGTCCCTTAAAACGAAAAAAAATATCAAGGCGACGGCGTATGCACGGTTTTTGGCGATCCACACTACCGGACCTTCGACGGCAAGTTCTACACGTTTCGGGGCTCGTGCAAGTACCAGCTGGCGAGCGACTGCTCCAACCACACGTTCAGCATCCGCGTGACCAACGACGCCCGGGCGACGCGGCTCTCCGCCTGGACCAAGACCATTTCCCTGAAGATCGGTGAGCTCAAGGTCAACCTGGGCCAGAGGATGCGCGTCAAGGTGAACGGGCGCAGGGTCGAGGTGCCCTTCCGCATGGCCAACAAGCTCGACATCAATCGGACCCTCGACAGTATCCTGGTCAACACGCAGCTGGGCATCAAGATCCTTTGGGACGGCATCAGCTTCCTCGAGGTCTCGGCGCCCACGTCCTACCGGGGCAAGCTCTGCGGCCTCTGCGGAAACTTCAATTCCGTACCGAAGGACGATCTGACGAATAGGAGGGGCAAGCTGCTGTCGGATCCCGTGAGCTTCGGCAACTCCTGGGCCGTCGGCGCCAAGAAAGTCTGCTCCAGGACGAAGAACCACACGCAGAGACGCGGCTGTAAATTCCGGAAGGATCACAGGTATCGTCAGAGTGAATTATTATTTTTGGCTAATTTGTTTCTTTACTTCTCGCAAATTCGGGGATTAAAAATTCAAATTTCGCGCCACAATTACAAACTCTATTGTAGAGTGCGGCGCGAGATTGAAATTGCAAAAAATGAAGCGGGCATCTTCCTTGCACAGGCTCTGCAACCGCTTGCGCTCCTCCATCTTCGAGTCCTGCCACCCGAAGGTCAACCCAGCGATGTATTACAAGGCCTGCCTCCAGGACATGTGCGAGTGCCCGAGCGACCACTGCTACTGCGAGTCGTTCATGGCTTACGCCCACGACTGCCAGCGCCTCGGCATCAACCTGCCCCACTGGCGCAAGTCGACCCGCTGCCGGACGGTCTGGGACACGACGCCGGCCGGCCACGGCCTGCCCCCGGCCTTCTTCTCGCAGACGCACCAGCCGCGCGGACGCCGCTCCCGCTAACCAAGGCCCCGCGGCGCCGCCCCCCCAACCTCCCGTCCCGCAGTCGTCGCCGGCGCGCTCGCTCTCGCAGCTCTCCTCCTGGCAGCCCCGCGGCCCGACGGGACAACGAGGACGTCTACTTTACTCGTTAGTGCTGGCACTGCTGCTGCTCCGTCTCGCTCGCGGGCTACTCGGCCGCACCTCCCGGTGCACGATGATGATGATGATGATGATGATGATGATGATGGCCTCCCCACCCCCCTACCCCCCAACTTTGCGAGAATCTACTAGTCATCCGCTTCTACTCGATACGCATTAATGGTGAATTATACACGATACATTGTTACAATCGTTTTTTCCCATATTTTTATCCGCAAGGTCGCAGACGCGAGCTCTTCTCCGCGCAAAGTTTCAACGATAGTGGAATAACAGAATAATCGCCCATAAAAAGGCGACCCTGCCCGCGCGCGAGCTTGCAGATTGTAACGACGGATAAGAGCTGCGTCGACGGAACGTGAATCATATAATCACTCGTTTATCATATTGAAATGTGTGTACAACGTATATATTAATGTGCATCGCGATCCTTTTTTTCAACTAATGTCGATCCCTCTGTTTTTCTTCTTGCTTCCAGAGCACCGTCCAGTATTTTGGCCGATGAGCAGGCTCGCGGCATATATAGCATCTATATACTTACATCGCAGTCTCTTCTTCTAACTACTTCAGAAATATGAAAGCTGCGTGTAGCGTCGACCGGAGCACACGAGTCCGCTGCACGCCTTTAACGTTATTTTTTTATTGCTATATTATAGTGCCTGTAGAGAGAGAGAGTGACGAAATATATTATTGCGATTACATCGGCGAATGTATCGCTCTCGCATTTCATTTCGTTGTTTTTTTTTTCAATTTTTTTTTTCTCACCTATCAGCGCCGACAATGCGTTGCCGTAAATTAATTTTTCAATTGTTCTCGCGTGGCCGCACGGCCCGCGTGTGTGCGCGCGCGCGTGTGTGTGTGCGTCTCTGACTGTGTGTAGTTCTGTACATAATTAATTCGCGAAGGCGCGCCTCTATATATTATTATATCACACGTACTCCCTGTATACCGTTATACGATTTTTCTTCTCATCGAAGCTTCGACACCTGTTGTGGGCACGAACCAAACTTAATTAGCCGCGCTAGACTCTGTGTCAATTACATGCGTAATTAATGATAAAACTTTAAAGTCATTAGTTGGTAATTTATAAATGATTATCGTCGTGTACGTGTAGAAAGTCTCGTAATTATGTTTCTGTATTTATAACTTGTGTTCGAGAATCACTGTATTTCTTATCACTTGTAGACGTACCGCGCTGTATGTACAATGTGAACAAAGTATTTCATGCAGTTTAAATTTAATAATTGTTTCGTCTCAGTATACACATATTGGTACAATGTAATCGTAGAAATTAATGTACTCTCTCCGAATGAATTGTCCGTGGAAGCTTATATATGTAAATTATTGATTACGCATTTAATTGGAGACCTGGATGACAATTTAAACTGCATATATTTTTTAACGAAAAAGTGCCTATGCTCGTGTTTATCAATCAAAGTCATGTGGTAACACGCCAAAACAATGCAAATATTGCGCGCCTACCTAATCACTATATATGGTACTGTTGATACAGGAAATATATTATACATTATCTCATTCATCGACTTACTTGTTTCCTTGAACTCCTTTACACTTAAACAGACCTTACTTAAGAAAACTAGAGAAAATTGTACATAGTTAAAGACTATTTTTGTCATTACGTAGTATTGTAATATTTAACGTGTTTACATAATAAGTTAATGACGAATTCGACATATTGTATATGTACACGTGTAATATCGTTTGTAGTTCAATTGCGTTTTCTTTTTCTCTCTCTCACTCTCTATCTCTCATCTTTTAATTCGTGATTACAGATTCTCTTTCACGACAAGAATAAATTTATGATTGATCCCTATATGAAACGCGCTACCAAGCATTTGTGTAAAAAAAAGAAGCAAATAAAAAAAGTATGAAACAGACATCGTCTTTACCAGTTTACACGCTTATTCTTGTATTTCTTATACTAATTTAACGCATCGACTCGAACGAGATTAACTTGTAAGAAGCGCACGTGTTCTCGACACATCTGCAAAAGCGAAAAAACACTTCACGACGTAGACTTTCGTTCCTTTTTTTCCCCTCCCCGATAGCCGCTCTGCGAGCGTCGTTATCGACTTGGAAGTATTTACCCGTCGAGAAAGAGTAGCCTATAGATGTCTACTATTTACAGAGCGACGACGCGTCAACTTTCCCCTTTCAATAAAACTAATGTGGGCCGTCTGTCCAGCGACGTGTGTTCTTCCGCCTCGAACCCTTGGCTGGTATAATTGCTTCCTTTGTTCTCCAGTCCACGAGGAAAAAAGATGCCTTTCCGAGCTAAGGAAGTGGACGTGAGAGGCGAGGTCTTTGAAAAATAAATACCAGCTATTGAAGAATAAGATTTAATTTTGTCCACGATTTGAAACTTTTTATTACGACGTTGTAAATGCACAAAAACATCTTAAAAATATAGCATATGCAAGTGTTTTATTCATGTGTGTGTTAATATCGGTCTGCTGTCGTGTATCTATTTCCGTGTCATGTACTTCGATTATACATATCTGATTTCTTGCTCGAGTAAACGTAGTATGTAATCATGTAGTTGTCTCTTTTGTGTATAATTATTTCGGGAAACACGCTCTTCGACGTCGAGTGCGATAGAGAACACTGATCAAACTTGATTGTTGCACATATTATAGCGTAATAATTCATCTGGATGTCGAAAGATTAATCAAACTCAAATTGAATGATATATCGATTAAAGGAGTCTTTTGCTATTATACTGATATTAAATATACAATTTTCATTTTTTTTTCTTTTTTTTTACATTTTTGCTTTACTGTATTTGCTGACACCTCTGCTCATAGTCTGTCAGAATAGAAGATATAATTACACGCTGCGCTGATCCACGCAACGACGGTCGCATAACGAGAATCACTGATATACAATTATTTATTATTATTTTTTTTTAATATATATATATTCGGTATATATTGTAATAATAGTATATTCGGGTCTGAGATTCCTTAGCATTTATCTATATATCGCGATCACGAGCGAATAAGTATAGATGGTTATACATTACAATACGCTGACAATTAATCCAACGAGGGATTGTTTATTAGAAAAAAGTAAAATGAAATCTTATGTAGACTCGCTTAGTATCTCTTTTTATTTTCATTTGGCATGTTATATTCCTTATACGAGTGCGTACGCATGTTCTTACAATGCCAAGAAGCTGTAACGTTATTTGATATACTCGCTATATAATATATGTGTACGGAAGAAAATAGCATATATATTGAAAAAGATTCGCTTATTTTGAAACAACATTTTATAGATCACTTTATGACTTGGTCACTTTTTGCTTTTGCAGATATCAATTATAAAGATTGAAGAACACCCATGATAAACTTATGCGCACAGTACTAATAATAATAATAATAATCGTAACAATCATAATAATAAAAAATCGTCGAAGGATAAAATCGAGATTAAAAAATTCAACATCTCGGAATACATGATTTTCACTTGAGTTTCTCGCTTACTTTCTAGAGTTTTATCCTTAGGGGCCTAATTCTTTTTCATTTACAAGTGTTCTTGTGATACGATTCACAGATCGGAGGACAGAATTTACACGGAGGAAAAAGATGGAGAGAGAAATCGCTCTCAATCGCATCTTCGAAAGTGTCACAGCACCGTGAGACGACTTATATAACTCGTTTTATTATACGAATTTTTCAATCATAGCGCAACGAATAATTATATAGCAAATACACGCTAATCTTTACAACATTTAAATAGAGTAGAAAAATTTTTTTTTCTTTGCTTACGACGTGTGTGTGTGTGTGTGTGTGTGTGTGTGTGTGTGTGTGTGTGTGTGTTCCGCTGCTGTCTCTCGCCTTCATCGTGCTTTGCCGCGTTGATCTCGCCGTACACTTATAACGCATACGTCGAAAAATGCGGGAAAGCGCGACGAAGGGACGAGCAAAACCGCATAGTGTCGGAATTCATACATAGCTAAGTGTCCTACCTCTAGTTAGAGAGGAGTCAGAGAGAGTGAGAGAGAGATTTTTATTCCTCTCGCGCACGCAGCACCTATATGTATATTAACAGCGTGTGCCATAAGCAGTCCTAAAAATCTCGACAATTTTTATATACCGCCTATCGCGTGTGGTAATCGTCCTCGAGATCCTCTCTGTATGTATATTTGTCGAGCAGACAACTATTGAAAACGAAACGATCGCCCTACGTGTACGCGTGTACGTCCAGTAAAGTGTGACCCAGCCACATATACAGCAGAATCCGTTACCGCAGTTGTAACGTCTCCTCCCAATACACGAAGTAACAAGTTGCAGTTTACTTACACCGCGCCATACCCATATTTATCATACGCACACACTCTCTGGAAGACTCGAGTTTAAATATATATGTATATCTATATATGTTTATCAACCGTATATGCACGTACTCTCTTCCGATACACATATATATTACGTATATGAATAGTAGACTGGATCTATACACATACGTATTAGTTACATATATATATATATGTATATCGGCCGACTACACTCTTAACGAAAAGAGGTCAGATGGGAATCAAGACGCAGCGCAGTAGCAGACGCGCGCGTAAAAGTCGTAAAGCTCCCCCGCGCGCGAGCTCCTCTGTATATATAGTCGTCGTAAAAAGCGTCGTGTAAACGGGCATTCTCTTCCGGTTTTCTTTTGCCCGCGCGGGGGCGAGAACTCGAGCGACGCGCAGCTTTTACGAGGAGCTTTACCCACACGCGTTTCGCCTCTATATACTGACGCGCACGGCTAATAGCGGGGGATGAGTTTCCCCAGGACTACACGCACGCTCGCCTCCTTGTATATATAGATATACGCTGCGCGACAAACTTTTCGAGTGGCCGAGAAATCGGCTGCCCCCCTCCCCCCTCTCTCTCGTCTCTCGCTCGAGCGCCATTACTTTTACCTCGCCGAGGATGTATAATAATTAATAGTTATGTATACGTATATGGAGATAATATCACACAATTGTTATACAATATATTATATTCATAAGCTCAACGCAATCACGCATTTCTTTATGTAGTACAGGTATGCTCGCACCTCTCTTGATATATATATTATATTACGTTATAAGTCGTAAAGTAACTCGCGAGCGAGTTGAAATTTTCGCGTTTGGCGCGATTTGTTTTTACGTAGCCGCGATAATAAATTATCCGCAGCCGAGTATATATGTATATTATGTGCATCAACGCTCTTAGGGAGCGCGAGAAATTACAAGTCGACCATAACTCACGAGGCTGCTACTGCGCGCGTAAAGCGCGAGACAAAAGCGCGGCGGCAAAACTAACAATTT